>OY856415.1:412905686-414105686 GCA_963693085.1 Alisma plantago-aquatica | reverse complement strand
AAGGATAATTTGACACTCAATTTCATTTTCTTGGCTTAAAAGAAACTTAATGGCCAAGTATCATCTAATTTGGAAGATAAATGCATATATTAATGTCCTTATCAAAAGAAAATAGAAAATAGGCCAATAAAGTGAAATAAAATACTCAATGCCCTCAAATTATAAAACTAACTCCAAATTCATAATCTAAACATAAAAATAAGCCTTTGGGCAAATTTGCAACTAATTTGGATAATATTTGAATAATGAGTAAAAATAGGAGAGAGAAAGTGTGTAAAATCTTCTATTTATTAAATAAATAAAGAAATAATCTCAACTTGTAAAATTAATGATAAAATAGTATCCAAGTCCCTTAGGGAGACTTATGGGTGAAGTTTCACAAATTTTAAGGAATCTTATCACTACTAATGAAGGAGGAAAGAGAAAATGACATTTTAATTATTTAACCTATTAAAATTCCCCAAAAGGCAAAACGTATTCCATATTTGAATTTTACGGATCAAAACCAATCAAGGTATAAATTTTGGATAATTTTAGAAATCGTTTGGGCCTCCAAAAGAGGAGAGAGAGAAACATTTAAATTTAATATGTCACTTTGATCGAATTCTAATACAACTAGAAATCAAATGTCACAAGGACTCCTCTCATCCATGAGATCTGACGAGTCATGGTCCTCAGTGGACCCGGGTCCACTGATCTGACGACTCGTGGTCGTCTTCAACCTTAGTTCGAGGGGAACAAGACTCTTGATTTTTAAACGTGATTATCTTGAGCTATGATTAACCAAATTTGATGATTTTTGGTTCTACGGATTTCTCGCGAGATTATGCTCCTAATATCCCAAAATTATAAAATTTTAACAACATTTGGAGAAATCTCCTTTGGACCGCCGACTCTCTCTCTCACCCCACCTAGCTAAACCCTAACCTAGGCCCCCTTGTTTATAAATACCCATACCCCTAAATTCGTCGTCATCTTTGCAACTCAACCATGCTATTGATTTCATGTTTCATTGTCATTTGGACCCTCGACCAGCCACTGAAGATACCTAGGTTGTGGCGCCTTTTCCTCTCTGCTCCCTCCGCCATCGGCCCAACTAAAGGTATCATTAGCTTCATTTTTCTCTAAGATTTAATTTTTTTTAAGGAAGTCGGGAAGCTATTTATTCATCTTGCCTTCCCCCTGTAAGAAAATTTAAAATAGGAGTACAAGTACTAATAACAGAACTAAACCTGGTAGTACTACTACCATTACATGAGTTGGCCTCATTAGTTATTAAACTGCTAAGTGTAACATGAGGATTACAGTAGGTGTGGGTACCTTCATTGTTTTTGAGATGATGTTTAGCAAGAAGATCGAAAGCAACGTTACATGTTCTTTTTACATATTTGACGCAATAGTCCTTCTCCTCCATCAGTTTATTTATTCGGGCAATAACATTAGCAAAAGACAGGCAGTCCATACCATCCTCCTGGATCATTCTTATCGCAATAAGGCTATCAGTCTGAAACTCAATAGTTCCTGGGAATTTGATGTTGGCATATTCCATGGCTTTGAGAATACCAGTGAGTTCTGTGTAAAGGACTTTAGTAGTAGCAACTATCTCACCATAACCCCCCATCCAATGGCCATGTTGGTTTCTAACCACACATGCAATAGCATAATTGTTTTTCCAATGGCAACATCAGAGTTGATAGTGAACTGCATGGTACTAGCCGGATACCAATGTAATTTATCCAAGGTTCTTGTGCTGGGATTGACGGTACCAATAGATAACTCATTCATATTAATAAGGTGAGTTATACGGTTTATGATTCCATCCATAGTTCGTTTTATGTTGTTGAAAACTTCATCATTTATGTTTCTCCATAGGGTGTGGCATGTAATAGCAAAATTTTTGGCTTGGTGATTGTCTTTGCTGATATATTTGAACATCCAACTGATGCCTTCAACATCATTCCAAAAGTCATCATTGAGGATGTTTTCCAGAACCAATCTCCAGATGGATTTGTTCTGTCCACAATCCCTGAGTGCATGTAACATAGTTTCATTTTGAAGATGGCACCTAGGGCATAGGCTGTCTGTAGTCATATGCCTTTCGTTTCGTCGAACATTAGTAAGAATTGCATTATGGCCCATCGTCCAGAGAAGCAATTTGATAGAAGGTGAAACTTTTAGTTTCCATATGGATTCCCATTTGCCTTGCGCCAACTGACTGGTTGGGACAACAAAGAGCATAAACAGAAGCAATGGTGAAAGCGCCATTATCAGTGAGCACCCAGGCGCGAGTATCTTGTTTAGGAGTGTTAAAAGGTGCGTTGATTTGAAGGATATCTTGCACAATAGTATCAGGTAACCATTTCTCAAGGAAGTTACGGTTGCATTCTCCATTCAGGTTAACAACACTTCCAACCTTCAGATGAGTAAGATCCCTTGGGATCGCATTGAGTGCTAAGTCTCTAAGACAGCTATCATGGTTTGTCCATTTGTCCTCCCAGAAATTTATGTTCATCCCATTAACAAGTATCATTTTAGAGTTGTTAAGGATAATGTCTTTCGATCGAAAAGCATCTATGCCCATTCAAGACACATTGATCGGGTGTTTGTCCTCATAGCTATTGAAACGCTTCTGCAGGCCAATGCACCATTGTGATTTTATGTTAGTGACCAAGTCCCAAGTGTTCTTGAGAGTGAGTGTAGTGTTCCAATTCCTCATGGATCTAACTCCTAGACCACCTGCGACCTTAGTGCTAGTGAGTTTCTTCCAACCAATAAGGGAAACTGGTTTATCTTTGAATCCTCCTCCCCAGATGAACTTTCTTATCCTGCTATCGATCTAATCGCATAGCTTGAGAGGCAGTCTAGCTGTTTGCATGACGTAAGTGGGTAGGGCGGTAAGCGTCATCTTGGCCAGGCAAACCCTTCTGGCCCTTGATAAGCATTTAGATGACCATGCATTCACACAGCTATTAACCTTTTCAAGAATAGACGAATAGGTGTTCTTGTTCATTCTATTGTGCACGATTGGAACACCCAGATAAATTCCCAAACCAGAAGTAACTTGGAACCCACTAATCCTGCTGATTCTTCTTCTAACCCGGTTGCCAACATAGGTTGAGAAGAATATGCGAGTTTTGGCAGATGAAATGGATTGTCCAAAAGCATTACCGAAGTCTTTGAAACATTTCAGAATGTGTTTAATCTGGTCTTCTTTGGCCTCAGCAAAAAGAATTATATCGTCTGCGAAGCAGACATGAGAAATGTTGGGTCCGGACTGGCTAATTTTGAGCAGCTTCTAGTCACTATTACTGATGCTATTTTGTATCATCTAGCTTATCCTTTCAAGACATAAAATAAATATGTAGGGCGACAGGGGGTCGCCTTGTCTTAGTCCTCTGTTGGCTTTGAAGGGTTGGGAGCTGCATCCATTCCAAATGATGTTGCTGGATCCTCTAGTGATGGAATTCATAATGAAATTCCTTATATTGGTCAGAATACCTGTTTTCTGTATTGTTTCATCAATAAAGGACCAGACCATTTGATTGAATGCTTTGGTTAAGATCAATTTTGATAGCCATAGCAGGCTTACTATTTTTAGGCTTCATTCGTTTGATAAGTTCTTGAACCACTACGCTTTAATTTGCATGCTTAAATGTGGATTTTGGTTGAGTATTATGTTTTCACCCAAATCATGGCCAAGAAGCAGCAGCTGCTTGTCGGCCTAGCTGCATGGGTGAGGTGGGGAAGATGAGCCCTGCATTTTTACTATTTTTCCCTCCATCGTTCTCTTCGTGTATCACTGTTCGCGAGTAGGGTATTTTGGTCCTTTTCTTTCTGTTGGACATGTATTTGACCATGGGTTGTTTGGGGGTCCCTCAACCTCTAGTGAGAGGACAACAAGGTGCATGGGCCCCACCACAAGGCCCCACTCTGCTCTCTCTCTCTCGCTTCTCTATTCTGATTTCGAATTTTTGAATTTTCTGATTGGTTGATACGAAATAAATCATAGAAAATTATTCCAGTGGTCAAAAATTAAAAATAAGTAGTGTTTTGAAATCAGAAGAACGAGATCTATCCATTAAAAATATTTATAAAGTTTGATTCTGATGTTTGCGAAAAAATGTTTTTAGAGTGATTTAAATTACTTAAAAATCAAGAAAAATAGCCTAAAAGTCAATATCTCAAAAATATACTAACCTATATGTTATTTTGTTTAGGAGAACCTAACTAAGTCAGTGATTAGGGTTTCAGAGTCTAATTTGAAGGTTTGTGGAAAAAGGGTTGTAACATTAGGGTTTTGAGTCTTCAATGAATGAACTTAGAATTAATACGTGTATGTGATTATGTAATAGGGGAAAGTGGACTCTGATCTTGATTAGAGATCTGAAAGTCAGTTCTAGGGTTTGAAGGATCGAGGTATGTGCATCAACACCTTCATTTGGGAATTTTTATTATACCTTTACCCGTGTTCCCTAATGAGGCTTAATTTGACCTAATCCATCTTAAAACCTAATTTGTTTATGCCTCAAAATTAGTTGTAGTATTATGTCATTTGGGTCATATACCCCATTGCCATGTTATTTAAATCAATTGATTACTCTTGCCATAACTCTTTTTCTAGCATGTAGTTATATGTTCTATTTAATTTTAAAGTAGAGGTACTTATGTACAACCACCCACAGAGGGCATGTATATAATTGCCCTACGGGAATGTTTGTGTTCTCCCTAACATATTGTGTAGGTGACTGTGCATGTTTTATTCTCCCCTCACCTATAGGTTAGAGGTCTGGTAGGTGCCTCAACCCTACTTAGTTAGGTAGACATATTAATTTATATGCAAATCCTTTAATTATATTTGTTATTGGTAAGTTTCCTTATTTAAAGCCTCATACTCTTGATGTCTCATCTTTGATGAATCCCTAGCCTATTTTATATCTTGTCACCTTTGGAATAGTTTTTTGAAACATACTTTTTCTTCCCTTTCCTCTTGTTGGGTGCTTTCCCAACCATCCAGGTGCTGGTGTTGTGCAAGGAGAAGGACAAGCTTGAAGGAGGTTTTTCTCAGGAGTTGATCTCAAGCTTTTGGAAAGGATGACTAGGTTTCCATAGATAGATCTTGTTCCTCTTATCTTTTCTTTTGGAAATCAATCATGTAGTGAATAATAAAAGTAATGTGAAGGCTTAGTATTTCTTTATTTCTGCTGCTATTGACATTTTACTATGTATCTAGAATCATGCTTATTTACTTGGAATATTATGCAAGCATCCCAAAGTCTCTATTTTTGTTAAAATTGTGGATTTTTGTATTTCCTTTAAATTTTAGTAAGGAGGTGATCTCACCTCTTTACAGCACCCACAACATGCCTTCCCTACGAAGGCATTGTGCTGCACGGATCGCCAGAGTGAAGGCGCGATGGAAGCCAATGGCGATCCAGGGTCGATAGGCACGTCAGTCGCATTGGGGATGGTCAGGTGGATCTATCTCTACCATCAACTTTTCTCGAAGGAAATAAAATGGGTGTGACTGAGAGGTCCTAAGTGGCAGCGGAAGAAATAGTCTAGAAAAGAAGTGAGCAAAGGGGGTGGACCGGGGCTTAAGTAAGAGGGGGATAGAGAAGAAAATGGTAGAGTGAAATGAGATCGAGAGTTTGGAGTGTCTAATCACTCAAGAGCATCACGATGCACCAGATTGGTTTCCCCAAAAGCAAGTAAGGTGAGCTCGACACCATTGGCACTGGCCCTCAGTATGGAGATAGAGGATAAGTCAGGAGTCATTGGATTCACCGATCTCAGATCTTACAACCAAAAAAGGAGTGTGTGTTAGGGTTTGACAACGTTGGTCAGTGACTGGGTTGCGCCCCTTGTTGATCTCAAAAGTGATCGGCCCAAATCCAGCTTGGAAAGGTTAAAACGAGCTTAAAACCAAGATAATTCAACACATCATCATCCTTTGATAACTTGGGACATGAAGGTTTGACTTAAGCAATGTTTGTGTCATTGTATTCATAATTGAGAGATCATATAATACTGAGCATGAATATCATATTGAACAATTTCAAAATTGCTAGAAAGAGAGTGGTATTTTAAAAGCTTAAAACTTAGGTCTATGAGCAAATTATGTCACCAATGAGAACATGAAGAATATAGTGATCAAATGGGTCCTCAACACAGTCAAGTCATGAAATTGAAGTTCAGTTGAGTGATATGATTCACAAAGGAGAGAGAAGGAGCATAATCAAGGTGAGTGAAAGTTAGTTTGTCACAACTATTATGTACTAGGAATCATACATACTGATGTATGCAGACCTTTTAGAAAAAAAATACTATAGGTGGGTATCCATACTTTATCACGTTTACTGATGACTTCAAGGTATAGCTATATTTATTTAATGAAACATAAGTCAAAAACTTTTGACAGGTTCAAGGAGTTTATGAATGAAGTAGATAATCAACTTGGGAAAAGTATTAAAGTACTTCATTCTAATTGAGGTGAAGAATGCTTAAACTAAGAGTTTGAGCACCTTCTTAGAGCCCAAGGGATCATATCCTAGTGGACTCCACCTGGAACACCTAAGCAAAATGGTGTATCAAAAAGAAAGAATCACATATTGCTAGATATGGTGTTATTGATGACGAGTTTAGATGACTACCTTCTAGGGGTATGCTCTATAAACCGCTGTGTTTACACTAAACCGGGTACCATCTAAGTCAGTTCAAAAAATACCATATGCGATATGGTATGCCAAGCATCCCAATATGCCTTTTATGAGGATTTGGGGATGTGAAGCTTATGCTAAGAGAATGTTCTCTGAAAAGCTTGGCCCTAAAATTGATAAATGCTATTTCGTTGGATATCCTAAAGAGACAAGATGATATTACTTTTATTCCCATATGACAACAAAAGTTTTTGTTTCCAGGGATGTTGTGTTCCTTGATATAGACTTCATTTCCAAAGGAATCAGTGGATGAAAAGTGGAACTCGAAAAGGTTTGAGACCAACAAGAAAACATTGAACCAATAGATAAATAAGAGGAACAAAGAGAATGACAAGGTGTTGCAGAATCTCAAATTCTTCAAGTGACATAGGTACCTTGTAGATCTAATAGGACACACCTTGAACCTGAGAGATATAGATATCTTGTGACTCAGGACGGCGGTGAGTTGGTCATAGATGATGAGCCAACAACCTATGTAGAAGCTATTAAGGGACCAAAGTATGAGAAAAGGCTTGAGGCCATGAGATCTGAGATGGGATTCATGTATACCAAGAAAGTATGGACTTTGGTGGATCCACCTAAAGGGGTAAAACCCATAGGGTGCAAGTGGGTCTTCAAGAAGAAGACCAAAATGGATGGTAAACTACAAACCTATAAGGGCAGATTGGTGGCAAAGGTTTTCAAACAAGTTCAAGGTGTTGGCTATGATGAATCCTTTTCACCAGTGGCCATGGTTAAGTCCATCACAATCATGCTTGCAATTGCATATTATCACGACTATGAGATTTGGCAGATGGACCTTAAAACCACATTTCTTAATGAGAATCTTCTTGAGAATGTGTACATGACACAGCCTGGGGGTTTTATAAATCCAAAGGATGCAAATAAAGTATGTAAGTAAAAAAGGTCAATCTATGTATTGAAGTAAGCATCTCAGAGCTGGAAAGTTTATTTTGATGAGACAGTCAAAGAGTTTGGATTTATTCAAAATGAAGATGAACCTTGTGTGTACAAGAAGGTTAGTGGGAGCATAGTGATATTCATCATATTGTATGTAGATGACATACTATTGATGGGGAATGACATCCCTACTTTATAAAAGGTAAAGACATGGCTGGGAAATATGTTTTCTAAAAAGGCTTGGGAGAAGAATCCTACATTCTCGGGATAAAGATCTATAGAGATAGATCTAAGAGGCTTCTTGGACTGAGTCAGAGTGCATAGATTGACAAGTGTTGAAGTGGTTCAACATGGAGAACTCAAAGAGAGGAAACCTACCCATGCTACATGGTGTTGCCATCTCTAAAGTTCAAAGTCCTAGTTCTTGTATAGAAAGGGAACACATGAGTTTGATTCCATATGCCTCAGCAATTGCATCAATCATGTATGCAATGTTGTGCACCCGTCTAGATGTCTTGTATGCCTTGAGCATGACAAGCAAATATCATTTAGATCCAGGTGATTCTCACTGGACAGTCATGAGGAATATCCTCAAGTACTTGAGAAGGACTAAGGATCAGTTCTTGGTCTACGACAGAGAGGAAGATTTGGTGGTAAGAGGTTACATTGTTGTAAGCTTCTAGACTGATAAAGATGATTACAAATCACCATCAAAATTTGTATTTTGCCTAAATAATGGAGTTGTAAGATGGAAGAGTTCCAAGAAAGAGATAGTTGCCAATTCTACAATAGAGGCCGAGTATATTGTTGCATCGAATACAACAAAGGAGGTTGTTTGGATCAGGAAGTTCATTTCAGAACTTGGGGTTGTTGCAAGCATCCGAGATGCAATTGAGCTATATTGTGACAACAATAGAGTTGTTGCACAGGAGAAGGAACCCAAATCGCATCATTGCTCAAAGCATATACAAAGGCAGTTCCATCTCTTACAAAAGATCGTACAATGAGGAGATATAAATATTTGCAGACTATCAACTGAGAATAATATTGCTGACCCCTTGACAAAGGCACTTTCATAGCAGAAGCATGATGGACATGTTAGATCACTTAGAATACGATCTGTGGGTGATTGGCTCTAAGTGAAAGTGGGAGTCTGTTGGTATGTATGCCCAGAGAGCCAATCATATGATGATTGTAATGGCATAAAATGTAAATTATTTGATTAATAAATACAAGTAAGCTTCCAATTTATTATGTTTAATTCAGTTATGAGATAATGATGTAACATTATAAATATCTAGAGAATGATTTTACTCAATGACATATGTTTTCAAGTACATGACTTGAACAATGAGATCATACGAATGTTAAGAGTATACATATACATTCTCATTATATCCCTAATCAGTTGTTATTATGGAAGGTTGATAGACAACAATGACACATAAGATCAGAATGTGAGTTGATTGATGACAAAATCTCATTAGTCATGATATGGAAATATCAAACCAAACACACTGATACATGTTAGGGAATAGTGTATCAGACATATCAACCAGGAGATTGACACATGGAAGCCATTACCATGGTAGTCATAGTCAACTCTCATAGTGATGGTGGTGATTGTAGTTCTTAGACCTGAAGTCACTACACTCACCACATGTCGTTCGGTATTCTTTGACATCATCAAATGTAATCCTAAAATAAGAGTTATTATAAAGGTGATGATTGAGTGTCTGTGACACATGGAGATCAACTGTGAGTGATGTTGATGGGATTTGTCCCTCCTACGGGAGCATGCTATCCAAGGCCTACCGTACAAGGATTCATACAATGCCATGTATGTACTCGTCTAATAGTTATTGTTGTAGGCAAACTCTATCAAACTCAGGTGCACAACCCAACTGCCAAGAAACTGCAAGACACATGCCCTCCACAGGTCCTCCAAAACTTGAATGGTCCTCTCTAACTGACCATCTCTCTGTGGATGAAAAGTTGTACTGAATCTGATTTGTGTTCCCATAGCGATATGCAAAAATTCCCCAAATTGACTGGTAAATTGAGGACCTCTATCAGACACTATGGTAACTAGGACATTGTGCAAACAAACTATCTCCTCAACATATATCTGTGTCAGCTTCTTTGTTGTATATGTTATCTTAACTGGCAAGGAGTAAGTTGACTTGGTCAACCTATCAACTGTCACCTAAATGGAATCATGACCTTTGGTTGTCCTAGGAAGACCATCCACACAGTCCATGGGAATATTATCCCATTTCCACTACAGTATTAACAAGGTTTGTAACGTCCCTACAAGCTTTTGATGCTCTGCCTTGACCTACTGACCAACTGGACATCTAGCAATGAACTCTACCACAACACGCGTCAGACCAGGACACCAATACATATCCTTCAGATTATGGTATATCTTAATACTGGCAGGATGCATCACATACATCGAGGAATGAACCTCCTCAAGAACCATCTTCCTCAAATCATCGACATCTGGAACCACTGTCCTATTATGAAAGAAAACTATCCCATTATGTGACTCATGGAATCTATTATACTTCTTGCTACCAACTTGATGTCATATATCATGGTATAATTCTAATTCACATCTCTGATATGTTGCATCGACGTAGGCTTCACCTACAACTGTGCTAACAAGCCTGCCGACAAGTAAACCTGCAACTATACATTCATCTAGCTAAGCGACACCAACATGTCATGTTTATGACACACCAAAGCATGTAAGTGTGCCTTATCCCCAGATGATGACGGAGATGAATTTCTACTCAATGCATCAACCACCACATTTGTCTTACCTGGATGGTAGTCTATTGTGCAATCATGAGCTCCATCCATCTCCATTGTCTCATGTTCATCTCCTGCTTTGAGAAGATATACTGAAAGTCATTGTGGTCGATGAAGATCTAACACTTCTCTCAATACAAATAGTTGCCTTAAGATCTTCAAGGCATGAATCATAGTTTCAAGCTCTAGATCATGTGTTGGGTAGTTCTCCTCATGTTTCTTAAGATGTCAGGAAGAAAAAAATTGTGTTCTTATCCTGTATTAGCAAACATTCTAAGCCATTTTTTGATGCATCACAGAAGATGATGTAGCCTTTCCCTTACTCTGGTAGGACTAACACCGGTGCACTGGTCAATTTCTCCTTCAACAGCTGAAAAGAATGATGGCACTCGTCATCCCACATAAAAGGAACACCTTTCCTTGTCAACTTTGTTGGGGGTAGCACTACAACATTGAAGTTCTTGATGAGCCTCATGTAGTAGCCTGCCAAACCTAGGAAACTTTAAACCTTCGTCAGTGTCTTACATTGTTCCCGCTCCAACACTAATTGTACCCTCTTTGGGTCCACACAAACACCTGTAGTAGATATAATATGACCCAGAAAAGACACCTCTGCCAACCAGAACTTGTACTTGTTGAACTTCACATTCAACATGTGTTGTCTCAACATCGTCAACACATGACGTATATTCTTCTCATGTTGTTGTTTGTCTCTAGAGTATATCAATATATCATCTATAAACACTACCACAAATTGATCTAGATTTAGTCTGAACACTGTGTCCGTCAAGTCCATGAAAGCTGATAACATGTTGGTCAACCCAAACAACATAACTGCAAACTCGTAATGACCATACCTAGTCTTGAAAGTTGTCTTTGGTATGTCATCAACTTTGATCCTCAGCTGGTGATATATGACGATAGATATATCTTTGAGAACACTATAGCACCTCACAACTGGTCAAACATATCATCTATCCTTGGCAACGGATACTTGTTCTTTGATGTAACCTTGTTCAACTGTCAATAGTCTATGCACAGCCTCATAGATCCATCCTTCTTCTTCACAAACAACACATGATCACCCTACAGGGAAGTGCTCAGTCTGATAAAACCCTTCTCTAAAAACTCATGCAATTGTTTCTTCAACTCTTGCATCTCTAATGATGCCATCTTATAGGGTGACTGTGGTATGGGTTGCATTACAGGAACAAGATCGATCCCAAAATCAATCTCTCTAGGAGGGGGAACATCAAGAAAATCCTCGGGAAAGACATCCTCAAACTCTTGTACCACAAACACCTCCTGGATATTAGGACTTCTCCTGGATATTAGGACTTCTCCTCTTGGTATCCACAACATGTGCCAACAAATCCTCACACCCTTGTCTCATCAACCTCTCTGTTGTCACGGATGACACCAAACACATAGGAATAATCTTCCTATCTCCTCAGAAGATCCATGAAACATATCCATCATAGAACGTCACCACCTTGGAACCACAATCCAAAACAACCTTGTACTTCTTCAAGGTATCCATCCTAAGGATCACATCAAATCCATGCATGTCAAGTGGCATAAGATCCACTTGAATGTTGAATCCTAAGAAAGAAAGAACACAAGATGGACACACCTCCCGCAACTCGGCATAACCAACAAGAGGGGTTTCTAACAGAAGGCTATCAGATCTACTACAAATGGGTAGATTAAAACAACTTATCACCTTTTCAATGATAAAAGAGTGTGTCGTACCCGGGTGAACCAAATATATATAAAAGAAGAAGCAGATAAGTCAAAATGAAATAGGTCCATCTCACTTGTCACGACCCGTAGATTCACAACTCCATCTGGATGACTCATAGCATAGAATCTAGCCATCGCCTATTGTCATCACACTATTTTCCAACAGGTCCATAAGATCCAACCTGTGACACCTGACCACATCCTCTACCACCACCACTGCTAAACTATTTCTGTTGGGAACCTCACTAACTCTACCTCTACTGTTGTGTCACCTCTTCATCCTTTATAGGGAAAGACCACCTAATATGCCCTTTTGTCCACACTTGTGACAAGTAATGGTATCATATTGTGGCCTATACATGCATGTCACTGACAAAGACATCGTGCTGTGTGCTGCTACTGGTGGAAAATTACAACCTCTGTTCTTGCTCGGGGACCACTGTGACGCCACACCTGATCTCGGCGTAGAAAAAGTTGGTCTCTATTGTTACTAAGGTGAAGAATACATTGGCTTCTAAAAGCTACCAGACGACTGCCCCTAAAACTGAGTAGGCCTCTTCCTAGAGTTGGCTTCACGCTTCTCAATAACAGACCTCTCAATCCACCTCACTGACTCCATAAAGGTGGAGAATCTTTCTCTCTCCAATGCACTCATTGTCGTAGAAATTCTGAGCTCAGACCTTTCTCAAACCTTTGAATCCTCTCCTTTTCTGTCACCTCCATGTGAGGTCAGAACCTCAAAAAGTCCATAGACTTGGCCTCATACTCATAGATTGACATTGATCCCTGACGTATCTTCTCAAACTAAGCTATCTTCTCGTCCATATATGTCTCCGAAAAGTATCGACTCATGAACTCTCCTTAGAGCTCTTCCCCACTGATCACAACTCCAGAGCTCTTCTCCTCTTCTATGGCCCACAAATGGACACCACTGCCTTTTAATAGATAAACTACATGTTTCACCTTATCCTCTTCTAGAATATTGAGGATCTTAAAAACCTTCTTAAGCTCTATAAACCACATATCCGCATTCACTGGGTTTGCCATACCCACATACTCTATCGCCCCTGCACGCCACAACTACTCAAACATCTTTCCAGAATTATGGGATTCTACATTATAGACAACGACCCTAGGTTGAGGCTGTTGGTATGTATGCCTAGAGAGACAATCATATGATGATTGTAATGACATAATACACAAATGATTTGATTAATAAATAAATGCAAGGTTCCAATTTATTTTGTTTAATTCAGTTATGAGATAAAGATGTAATACTATATATGTCTAGAGAATGATGTTACTCAATGATATATGTTTTCAAGTACATGACTTGAATAATGAGATCATACAATTGTTATGAGTATGCATATACATTCTCATTATGTCCTTGATCAATTGTTATTGTGGAAGGTTGATAGACAACAATGACACATAAGATCAGAGTGTGAGTTGGTTGATGACGAAATCTCAATAGTCATGATATGGAAATATTAAACCAAGCACACAGATACATGTTAGAGAATAGTGTATCAGACAAACCCACCATAAGAGTGACAAATGGAAGCCATTACCATGGTAGTCACAGTCAGCTCTCATAGTGATGGTGGCGATTGTAGTTCTTAGATATGAAGTCACTATACTCATCACATGTCATTCGGTATGCTTTGACTTTGTTAAACATAATCCTAAAATAAGGGTTATTATAAAGGTGATGATTGGGTGACTATGATACATGGGGATCAATTGTGAGTGATATAGATGGGATTTATCCCTCCTATAGGAGTATGATATCCTAGGCCTCTAGATTAGTGAGATTGAGAAATACATGGCCATGCGCATGTGAGTCAATATGTGATATTGAAATTACATATATCTCAGATAGTCTACTTTGATTCAAGGAACAAGATTGCATGTTGAAGAGGATGACTACTCCATTCCTTGAGTTCAATCTGCATATCAGTGACAAAGGAACTATACAAATACTATAAAACCATACACATATTGTAGGTTGAAGTTGTTCTCCAACTTTCCATTTACTCGGGTAGCATTGATGTACAACTAGGCACTGCTCATTGCTTGTGGTGTCATAAATTGTTATGGACATTCGCTGCCAATGTAATATGGGGCCTATAGGGTCACACACATAGGTATTGACCTAGAAGAGGAGTTAAATCTTAAATGATGATTGAATTGATTACTAAAGTATTTAGGTATTCAATTCAAGTAACAAATCAACTAAGTGGACTGCCAACTGGTCAGCTCACCCAGTGAGACAACCGTTCGAAGTGTCAGGTTGATTAGAACTGAACTGGCTAAACTTATGCACAAAACATGCACTAACGATTAGATCACTGGGTGAACCGATCCGCTTGAGTAGAGTGAGGCGACCAGTTCACTTGGTGAACCAATTGGCTCAGTTGTGCTGACGAAAGGTTATAGCGACTTTCCCGAATTTGTGAGAAAGATTGATCATTTTGATTATCCAATTCTATTGATGTAAGGAATTGATGTTTAGCATTAATTGGAAACCAAATGCCAAATTCATGTGCAATGGGGAAACTACAAAACAACTATTTTTTGAGTGAACCAGTCAACTCACATGATAGATGACTTTATCGGCTGCCAGCCGATCAGTTTGACACTCGTAGGTTGCGAAAATTCAAGATCTTCTGGTCCCTTCCACTCCCACATAGACTGGAAATCCAGACCCTAACCCCTCCTATAAATAGAGGGGTATTGGGGGCTTCCCAGTACACAACTCAATTTCTTCTAAATTTTTTTGTCCTCTCTAGTTGTGGTAACGAATAGAGAATCCAAGAATGTACTACCCACTAAAGGGATAGATAGCAAGGGAGAAATAATTATGGGAGAGAAAGTTGGTGACTAGTACACCAACGAGAGGGGAAACTCCTTCCTGTCCGTTCTAGTAGGATGACATGAGTTCTAGGCGGTTCGTGTGGACTTTCATAGAGGTGTGGAGGTTGTTGTCTGCCTCTAGGAGGACAACATCAACCTATAATCACTGGTGCATACCAGATGCACAACATTCAGACGAGTCCCACTGCAACTAGAAGACAGTTCCGTATCTACAACGATGAGGAGATGTCATTGGACTTCCTCCATGAACAGGTATATCCTCAGAACTATCCTTCCCATCTTATAGTTATTGACACGATCCTATGTTTTATGGGGAATATGGTAGATACAATTTTTGTTTATGCTATCTATTTTGTAGTCATATTTCCCTACAGAGGTATGTCCGCTCTATCTTCCATATGCGTAATCGTGGGCATAAGTTGTCCAAACATGGATCCAAACACTGGATTGACCATGGTTGTTGGGTCAAAATGAGGCATCACGGGTTGCTCCAACCCCGTCTCAAACACTCTCCCATCCTGTTCTTGCCTCCTACGTCCACCTCCTAGCACAACATAGCTACTCTCATCATGTTCTTCGCGTTCTCTAGATATATCTGCATAAGCAGAAGCTATGGTCAGATATGTTGGATTATGTAAGAACATACACAAACCTAAGTCATATGTCCATGTAGACTTAGCAAATCTAGACCTCTGATACCAACTAAAACTATGCCGCCTAATGCCACCCCAAATGAGATTAATCAAATAAAACATGTGATCAACTACTAATTATCCATACACTAGAAAATAAGGTAATGAAAACCGATTTCAACATTATCACTATATTCACAAACATATACAGACAGGTCCAACAATTTGTAACATCACATACCGCACCAGATATTTACATACATATCCAGTGGCATCAACCACATCCTATTTACAAAAGATATTGTTTCACATATACATGCCATAAGCAAACCACTATATACTTCCAAAACCATGTGTCAATATATATATCCTCTATAAAACATCCCCTGTCCAAATCTGAGAGTATAGGGATGACTCTAGGATTCTAAAACTACAACTAACCCACTTTCTATTTGTACTTCTCTCCAAGTTGCTGTTCTTCAACACCACAATCTTGAACACTCTGCTGATGACCACCTAAAAAGATGTGGTGATCCACGAGGTGAAGCCCATGTCCCAGCAAGAGATATAACTCTCAACCAATTGTTATTGATCATAGTAGGTTATATTATTAAACATATTAGGTAGAATAAATAGACTAAATAGTTAAGAATATTAAGCTATTCAAGTAGGTTAAGAAGATTAAGCAAGCTAAATAGATAGTCATAGTGATGAATGCATATTCATTATTTATTTGTGCATCATTTAGGATAATTAATCAAGACTTTTTTTTGGTAATTTTATTTTAATTCAGAAATCAATTGCATTTTCATCCTCTCAATATTTCTTTTATGAATTCTTATGAAATTTCTCTCAATTTTCAGGAATTATTGAAGATAAGAAGAGATGAAGGTAGGATGCATTTTAGTTTTCCCGCAATGCTGATTTAAATATATATCCTGCACCAAAATTGGTATAACTCCCTCATCCCAAGGTGGAATTTAAGGTTCAAATATGATTTTGAAAGGAAATTCAAAGGTATATAATAAAGTTATATTTTTGGGTGTACTTTCAACTCTATGGATAATAGGAATTTGATCGAAATCGCTGTTGTGAGAATCTGCATTAAAGGGAGTTACATGGTCAAGATAATTAAAGACAATCAAGAGTCTATTGACTAGATCTAAAAATTCAAACTGTCAGCCCCCCTCCTATTTTCTCCTCTTTTGAGGGAAGTCTGCCTGTCCTTCTCCTATAAAAGGAGGGGGGTTCTCCATATTTCACCATCATCTTTTGTATGGAATTATCGAGCGATTATTCTCTTGTACATTGTATTCATATTAGCAATAAAGATCTTTTGTTCATTCTCAAAGTTAAGTGCATTTTAGATTGTTCTTGTTTCCCTTTACTTTCAATTTCCATTAGATCTAGTTCTTCTTCTTCTTCCCCTTTATAACTATGGAGCAAGGGACTAAGGATCCAACCATTCAATAGTCTCTAGCCTAAGGATCAAATTCCTTTCTAAGTCTAGACTATGGTTAGAATACTTTCTTTCTCCACCTCCCCCTACTCCATGATCATGAGCGAGTAGTTCCTTCTTCGAGGCAAGGGGAATAGCCCCTTAGCCATTGTGTTGAATCGAATCGAAGCTTTGAACAATGTTTTTTGTAGATGCCTTTTAGTATAGAGACCGATGATCAAAATGAAGTAATTTCTCATTTGATCATATGTTAATTTCGATGGATATTACAATGGAAACCAGAGTTTAGAATGACTAAAACCAATCACAAAGGGATTTTGATACAACCGTGGATTTTTCCCTGGTAGGATGATAAACTAAGAAACATGACTACCAGGACCAATGGGCTCATGTGGAGTTTATCTTTTGCGTATTATTCGTGATCTGCATTCCTTCTTCTTCTCCTTCTATCATTCAACCTTGATTTGTTTTTCTCACATGGCTAAGGTGGTCAAAACCCCTAAGCCTCTATGCTTTCCCATCTAATTCAATCAATGTTTGTTTACGGATGATTCTTGATTTCGTGCACTTTAATTCATTACATAGATAAATCTTTCTTTCTAACAATATTCTTCTATTTTGTCTTAGCATAACTCTTTCTATTTTTATTGACATTAGTGTAATATTTTTATTATCTGTAGTTTCAGTTCTTGTTTTAGTGTAAGAAATCAACCCCCCAACGTGGAATTTATCTTCTTTTTCAAACTAATTAAAAACTCCAAAAATAAAATAAAGTTTCATATTCAATTGGGAATAGAGCCAACAATCTTAAAAATATTGTCATGTGGGATCGACTATTTTATACTATCCTTAATCAGAAGGTAGAAAAAGGATTAAATTCTAGGATAATTATCTTAGTGATTGGTGTGTACTTCAATGCGTATCAATTTGGCATCGTTGCAATGGACAACATATAGTTTTCTCAAACCCCAATAATTTTTTGAAAGATTTTTTTTTTCATTTTTTATGCCTTCTGAATAAAATTCTAGAAGTGCTAATCCTATTTCTGCTGAGTTTCCATTCCAACAGTTCATTTTTTCTATACACAATTAACTGCTTATTTGTGCATGCAACGCTTAAACGCCGAATTTACACTGTTCAACTTTGATCCTGAGATAGATAGAACCTTCTACCGTCTAAGTCATCAAAATCGAATTAGGATGGATGAAGAAGAAGTCACTCGTAGGATCAACCAGGCTCTTGTGGCTCAAAGAGAACACTTCTTAGCCGATCAAGTGGCCAGAGAAGCTGCTTTTCGAGCAGCCTACTTGGCTGAACAAGAAACTTTATAGGCCAATAGGAGGGAAGCTGAAAGGCAAAAATAATTAAAGGATTTTTCTATTCCCAAGGTCGCCTATGCACAACATCTATTAATGCATCCCGACATCCTTGCCCTATAATTTGAAATACGAACCCAATGGATCACCATGATCCAAGCCAACCCTTTCTCTAGCAACAATGGGGAAGTTACCAAGATCATCTTCAAAGGTTCATTGACATTTGTTCCTTGAACAAACTACCAGGCATCTCTGAAGACGCAATCCGCCTTAGATTGTTCAAATATTCTCTCATCGTCCAAGCTAGTGGCTAGTACAACACCATGGAGAGTGAGGAACATGTTACAACTTGGGAAGTCCTACAAAATAAATTCCTTGAAAAAATTTACCCTCCTTCCCTCACTTATGAAATTAGGGGACAAATCACTCATTTTTCTATGTCTCCAGGAGAAACCCTAGGAGAATCCTGGGAAAGGTTTAAAGACTTACTTTGAAAATGACCTCATCATGACATTTCTCAAGCCCAACTCATAGAAATTTTCTATCACGGTGTTGAGAATGATACCAATTTTTTCTCAATTTCTCATCTGGAGGAAATTTCATGCACTAAAGCCTAACTAGTGTGTGGGAGGTTGTTAAATGTGCTTCTGAAACAAAATCTAGACGGGGGGCTAGTGGGGTCCTCAAGGTAGCTAAAACTGAAGTTAATTCTGACATCCAAAGCATAGTAGAAATCCTTAAATTAATTACTCTAAAACAAGACCATTTAGAGTCATCCCTAGGCACCTATAAAGAGCTACCCCAACATATGAAAGTTGTAGAATCTCTTTGTGGCATCTGCCAAGGATATGATCACACCACCTTACATTGTCAATATCTCTACAAGACCCCCATGCAGCCATAAATAGGACAACAATTGGATGACCTAAACTCTATTCACACCATACCAAGACAAGGTTACTACAACCAAAATCAAACTAGAAACCATCCTGGATTCTAATATGGGAACCCTTTTGGTGCTGAAAAATCAAGCCAACTACCATCCCAACAAAGACCTCCCTATCCTCAAAACAATAATCGACCACCACCTGGCTTCCCATACAACAATCAAAGAAATTTTGGGAACCAAGGGAACTATCAAGGCAACCACCAAAACTGACCACCCTACCAAGGACAACAATTTCAAAACTTAAACCTTCCTACTCAAAATCTCAATCAACCACCTCCTCAACCACCACAAAATGTTCCTACTCCCCCTCCCTCAACCGATGAAAGAATAGCTGCTTTGGAACAAATCATTCTTGCCCAACAAGCTCACCAAAAGGCAACTGACACCCAGTTAGCACGCCTATTTTCCCAACAGAAACCCCCTATCAACACTTTTGCTGGGAAGCCTAAAAAAATCCCAAACATCCTGAACAACTCAAGGTTGTTTCTACTCATTCAGGAAAAGTACATTCCCCTCCTCTTCCAAAAAAACCTTCAGCCATACCTTTAGATTTTGAGGATGAAGACATGGTAGTTGTTGAACCTAAAACTCCTCCTGAACCAACCATCCCTAAACCCCCACAGGTAGAGGTGAAGAACCCATCTACAAACCATGGCATCCCTACCAATCCCAACTCAAAAAAACAAGGCTCGACACCTATTTCATGAAGTTTAGGGAAGCCATGAAAAAATTACATGTTGATATTCCTTTCCTTGATGCTTTAGCAGACATGCATGCCTGGTCTAAATACATGAAGTCCCTCTTGACTAGGAAGTATGCCACAAAAGAATATGAAACTGTGAAACTTGCTAGGACCACTTCAGACGTAATAGAAAGTAAAATGCCTAAAAAAAGGACCCTGGTTCTTTCAAAATAGGGTGTTACTTAGGTGACAATGCTTGTAGAAAGGGCCTATCCGACTTAGGATCTAGTACATCCATCATGCCATACAGTCTCTATAAAAGATTAGGATTCACTGACATGTTACCCACGACAATGACCATTCAATTAGGAGACTCGTCCACGACCAAACCCATGGGAATCATAGAAGACATTCTAGTTAAGGTTGGGAAAGATGCCTATGTCCCATGTGACTTTGTGATCATGGACATAAAATAAGATTTGTGTTACCCACTCATTTTTGGTCTTCCCTTCCAAGACACTGTCTGGGCCTTGATTGATGTTGAGGCTGGAACCATTCTGTTAAGATTTGAGAAACAAACCCTAGAGTTTAGGGTGTTTGAAAGCATGAAAGGCCCTAGTTTCTAAGAAGAGGTCTATCTCCTTGACTGTGCTGATAAACTATCCCGACTAAGGTAAGAATGGGAGTTAGTTGATGATCCCCTACACATGACCCTCACTTCCCCTCCTGAATATGACCTTGATAATGAACAATTAGACCAATGTAGGGCTCATTTAGATGATTCTGAGGAAATTCCTGATGCTGAAATTGAGGACCTTAAAATGATCTCCATCATAGAAGAAATACATGAACCACCCAAGGCCCCAGAAATGAAAACTCTTCCCATAGGTTTGAAATATGTCTTCCTTGATGAACAACAATTATGCCCTATCATCATAAATTCTGATCTTACCCTTGAACAAGAAAACAAGCTTATGGTGGAACTTAGAAAAAGGAAAACTGCCTTAGGGTATAAAATGGCATATTTAGTCAGGATAAATCAATCCATTTGCATTCACAAAATCCCAATCATAGAAGACAACAAACCCTCCTGAGATCCGCAATGAAAACTCAATCCAAACATGAAGAAAGTTGTTCGTCTAGAGGTGATCAAACTTTTGACTACATAAATCATCTACCCCACCTCTGACTCCCCGTGGGTCAGTCCTGTCCAAGTTGTTCCCAAAAGGGGGTGGACCAATGTCATTAGAAATGATAAAAATGAACTCATTGCCACTCGCACTCTTACAGGATGGAGAATGTGTATTGGCTATAGAAAGCTCAACAAGGCAACTAGGAAAGACCACTTCCCACTTGTCTTCCTAGATCAAGTTCTCGAGAGCTTAGCCCATCAACAATATTTTTGTTATCTAGATGGCTACTTAGGATTTTATCATATTCCTATCCATCCTAAAGATCAAGAAAAAACAACTATCATATGTCCTTTTGGCACTTACACATTTAGATGAACTCCCTTTGGGTTGTGTAATGCACCAACCACCTTTCAACAGTGTATGTCAACCATCTTTGCAGAATTAACCAAAACCTATTCATGGATGAATTCTTTGTTTATGGAGACAGTTTTGACTCTTGCCTTAGAAACCTAGCTCTTGTTCTTGATAGATGTGTTGAGTCACACCTAGTCCTTCATTGGGAGAAGTGTCACTTTATGGTTAAGGAGGTAATTGTTCTAGGCCATAGAGTAAGTAATCAAGGCATAGAAGTTGACAAGGCTAAAATCGAGCTCATCAGCAAGCTTCTGCCCCCGACCTCAGTCAAAGACATTTGAGCCTTTTTGGGACATGTCGATTTCTATCGGAGATTCATTCATGACTTCTCTAAGATCACCAAACCTCTCACCAACCTTCTTCAAAAGGAGGTGCCCTTCAATTTTGACAAAGCCTGCATGAATACTTTTCTGTGTTTGAAAAATGCTCTCACACCCACTCCAATCATCTGTGCACTAGACTGGGCCCTACCTTTTGAAATCATATGTGATGCTAGTGACTCTACCATAGGTTCCATCCTAGGACAGTGAGTTGATAAGAAACACCATGTCATATACTATGCATCCAAGACCTTAGATGAAGCTCAACAAAATTACACTGTCACCGAAAAAGAAATGTTAGTCATTGTCTATGCTTTTGACAAATTTCACTCATACTTGGTTGGCTCCAAAGTCATCGTTTACATTGACCATGCAGCCATTCGTTACCTTATGACTAATAAAGATGCCAAACCTAGACTCATAAGGTGGATCCTATTATTGCAAGAGTTTGACCTAGAAATCTTCGATAAAAAGGGGTTTGAAAACGTCGTGGCTGACCATCTAAGTCGACTTTGCTATAGCCAAACTAATGATACCCCCATAAATAAATCCCTACCCGATGATGAATTTCTTAAGGTAGACTCCCAATTTCCTTGATTTGCTGACTTTGTAAATTATTTAGCTACTGGTGTACTTAGGGGTGTAAATGGTGCACGTACGATGTGAGTATGGCCATACCCATAAACATACCCATCTAATTTAGTGGGTCTGGTTCCGCTTCTGAACCCACATAATACAAAACCTAGACCCTCACCATACCTGTACCCACAATAATAGCGGGTATGCAGATAAGAGGTTCTATAAGATAGCATATTGTTTATGTAAGAAAAATGACTATGTTTTATATATTTTAATACAACAAGATATTGTTATTATATAGTGTATTAACATGCAATAGTTATATTAGATAATGATATATTTTATACGTTAACATTAATTGAGTTAATTTTTTACATATTTGTAGTCATCCTCATAACATTTAACATATGTAGAATGTAATGTAAATTAGTAGATATTTTGATCTTAATTTTACATATGATGTTCATTATTGTAACTAAAATAGTTAATTCTTATTTATATGACTAGTCTCAACCTTATTGTGGTAGAGTATGATGTAATCTCAAGAATTATATTAATTACACTAGTGAAGTGTGATATATATAACATATTATTTAAGTAGTTACTTATGTATAGTAGGTACACGGGTCTAGCGGGTCTGGGTCCAAGCATACCCATTATTAGACCCTCTTATATGCGGGTCCAAGGGTATACGGCCCCAAGGGTATGTGGGTATAAAAAATAGACCCATGATGGGTTTTTTAAGGTTCGGATTTGCGGGTCCGTGGGTCTACCCGTACCCATTTACAACCCTAGGTGTACTGCACCCTGAATACAAGAGATTTCTAAAGCTAAATTTTTACATGATGTAAAAAACTACTATTGGGATGAACCTTAGTTGTTTAGACTTTGTGTCGATGGTCTGTATCATCATTGTGTTTCCCAAAAAGAAAGTTCTAACATTCTGGAATAATGTCATTCAGGCCCCTACGTGGGCACATGAGTTCCCAGAAAATAGCCAGGAAATTATGTAGTGCGGGTTCTTTTGGCCCACCATCTTCATAGACTCTTATGAATATGTGCTCTCATGTGACCAATGTCTAAGGATGGGTAACATCTCCAAATGTGATCAAATACCCTTAACTTCTTGGTAGGAATTAGAAATCTTTGACGTCTGGGAAATCGACTACATGGGACCATTTACTTCTTCTTATGGGTATGAATACATATTAGTAGTCGTCGATTATGTATCAAAGTGGGTTGAGGCTATACCCACTAAAAATTTTGATTCCAGTCCATACACCTCCTTACTAAAAATTTGAACAATAGAACATCCAGTCCATACACACTCAGATGGTATGATGGAGTGGGTGTAAAATTTTCAAATCTTTATATAATGGTGATAAAAGACCAAAGTATAGCAGCAGAATAAAAACATGACTATATTCAATTATAAAACAAAGGGTTATAACTTACATCATAAGGATCCATGTAGAGGAAATCTGAACCACCTCAAGATTGTCTCCAAGCTATAACTTTACAATATAAGTCTGGATCCACATGTCAAGCCATACATGTCCTCCACCTAGGGTTGAAAGCATACCCCAGTAAAAGAGAAACAAAAGGAGAGACATCAACAAAGGCTGGTATGTGCATACTAAAAAGAAAATTGAGCAATTTATAGATAATGAGGGACATCAAAATAAAAGACTTCCCATGCAAGAGATAAGTACCACCCAAATGGGTATCAAGAGAAAAGAATCATAACAAAAGGGATACTTGCCATAAAATAACATATAAAAAGATTGTGCCATAAACAAATCCACTACCATGGTGGGAAGCAAAGCACAAGTAGGGCACACACCCCACAATCAATATCCTGCATGCATGTGAGATAAACATAGCCCTAGAACAATATAAACACAATTGGTGGCCAACCCTCATAAAGTTGAAACCTGATTGAGAAAGGAATACTGCCAATCTCCCAAATATATATAAAATGGGTCAAGACACACATCTTGCCCAGGGTACAAGGTTCCTTGCCGTCCCAAAAAGAGCAGGAAATATCACATCTGCTATAAACAAAACCAATGTAATTTACATTACTCTAGTGCTACTAAATCACATAGCATGTAAAATATAGAGGCAATTAAGAAGTATAGTCAGATGATGAAACAAAGGTTTCCATCACACAATGGACAACACAAACATATAACATCCACTTCAAAATGGGCACATATCAACAAGTAAAAATCCACTTCACAGTGGGCATATAATATCAAAAGTCCAACATGCACCAAGGCATATGAAACAAAGTCAAGAGAATATCTATGATCACATGATCAATAACAAATAAGGTAGTTCACATAAACCAATATTTCCAAAAGAAAATACATATATGTAGCATAGGACCAAGAGAAAGAATAAAATAGGATAATTGCTCAAGAAGATTAATTGGGGATGCAAACATACCTCAACATCAGAGTCAAATGATCCAAAGTCATATCTAGGTCCAAGCCTAGGCATCTAAAGAAGCTATTAAGGATATATGTGGAATTAGGGTTAGGTTTCCATTATTTACTCAAAACCCTAAAAACCACCTTTTATTATGAGTGAATTAGGTTAAGAAAACCATTCCATATTTTAGTTTATATTTTCTTGAGTTCAAAACATATTTTATTATATTTTTCTGACATATAAATTATTAGTTATGAATTATACAAGTTATTATCTTATTTAATTAGATCCATTAAATCACCCTTTTAAAGCATTAGATTCAGGCAATAAAACCAATACTAATAGAAAACTTGCATTTTTCTAAATCCAACGAATATTTATTTGTAATTTATAGACAACCAGAGAATTAGTTATGATTTTTTATAAGTTTGACCAATCAGAAAATCACAAAATGCCAAATAAGGAGAAATAAGGCTTGCGAGGAAGAGAGAGGAGAGTGGGACCGGGTCCGTAGACATGGCCCAACCAAAGGTGGCCATGTCATCAGGTCTGCAGCCCGGTTGACTCGCCAAAGCAAAGAAACCAATAGTCGAAAAGATGAAAATGCCCTTATCAAGAAAATGAAGAAAAGAAGAAGCACACAGGGGTAGAATCGGGAAACCAAGTGGGGGATTCATCCCCTTCGCAGAGCCCCACCATGGCTATAGTAGTGAGCTTCTAGCTTGGCCATGTTTGGACGAATCCATGATTCGAGAGAAAACTCAAAACCAAATCATCTGAAGGCGAGAAAAGATGGAACCGAACTCACCGCAAGCTTTAATTTGCCCGGAGATGCACGGAGGAGGAAGAACATGGCGCCGCACCACCATAACCAAAAACCATCCGCCGGCATGCAAAGATGTGAGTACATGAGCAATTGGAACTAGAGGAAAGTCGAGAAAGCGAATACGAAGACCGAAGGGGCATTATATAAATATATGGGTTAGGGTTTTAAGACCTCTGTGCGCACGGCTTGGGGTTGCTTGAACTCCAAGTTTGGGCATTTCTAAGAAACCCAAAAAAACTAGGTAAATAAGGGATTGGCTTATGCAGAATTAAAGAACGAATTCATTGGCGAAGAAATCGTCGAAAAAGAGTAAGAATCGAGGGAGATATCCTCAACTGAAAAATCACAGAAAAATAGTTTGTACTCCTACTCCGATTCAGAGCTAGGAGACGATCCTGGAACCACTGGATCCAAAATCTATGATCCAGATCAGGCACGCTCGAAATAAAAGCGTGACAGGGAAAATTGATCAAATAAATAAAGTAATAATTGCATTTAAGGTCCCTTTTTCTCTCTCTTTAAATAAGGGTTCAAACATCATCCAAATTAAGACAAATTTTGCTCATAAGTTAAATTAAACATGTAGATTCCGAATATCTAATTAGATTTCACTTTTGGCAACTTTAGATATGTTATTTAATTTATTCTTTATTTCTCTTTCTAGATGCATTAATGACTCATGGATTAACCAAATTGGATGAAACTTCATTCACAAGTTAACTTAAGTGTGTTGAATATGAATTTTCCTTTATTTCCAACTTTTGGTGCCATGAGATATATTTATTTATTAATTACACCTTTTAGGCATTTTCTCTCTCCTATATATACCCATTAATCAAACATTATCCAAAATAGTTGCAAATTTGCCCAAAGGCTTATTTTTATGTTTAGATTACGAATTTGGAGTTAGTTTTCCAATTTTAGGGCA
Source organism: Alisma plantago-aquatica (assembly GCA_963693085.1). Classification (NCBI taxonomy): domain Eukaryota; kingdom Viridiplantae; phylum Streptophyta; class Magnoliopsida; order Alismatales; family Alismataceae; genus Alisma; species Alisma plantago-aquatica. Next base: position 414,078,956 of record OY856415.1, on the reverse strand, counting down.
TTAAATATTTTATTTCACTTTATTGGCCTAATTCCTATTTTCTTTTGATAAGAACATTAATATATGCATTTATCTTCCAATTATTGTATTTATCTTCTCCTTTATATATAGTTTGGATTTTCCCTTCTTTTCCTATTCTAAAAAGTACTAGAAAGTTATAATACAAATTATCTTATTATTTTTATTACTGAGTGACAAATTACACTTCAGACCCATTAATTAAAATCCAACTGAGGTATTTGTGCATAAAACCCTATATTAAGAATATATGGAAAATATTTATCTAATTAATTTCTTATTATCATCCAAAAGAGTTATATGACATATTAGATTACATTATTCATACATTTGATTATTAGGATCACTCTAACCTCAACCTTGTTTGGCTAAGTCCAAAAGGTTAAACTTCTAGGGTAGGGTTCTAATTATGGTATGTTGCAACACTCCACCCCTTAAAAGGATTTTGTCCTCAAAATCTATAGATTCAGACATCAACCACCAACTACTCTCTACCCCTTAAAGGGTTAAACCTAACAAGTCAAACTAAACAACTTTTTAGAGCTACCCACATCTCTTAGTTGTGAAAGTTTTAGAGATTTATGTTTCTCATGTATCCAACTATCAAGTCACCATCTAGGGTTGAGCTTGAGGTCCTTGTGTCTCTAACCTATCAACCCTACATGATCATCTAAAAATTCATAGGGTAGGTCAACTACACCTTTATATCATTTCTAGTCACAACTTCCAAAGTCAAAACTAGGTTTAGAGCTAGGTTTAGGGTTTTATTACCAAAACTTCTCACATCACTTTCATTGTGACTTAGTTTATAAAACTTTGATAAAATCCAGAAAAATTTTGTACATATAGTAGTGTATTGAAAATAATTTTTGTAGATGAAAACTCTACGAGGTAAAACCAACATATGTCGGCACAAAATCAATACGAAAACCAAGTCACAATATTTCCATATGAATACTTCCTCATAACCTAATCTTATCCTCAAACAAAACCTTATTGTATATAAAGATCATCATTGATCAAATCTAGGGTCGACATCTCACTTAGAGCTAACTAGCAAAGTCGAGGGTTCTAAAGGGAGACAAAATTGAAATTGTCAGTTTCCGACTACCATGGGCTTTGATACCATGCTGTAAAGAAGTGAAAACACCTCCTTACTAAAAATTTGAACAATAGAACCTCCAGTCCATACACACTCAGATGGTATCATGGAGTGGGTGTAAAATTTTCAAATTTTTATATAATGGTAACAAAAGACCAAAGTATAGCAACGGAATAAAAACATGACTATATTCAATTATAAAATAAAGGGTTACAACTTACATCATAAGGATCCATGTAGAGGAAATCTAAACCACCTCAAGATTGTCTCCAAGCTTTAACTTTACAATATAAATCTGGGTCCACATGTCAAGCCATCCATATCCTCCACCTAGGGTTGGAAGTATACCCCAGCAAAAGAGAAACAAAAGGAGAGACATCAACAAAGGCTGGTATGTGCATACTAAAAAGCAAATTAAGCAATTTATAGATAACGAGGGACATCAAAATAAAATGCTTCCCATGTAAGAGATAAGTACCACCCAAACATGTATCAAGAGAAAAGAATCATAACAAAAGGGATACTTTCCATAAAATAACATATAAAAGGATTGTGCCACAAACAAATCCACTACCATGGTGGGAAGAAAAGCACAAGTAGGGCACACACCCCACAATCAATATCCTACATGCATGTGAGATAAACATTGCCCTAGAACAATATAAATATAATTGACGGCCAACCCTCATAAAGTTAAAACCTGATAGAGAAAGGAATTCTACCAATCTCCCAAATATATATAAAATGGGTCAAGACACACATCTTGCACAGGGCACGAGGTTCCTTGTCGTCCCAAAAAGAGCAGGAAATATCACATTTTCTATAAACAAAACTAATGCAATTTATACCATTCTAGTGCTACTGAATCACATAGCATGTAAAATGTAGAGGAAAGTAAGAAGTATAGTCAGATGATGAAACAAAGGTTGCCATTACACAATGGACAACACAAGCATATAACATCCACTTCAAAGTGGGCACATATCAATAAGAAAAAATCCACATCACAATGGGCATATAATATCAAAAGTCCAACATGCACCAAGGCATATGAAACAAAGTCAAGAGAATATCTATGATCACATGATCAATAATAAATAAGGTAGTTCACATGAACTAATATTTCCAAAAGAAAAGACATATATGTAGGCTATTTGTCCATAGGACCAAGAGAAAGAATAAAATAGGATAATTGCTTAAGAAGAATAATTGGAGATGCAAACATACCTCAACATCAGAGTCAAATGATCCAAAGGCACATCTAGGTCCAAGCCTAGGCATCCAAAGAACCTATTAAGGATATATGTGGAATTAGGGTTAGGTTTCCATTACTTACTCAAAACCCTAAAAACCACCTTTTTATTATGAGTGAATTAGGTTATAAAAACCATTCCATATTTTAGTTTATATTTTCCTGAGTTCAAAATATATTTTATTATATTTTTCTGACTTGTAAATTATTAGTTATGAATTATACAAGTTATTATCTTATTTAATTAGATCCATTAAATCACCCCTTTAAAGCATTAGATTCAGGTGACAAAACCTATACCAATAGAAATCTTGCATTTTTTTGAATCCACCGAATATTTATTTGTAATTTATAGACAACCAGAGAATTAGTTATGATTTTTATAAGTTTGACCAATTAGAAAATCACAAAATGCCAAATAAGGAGAAATAAGGCTTGCGAGGAAGAGAGAGGAGAGTGGGCCCGGGTCTGTAGACATGGCCCAACCAAAGGTGGCCATGTCATCAGGTCTGCAACCTAGTTGACTCGCCAAAGCAAAGAAACCAATAGTCCAAAAGACGAAAATGCCCTTATTAAGAAAATGAAGAAAAGAAGAAGCACAGAGGGGTAGAACTGAGAAACCAAGTGGGGGATTCATCCCCTTCGCAGAGCTCCACCATGGCTATATCAACGAGCTGCTAGATTGGCCATGTTTGGCCGAATCCATGATTCGAGAGAAAACTCAAAACTGAGTCATTCGAAGGCGAGAAAAGATGGAACCAAACTCACTGCAAGCTTTAATTTGCCCGAAGATGCACGGAGGAGGGAGAACAGAGCGCCAAACCACCATAACCCAAAACCATCTGCCGGGTACAAAGATATGAGTACATGAACAATTGGAATTGGAGGAAAGTTGAGAAAGCAAATACGAATACTGAAGGGGCATTATATATAGATGGGTTAGGGTTTTAAGACCTCTGCGTGCACGGCTTGGAGTTGCTTGAACTCCAAGTTTGGGCATTTCCAGGAAACCCAACAAAACTAGGTAAATAAGGGATTGGCTTATGCAGAATTAAAGCTCAAATTCATTGGTGAAGAAATCATCAAAAAAGAGTAAGAATCGAAGGAGATATCCTCAACCGAAAAATCACACTAAAACATACTGTACTCCTACTCCGATTCAGAGCTAGGAGACGATCCTAGAACTGCTGGATCCAAAATCTACGATCCAGATTGGGTGCGCTTAAAATCAAAGTGTGACTGGGAAAATCGATCAAATAAATAAAGCAATAATTGCATTTAAGGTCCCTTTTTCTCTCTCTTCAAATAAGGGTTCAAACATCATCCAAATTAAGCCAAATTTTGCTCATAAGTTAAATTAAACATGTAGATTCCGAATATGCAATTAGATTTCACCTTTGGCAACTTTATATATGTTATTTAATTTATTCTTTATTTCTCTTTCTAGATGCATTATTGACTCATGGATTAACCAAATTAGATGAAACTTCATTCACAAGTTAACTTAAGTGTGTTGAATATGAATTTGCCTTTATTTCCAACTTTTGGTGCTATGGGTTATATTTATTTATTAATTACACCTTTAGGCATTTTATCTCTCCTATATATACCCATTAATCAAACATTATCCAAAATAGTTGCAAATTTGCCCAAAGGCTTATTTTTATGTTTAGATTACAAATTTGGAGTTAGTTTTCCAATTTGAGGGCACTAAATATTTTATTTCACTTTATTGGCCTAATTCCTATTTTCTTTTGATAAGAACATTAATATATACATTTATCTTCCAATTATTGTATTTATCTTCTCCTTTATATATAGTTTGGATTTTCCCTTCTTTTTCCTATTCTAAAAAGTACTAGAAAGTTCTAATATGAAATATCTTATTATTTTTATTACTCAGTGACAAATTACACTTCAGATCCATTAATTAAAACCCAACTGAGGTATTTGTGCATAAAACCCTATATTAAGAATATATGGGAAATATTTATCCAATTAAGTTCTTTAATTTCTTATTATCATCCAAAAGAGTTATATGACATATTAGATTACATTATTCATACATTTGATTATTAGGATCACTCTAACCTCAACCTTGTTTGGCTAAGTCCAAAAGGTTAAACTTCTAGGGTTGGGTTCTAATTCTGGCATGTTACAACACACCACCCCTTAAAAGGATTTCATCCTCGAAATCTATATATTAAAACATCAACCACCAACTACTCTCTACCCCTTAAAGGGTTCAACCTAATAAGTCAAACTAAACAGCTTTTTAGAGCTACCCACATCTCTTAGTTGTGAAAGTTTTAGAGATTTATGTTTCTCATATATCCAACTATCAAGTCACCATCTAGGGTTGAGCTTTAGGTCCTCGTGTCTCTAACCTATCAACCCTACATGATCATCCAAAAAGTCATAGGGTAGGTCAACTGCACCTTTATATCATTTCTAGTCACAACTTCCAAAGTCAAAACTAGGTTTAGAGCTAGGTTTAGGGTTTTACTACCAAAAATTCTGTTACGACCCCGCCGCGTGGAAACCCCCAATGAAAGGAGATCGAAAGGTTAGAGCCGTTAACCAATACCCCGGATCAAAGGTTTGACAAATAATCAATAACAATTAATAAACTTTACCAACTAAACTGAAAAGTGGTGTAAAATAAAAACTTTGCTTACCTTTTAAAAACTGGGATTTCTAAACTTCTATCCATGAAGATACCAATCTAACTAATCCTCATGTGCACGTTAATTCTCATTTAATTCCGCATATGCCACTTTACTGTTTGTTCTTTTCATTTGTACCTAAAATGCCGAAAAACAAAACGTCGGTCAGCAAGAAGCTGGTATGTGGGGGAAACAAATAATGTGCAACTATGTTAACAACGTAATCATGCAATTAATCATTTAGCAACCAAGATTACATTTTAAGCCAAACTACTCAATCCATACATATCCACAACTCTGTGTTGTCCCTGTAGTGGACTTATATGATACCTCTATAAAGATAGATCTTTACCCCCATGGTCCTACCTTACAGGTAGCCAATACATAGGGTAATAGAGTCGCATGGCACTACCCAAAGGTAGCCCAATATCTAACTCAATATGACTTGATGGTCCTACCCTCTAGGTAGCCATATACTAAGTCATTCAATGACCTGATGGACCTACCCTCTAGGTAGCCATATACTAGGTCAACTATTAAGCCACAGAGGGGACCAGGATCTGAGCTAGTAGGCACATATATTATGTGATAGTCATATCCACATTATAGTTTGTATGAATTAAAATCATCCAACAATTAATTCATGACATCGATGAAAAACTTCGGTCAACCTCGAAAAACTAATTTGAGATATTCATAAGCGTAACCACATACCTGATCCCTATTTCATTAATGATTATAGTCCAATTCACATATGATCCCTATTTATCACTAATTCCACTTTTATCAAGAAAGAAACCCTAATTACCAAATGAAGGGTATTTATCCACAATTAGCCAATAACACTATTTCCATGCCTTCTAGATTGATTCTTAAATTCATTAAATCTCATAACTACCTGAATTAGGGTTTTTAACCCCTTTAATGCTCTATTAAAAATATGAAACCCTAACTACATAAGTTATGCACATATATCTCTAATTAGATATTTTTCATCATATTTATGCAATTAAGTTAGACTTTGATTACTAGTATTAACTAAGTCTATTAAATATATCCATACTCAAGATCTAGAACTTTGATCTAATTAAAGCATTAACGTTTATGTACTTTTCATATTAGAAGAAAAAACATAGTATGATTATATTTTTACTAGATTCCTCATATTTTTCTGAGCAAGATTAATATAATATTCTTGTTACTCTGAGCCACCATTAATTTTCTACAAAATTTGCAAAACTATTACCTTTCAACCAATGACAGCACGCCGCCTGTCTTTTAAATATCTTTTCTCTTTTTTTTTATTCTTTATGCCCTATCTCTCGCTCGCGGATCCTCGCGTGCATCCACCTACCCGGTTGCCCGGTCTGACTCTCCCTCTTCTTCTTCGCGAATGAGAGCATGCGACTCTGTTTCCTCTGTAAAATAGGGGAACCCAAAGCAGGCTATGTGGTGACCCCTTGCCCACTACAGTGCCTCCCCCTCGCCCCTGAAAGACAAGCCAGTGGCTCCGTTGATTCCGCCGACTAGGGTAGGAGTCACCCCGCGCGCTTCCTGCGCCTCCGGTGGTCAGGAACACCACCTGAGAGTTGCCCGCATAGGGCACCGTTCACGCGGAGAAAACGGCTAGATAACCAGGCCTAGGGCTAACCTTTTAGCAGGGTCGATTGGTTAGATGTCGCGGACTTTCGAAGGAGTTTTTGGCCTCACATAAGGGGAATCATTCTCTTATATAGCCCATGGCTATGGTGGACGACCAACGAGCACTGGGATTTGGGGAAATCCCAATCCCATATGGAAACTGCGCAACAAAGGGATTGGAGAGTCCGATTTGATCTCCTGGTTCAGATGGAATAGTTTCTAAGAATCGAGCATTACCAAGGAGAGGGGTAGAGTCTGAGTGTTCCTGGGGTTACAGCACCCCATTTTCCTTTTCGGTCTAGGGTAGACGATGGCTAATCACCCATAGATCTCGATCCAGCGATCAACAGGTCACGTGAAGAACAAGGGGATCGAATCCCTGATTTTCCAAATTAAATGGAATCGTGACATCTAATGGAAATCCCTCTACTTTATAGAGTTTTCAAAAATCCATAACTCATAAAGCGTACACCCAATAGATCCCAAATTTTAAGGAAAAGTCTATAAAGACTTAATCTACTTATATTCCAATTTTGAAGTCGAAATTCAAAAGGAATAACTCCTTTTCTTCGTTTGCAAGTCAATGACTTGTAAGGCATATTTTATGCATTAAAACATATATTTTCTCTTTCTTCTTTTCCTATTTCCTTTACCATTAATTTATTATCCTGAGTTCCTTGATCCCTAAGGAACCCTAATAATTAGAAGTTCTATTTTTTGGAAATTATTCCCTAGCCTTTTAGTTCTTATTTTATTTATTTTCTTATGTATTTCTTTATCCAATTGAATTCCTTTTTCATTTCTTTTTCTTTTTCCTTCAATTGGGCTCAATGACCAATAAGGCCCATTAAGAAAACACACAAGGCTATCATACACGAAATTCATTCAAATCAACTCATCAAATCAACCATGGATTTCATTTATCTTTTAAAAAGAGATTTACAAATCTCATTACATGTTGTGGAAAATGGGGTTATAACATCCTCCCCTCCTTATAAGAATCTTGCCCTGAAAATTCATTAATCAAACAAACAATTCAGGATAAGACTTTTCCATGCCCATCATTGGCCCCTATGTGGCTTTACCGTACTCATGGTGCTTCCAAAGAACCTTTATCATCACATATTCTTTTCTCTGAGTTCTTTCATCTTGGCGTCTATAAACTGCAAAGGTGACTCAGGCCATTTCATCCTCCCTTGGAGCTCACTAGGTTCATTTCTCCGCACATGGTCGGGGTATCTCACATAGTGCTCTAAATTGGACACATGGAATTCATCACACATTACTTCATCCTGAGGGGTAAGATCAAACTTAACCTTTTCCACCAAACCATGTCAAAAGAACCCATGCATCGGGGACTCAGCTCTCTTAGCTGTAACTTAGAGGGGTCAGATTTTTCATGTCACATATTCTCCCATAGCGAACTGCATGTCAGTCTACTTTGCATCTTCTCACGACTCTCGTCGTCTCTAGGCTCCTTTTAGCCATTGCACAATTAAAGCAACTTCATCTACACGCACTGTGGTTTTTGTTTCTAACCATCACGTGGTCCTTTCACCAACATCACCTTACTGAAGTGGTGACCGACACAACCTCCCTTACAGAGCTTTTTTTAAATCTCGATACTGGCCACAGTGGTCATCATCACATCTTTCATAGGACAAGAACTATCTCTAGATATCCCCCCTGAACGAGCACACATGCTCTCATCAGACCCTTTAGTCTGGATTATACTAACCATTAGTTAGGGGTGATGAACTATACTAACATTGAGTCCTTCATGTACCTATTTCCACTTTTTAGAAGGGAACCTTTAGGTCAAACTCAAGAACCTTTGAACTCAATTCATGGTGTAGTTGAACCATCTCTCTCATGGGTAGTTCATCCAGATCTGTCCCTTGACAGAACTCTTTCTTTCTCATGTCATCTAGGTAAGACGATCTATCATAACTCATATTGCATCTCGACCTTCCTTGGTCCATGGGAGACTTACAACATCCATAGTGATGAACTCCCTTTCTCTTTTGGGGACTCTTTACCCTTTATATCAAGGCACTGGGTAACTGGTATTCGTCCTTCTCCCTTGGCTTGCATGGCCATATACCACATGCAACTTTATCTTAGGCATCTAAAGTACTACTGTCACTTATTATCTTGGTAGTACCACTGTATATGGTGATCTTCAATCATGATTTCTTGTATGTCATGTTTCCTCAAGATTGATTCTTCAGAAACCTTAAACCACTCTAGTTGGGGTTTCATCACCTTCCTTTCCAGAGGAGTGTATCTAAGGCTATACAACCATCCTTTCATTGTATCAAGGACTAGACTGGCTAACCAAACAACCATTAACTGATCTCATTACATCAGAGTGTTAGCCAAACATATCTTCTTTTCCAAACTTATGGTTAGTCTAACAACCTCTTCTAGCCAAACTACGCAGATATATCTCAACCAGAGCATCCATTACCACTTCACCTTCTTATGTATTAGGTAACATTAAAAACATACACTTCCATGTATTTCACTTATTATCTCATCTCAGCTCTAAGTCTTTCTTCATCGAGAAAACTCTGAGATCATCCTCTTGGTTTTTGAATTCAACCTTGTATGACTCATAGCTCATGATAAAAACATTTTCATAAGATGACCACATTAGTAACTTGATGTCAACCTTGTATGACATCCACACTAGTGTAACCACATACTTGATCCAGAGTAACTTGATGTCTAAGCAATAATATTCAAGAACAATCAATCAAGCAATCAACAATATCCTAAAATTAATGCATAACATCCAAGTGTCATTATTTTATTCAAAACATTATTAAGATCGACTTGGATTCCACCTTAGGATTTCTAGGCCAACTTTAGGGTTTTATTAGGGTTTTAGCCTCCATAATGAATTTATTACTTTTAATGCTCTTTTGGTCCACAACCCTAATTTCAACATCATAGGAACGATTGAATGTCAATGAAATCTACCATATCTCTTTTACACCAAAACTACCATCTTTTTTCTTTTAAGTCATGTTAAGATCGTTAAGCCCACTTATCATGTTTGAGTTCTTTTTGAATGAACAACTCGTATTTCATTAATGATTATATTCCAATTCACATATGATCCCTATTTATCACTAATTCCACTTTTATCAACTAAGAAACCCTAATGACCAAATGAAGGGTATTTATCCACAATTAGCCAATAACACTATTTCCATGCCTTCTAGATTGATTCTTAAATTCATTAAATCTCATAACTACCTGAATTAGGGTTTTTAACCCCTTTAATGCTCTATTAAAAATATGAAACCCTAACTACACAAGTTATGCACATATATCTCTAATTAGATATTTTTCATCATATTTATGCAATTAAGTTAGGCTTTGATTACTAGTATTAACTAAGTCTATTAAATACATCCATACTCAAGATCTAGAACTTTGATCTAATTAAAGCATTAACGTTATCAACTTTATGTACTTTTCATATTAGAAGCAAAAACATAGTCTGATTATATTTTTACTAGATTCCTCGTATTTTTCCGAGAAAGATTCATATATTATTCTTCTTACTCTGAGCCACCATTAATTTTCTACAAAATTTGCAAAACTATTACCTTTCAACCAATGATAGCGCACCACCTGTCTTTTAAATCTATTTTCTCTTTTTTTTTTCTTTTTGCCCTATCTCTCGCTCGTGGATCCTCACGTGCATCCACCTACCCAGTTGCCCGGTCCCGGCTCTCCCTCTTCTTCTTCGCGAATGAGAGCATGCGACTCTGTTTCCTCTGTAAAACAGGGGAACCCAAAGTAGGTTGTGTGGTGACCCCTCGCCCACTGCGACGCCTCCCCCTCGCCCCTGAAAGACAAGATAGTGGCTCCGTTGATTCCGCCGACTAGGGTAGGAATCACCCCTCGCGCTTCCTACGCCTCCGGTGGTCAGGAACACCACCTGAGAGTTGCCTGCGCAGGGCACTGGTCAGGCGGAGAAAATGTCCAGATAACCAGGCCTAGGGCTAACCTTTTATTGGGTCGATTGGTTAGATGCCGCGGACCTTTCGAAGGAGTTTTTGGCCTCACAGAAGGGGAATCATCCCCTTATATAGCCCATGGCTATGGTGGACGACCAACGAGCACTGGGATTTGGGGAAATCCCAATCCCATATGGAAACCGCACAACAAAGGGATTGGAGAGTCCGATTTGATCTCCTGGTTCAGATGGAATAGTTTCTAAGAATCGAGCATTACCAAGGAGAGGGGTAGAGTCCGAGTGTTCCTGGGGTTACAGTACCCCGTTTTCCTTTTCGGTCTAGGGTAGATGATGGCTAATCACCCATAGATCTCGATCCAGCGATCAACAGGGCACGTGAAGAACAAAGGGGATCAAATCCCTGATTTTCCAAATTAAATGGAATCATGATATCTAATGGAAATCCCTCTACTTTATAGAGTTTTCAAAAATCCATAACTCATAAAGCGTACACCCAATAGATCCCAAATTTTAAGGAAAAGTCTATAAAGACTTAATCTACTTATATTCCAATTTTGAAGTTGAAATTCAAAAGGAATAACTCCTTTTCTTCATTTTCAAGTCAATGACTTGTAAGGCATATTTTATGCATTAAAACATATATTTTCTCTTTCTTCTTTTCCTATTTCCTTTACCATTAATTTATTATCCTGAGTTCCTTGATCCCCAAGGAACCCTAATAATTCGAAGTTCTATTTTTTGGAAATTATTCCTTAGCCTTTTAGTTCTTATTTTATTTATTTTCTTATGTATTTCTTTATCCAATTGAATTCCTTTTTCATTTATTTTTCTTTTTCCTTCAATTGGGCTCAATGGCCAATTAGGCCCATTAAGAAAACACACAAGGCTATCATACACGAAATTCATTCAAATCAACTCATCAAATCAACCATGGATTTCATTTATATTTTAAAAATAGATTTACAAATCTCATTACATGTTGTGGAAAATGGGGTTATAACATCCTCCCCTCCTTATAAGAATTTTGTCCTCAAAATTCATCAAGCAAACAAACAATTCAGGATAAGACTTTTCCATGCCCATCATTGGCCCCTATGTGGCTTTACCGTACTCATGGCGCTTCCAAAGAACCTTTATCATCACATATTCTTTTCTCTGAGTTCTTTCATCTTGACATCTATAAACTGCATAGGTGACTCAGGCCATTTCAACCTCCCTTACAGCTCACTAGGTTCATTTCTCTGCACATGGTCGGGGTATCTCACATAGTGCTCTAAATTGGACACATGGAATTCATCACACATTACTTCATCCTGAGGGGTAAGATGAAACTTAACCTTTTCCACCAAACCATGTCAAAAGAACCCATGCATCGGGGACTCAGCTCTCTTAGCTGTAACTTAGAGGGGTCGGATTTTTCATGTCACATATTCTCCCATAGCGAACTGCATGTCAGTCTACTTTGCATCTGCTCACGACTCTCGTCGTCTCTAGGCTCCTTTTAGCCATTGCACGATTAAAGCGACTTCATCTACACACACTGTGGTGTTTTTCTTTCTAACCATCCCGTGGTCCTTTCACCAAAATCACCTTACTGAAGTGGTGACTGACACAACCTCCCTTACAGAGCTTTTTTTAAATCTCAATACTGGCCACGGTGGTCATCATCACATCTTTCATAGGATAAGAACTATCTCTAGATATCCCCCCTGAACAAGCACACATGCTCTCATCAGACCCTTTAGTCTGGATTATACTAACCATTAGTTAGGGGTGATGAACTATACTAACATTGAGTCCTTCATGTACCTATTTCCACTTTTTAGAAGGGAACCTTTAGGTCAAACTCAAGAACCTTTGAACTCAATTCATGGTGTAGTTGAACCATCTCTCTCATGGGTAGTTCATCCAGATATGTCCCTTGACATAACTCTTTCTTTCTCATGTCATCTAGGTAAGACGATCTATCATAACCCATATTGCATCTCGGCCTTCCTTGGTCCAGAGGAGACTTACAACATCCATAGTGATGAACTCCCTTTCTCTTTTGGGGACTCTTTACCCTTTATATCAAGGCACTGGGTAACTGGTATTCTTCCTTCTCCCTCAGCTTGCATGGCCATATACCACATGTAACTTTATCTTAGGCATCTAAAGTACTACTGTCACTTATAATCTTGGTAGTACCACTGTATATGGTGATCTTCAATCATGATTTCTTGTATGTCATGTTTCCTCAAGATTGATTCTTCAGAAACCTTAAACCACTCTAGTTGGAGTTTCATCACCTTCCTTTCTAGAGGAGTGTATCTAAGGCTATACAACCATCCTTTCATTGTATCAAGGACTAGAATGGCTAACCAAACAACCATTAACTGATCTCATTACATCAGAGTGTTAGCCAAACATATCTTCTTTTCCAAACTTATGGTTAGTCTAACAACCTCTTCTAGCCAAACTAGGCAGATATATCTCAACCAGAGCATCCATTACCACTTCACTTTCTTATGTATTAGGTAACATTGAAAACATACACTTTCATGTATTTCACTTATTATCTCATCTCATCTCTAAGTCTTTCTTCATCTAGAAAACTCTGAGATCATCCTCTTGGTTTTTGAATTCAACCTTGTATGACTCGTAGCTCATGATAAAAACATTATCATAAGATGACCACATTATTCCTTTTTATTGTTTTCAAACCATCCATGTATCATTCACTCCACCAAGGTATGTTATCATATCTGTCCTCATACCTCATAGAAACGTTCCAACTCACTTTATCTTTTATCCTTGGTGTATGGCACGCGTATTGTTCCATCTCTCCCTCCCATATCAAAAGGAAATAAGCATTTGGCGGCCGTCCAAACACAAAGTTCTTCCTATTCCAAGAGTAGAGATGGTACATCCCACATTGCCAGTACACCTTCAAATCTAATTTGAAACGTGCAACTTATGTCTCTACACCACATTCACCTTGATATCAAAGTTACTTCCATGCAACCGATCTCGAACCTACTTGGTCCAAACACAATCCTTGGTCACCTCCTCTAGGTCTATAGAGTGACGGCACTTTTGGGGTCATCCCTCTTCCCTCATGCATCCAGAGAGTGCCCTACTCATCTGCCCTTTGGGTCCCATCTGTTCATGAAGGTGATCAATCTCCTAACCCATGGCCCTCAGACAATGATAGTTGTTACCTCCCGACCCTATGGTCATGTGCAACTAGGGAAAGAGGCAACTCCTACTTCCATCAGTCTTATCCCTTACTGACCCTAGGATAGACTTAGGATTCTCTTGTAGTACATGTTCAACTTAGAACCTTACCCAAGCTTTCATCATCTCTCTTTGCATTCATGGGATGACTTCCATCCTTTTATAGGAGTCATGGTGACCTGCCTACCTTGGTCAGTCCCCATACCGGTTACGTCCATGGTAACACATCCATATGCACTTAGAGATGGATATCTATGGGTTTACAGGTTCAGCTCATACCATGTACTTTTCACTTAGCTTCTCAAGATCTAATGAGACCTCTTTAGGTTTTCACGAAATTAGATGTACACACTTCAACAGGGTCCCTCTCCCAAGATGGGAGGAAACTATCTCTTGACAACAAGGTTACAAACGCCCTTAGGTCTAGGTTTTACATCCATATGCTTAACCCTAGTAAGCTATTAAGGAACAAGCAGACCACCTACTAAACCAGTCTAGGTCATCTGGGTTCTCATTCCTCAACATTAGATCAAGATCATACCTTCCCATGTCATCAACTTAGCTGGGAGGGGTTCGCCAAGCATACCCTAAACGTAAGGGGTTTTCCTTTCCTCTCAACATAGAAAGTACCATGCTCACATCTATATAAACTCAACTCTCATCATGAGCTTTAGGTACACCACTTCCCCTCTTAGGCCTAGGAACCATAGGTTCACTTTCTTGATGTCCAACTGTCTGCTCAACCTCTTAACCACAAACCAAACATGTACCGGGTATGACATCCACTTGCTGTCATCCTTCTCCTCAATCAACACTTTAAGGTTGAATCCTCCTCAAGGACAACCAACAAGGCATAAGGCCCCACAACCTGTCACTAAACCTCTCTAGGGTATACAGAACTTCTTCTTCCTTTTTCAGAAGGTAAACAGTTATACCATAGGCACATAGGTTCCAGAAGCCTCATCCTCTCTCTAGGGTTCGGTTCCCCTCAAGGCAACAAGATATCATCAACTTTTAGGGATCGAGCATGAGGCAACCACTATCATCCACTTAGGTCGCATCATCCTCAACTCCCCACTATTCCTCATATCTCAGAGTCTAGGCTTCCAACCTTCTTCCATGGGTCCCGCTTTTTCTCTAGATCTAACCCTACAAACAACCTTACTACCTGAGGTTCTCTCTCCAAGAAGGATCAAGCTCACAAGCATACCTCTACGTTGGTGAAGCCTATTACGTTTGCTCAAGGTTATCCATAGCTCTTTATGCTTATCTCATAAGCTATCCTTCATACTCTCCTGGTCAGGGTTTCAACCTATGGCTCACACTACTAACGTACTCTGGGTGCATGCTATGCCCTACTCGCATAAACCCATAGGGTTTCTACATCCTTAACTAACCTCATCATCAAAGGAGTTATCCTTCACTCTAACATGCACGACTAGGTCATCCAACCTCTCATGGCTCATACGTCATCCAAGGTATGTCCATCCAAACACCTGGTCTAACTCATCATGCCATCTCTCTCTCTAACCTTCACTTAGGGTTAGGGTTAACATCATCCTCAGAGGATGTGCCAGGTCTCTACTTGTAATGGAGATCTCTATCTCCAAGACTAACTTTCTTTATCTATCCTCCTAACAAGAAGGCCTAGCCCCAGGTCTCTTCTGAGGGCATGACAACTTATGTCATACGACCTAAGCATGTATCTATTCTTTAGTTTGCGCTTAATCTATTAAGCTTATGTCCATGACATCTTATTTACATACTTTTTCATTAATTTGGTGGAGGATTCCTTGGACCTTATTAACCTTACCCATACCTCAAGAGGGTGAGGAGAAGAGAGAAAATCCTAATCCTTAAGGTCCTTAGCAGAATTTGTGATGAGAAGAGATGAATAAGATGAGAAAGTCCTAAAGGTATCTTATTTCAATTCATACCCTAAGACTTTAGCCAGGCAGTCACACAGATCCGGGAGTCCTCGTATTCTGACTAGCAGTGCGGAGGAAAAATATTGCCAGCCCCCAGTCGTGATCCTTTTCTAGACACCTCTATCTTTCCGATAATCCTCTAATAAGTCCCTTGGGTTCTATAGAATTTGTAAAATTTAATAATTATTAAAGATTAAGTGAGGAACCTATGCTCTGATACTAATTGTTACGACCCCACCTCCCGGTAACCCCCAATTAAAGGAGACCGAAAGGTTAGAGTCGTTAACCAATACCCCGAATCAAAGGTTCGACAAATAATCAATAACAATTAATAAACTTTACCAACTAAATTGAAAACTGGTGTAAAATAAAAACTTTTCTTACCTTTTAAAAACTGGGATTTCTAAACTTCTATCCATGAAGATACCAATCTAACTAATCCTCATGTGCACGTTAATTCTCATTTAATTTCACATATGCCACTTTACTGTTTGTTCTTTTCATTTGTACCTAAAACGCTGACAAACAAAACGTCGGTCAGCAAGAAGCTGGTATGTGGGGGAAACAAATAATGTGCAACTATGTTAACAACGTAATCATGCAATTAATCATTTAACAACCAAGACTAAGTTTTAAGCCAAACTACTCAATCCATACCTATCCACAACTCTGTATTGTACCTGTAGTGGACTTATATGATACCTCTATAAAGGTAGATCTTTATCCCCATGGTCCTACCTTAATTACATGTATCCAATACATAGGGTAATAGAGTCGCATGGCACTACCCAAAGGTAGCCCAATATCTAACTCAATATGACTTGATGGTCCTACCCTCTAGGTAGCCATATACTAAGTCATTCAATGACCTGATGGACCTACCCTCTAGGTAGCCATATACTAGGTCAACTATTAAGCCACAGAGGGGACCAGGATCTAAGCTAGTAGACACATATATTATGTGATAGTCATATCCACATTATAGTTTGCATGAATTAAAATCATCCAACAATTAATTCATGACATCGATGAAAAACTTCGGTCAACCTCGAAAAACTAATTTGAGATATTCATAAGCGTAACCACATACCTGATCCAGAGTAACTTGATGTCCAAGCAAGAATATTGAAAAACAATCAATCAAGCAATCAACAATATCCTGAAATTAATGCATAACATCCAAGTGTCATTATTTTATTCAAAACATTATTAAGACCGAATTGGATTCCACCTTAGGATTTCTAGGCCAACTTTAGGGTTTTAGCCTCCATAATGCATTTATTACTTTTAATGCTCTTTTGGTCCACAACCCTAATTTCAACATCATAGGCACGATTGAATGTCAATTAAATCTACTATATCTCTTTTACACCAAAACTACCATCTTTATTCTTTTAAGTCATGTTAAGATCGTTAAGCCCACTTATCATGTTTGAGTTCTTTTTGAATTAACAACTCGTATTTCATTAATGATTATAGTCCAATTCACATATGATCCCTATTTATCACTAATTCCACTTTTATCAACAAAGAAACCCTAATTACCAAATGAAGGGTATTTATCCACAATTAGCCAATAACACTATTTCCATGCCTTCTAGATTGATTCTTAAATTCATTAAATCTCATAACTACCTGAATTAGGGTTTTTAACCCCTTTAATGCTCTATTAAAAATATGAAACCCTAACTACACAAGTTATGCACATATATCTCTAATTAGATATTTTTCATCATATTTATGCAATTAAGTTAGAATTTGATTACTAGTATTAACTAAGTCTATTAAATACATCCATACTCAAGATCTAGAGATTTGATCTAATTAAAGCATTAACGTTATCAACTTTATGTACTTTTCATATTAGAAGCAAAAACATAGTCTGATTATATTTTTACTAGATTCCTCGTATTTTTCCGAGAAAGATTCATATATTATTCTTCTTACTCTGAGCCACCATTATTTTTCTACAAAATTTGCAAAACTATTACCATTCAACCAATGATAGCGCGCCACCTGTCTTTTAAATCTCTTTTCTCTTTTTTTTTCTTCTTCTTTCTGCCCTATCTCTCGCTCGCGGATCCTCACGTGCATCCACCTACCCGGTTGCCCAGTCTGGCTCTCCCTCTTCTTCTTCACGAATGAGAGCATGTGGCTCTGTTTCCTCTGTAAAATAGGGGAACCCAAACCAGGCTGTGTGGCGACCCCTCGCCCACTGAGACGCCCCCCCCTCACCCCTGAAAGACAAGCCAGTGGCTCCGTTGTTTCCGCCGACTAGGGTAGGAATCACCCCACGCGCTTCCTGCGCCTTCGGTGGTCAGGAACACCACCTGAGAGTCGCCCGCGTAGGGCACCGGTCAGGCGGAGAAAATGGCCAGATAACCAGGCCTAGGGCTAACCTTTTAGCAGGGTCGATTGGTTAGATGTCGCGGACCTTTCGAAGGAGTTTTTGGCCTCATAGAAGGGGAATCATCCCCTTATATAGCCCATGGCTATGGTGGACGACCAACGAGCACTGGGATTTGGGGAAATCCCAATCCCATATGGAAACCACACAACAAAGGGATTGGAGAGTCCGATTTGATCTCCTGGTTCAGATGGAATAGTTTCTAAGAATCGAGCATTACCAAGGAGAGGGGTAGAGTCCAAGTGTTCCTGGGGTTACAGTACCCCGTTTTCCTTTTTGGTCTAGGGTAGATGATGGCTAATCACCCATAGATCTCGATCCAGCGATCAACAGGTCACGTGAAGAACAAAGGGGATCGAATCCCTGATTTTCCAAATTAAATGGAATCGTGACATCTAATGGAAATCCCTCTACTTTATAGTGTTTTCGAAAATCCATAACTCATAAAGCGTACACCCAATAGATCCCAAATTTTAAGGAAAAGTCTATAAAGACTTAATCTACTTATATTCCAATTTTGAAGTTGAAATTCAAAAGGAATAACTCCTTTTCTTCGTTTTCAAGTCAATGACTTGTAAGGCATATTTTATGCATTAAAACATATATTTTCTCTTTCTTCTTTTCCTATTTCCTTTACCATTAATTTATTATCCTGAGTTCCTTGATCCCCAACGAACCCTAATAATTCGAAGTTCTATTTTTTGGAAATTATTCCTTAGCCTTTTAGTTCTTATTTTATTTATTTTCTTATGTATTTCTGTATCCAATTGAATTCCTTTTTCATTTCTTTTTCTTTTTCCTTCAATTGGGCTCAACGACCAATAAGGCCCATTAAGAAAACACACAAGGCTATCATACACGAAATTCATTCAAATCAACTCATCAAATCAACCATGGATTTCATTTATCTTTTAAAAAGAGATTTACAAATCTCATTACATGTTGTGAAAAATGGGGTTATAACATCCTCCCCTCCTTATAAGAATTTTGCCCTCAAAATTCATCAAGCAAACAAACAATTCAGGATAAGACTTTTCCATGCCCATCATTGGCCCCTATGTGGCTTTACCGTACTCATGGCGCTTCCAAAGAACCTTTATCATCACATATTCTTTTCTCTGAGTTCTTTCATCCTGGCATCTATAAACTGCACAGGTGACTCAGGCCATTTCAACCTCCCTTGGAGCTCACTAGGTTCATTTCTCCGCACATGGTCGGGGTATCTCACATAGTGCTCTAAATTGGACACATGGAATTCATCACACATTACTTCATCCTGAGGGGTAAGATGAAACTTAACCTTTTCCACCAAACCATGTCAAAAGAACCCATGCATCGGGGACTCAGCTCTCTTAGCTGTAACTTAGAGGGGTCGGATTTTTCATGTCACATATTCTCCCACAGCGAACTGCATGTCAGTCTACTTTGCATCTGCTCATGACTCTCATCGTCTCTAGGCTCATTTTAGCCATTGCACGATTAAAGCGACTTCATCTACACGCATTGTGGTTTTTTTTTCTAACCATCACGTGGTCCTTTCACCAACATCACCTTACTGAAGTGGTGACCGACACAACCTCCCTTACAAAGATTTTTTTAAATCTCGATACTGGCCACGGTGGTCATCATCACATCTTTCATAGGACAAGAACTGTCTCTAGATATCCCCCCTGAATGAGCACACATGCTCTCATCAGACCCTTTAGTCTGGATTATACTAACCATTAGTTAGGGGTGATGAACTATACTAACATTGAGTCCTTCATGTACCTATTTCCACTTTTTAGAAGGGAACCTTTTAGTCAAACTCAAGAACCTTTGAACTCAATTCATGGTGTAGTTGAACCATCTCTCTCATGGGTAGTTCATCCAGATCTGTCCCTTGACAGAACTCTTTCTTGCTCATGTCATCTAGGTAAGACGATCTATCATAACCCATATTGCATCTCGACCTTCTTTGGTCCAGGGAGACTTACAACATCCATAGTGATGAACTCCCTTTCTCTTTTGGGGACTCTTTACCCTTTATATCAAGGCACTAGGTAACTGGTATTCGTCCTTCTCCCTCGGCTTGCATGGCCATATACCACATGCAACTTTATCTTAGGCATCTGAAGTACTACTGTCACTTATAATCTTGGTAGTACCACTGTATATGGTGATCTTCAATCATGATTTCTTGTATGTCATGTTTCCTCAAGATTGATTCTTCAGAAACCTTAAACCACTCTAGTTGGGGTTTCATCACCTTCCTTTCCAGAGAAGTGTATCTAAGGCTATACAACCATCCTTTCATTGTATCAAGGACTAGACTGGCTAACCAAACAACCATTAACTGATCTCATTACATCAGAGTGTTAGCCAAACATATCTTCTTTTCCAAACTTATGGTTAGTCTAACAACCTCTTCTAGCCAAACTAGGCAGATATATCTCAACCAGAGCATCCATTACCACTTCACCTTCTTATGTATTAGGTAACATTGAAAACATACACTTCCATGTATTTCACTTATTATCTCATCTCAGCTCTAAGTCTTTCTTCATAGAGAAAACTCTGAGATCACCCTCTTGGTTTTTGAATTCAACCTCGTATGACTCATAGCTCATGATAAAAACATTCTCATAAGATGACCACATTATTCCTTTTTATTGTTTGCAAACCATCCACGTATCATTCACTCCACCAAGGTATGTTATCATATATGTCCTCATACCTCATAGAAACGTTCCAACTCACTTTATCTTTTATCCTTGGTGTATGGCATGCGTATTGTCCCATCTCTCCCTCCCATAACAAAAGGAAATAAGCATTTGGCGGTCGTCCAAACACAAAGTTCTTCCTGTTCCAAGAGTAGAGATGGTACATCCCACATTGCCAGTACACCTTCAAATCTAAGTTGAAACATGCAACTTATGTCTCTACACCACATTCACCTTGATATCAAAGTTACTTCCATGCAACCGATCTCAAACCTACTTGGTCCAAACACAATCCTTGGTCACCTCCTCTAGGTCTATAGAGTGATGGCACTTTTGGGGTCATCCCTCTTCCCTCATGCATCCAGAGAGTGCCCTACTCATCTGCCCTTTGGGTCCCATGAGTTCATGAAGGTGATCAATCTCCTAACCCATGGCCCTCAGACAATGATAGTTGTTATCTCCCGACCCTATGGTCATGTGCAACTAGGGAATTAGGCAACTCCTACTTCCATCGGTCTTATCCCTTACTGACCCTAGGAAAGACTTAGGATTCTCTTGTAGTACATGTTCAACTTAGAACCTTACCCAAGCTTTCATCATCTCTCTTTGCATTCATGGGCTGACTTCCATCCTTTCATAGGAGTCATAGTGACCTGCCTACCTTGGTCAGTCCCCATACCGGTTACGTCCATGGTAACACATCCATATGCACTTAGAGATGGATATCTATGGGTTTACAGGTTCATCTCATACCATGTACTTTTCACTTAGATTCTCAAGATCCGATGAGACCTCTTTAGGTTTTCACAAAAATCGGTGTCACCCTTCAAAAGGGTCCCTCTCCGAGGATGGGAGGAAACTATCTCTTGACAACAAGGTTACAAACGCCCTTAGGTCTAGGTTTTAC
Organism: Alisma plantago-aquatica; assembly: GCA_963693085.1. Lineage (NCBI taxonomy): Eukaryota > Viridiplantae > Streptophyta > Magnoliopsida > Alismatales > Alismataceae > Alisma > Alisma plantago-aquatica. The sequence continues at coordinate 414,057,123 of OY856415.1, read as the reverse complement.
ATCCATATGCTTAACCCTAGTAAGTTATTAAGGAACAAGCAGACCACCTACTAAACCGGTCTAGGTCATATGGGTTCTCATTCCTCAACATTAGATCAAGATCATACCTTCCCATGTCATCAACTTAGCTGGGAGGGGTTCGCCAAGCATACCCTAAACGTAAGGGGTTCTCCTTTCCTCTCAACATAGGAAGTACCATGCTCACATCTATATAAACTCAACTCTCATCACAAGCTTTAGGTACACCACTTCCCCTCTTAGGCCTAGGAACCATAGGTTCACTTTCTTGATGTCCAACTGTCTACTCAACCTCTTAACCACAAACCAAACATGTACCGGGTATGACATCCACTTCCTGTCATCCTTCTCCTCAATCAACACTTTAAGGTTGAGTCCTCTTCAAGGACAACCAACAAGGCATAAGGCCCCACAACCTGTCACTAAACCTCTCCAGGGTATACAGAACTTCTTCTTCCTTTCTCAAAAGGTAAACACTTATACCATAGGCACATAGGTGCCAGAAGCCTCATCCTCTCTCTAGGGTTCGATTCCCCTCAAGGAAACAAGATATCATCAACTTTTAGGGATCGAGCATGAGGCAACCACTATCATCCACTTAGGTCGCATCATCCTCAACTCCCCATTGTTCCTCATATCTCAGAGTCTAGGCTTCCAACCTTCTTCCATGGGTCCCGCTTTTTCTCTAGATCTAACCCTACAAACAACCTTACTACCCGAGGTTCTCTCTCCAAGAAGGATCGAGCTCACAAGCATACCTCTACGTTGGTGAAGCCTATTATGTTTTCTCAAGGTTATCCATATCTCTTTATGCTTATCTCATAAGCTATCCTTCATACTCTCCTGGTCAGGGTTTCAACCTATGGCTCACACTACTAACGTACTCTGGGTGCATTCTATGCCCTACTCGCATAAGCCGATAGAGTTTCTACAGGTCCTTCACTAACCTCATCATCGAAGGAGCTATCCTTCACTCTAACATGCACAACTAGGTCATCCAACCTCTCATGGCTCATACGTCATCCAAGGTATGTCCATCCAAACACCTGGTCTAACTCATCATGCCATCTCTCTCTCTAACTTTCACTTAGGGTTAGGGTTAACATCATCCTCAGAGGATGTGCCAAGTCTCTACTTGTAATGGAGATCTTTATCTCCAAGACTAACTTTCTTTATCTATCCTCCTAACAAGAAGGCCTAGCCCCAGGTCTCTTCTGAGGGCATGACAACTTATGTCATACGACCTAAGCATGTATCTATTCTTTAGTTTGCGCTTAATCTATTAAGCTTATGTCTATGACATCTTATTTACATACTTTTTCATTAATTTGGTGGAGGATTCCTTAGACCTTATTAACCTTACCCATACCTCAAGAGGGTGAGGAGAAGAGAGAAAACCCTAATCCTTAAGGTCCTTAGCAAAATTTGTGATGAGAAGAGATGAATAAGATGAGAAAGTCCTAAAGGTATCTTATTTCGATTCATACCCTAAGACTTTGGCCAGACAGTCACACAGATCCGGGAGTCCTCGTATTCTGACAAGCAGTGCGGAGGAAAAATATTGCCAGCCCCCAGTCGTGATCCTTTTCTAGACACCTCTATCTTTCGGATAATCCTCTAATAACTCCCTTGGGTTCTACAGAATTTGTAAAATTTAATAATTATTAAAGATTAAGTGAGGAACCTATGCTCTGATACTAATTATTACGACCCCGCCTCCCGGTAACCCCCAATTAAAGCAGACCGAAAGGTTAGAGTCATTAACCAATACCCCGGATCAAAGGTTCGACAAATAATCAATAACAATTAATAAACTTTACCAACTAAATTGAAAACTGGTGTAAAATAAAAACTTTTCTTACCTTTTAAAAACTGGGATTTCTAAACTTCTATCCATGAAGATACCAATCTAACTAATCCTCATGTGCACGTTAATTCTCATTTAATTCCGCATATGCCACTTTACTGTTTGTTCTTTTCATTTGTACCTAAAACGCCGACAAACAAAACGTCGGTCAACAAGAAGCTGGTATGTGGGGGAAACAAATAATGTGCAACTATGTTAACAACATAATCATGCAATTAATCATTTAACAACTAAGATTACGTTTTAAGCCAAACTACTCAATCCATACCTATCCACAACTCTGTGTTGTCCCTGCAGTGGACTTATATGATACCTCTATAAAGGTAGATCTTTATCCCCATGGTCCTACCTTACATGTAGCCAATACATAGGGTAATAGAGTCGCATGGCACTACCCAAAGGTAGCCCAATATCTAACTCAATATGACTTGATGGTCCTACCCTCTAGGTAGCCATATACTAAGTCATTCAATGACCTAATAGACCTACCCTCTAGGTAGCCATATACTAGGTCAACTATTAAGCCACAGAGGGGACCAGGATCTAAGCTAGTAGGCACATATATTATGTGATAGTCATATCCACATTATAGTTTGCATGAATTAAAATCATCCAACAATTAATTCATGACATCGATGAAAAACTTCGGTCAACCTCGGAAAACTAATTTGAGATATTCATAAGCGTAACCACATACCTGATCCAGAGTAACTTGATGTCCAAGCAAGAATATTAAAAAACAATCAATAAAGCAATCAACAATATCCTAAAATTAATGCATAACATCCAAGTGTCATTATTTTATTCAAAACATTATTAAGATCGACTTGGATTCCACCTTAGGATTTCTAGGCCAACTTTAGGGTTTTATTAGGGTTTTAGCCTCCATAATGCATTTATTACTTTTAATGCTCTTTTGGTCCACAGCCCTAATTTCAACATCATAGGCGCGATTGAATGTCAATTAAATCTACTATATCTCTTTTACACCAAAACTACCATCTTTATTCTTTTAAGTCATGTTAAGATCGTTAAGCCCACTTATCATGTTTGAGTTCTTTTTGAATAAACAACTCATATTTCATTAATGATTATAGTCCAATTCACATATGATCCCTATTTATCACTAATTCCACTTTTATCAACTAAGAAACCCTAATTACCAAATGAAGGGTATTTATCCACAATTAGCCAATAACACTATTTCCATGCCTTCTAGATTGATTCTTAAATTCATTAAATCTCATAACTACCTGAATTAGGGTTTTTAACCCCTTTAATGCTCTATTAAAAATATGAAACCCTAACTACACAAGTTATGCACATATATCTCTAATTAGATATTTTTCATCATATTTATGCAATTAAGTTAGAATTTGATTACTAGTATTAACTAAGTCTATTAAATACATCCATACCCAAGATCTAGAACTTTGATCTAATTAAAGCATTAACGTTATCAACTTTATGTACTTTTCATATTAGAAGCAAAAACATAGTCTGATTATATTTTTACTAGATTCCTCGTATTTTTCTGAGCAAGATTCATATATTATTCTTCTTACTCTGAGCCACCATTAATTTTCTACAAAATTTGCAAAACTATTACCATTCAACCAATGATAGCGCGCCACCTGTCTTTTAAATCTCTTTTCTCTTTTTTTTTCTTCTTTCTGCCCTATTTCTCGCTCGCGGATCCTCGCGTGCATCCACCTACCCGGTTTCCCGGTCCGTCTCTCCCTCTTCTTCTTCGTGAAGGAGAGCATGCGGCTCTGTTTCCTCTGTAAAATAGGGGAACCCAAAGCAGGCTGTGCGGCGACCCCTCGCCCACTGCGGCGCCTCCCCCTCGTCCCTGAAAGACAAGCCAGTGGCTCCGTTGATTCCGCCGACTAGGGTAGGAATTACCCCCCGCACTTCCTGCGCCTCCGGTGGTCAGGAACACCACCTAAGAGTCGCCCACACAGGGCACCAGTTAGGCGGAGAAAACGGCCAGATAACTAGGCCTAGGGCTAACCTTTTAGCAGGGTCGATTGGTTAGATGTCGCGGACCTTTCGAAGGAGTTTTTGGCCTCACAGAAGGGGAATCATCCCCTTATATAGCCCATGGCTATGGTGGACGGCCAACGAGCACTGGGATTTGGGGAAATCCCAATCCCATATGGAAACCGCACAACAAAGGGATCGGAGAGTCCGATTTGATCTCCTGGTTCAGATGGAATAGTTTCTAAGAATCGAGCATTACCAAGGAGAGGGGTAGAGTCTGAGTGTTCCTGGGGTTACAATACCCCATTTTCCTTTTCGATCTAGGGTAGACGATGGCTATTCACCCATATATCTTGATCCAGTGATCAACAGGTCACGTGAAGAATAAAGGGGATCGAATCCCTGATTTTCCAAATCAAATGGAATCGTGACATCTAATGGAAATCCCTCTACTTTATAGAGTTTTCAAAAATCCATAACTCATAAAGCGTACACCCAATAGATCCCAAATATTAAGGAAAAGTCTATAAAGACTTAATCTACTTATATTCCAATTTTGAAGTTGAAATTCAAAAGGAATAACTCCTTTTCTTCGTTTGCAAGTCAATGACTTGTAAGGCATATTTTATGCATTAAAACATATATTTTCTCTTTCTTCTTTTCCTATTTCCTTTACCATTAATTTATTATCTTGAGTTCCTTGATCCCCAAGAAACCCAAATAATTGGAAGTTCTATTTTTTGGAAATTATTCCTTAGCATTTTAGTTCTTATTTTATTTATTTTCTTATGTATTTCTTTATCCAATTTAATTCCTTTTTCATTTATTTTTCTTTTTCCTTCAATTGGGCTCAATGACCAATAAGGCCCATTAAGAAAACACACAAGGCTATCATACATGAAATTCATTCAAATCAACTCATCAAATCAACCATGGATTTCATTTATCTTTTAAAAAGAGATTTACAAATCTCATTACATGTTGTGGAAAATGGGGTTATAACAACTTCTCACATCACTTTCATTGTGACTTAGTTCAGAAAACTTTGATGATATCCAAATTTTTTTTACATATAGTAGTGTAATGAAAATAATTTTTGTAGATGAAAACTCTGCGAGGTAAAACCAACATATGCCGGCACAAAATCAATATAAAAACCAAGTCACAATGTTTCCATATGAATACTTCCTCATGAGCTAATCTTATCTTCAAACAAAACCTTATTGTATATAAAGACCATCATTGATCAAATCTAGGGTCGACATCTCACTTAAAGCTAACTAGAAAAGTCGAGGGTTCTAAAGGGAGACAAAATTGAAATTGTCAGATTCCGACTACCATGGGCTTTGATACCATGCTGTAAAGAAGTGAATATCCTGCATGCATGTGGGATAAACATAGCCCTAGAATGATATAAACATAATTGGCAACCAACCCTCATAAAGTTGAAACCTGATAGAGAAAGGAATACTGCTAATCTCCCAAATATATATAAAACGTGTCAAGACACACATCTTGCCCAAGGTACGAGGTTCCTTGCCATCCCAAAAAGAGCTGGAAATATCACATCTACTATAAACAAAACCAATGCAATTTACACTACTCTAGTGCTACTGAATCACATAGCATGTAAAATGTAGAGGCAAGTAAGAAGTATAGTCATATGATGAAACAAAGGTTGCCATCACACAATGGACAACACAAACATATAACATCCACGTCAAAGTGGGCACATATCAACAAGTAAAAATCCACATCACATTGGGCATATAATATCAAAAGTCCAACCAAGGCATATGAAACAAAGTCAAGAGAATATCTATGATCACATGATCAATAACAAATAAGGTAGTTCACATGAACCAATATTTCCAAAAGAAAAGACATATATGTAGGCAATTGTCCATAGGACCAAGAGAAAGAATATAATATGATAATTGCTCCAGAAGAATAATTGGGGATGCAAACATACCTCAGCATCAAAGTCAAATGATCCAAAGTCACATCTAGGTCCAAGCTTAGGCATCCAAAAAACCTATTCAGGATATATGTTGAATTAGGGTTAGGTTTCCATTACTTACTCAAAACTCTAAAAACCACCTTTTTATTATGAGTAAATTAGGTTATCAAAACCATTCCATATTTTAGTTTATATTTTCTTGAGTTCAAAATATATTTATTATATTTTTCTGACTTATAAATTATTAGTTATGAATTATACAAGTTATTATCTTATTTAATTAGATCCATTAAATCACCCCTTTAAAGAATTATATTCAGGAGATAAAACCAATACCAATAGAAAGCTTGTATTTTTTTGAATCCAACGAATATTTATTTGTAATTTATAGACAACTAGAGATTTAGTTATGATTTTTGTAAGTTTGACCAATAAGAAAATCACAAAATGCCAAATAAGGAGAAATAAGGCTTGCGAGGAAGAGAGAGGAGAGTGGGCCCGGGTCCATAGACATGGACCAACCAAAGGTGGCCATGTAATCAGGTCTGCATCCCGGTTGACTCGCCAAAGCAAAGAAACCAATAGTTTAAAAGACGAAAATGCCCTTATCAAGAAAATGAAGAAAAGAAGAAGCATAGAGGGGTAGAACTGGGAAACCAAGTGGGGGATTCATCCCTTTTGTAGAGCCCCGCCCTGGCTATAGCAGCGAGCTGCTAGCTTGGCCATGTTTGGGTGAATCCATGATTCGAGAGAAAACTCAAAACTGAATCATCCGAAGGTGAGAAAAGATGGAACCGAACTCATCGCAAGCTTTAATTTGCCCAGAGATGCACGGAGGAGGGAGAACAGAGTGCCACACTACCATAACCCAAAACAATCCACCGGCGTGCAAAGATGCGAGTACATGAGCAATTGGAACTGGAGGAAAGTCGAGAAAGCAAATACGAAGACCGAAGGGGCATTATATATAGATGGGTTAGGGTTTTAAGACCACTGCGCGCACGGCTGGGGGTTGCTTGAACTCCAAGTTTGGGTGTTTCCAGGAAACCCAACAAAACTAGGTAAATAAGGGATTGTCTTATGCATAATTAAAGCACGAATTCATTGGCAAAGAAATCGTCGAAAAAAAAGTAAGAATCGAGGGAGATATCCTCAACCGAAAAATCACGGAAAAACAGTCTGTACTCCTACTCCGATTCAAAGCTAGGAGACAATCTTAGAACCACTGGATCCAAAATCTATAGTCTAGATCGGGCGCACTCAAAATAAAAGCGTGACTGGGAAAATCGATCAAATAAATAAAGTAATAATTGCATTTAAGGTCCCTTTTTCTCTCTCTTCAAATAAGGGTTCAAACATCATCCAAATTAAGCCAAATTTTGCTCATAAATTAAATTAAACATGTAGATTCCGAATATCCAATTAGATTTCACTTTTGGCAACTTAGATATGTTATTTAATTTATTCTTTATTTCTCTTTCTAGATGCATTAATGACTCATGGATTAACCAAATTGGATGAAACTTCATTCACAAGTTAGCTTAAGTGTGTTGAATACGAATTTGCCTTTATTTTCAACTTTTGGTGCCATGAGTTATATTTATTTATTAATTACACCTTTTAGGTATTTTCTCTCTCCTATATATACCCATTAATCAAACATTATCCAAAATAGTTGCAAATTTACCCAAAGGCTTATTTTTATGTTTAGATTACGAATTTGGAGTTAGTTTTCTAATTTGAGGGCATTAAATATTTTATTTCACTTTATTGGCCTAATTCCTATTTTCTTTTGATAAGAACATTAATATATGCATTTATCTTCCAATTATTGTATTTATCTTCTCCTTGATATATAGTTTGGATTTTCCTTTCTTTTTCTTATTCTAAAAAGTACTAGAAAGTTCTAATATGAAATATCTTATTATTTTTATTACTCAGTGAAAAATTACACTTCAGACCCATTAATTAAAACCCAACTGAGGTATTTGTGCATAAAACCCTATATTAAGAATATATGGGAAATATTTATCCAATTAAGTTCTTTAATTTCTTATTATCATCCAAAAGAGTTATATGACATATTAGATTACATTATTCATACATTTGATTATTAGGATCACTCTAACCTCAACCTTGTTTGGCTAAGTCCAAAAGGTTAAACTTCTAGGGTAGGGTTCTAATTCCGGTATGTTACAGGATCCAAGCATACCCATTATTAGACCCTCTTTTATGTGGGTCCAAGGGTATACGGCCCCAAGGGTATGCAGGTATAAAAAATAGACCCATGACGGGTTTTTTAAGGTTTGGATTGTGGGTCTGCGGGTCTACCCGTACCGATTTACAACCCTAGGTGTACTGCACCCTGAATACAAGAGATGTTCTAAAGCTAAATTTTTACATGATGTCAAAAACTACTATTGGGATGAACCTTATTTGTTTAAACTTTGTGTCGATGGTCTGTATCATCATTATGTTTCCCAGGAAGAAAGTTCTAACATTCTGGAATAATGTCATTCTGGCCCCTACGATGGGCACATGAATTCCCAGAAAAGAGTTATGAAAGTTATGTAGTGCGGGTTCTTTTAGCCCACCATCTTCAAAGACTCTTATGAATATGTGCTCTCATGTGACCAATGTCCAAGAATGGGTAACATCTCCAAATGTGACCAAAGACCCTTAACTTCTTGGTAGGAATTAGAAATCTTTGACGTCTGGGGAATCGACTACATGGGACCATTTTCTTCTTCTTATGGCTACGAATACGTATTAGTATTCGTAAATTATGTATCAAAGTGGGTTGAGGATATACCCACAAAAACTTATGATTCCAAACTCATTAAAAACTCTTTAAAGACATTATTTTTCCTATATTTGGAGTCCCACACCCCATCATTTCTGACAAGGGATCCCATTTTTTAGAAAAAACGCTTTGAGGCTTTATTGAAAAAATATAGAGTCTACCACAAAGTCACCACCCCTTACCATCCTCAGACTAGTGGGCAAGTTGAATTATCCAATAGGCAAATTAAGTCCATCTTAGAAAAATTGTTGGTTGCACTAGAAAAGATTGGGCCTTGAAAATCTATGATGAACTATGGGCATACATAACTGCCTACAAAACACCCATAGGCACTACCCCTTTCAGGCTGATTTATGGAAAATTATGCCATCTGCTAATAGAATTAGAACACAAGGCCAACTGGGCCATCAAAAGCTTGAATTTTGATCTTTCGATAGTAGGTGAAAAACATCTTCTCCAAATGAATGAATTAGATGAACTTAGAATGAGTGCTTATGAGAATGTGAGAATCTACAAAGACCGAACTAAACTATGGCATGACAGTCACATCAAACACAAGGACATTAGAGAAGGTGACTAGGTTCTAGTGTATAACTCCAGGTTAAGGCTCTTTCCTGGAAAGCTTAAGTCAAGATGGTATGGTCCCTACCTCATCAAATGTGCCTATCCACATGGTACTTTTCACCTCTGGGATAAGCTTTTAGGTGAATTTAAAGTAAATGGGCATCGACTCAAAAGATACATAACTACTGAAGACCTTGTCGCTTCAGATACCAATAAATGCTCATTCTTGGAAGATATCAATTTAATTGACCCCCTGACCCTCCCATAACCTCATCCCAAACTAGCAAGTTGATTTTTTCTTGCAAGCGTCTGGCCTTCTACGTAAATACATGACACTTTTTGGGAGGCAACCCAAATAATTTTTGTATGTTTATGTTTTTTTCTTTTTCTTTCTAACATCACCACTTTTTTTTTACTTTTTTTCTCTCTTTTGGGGGAACCTCTACTACCATCCTTCATCATCCACTACAGCGATTCCTCTTCCCCCATCTCGAATTTTGATTTTTCTCGGGACAGACAAAGTTTTAAGTTTGGGGTGGGGGCGGGTGATACGTTTCCACCCCCTTATTTTTTCCTTTCAACATCTTTTTTTCCTTTGTTTTGCATATAGTCACTTTTATATTTTCTTCTTTTATGTCCATTATCTAGTTGGCCATATTTTAGTTTCTTTTATTATAAAAATGCCATTACTTAGTCGGCTAATTTGAATAGATGTTTATCATTTTACCCCCTTGAATTTAGTAATTTTTTTTTGCAAAATCTATTACAAATTGCCATGTCTGAAACCACCATGTCACCTAGGACCCCTAAATAACATCACTCCTTGGAATAGTTGGTAAGTCATAAGGAATCGATCAGAACCAAGCATAATTTTTCCCCTATATTTAAGCAATGGATTAGTTTGTTATAAAATTTGTATGATGTGATTTATAGAAATACTCTAACTAGAGCAATGACACTCTCTGATAAAAATACATGAAAAAAATATTAAAGTTATAAGCACAAGAACATCTCTTCCTTCCCTCTCTTTTTTCAAAAAAAGAGAAGCAAAGAATCACCACCAGAAAAAAAATCAAGTCCAGGTTGGCATGCTTCGCAAAATAAAAACTCCATACCCCACAAAGGGGTGTACCATCAAAAGATGCCAAAAGTACACATGAAAAAAATTGTGACAAATGTAGCCACAACTCCACAAATTCATATCCCGAGTCAAATAGAGGAGGGATCAATATTTTTTTCATCACTTCTTTCTCTATTTTCACCCCCCCCCCCATTTCATCTTGTTCTTGTGTAAAAACTTACAAAAATAAAATAAAAATTGAGAGAGTCAAAGTGAAAGTAAGATGAAGCATATTTTTCTAAAAATTCTCATTTTTGAAGCAAGATGTGATAATTGTTTGATAGGGAATATAGAACTTTATGCTACGTGATTCTAGGAGATTGGTCACTTGGCTAAAAATTGGAGGTAAGGATTATAGTGATGTTACAAGGGTGAGGAATGACATATCGGGAGTATAAATTGGACTTTATTTGTAATTTAATTTGCTTGAGGATAAGAAAAGATTCAAATCCGGGGTATTTTGATGAATGCATATTCATCATTTATTTGTGCATCATTCAGGATAATTAATCAAGATTTTTTGGTAATTTCATTTTAATTCAGAAATCAATTGCACTTTCATCCTCTCAATATTCCTTTCATGAATTCTTATATATTTATCTCAATTTTTAGGAATTATTGAAGTTAAGAAGAGATGAAGGTAGGATGCATTTCAGTTTTCCCATAGTGTTGATTTAAATATATATCCAACACCAAAATTAGCATGACTCTCACGTCCCAAGGCAAAATTTAATGTTCAAATGTGATTTGTAAAGGAAATTCAAAGGCCTATAAGAAAATCATATTTTCAGGTGTACTTTAAATTATCTGGATAGTGGGAATTCACTCAAAATTTCTACTGTGAGAATCTACATTAAAGAGAGTTACATGGTCAAGATAATTAAAGACAATCAAGAGTCTATTGACTAGATCTAAAAAAAATCAAACTACCGGTTCCCCCACTTTTACCCCACTCTTTTGAGGGAATCGTACCCCATCCTTCTCCTATAAAAGGAGGGGGTTCTCTTTCTTTCACCATCATCTTTTATATGAAATTATTCAGAGTGATTATTCTCTTACACTTTGCATTCAGATTAGCAATATAGATCTTTTGTTCATTCTCAAAGTTAAGTGCATTTTAGATTGTTCTTGTTTCCCTTTACTTTCAATAGCCATTATATCTAGTTCTTTTTCTTCCCCTTCTATGCCTCTGGAGCAAGGGATTAAGGATTTAGCCATTTAATAGTCTCTAGCCTAAGGATTAAATTCCTTTCTAAGTCTAGACTATGGCTAGAATACTTTCTTCCTCTGCCTCCCCCTACTCCATTATCATGAGCGAGCTGTCTCTTCTTTGAGGCAAGGGGAATAGCCCCTTATCCATTGTGCTGAATTGAATTGAAGGTTTAAATGATGTTTTTTGTAGATGGCTTTTGGTTTAGAGATTGATGATCAAAATGAAGTAATTTCCCATTTGATCATATGTTAATTCCGGTGGATATAACCATGGGAACTGGAGTTTATAATGACTAAAACCAATCACATTGGGATTTTGATACGACTGTGGATTTTTTCCTATTAGGATGATAAACTAGAAAACATGAGCACCAGGACTAATGGGCTCATGTGGAGTTTATCTTTTGCGTATTATTCATGATCCACATGCCTTCTTCTTCTCCTTCTATCGTTCAATCTTGATTTGTTTTCTGACATGGCTAAGGTGGTCAAAACCCCTAAGCCTCGATGCTTTCCCATATGATTCAATCAACGTGTGTTTACCGATCATTCTTTATTTCTTACACTTTAATTCATTCCATAGATAACTCTTTCTTTCTAATAATATTCTTCTATTTTATCTTAGCATATCTCTTTCCATTTTTATTGACATTAGTGTAATCTTTTTATTCTTCTGTAGTTTCAATTATTGTTTTAGTGTAAGCAATCAACCCCCCAACGTGAAATTTATCTACTTGTTCAAACTAATTAAAAACTCCAAAAATAATATATTTGTTTCAAAATCAATTAGGAATAGAACCAACAATCTTAAAAATTTTGGCATGTGGGATCGACTCTTCTATACTAGCCTTAATCAGAAGGTAGAAAAAGGATTAAACTCTAGTATAATTATCTTAGTGATTAGTGTGCACTTCGATGCATATCACATAGAAGTAGGCATAACTAGAAAGTATGTAAAGTAGCAGATAAGACTATCTCTGATTAACAATTACTTTCTCTTACCGCATTATATCTCAACTAAGTAGTATAAAAATAAGGCAAGGGTTAAAATCCAATGTGAAGTGTGCTTAACCCTAAATAGATATACTTCACAGTTGTATTATGTATTTTATTAAGCCTTGAAGAATTGAGGTATACCACTCAATTCCAGCTGACCACTGCTAAGTCGAAATCAGTGTCATACAAGATCTGTAGGAGAACTAGAATCCTCGGATCTCATCCACTTTCAGTCAGTACAAGTCTGCCTCAACAATACATAAGGTCAAGCTGCAAAACAGCCTAGTCCACCCTTGGTATGTAGGTCACGACACTAGTGAATAGCCTAGTCCTTACTTAAAAAGGCCATAGTACTAGTAAAACCAGGGTATTCAAACCCAAAATCCGAGGTACAATCATAGTTGTCCCCAATCACATCCTATATATTGAACGATAATCATTTGAGACACGACCTCTATTGTTCCCCTACCAAGGTATGACTGCAACCATCCTTGTGAACATGCATATACTCAACAATATATGACTCCAAGCTTCCACTAAGGGAGAACTCATTTTACCATCCAACAAGTCTTGACGCTGGAATGAATTTATGGCACATGGAAACTACTGTTGACTTTTTTATATGCCACACTCAAATTTCTATGACACAAATACGTCCCAAATTATATTACTGACATGTGTATTAAGTATTTCAGGTGATCAAGAAACTAAGTCAAGATCCAACTACAAATTCCTTACAAATATAAATATTTTGATATTTTCAAACCAAGTTGTACCATGTATTTATGTATTTCTGTGTTTTTATACAATTTGATCGACATGATGTAAGGACATGTGATGATCTTTCAAAACCTACCCAAAACACTATGCTACCTTACATAAATAAATACCTTAGTGTTGATAGGTTTCACATAAGTCTTCTATAGGACCTCACATACTTTGCATATTCTTGAATAGACTCCTTCTTGGTCGAACTTATTGTCGACCAGAAACACCTTATGTCTGAAATCTTTTTGCTGACAAAGATTCGTCAGGTCATCTTTTAATTTTTACCTAGAATATAACCATTGGAGCATTTTTGCACTCAGAACATTCTTGGTCGAAATAAATTTCAATCGAGACAGTGTTTGGTCAAAACAAATCTTGACTGAGGAGCGTTCAAGACTAAAAATTAATTAGCGATCAAACTAGTTGTGACACCTTAATTAACTTTGTTCAAATGGCTAGTTGAGAATCTAGAACACTCAAGACACTCCCTAAAATGTCCTACCCACTTGTAAACCATTCCTATAAATAGTAGTGGCCTTAGGATTCTTAGAGATCATCCGTTGAGCAACAATTGCATATACATTGACATACACTTGGGCATACTGGCCATCTTTCCCAAAGTGCTTAGTCCATATACTTTATATTGCCATCAATATAGACTAAGCCCTAGCATCAGCTTGAGTGTTCTCTCCACCCAATACAACTTTGCCTAAACTTTGTGGAAGAAGATCATCATCACTTGTCCATAGTTCTATATTGTACATCTTATGAAAAGAGAATTGTAATCTCCTTATTCCTTTCTTATTCTTGTACAATGGTGTGTTTTTGTTTCTCACTACTTCAAGGAAGAAGGTTGTGGTGAAGCGATCTTGGTTCTACTTCAAGGTTGAAGGCTAAAACCAAGGTGATGGATGTGGATTATGATTCTCTCCAAGTGGGTTACCTTCCCCGTCCCATCAAAGAAGGTGGAGTTCTCCTTGAGCTAAAAAGGAGGGTTAGTCTTGCACCACAAAAGACACCGGTAATGTAACATACCGAATTTTGAAATTTTGTCATTTGTCCCTCTTTCCCATATTTTCCTTTTCATTTCTATCCTTATTGGCCTTTCTATTTAATTAGTGGAATTTATAGTGGTTTAGTGAACATTTATTCATTAATTATACCAATGGAAGGGTTTATGCACACATATCTCAGTGAAAGCTTAATTACCATAATTAAGTGCTATAAACCTTAATATAAATTTTTTATATGATTTGAAAATATAAAATGAGGCTAAGTTTCAAATTTGGTTCGATTTGGATGTTGTTTGTGCAAGTTATGTAATTTTAGGTACATTCTAGACTTTTATGTAATTTACCCAATTGGGAGGTTTTCTTTGCAAATTATCAACTGAATTGTAATCCTTAGATATTACCTTACCATTAACGAGATTTTAAACCATTGGAGAACCTAGTTTCACCTTAGTTTGATGGTATTTCTTTCCAAGGGCATTATAGGGATTACCCTCTTTATAAAGGTGCTTATCTTTAAGACCTATCAACCAATGAGGTTATTTCTTTCTTGAAAAATGGTGGGGATGGACTTGAAGTGTCTGTGGGCTCTTAGGAACGAATTTTTATATCCAAGAAGAGTCCATGAGCTGCATCTTGTATGGCCATCAAGCCCTAGGCTAAAGACACATGGAAAGTCCCTTAAGACTCCTCATGCTTCACCTCTTTCTATATATAGCCATGTATACCCCTTTCCAACTCACAATTCAAAAACTCTTGCTCTCCTTTTCTTTCCTCTAACTTACATAATAGTTCCTTATTTATTTGGCCACGAAGTTGCTGCCCCAAGGTAATAGAGGGAGCCTACCTTGGTGAAGAAGGCTCATAGGGCTTCCAAATTGCTCTATTAGGGTTTCTAAAGCTCCTCCTTGGTAATTTCGACCAAAACTAGTAAGTTTCCTCCCTTAATTTCCTATTTTCATACTTATAGTCTTCCTTAAACCTTCTTCTAGGTCGGAACCATGACCATACATGGTAAAACTCCACTTAAAACCTAAAACATGTCATCTCCTTGCTCTTTTGCTAGGGTTTGCACCTCTAAAGTGGAGAAGGTGATCTTTGCTCAAGAAAGGAGCTTGGCTTGGAGAAACCAAACCTTCTAATCTCAGAATCCTTTCTGTTTGAACCTTATTACCTTCCTAGAGGCAAGTTTGATTAACACCCTTCTCATATATTGCTTAGTACATGCTTAAAACTCATGCTTTTATGTTGAAAATCGACGATTTCTATCTCTTTTTACCATGCTCTTCTAAGGTTTTGATTTCTTGCTGTTTTACCTTCTTTAGAAGCTCTAATTTGGTTACCTATGCAACTTCAAACCTGGTCTTGGTTTAATGGTGTTTTCTCCCTCTCCCTCTCTCTTTAATTATCTCGATCGGTTTGATGATGTGGCAATTTCCTATTGGTCAGTATTGCAAAATTCATATCTTCTAAACCGCTTATCCAAATTTGACAAATAAATATGTTTTGGAATTGGAAAATTAATCTCTATCTAATAAAAATATTTTAAAGGTCTGATTTCATGGTTTTATGAAGGATGATTTTTGTAAAACGAATTTAATGCATAAAATCCATAAAAATTACATCTTAATCATCATAACTCCAAAATTAACATAAATATATGTTTTCTTGATCAGAAAAACATAATAAGTTTATTGGTGATGTTTTAAGATTCTAAATCTGAATTTTTCTAAAAATATCTAAAAATAGGGTTTCTATATATTAATGTACACTATGTACTCTAATACATGTTAATACATTGAAAATAGGCAAAGTGGAACTTGGACTCAATTAAAGTGGTGAAAGTTAGTAATTGATATCAGTAAGAGAGGTATGTGCATTACTTACACCCTATGTTGGGATAATTGCGACCCAACCCTATATTTTCCTAATGAGGTTTAAATGAACCCTAAATATTCTATTCTTGAATCCTAATGTTGTTCATGCCTCAAATTAGATTATAATTTCTTCTTGTTTGGGTCTTATACCCCATTGCCATGCTTATTGATTCATATGATTAATCTTTCCATGACTACTTTCTCTAGCATGTGGATTTATGTTCTATTTAAAATAAAGTAGCGGTACTTATGTTCTAATTATCTTACATGCAAATCCTTTTTCATATAATTGTTAATGGCAAGTTTCTTTTGAATATAGCCTCATAATCTTGTTATCTTCATCATAAGATGAACCCTAACCTGTTTTTATTTGTTATACTTATCTTGATATCCTAGATTATTTTTGTGACACATACTTTATTTTCTTTCCCCTTTTGTTGGGTGCATTGGTGCTTTCCCAACCACCTAGGTGCTGGTGCTGAGCAAGGAGAAGGACAAGTTTGAAGGAATTCATCTCAGGAGTATATCTCAAGCTATCTGAAAGGATGTCTAGGTTGCTATATCTAGATCCTTTTCTCTTATATTTTTCTTTTGAGAACAATCATGTAATGAACAATGAAAGTCATGTAATAGGCTTAGTTCTTTTATTTCCGCTGCTATTTATATTTTATAATGTATCTGGTGCATGCTTATTTACTTGGAATATTATACATGCATCCCTCAATATCTTTTGTCTTTCTAAAAAGATGGATGTTTTGTACTTCCTTTAAATTTTAGTAAGGAAGTGATCTCGCCTCTTTACATGTAAATTTTATGTATTGTGTATCGATATATAAAAGGAACAAAATGCATGTTTTGTAAATTCTAGTTGGGAACAACCTGGTAGTGGAATGACGTCATTTGATAGAACCACTCTATATCATGTGTCTTTTTGTGGTTGCATCTTTTATTTCCGCTGCACTTTAAGTTGAATAATTTCATTTGATTAAAATTATCATAAATTTCTATTCACCCCCTCTAGATATTCTCATTTAGTATCAGAGCAGGTCTTCCAGGAGCCCTTATAGGTTGTGAAGGATGGGGGACAACATGCTCATCCAACTAAACTATGGAGGACCACCACCAATCTTTTACATGTCCAACAATGATTGTAAATGGTGTTTTGAATCTGGAACAAGAGGACACTTGACTTTTGAATGTCTAAATATCAAGAAAGGTAAGAAGTCCTGAAAGCTGCATTGGAGCAATTTAGTGATGATAGTAAAAGTAGTATAGAGGATAAGGTAGAATTTATCATGGCTATAATGGATGAAGAAGAAACTAATGAGATATATATTTTTGATTTATATAAAGAAGAATTAGTTAATAGTCTTGAAGAACTTTGTGATAAATATATTGATTATAAAAGACAAAAGAATAGACTTGCCAAAATTATTGATGAACTCTAGGTTAATCTGGATAATCTTAACTCTAAAAATGATACTTCAAAATCTTCAAGTAGTGCATTAAAAGAATCATTAAAAGCTATAAGACTCAGATGCTTGTTCTAGAAAATAACAATAATCTTCTTTCTCAAGAAAAGGTTGATATGCTTGCTAAATTACATGATTATCAAACTCAACCTATTTTATGCAATCATTTATATTATGATGATTTGGTAAAGGAAAAAGATGCTTTACTTTCAGAACTTGGATCTAAAAAAGAATAGTGCTGAAAATGTTGATTTGTAAAAACAAATTTCTAGATTAATGCAAAGGAACAAAAATCTTGATAACATCTTAGTTAATACTTCTAATCAAACAGGAAGAATAGGTTTAGGATATGTGCCAAAGAATCAACCCCCACATATGCCTAGAACCACAAAGACTTACGCTCGAAAGATTAGAAATGTATATGTGCCTAAAAATGATGTCATAGAAAGAGAAATGAAATATCTTGTATCTCATATCATTATTGTCAAAGTTTTGGTCATTATTCATTTTCATGTGATTATCGAAAGAAAGGAGCCCTTAACATCATTTGGGTTCTGAAACCCCCAACATAGAAAATAAAGGGGAATTTGTTGATATTTGACATGTGCATAGTCTTTATAAATACATTTTTGTCTTATCTCAACCTAATTTTAAGGCTAACTTTCTTATCTTTTATATAAATATTCATTTGA
This sequence comes from Alisma plantago-aquatica, assembly GCA_963693085.1. Lineage (NCBI taxonomy): Eukaryota > Viridiplantae > Streptophyta > Magnoliopsida > Alismatales > Alismataceae > Alisma > Alisma plantago-aquatica. The sequence goes on along the minus strand of OY856415.1, from coordinate 414,038,781 downwards.
TTATTTTTAGTTAAACAAATGATTCAAATTTCAAACATAAATTTTTTATAATTTGAACTCATTTCTATTGACATATTTTCACAAATTCTTGTCTTGAAAAATGCAAGTTTCATATATGATATCCATGCTATACAAAAATGATCTTATTTTTTTATAAATGTTTCTTATAAAGTTCATGTCTATGTATGAAAAGAAAAGTTGTTTTACTCTTAAGAAACCTTGGGTTTGACTTTCAATGCTTAAAATAAATCTTGACAACGCCTTACATATCTTGGTTTTTACATTTGACATAAATTTTTTATCATGAAAGATTGGGATCGTAAATGCCTATCTTTTAGTAAATGTTTTCTTTGAGCTCTATTTACTTGGTATGAGATTAAGGGGGAGCTCAAAGTCCTTTCATATAACTTGCATATCTTTTTTTCTCTTAATTGATTCTCTATATCAATATGGGCTTAACATCCCTAATATTTGGTCTAGAGATACTTTTATTGTTCCCATTTTTACTGTTAATGGTTTCTCAATATCAATATGGGATTAACATCCCTTATATTTGGTCTAGAGATTGTTGACTTCATATTTGTTCTTAATGGGTTCTCTAATCATTTTTGGTCTTAACATCCCTTGAAAATGGTTGAGAAATAAATTTTAGTTTTATCTTTTGATTTTCATGGCATCTCTACATCATGGCGGACTTAACATTCCTGACCATTGGCTTAGAGTATCCTTTTGATATTTGCACTTTATGGGATCTTTTTGTCATGAAGGACTTAACATTCCTTTCATTGGCAATTAGACAACCTTTCAATATTCCTTGATCATATGGCTTTTTGACTATGCCTTATTGTCTATTGGTATTCTTTTTAAATTAATACATTGAGTATAAGTTTTTCCCTATACAAAATGACTATCTTGTTGAGGGCGAGTGTCTCCTTGAGGGGGAGCATTGGTAAGTATTAACCCTTTTTGTCTTCGACAAAAGGGGGATGATAACCCATGAGATAAATTGGCATCAACAAAGAAATTTAAAGGTATGAATGATTAAATTTGCTATTTTCAATTTATCTTATGAAAATATTTATCATCATAAAAAAGGGAGATTGTTGGCTTTTTGATATGCCACATTCATATTTTGATGATGAAAATATTTCCCATATATATCTAACAGGTGTATTAAGTATTTCAGGTGATCAAGGAACTAAGTCAATATCCAACTACAAATACCTTGCAAATATAAATATTTGGATATTTACATATCAAGTGGTACCATGTATTTATGTATTCTTGTATTTTTATACAACTTGATAGACATGATGTAAGGACAAGTGATGATCTTCTAAAACCTACCCAAAATGATATCCTACATCACATAAAGACCTTAGGGTTGATAGATTTTAAAAAAGTCTTCTATATGGCCTCACATACATTGCATATTCTTGAACAGAGTCCTTCTTGATCAAACTTATTGTCAACCGGAAACACCTTCATTTGAAATTCTTTTTAACCGACAAAGATTCATTGGGACATCTTTTGAAGAGCATTTTTCACTATACACATTCTCGATCACAATAAATTGAAATAAATCTTGACGGAGGAGCGTTCTGGACTAAAAATTATTGAATATATCTTCTGGACTAAAAATAAATTGAATATATCTATGAAACCTACCCAAAATTAGCGATCAAACTAGCTGTTGCACCTTAATTAAATTCATTCAAATGACTAGTTGGGCATCATAAAAACTCTAGACACTCCCTATGATGTCCTACCCACTTGTAAACCATTCCTATAACTAGTAGTGGCCCTAGGACTCTTAGAGATCATCCATTGAGAAACAGTTGCATATACATTTACATACACTTGGGCATACTAGCCATCTTTCCCAAAGTGTTTAGTCCCTATACTTCATATTTCCATCAATCTAGACTAAGCCCTAGCATCATCTTGAGTGTCCTCTCCACCCAATACAACTTTTCCTAAACTTTATGGAAGAAGATCATCATCACTTGTCCATACTGCTATATTATATATCTTGTGAAAAGAGCATTATAATCTCCTTATTCCTCTCTTGTTCTTGTACAATGGTTTGTTGTTGCTTCTCACTACTTCAAGGAAGAAGACTGTGGTGAATCTCTCTTGGTGCTACTTCAAGGTTGAAGGCTGCAACCAAGGTGGTGGAGATGGATTGTGATCCTCTCCAAGTGGGTTACCTTCCTCGATCAGTCAAAGAAGGTGGAATTCTCCTTGATATGAAAAGGAGGGTTAGTCTTGCACCACAAAAGACACTAGTAAATTTTGTGTATTGTGTATTGATATATAAAATGAATAAAATACATGTTTTGCAAATCCTAGTTGGTAACCAAGTAGTGGACTGACGTCATTCGACACAACCACTCTATATCATGTGTCCTTTTGTGGTTGAATCTTTTATTTCCACTGCACTTTAAGTTGAATAATTTCATTTGATTAAAATTATCATATATCTCTATTCACCCCCCTCTAGATCTTTTCAACTACATGATTAGAGTTTCACTTGAATAGTTAGTGCCAATTAGGTGATTTAAGGATACATAAATCAAGTTACATACAAACTATAAAAGGAGGTCTACAAAAATCATGGTGTATATTGCAATTTCAAAAGATATACAACATATGAGATATAATGTTGATCATAAAACCACATGGTGCTACTTCATTGCCATACATGAGTCCATACTTGTCATAATTCCATCACAACTTCCAAATCCTTATCACGTCATAAAGAGGATAACACCTCAATTAGGGTACAAGACCATGTCCAAGGTTATAAGACCATTCACATCATTCCCTGCAAGAACATCATTATCCTTCCTTGCCCATCAAGGCTCATCATACCATCACTATGTAACATACACATAAGCTTGATACAACATTATTAGAAGCTATGATGTTCAGTAACAACACTTTAGGATTTTCATAACATAGAGAGAGAAAGTACTCTATCATACTAATCACACAAGAGGTTATGCATCACCATCACTTACTTGCGTTAGGGTTAGGTTAAGCTTAATGAGTTGAATTTACATTACCAATCAGCATTTTACAAAGTCCTTATGTTTTTATACACTCAAGGACAAAGGTAAGACTAATAAATCATGTGAAACCAAGCACCAAAGAATTAGAGTTACTAAACAACCATTGAAGTTAAACCCTAATTCTTATCATCTCCAACAATCATGGAAGCAACTAGGTTAACCATCATCAATGTAGAGTCAACAAAATGTAAAGCCATATAAACCATGACTCTTCATCGACCGAAGAAGGTGAGCAAGGTTGGTGACCATTGAAAACTAGGGCCACCACTTTCATCGACCAATGAAGGAGACCATCTTCAGCAACCACTATGGTAGGTGATATCATCTACCAAAGAAGACATAAGGCATGACAACCAAAGACAACATTAAACCCTGGCAACCTAACAGAACACCAAACCTTCATCGACCGCATAGAAAGGAATCAGGTTTAGTGACCATATAGGGGGATCTTAGTGACCACTCAACATCAAGATATCATCGACCACATAAAGTTTCAACCCTTTTAGCGACCAAAACATAAGGTAAAATTGGGCGATCACATAAGATGCAAAAAAAAAACAAAGTCAATGCCATGAGTTGGCACAAGGAAGCCAATTCAAAAGAACAACAAGGACCAAACCATCAGGTTGCACAAGAAGAAGAGAAAACAACTCAAAAACCTAAAGAAAATCCAAGACCAAAACCAACAATTTGCACATGCATGCAAGCACCAAAACTTCCATCACCAAGGAAAACTCAAGCACAAGAGTTAAGGTTCGTCCAATAAGAGATATCCACCCAAGATTATCTTGTAAACATAAACCCTAGATGGAGGATACTATCATTCTACTTGTAACCACATTTTAGAGCAAGATAAGGTGCATGCAAGGCAGATGTAAGCAATAACAATGGAGAAAGTTATATAACTCATCTCAAGAAGATGGACCAACTCTAAACAGCAAGGTGGCTTAAAAAAGAAAGGGTAGAACCCCTATCTTGAGCACTAACACGACCATGCTAGCTCCACCTCCAAGAAAGAAGAAAAACCCTAGGTCAAGGAAGCAAGAAAGAGAGAAAACTCCAGGCACAAAATCAAAAAAGAGATATCCATCAATCTCTAACTCAAGCACTACCATGGAACACCATGGGTTCATACAAGAAGAGAAAGAAGAAGGGATGAAAAACAAGAGAAAGTAGAGAAAAGATGGGGATCTCACTTACCAAGAATAAGGAGAAGAGAAAGCTAGCACTAAATGATCACAAGATGGGTAGCTCCAAACCCTAGCTCAACATGCAAGGTGGGTCGGCCCACTTTCTCTAAGATTGAGCTCCTCCTTCACCACCAACAAGAGAGAACGAGCTCAAAGGGCAAGGAAGGGTAAGAGAGAGAGAGAAGACTAGGTGCAAAGGGATAACTTTCATGCAAGGAGGGAGGTTTACATAACATAGGGTTGGATAGAAAGAAAGAGGGTTAGGTGTCATGCTAAACATGCCATGTGTCCAAAGGATCTCGTCCATGCAAGCATCATACACACATGCAACTAGGATGCTAAAAACAAGAAAAGCCATCAACCATACTTGTCCAGGGAAGCATAGCGACTGATGGGAAACTCACCAACCAATTGAAACACCTTGGAGACTGATGATGATCAGAGGAGTAAACGGTCTCTAACCCTAGAGATCCTTGGCAACCTAGAGGGGTCATGGGCCTCATCTACTTCTAAGACCAGAGGACACACTCAACACTTCATCAAATGCCAAAAACATGGATCACAAAGAAGCTTACCGATTGCCAAAATAAGGTAGCTTACACTCAAGGTCAAACATCAACTTAGGTGTGGCAACACATCCCACTATCACACAGACAACGAGGTGTTACACGAAAACGTGCGGAAGTCACCATAACCACATATTATCAAAAACACGGGTTAATTAAAACTGATTGCGGAAAGATGATAAACTGAGAAACTATTACATATAGGTCCTCATCCTGCAAAGAAACATGTTATATAAACAATTACAAGTCTTGATACGTGTTCACAGCTTAGAGGATCAGCTGTCATGTCATCACATGAGTTCATCACCTATTTATACATACATAACATCCCACATCCGGCCAGTAGTAGGATATACAAAACATCAACAACTATACATCGTGAAACAACGTCAAAACACCTCCAAGGACCTGAGAGTACAGGGATGCACTCTAAGACTCTACTACAAAACATCCAAAACAGCAGCATATACATCGCTTGCCTTCTACTGCTCGTCTTGCTGCTCGGCCGCAACTCCATGACCACCACCACGTCTAGCTCGAACACTTAAAAAGGGTGTAAACCAGTGGGGTGAGACACACAGTCCCAGTGAGAAACATAACTCCCCACCGAAACTACAAAACCTCAGGAAGATAAAGCAACAACAGAAAAAGACTGATAATAGGTATAACAAGAGCAGTTTATAAAATAAGGCTACTCATACTGTCAAGCTTACCAAGAAGTACGGAAGGCATATACACAAGTATTTCTTTTATGGAACATGATTAACAAGATAAGATTTATAAGGTCTTATCACAGAACATCAGGAACATATAAGTAACTGCAAGGTATAACAAGATTAACTACACAAGCAAGGCCTCAACCAATGTTCCATATCTTGCCTTAAGCAGTAAATATTATACGGCTGGATTACGTATTATTATGCCCTGAGGAAGTGAGCCGTACCGCTCAAATCCAACCTTCGGTTGCGAAACCCAAACCGGTTCCATACAAGGTCAATGGAAGAGCCGGACTCCACGACCTCCCACCTCGTGGTCAGTGTACGAGTACAATACAAGAAGGATCGTAGTCTCATGCTTAAGTGGCCTCAGCCATAGGGCCAAGCTACCCTCTGCCTAGCCTGCCTCGGTACAGGTATCAGTGCTAGTGAAACTGAGCCACGGGCCTGTTCACCGTGCTCTGAGCCATGAATGCATTCATGCTCCCATATCACAAATCCTGAGCCATGGGCCTGTTCACCATGCTCTTCACATACTTGGGCTACGGGCCTGAATCCGCACCCTGGAGTCTACACCCGAAGTTGCACTCTTACCTCCTCACTTTAGGCTAGGAGAAACCTCACATACTCAACAATATGCGCTCCGAGTTAACCCGTAGGAGAACCCGTTTCACCATCACCAGCTCCTGACGATGATGGATCTATGGCCAGGGCAACTACATGATATATTCCACTGTGATTACTTAGTATCTTTTATGTGGATTGCAAGATTCAACCAAGTTGTATAACATGCAAACTATAACAAGAATAAACAACATAAAACTCAATGTTATGCTTTTAGTGTAATCAACATCATCCTGATCCATCACAAGGATCCAACATTACATGTTATCACTTGGCCTCATGCCAATCATCTAGATCCATCTCAAGGATCTTCACATTGCCATGGGATCTCCATCCCTTATCACATAGTGACATTGCCTCCCAAGGCATTCTCATCATCTTAGGTACTTTAGTCCAACTTAGGTCCTCAGACCAAACACATCATATATGATACCTCATCATCAAGAGTAATTATTCAAGCAGTGTTATTCAATTACATATACCTCATAGCCCTTGACCTGGCTATGCAACTGCATGGAATACCTGCATGGTTAGTATGCACAATCATCATGGACTAACAGAAAGATCATATTATCAACATAGGGTGACATTGATGTTCTATCAATCATGCCTCAACTTGTGACCATAGACATTGATCATATCATCAAGTAAAGCATCTTACATGCTTACCATTTCCTTATCATTATACATAATGTCAAGATGATCACATACATATGTAAAGTCATGTGGAGATACATAGATAAACTCTACCATAACGATTACCATCAAGCATATCAAGGGTCACCATCATGACTAAACGTGATGGCAAGAACAACATTTAACATATCATTTTCCATAAGGAACATGACCCTCACTAAAAGCACCCACTACGCTCACTACAGGTGATATCGGACAGGGAACCCTCATCTATCGTCCAACCCATAATGGTCAGCACATATCGGCCAGGCACACCAGTGCCTATCGGCCAGTACAAGAGTGTAACGTGCAACGCTGCGTGAGGCATATCGTGCACTCACTAGTGCTATGCACTGTGGTATCGTGCAACACTGTGTCAGCACCAAGGGTAATGGCAACCAAGTGTGCAGCTAACCAAAGAAGCATATCGTGCAACGGGGTGTCATGCTTCATGGCAACGGCCACAAGGCTACCTCCTCAGGTCAGGTGTATAAGGCGATAAGGTGTCGTGCAACGCCCAACCAGTGTGGTGTTGTTGGCCGACACACACAGAGCTAAGGCCAAGGGTGACACTCATTACAGAGCTGGCTAGCAACGTCCATACCTCAAAGCCCAATGACACCAAGCTACATCTAAGTCATGTGTGTCGGGCAGTGCACTCCACAAGAGGCAACACCTAAGGGTGGAACTCAAACAACCAACAGGGGATCTGTCATTCAGCCAACCTAACCATGGCCTATCGGCCGTCAAAAAGCAAGGATGGTAGTGTGACGCCCGTCACCAGGTCAGGAACCAGGGGTATTGTCCATCATAGCCACCACAACATGTCGTCCAAGGCTCTAGGTCAAGAGGTATCAGGCAGCACCTCCCCCAAGGTCATAACAACCAAGATGCGACTCCACATGATCCTCATCAACCTCAAGCACAAGGTTACCAATCCCTAATGGATCAAGAAGATGGCTCACCTCTCAACTTAAATGAGAGAGGGGTCTTGCACATCTCTTATCACCAATCGGGCAACACAAGGAACAACCCAAAATGAGGTCCACAACTACCACCAAGCTCACCCTTCAAGTCCATGGTGAGAGGAGGGTATTGCTCAAGCTACTAGAACACAAGCTCACCTCTCAACTTAAATGAGAGAGGAGTGTTGCTCATGATACTAAAACTCAAGCCCACTCCTCAAGGCCTAGGAGAGAAGGGAGTATTGCTCACCAAGAAACCCTAGAACACATGGTTCGGCCAACAAGAACAACTTAAGCAAGGAACTAACTAGCAACTCATATATCCGACATGATCATAGCAACATATAAGAACATAGAAAGAGGTAGTGTAGTTAGAGTTAGGAGTTATGTAACCCACCTTAAGCAAGATCTAAGCTCCCAGCTCCAAGCTCCAAGCACTACCATAAGAAGGAGAGCAAGGCACTCTAGGGTTCGACCACCACTAGAGGAAGAAGGAGACTCCAAGGCAAGGATCGACCACCAAGCTTGCAAGAGAAGAGAGTGTGTCGTGCACCAAGGAGAGGAAGACTAAGGAACTAAAGGGATCCTTAGCAAGGGAAATGAAACGCATTATAGAAGGGGATGGAGGAGAAACCAAGGTAGAGCAAAGAAAGGTGTCGCCCACCTAGGGACACTTGTCCATGTGCAAAAACCACCACTCTAGCATGCCCTAAACACATGTCCAAGGCCATTGCCACGTGCAAGCATCAAGCACCAAGTGTCCACTAGTGGTGACACAAACGAGGTCAAAGATGGTCAAAGGTCCATGGGCGACACACCTGGACGACACACCACCACCATGGGCGACACAGCTTGGGCGACACAAACACCCTCTTGCCCGACACCAGGTTCAACCAAGCAAAGGCAAGGCACCACAAGGCCCAACAAGCTCAACCAAGCCCAAAGGAACTCAAACAACGGCCCAAACCTTCCTCTCAACACTAGAGTAAGCAAGGAGAGTGAGGAACACCTCACAAGGTGACAAACTTGCCCACAAACCCTAGACTTGGGTTAATTGCAAGTAGCACCTCCAACTCTCAACAAAGCACAACAAACCCTAATCACCACTAAAGGTGATTAGCAAGCAACTAAGCATCAGGGTTAAGCAAAACAAACAGGGTAAACCCTAAACGGAGGTCAGGGTCCTTACATTAGGGCATCCATGCAAGCCCTAATCTCAATATGAGATGTCACCACTCTGATCAATATGGAACAAGGTGCCAAAAAGATTGAATATATCCAACAGGATGTCAAAACATGTGAGGTACAACAAGAATGTGACGAACTACAAGAAAAACCCCGGAGATGGGTAAATTAGAATTAGGTGCAAAATAAGCATGTAAATGCATACTAGCTTAAAAAACATCCATACTGGACTAAACTAGAAACATAAGTCTGTCACATGATATCAAAGCACATCACAAGGTTTGATTAAGGTTTTAAGAATTGCACTATGATAAGCAAGTGTGATCAACCAAAAAGCAAGGTCAGGGTTCTTACAACCATAAACCCCTAATAAGAATTTCGCCCCTGAAATCCTACACAAATAAGGACGAGTACTTCCTATGCATCTCATACTCTAACTCCCACGTGGCTTCCTCTACACCATGATGGTGATGAAAAACCTTAAATAAAACTATATCCTTCTTCTTCAACTTCTTCACTCTCCTATCCAATATCAACATAGTAACCTCAACAAATGACACATCCTCCTCCAATTCAAACTTCACTAGCTGCAACGTCAACTCGGTATCCAGGTGACACTTCCTCAACATGGAGACATGAAATACATCATGCAACCTATGCAACTCAGGTGGTAACTCCAGATTGTATGCCACCTTCCCAACACGTGCCACTACGCGGTAAGGCCTCATAAACCTAGGAGTCAACTTTCCCTTCTTACCAAACCTCAGCATACCCTTCCAAGGGGAAACCTTAAGATACATTCGGTCTCCAACTTGGAACTCTAACGACCTGCCACAATTATCAGCATAAGATTTTAGTCTGTCTTGGCTGCCCTCAACTGTTGTTGTATCATCTTGATATTCTCTATAATATGTTGCACTAGCTCAGGACCTAAAAGTTGATACTCACCTATCTCATACCAACTTAGTAGTGACCAAGAATGTTTCCCATACAATGCTTCATATGTTGCCATGTATATACTCCTCTGATAGATGTTGTTGTAGGTGAACTCAATCAAACTCAGGTGCACACCCCAACTGCCAAGAAACTACAAGACATAGACCCTCAATAGGTACTCAAAAATTTGAATGGTCCTCTCTGACTGACCATCTGTCTGTTGATGAAAATTCGTACTGAATCTCAGCTATGTCCCCATATATGTATGAATACGTTCCCAAAAATGACTTGTAAGGTGAGGAGCTCTGTTAGACACTATGGTAACTGGGACACTATACAAATGAACTATCTCATTAACATATATCTGTGGCAACTTCTCTATTGTATATGTCATCTTGACTGGCAAGAAGTAAGCTAACTTGGTCAACTATCACCTAAGCAGAATCATGAGCTTTGGCTCTCCTAGGAAGACCAACCACAAAGTCCATGACAATATGATCTCATTTCTACTATGATATTGACAAGGTTTGTAACGTCCCTGTAGGATTCTGATGCTATGCCTTGACTGCTGACAAACTAGACATCTAGCACCAAACTCTGCCACATCACGCTTCAGACCAATCAATCAATACAGATCCTTCAGATTATGGTACATCTTAGTACGTCCAGGATGCATTGCGTAGATAGAGGAATGAGCCTCCTCAAGAACCATCTTCCTCAAACCATCGATATTTGGAACCACTGTCTTGTTATGAAAGCAAACTATATCAGTATCTGACTCATGGAACCCATCATACTTCTTACTGCCAAACTCTAACCTGATGTCAAGTATCATGGTATCATTATGTTGTGCATCTCTGATCTGTTGCATCAACGTAGGATTCACCTGCAACTGTACTAACAAGCCTGTCAACAAGGAAACCTCCAACTATACATTCATCTGGCGAAGCAACACCAACATATATGTTTCGTTTATGACAAACCAAAGCATGTAAGTGTGCCTTATCCACAGATGATGACAAAGATGACTTTTTGCTCAACACATTAGCCACCACATTCGCGTTCCCTAGAAGGTAGTCTATTGTGCAATCATAGACCTTAATCAACTCCATTCATCTCCTCTGTCTCATGTTCATGTTCTGCTTTGAGAAGATATACTGAAGGTTCTTGTGGTTGGGTGAAGATTTGACACTTCACTCCATACAGATAGCCCTCCAGATCTTCAAGACATGAACCACAACTGCAAGCTCCATATCATGTGTCGCGTAGTTCTCCTCATGTTCCTTAAGTTGTCGCGAAGTAAAAGAAAACATGTTCTTGTCTTGCATCAACACACATCCCAAGCCATTCTTTGACACATCACAAAAGATGATGTAGCATTTCCCTTGCTATGGCAGGACTAACACCAGTGCACTGGTCAACTTCTCCTTGAACGACTGGAAAGAATGATGACACTTGTCATAAAAGGAATCAATTATGATGGAAAAGATAAGAGAAAAAAGAGTAGAAGGTCAAGATATAAGGAATCAACTATGATGAGCGGATCATATAATAGAGTAAAAGGCATTTATGTACTCCTAATTAAAAGAAAAATAGAAGGAAATAAGTTAAAGTATACAATAAGGACATAAAAGTGGATAATTTTTAGTAGAATTTAAGTAAATAGAACTAGATGAACAAGTAAAATATAAGCTCAGGATAAGAACTCAGATGAAACATAACGAAATTATGAACTTGATTAAGAAAAGATAATTACATGATATAATAGAGAGCATATCTTTACCCACTCCTACCATGACCACTCTGAACAAGAGACGCCTTCAAATATTGCTCACTGTAATAGGACATATCCTATTATCAGGCTTAAGTAGAGGTGTAAAAGATGTTGAAGCTACAAACTCTCTCAAACTCGAGGGGCACCTTTCCAGTCATAAGTTGCCACAGTGGTGGCCCCTCCACACATAGTGTTTAGGATATCGTTGTACCCTCATTCTGTCTCTGCCACAAGAAGTACCATTGGGAAAGAATTTGACTCATGCAATAATAGTGGTAAAGTCCGCGACTACAAGCCGAACTTCAGAAAAGTAATGTATTCAACATGAAAGGCGGCAGCTTGTTATAAGTGTTTAGCCTCCAAAACCTTCATAGTGTTCTCGTTGGAACACTCCCCCCCCCCCCCCCCCCCCCGATGAGCACAACACTGTCACCACTGTTGTAAAATGACCATTGGCTACCTTGCTAACACATTGACGAATATTAGGGTTCCCCTTTTCGTTCTTCTCCCTAGTGAATTGTATTGGCTTGAAACTATAGACCAAACGGAATGGACCACGACTTTTGCCGTCCAGTCTAGTCTACAACTTTTTGCCAATAGTTTGAAGATTCCACAAGCCATAAAAATTGGTTTGATTTACAGAGTTTAGGCACAAATGAGACATACAAGACCGAATGATGTCCAACAGCGTTTTGTCCTTTTTTTTTCCTCCCCTTCAACCGAGACACTGGCAAGCGAAATTCGTGGACGGCTGGGGTGTGATGTATGTAATGGTCACAGGATATAAAACTTTGGTTCTTGTTTTCTGTATAGATGGTAGTGCTGAGTTGTCGCTGTAGTTGCCGGCAGCGCTGGGATTATTTCTCGATTGTCATGGATGCTAACCACTAACCTAACAAGGCTATTCCTTTTGCTGTCGTTTAATAAAATGCAAAAATATGATAATAATAGTAGGGGGTCACATCTTCAGAGCCGTTGCAATTAAAAACGGTCACGACGCGCTTCCAGACCCACAGACCCCACACAGGCTCCCCAACGACTAAATTAATTTAAAATATATATGGCGCGTCATCAAAGAAACCGCGTGGGCCCGGTACCTCGAAGAGTGTATTTGGTGGCCCGATCGTCACCGTCATCTTATTACTCCTCTCATTTTATACAACCGCCATTAAACCGGGCAACGAATCGCTTCCTTCCACCTCTTCACCACACCTAAACCGCCCTATGTATTTAACTGCCCACCCCTTCTTCTGATCACGAGGTCTCACCGCAGAACTTCTCGTTTCTCCCTCTCTACCTTGTCTCCTCTTCGCCTCAGAATCTAGGAGCAGGCTCTGTATCCGCAGACCTTGTCGCCCGGCCTTCGAGGGATAGATAAGGAGAGAACGAGACAGAGAAGGTGAGATCTGCAGATAAGAGCGTGCCTGCCTCGTATCCTGGAAGGAACGCGTAGATCGTCTGCAGCCACAATGCCTACGATACTCCTCCGGCTGCTCCTAGTCTGCAACGTCGTCAACTCCATCATCGCCTACTTGCTGCCCAAAAAGCTCAGATCTTTCCTCACATCCTACTACCCGTGCCCCTCCTCGGCAACCGCCGCTGGAGGACAACAACAGCCTTTACCAACCGCGACGGTCTCCAGGGGTGGTCTGACCCGGACACTCAGTTCGCCCGCCGCCGCCGACGCGTCCGACCTCGACCGCGTGTTCCGGATGTTCGACCGCAACGGCGACGGCAAGATCACCCGCGTGGAGCTCACTGACTCGCTGGAGGACCTCGGGATCTTCATCCCAGAGCGGGACCTCAAGGCCGTCATCGACCGCGTGGACGCCGACGGCGACGGTTGCGTGGACGCCAGGGAGTTCAGGGAGCTGTACGAGGAGATCATGGGCGAGAAGTGCGGCGAGGGGGAGAGAGAGGATGACGAGGAGGATATGCGCGACGTGTTCCACGTATTCGACGGGAACGGCGACGGTTACATAACCGTCGAGGAGCTGCAGTCGGTGCTCGAGTCGCTAGGGATCCTGCAGGGGAAGTCCGCCGACGACTGCCGGACCATGATCCGGAACGTCGACGTCGACGGAGACGGCAGGGTCGACTACGACGAGTTCAAGAAGATGATGCGACGAGGCGGCGTGTGCGCCGTAGCAAGCTAATAAACTCCGTCCGTTTACTTCGCCGCTGGTGGCGTGGACACATGTGCCCGGATGCCGACGAACGCCTACTTGGCCGGTCGCCGACGCTATGTTCCTTGATTTGTTTAACTGCTTGTTCTCTCATGTGGGAGACCGGTCCGGTGCGTGGTTGGTTATTCTGTCACCCAAATTATGAAAACCTTGTAAACGACGCTACCTACTTTTTCGGAATGGAACAAAAAAGTCTGGGTTTTGTTGGCTAAAAAAGAATGAAAACGCTGTTTCAGCATCCGGCAATGCGCGTTGATATAATTGCATCCTTGCTTGTCTTTTTTCTTTATTATTATATTCGCGACGGTCGCGATACGTCTGCTTTACTTTTATTATCCGTTGCCCTGTATATATCTATGTTGGAGAGTCAATAAAGTAGCAATAACCCATCACAAGCTATATTGTATGGCCAACCAACAAAGTTGTTCAAGTTTGTCCTAGTCGCAAGATTGGAATGTTCCAGCTAAAAAGCTCACAAGCAACAGGTTAGAAGCGGAGCAACAGCATCGTATATCGGTCGAGGTAGCTTGGGCACCGAACGTTCGAAAAACAGAGTTGGGAGAGACGTGAAAGGGAAAGAACGTATGGCGAATTTAGACTTTTAAAGGTGTATGTATAAAGCATACAGATTGAATGGAATGTTGTAGGGAGTAGCGCAGTACACGTTTTCTCTGCATTGAACTTCACACGTTCACGATGGCTCTTCATCTAGTTTTCCAATTCAATTTCTTTTACCACACAGAATTCCTCTCCCCGTTCCCTCAATCTGCTGGTGTGATCAAATGAAAAAGGGGCCAAATCCTTTCATGTCAAACAAGCCTAATAAATTACTTACTTTTGGTGTTTCCACGACTCCATTTAATAAACACCATAGAAATGAAAACCAAAGATAAGAATCTTCAATTGTCTCATTTTTCCATCACAGGGTCATGGTTGGGACAAATTTTGATAAAAGTAACATCCAGGGTCCTCCCTTCCAGTGGGTCGCCTCAGAATTTGATACAATGAAAACAACATATCCTTTTACCTATGCCCATTTGTTTCGCCTGTTATGAGGTGGTATTATCAGTGAAATTACTTCTGTCTACTTAAAGCTTCCATCCTTCAGCCACGACAAAATATCTACTGTACTATATATACTTCACTTTCCTGAGGTGTATGCTTGTTCTATCTCATGAAATATTTCCGGTCAGCAAAAAGCATAACACCTAAAATCGCATTTCAGATGTTATCACAATGCTAATGGAAATCACTTCTCAGACTTGGAAATAAATTCCGATTTATTAAATATTTTGACATTGGAGCATACAAAATATTTTATCGATTTTGTAACTGCAAATAGACAAAGAAACTAAACATGCAAATGCAAGATAAAATACAAAGTGAAAATGGCAAAGATACGAATTTAGAAAATGACGACGGTTCTGGTATAAAGTGAGACTTTGAAAGTAACAACTCAACTCTTTATGGGTCTAATCTACAATGAAGCATTTTTGGAATAAGCATTTGTCTATTCATAACACAAGAACATGCAGCAGTCAGTACACCTAACCTTGCAGTTGAGCTTCGAAACATTATTATGAATAAATTGTTGCATAATTTTACTGCAGCAACAAAGTCGTTGTAGTATAGTGGTAAGTATTCCCGCCTGTCACGCGGGTGACCCGGGTTCGATCCCTGGCAACGGCGATTTTTTTTAATTTTTATTAATTTCCTATATTAACAAACCAATCCTGCCTCTGACGGAATGTTATTTCTGATATTCTTCATTTCTTTTCTCACTGTTATGTCAGTTGGTGAGCATACATAGATCAAGTATCAAGTGTTAACATAACTAATAATCTAATAGGCATGTATTATTCATCTGCTGCTAAACCGAACCCAAACTTTACCCTAAACAGGTTCGTTCAGCATCTGTTGAATCTTCAGGTGTTGTTGACAGGGCGGACTTTCGATAAGCTATTGACTTTACTTTCTTCAATGGTTCTCTCCACCCTCCCTCGTTCAAACAAAGGCTTGTACCCATGAAGGGCCTTGTATTGTTCATCGGCCCTAGAAGAATGTGGATTTCTAAGACTGAAACGAAGCCAAACTTCATTGCAAAGCTCTTGCGGAAATTCCAACGCACATGCCTTAAAAAGCCTTATTTTCACATTTTTCCTGAAATTCAAATGCATACGCAACGACGACCAGGACAACAAGGAGGAAGAGGTCGTGAACGTAGGGAATGTTCGATGTGTTTAGACGATAAACGCGTCAGAGGAGGAACTATTCGGATGTTACTCATTAATTCTTCACAAGCCCCAACGTGATGTCCCTTCTAATGCTAAATTGTTACCTTATGAAAACTTCTCATGTAGAACCATTACTCCTGTTATACCACGAACTCTGACGAGTTTTTTGTAACTCTTCTGTCACTGTCATTAGGTCAACGTACATAAGCAGACCGAACATTGAGTGATAAGCGTTAGTATATCGCACTGCTAATCGACCAGACTCCTATAAAATTGCGTGTGAGCCGTCACAAGCTAGGTCTGTACGTTGACTCCGTGGCTGGTGGCGTGGACGCATGTGCCCGGATGCCGACGACGACGCATACTTGGCTCGGTTGGTTATTCTGTCACCAAATTATGAAAAAACTTCAAAACGACCCTACGTTTTCGGAATGGAAACAAAGTCTGGGTTTGGTTGGCAAAAAAGAACGGCAACGCGGTTTTCGCAATTTCGGCAGTGCGCGTTGGCATTAATGCTTCCTTTTTATTATATTTGCAACGTTCGGAACATATGCTTTACTTTAATTATACGTCGCCCTGCACATATCCATGTTGGAATCAATAAAGTTGCAAAACCTCTCCACATCTCTGGAGCGTAACAAGAGTCGTCTGGAAAATATAGCTATTGGAATAGAGAAGACTAAATAAGCTTTCGTTTGGTCATCCAACTGTGAGGTGTTCAATGTTGTCAGCAATCTCTGGACCTAGCCATAAGATTGGAAAGTTCCACATTAAAGCTTACAAGCAAGAGGTTAGAGGATAATACAGTAAAAGCAGTATGTACTGGAACAGAGGCAGCTTGAGCACATAACGTTGAATAGCAGAGTTAGGAGAGACGTAAACGGAAGAGAGCAAATGAAACCGTAGCAAACTGACACTTTTAAAGGTGTATATATGCAGGGAGTAGAACTAACACGTTATCCTCTACATCAGACCTTAACCAGTTGAAGATGACACTCTATTGTATAGTTTTCCAATCTAGTTTCTTAACCAACCAAGCAAAACTCCTTACCTCCATCCCTCGATATGCTAGTGTGATTTAATCCACTTCGGGACGTATTACTCCTGTTGTCGGACCAATGCGTTATGCGCGGAGACGCTCTCGCAGAGCAATACGTCCCATGCATGACATATTATTTTTTTATTCAATATTTTATGTATTCATAATTATTATTTGCTGCTTATTGATTTTTATATAAACACTATTGATTATATTGATACATTACAATTATTTCATTTGTATTTGAATGACTATAATATGTTCAATTATTATGAATTTGTTAATTTGAATAGCTCTAAACATACATATAGATTATAGAAGTACTATTGCAACCAACAATAGTTGATTGTTAATTCATTAGATAAGAAAAAATTAATCTAAAAAAATGAGATATCAATTTAAATCAAGGTTACAACATGAACCAACTTGAAGAGAAAATAATACGTAACAGTACAATATGATTGATGCAAATACAACATGAACGAACAGATGATATCATAATATGATAGATCCAAATAATACATAACAGTACACGTTCCAACATGAATGAACATATGCTATCATAATATGATAGATCCAAATACAAGCTAAATAAATGCCTTCACAAATGCATATATACAAAACAGTAAAATATGTAATAAACTAAGCACGTCATCCACGCCACGACGTCCTCACCCACCTCCATGTACATCCGACTCCTGAATAGAAAACTCATTTGTAGATGACTCAATGGGGGACAATTGCGTAGCAGTAGGCTGATGAGGACTAGGAAAATAATGAAAAACTGGAGGTGGGGTGAGGGGTCTCTGAATACTAGGATGTGTACATCAGGTGGGGTGCATCCTGAGAGATCAAATGGAGTTGGTGAGTATGTGACATAAGATGGTGATTGACTCTCATGATTAACTGATGGTGAGAGTGGAGTGTATGGAACAAAAGAAGAACCCACTCCATAGTAGGATGCTGGTGGAGGTGGGGTGATGTATGAAGAAAATAAACCAGCTCCTGAAAAGTATGGCCCTGTCAGTCCCCATGCCATGAACTGAGAAGTGGGAGTGAGGTCAGGAGCAGTGGGAATGGGCTCAGATTGAGTGGTGCATGTATGAGAGTAGGAGTAGGAG
Organism: Alisma plantago-aquatica; assembly: GCA_963693085.1. Lineage (NCBI taxonomy): Eukaryota > Viridiplantae > Streptophyta > Magnoliopsida > Alismatales > Alismataceae > Alisma > Alisma plantago-aquatica. The sequence goes on along the minus strand of OY856415.1, from coordinate 414,020,496 downwards.
TGAGTGTGGGTTCATGACCAGTGGTATGACTAGGAGTGGGTATGAGATCATATGGGCGAGCATAGTCAGGAAGATTCAAAAGTAGCTCCACTAGATGTCGTAGATATCATCTCTGATCTGTGCAAGGGCCTGCTGTAAGGCTGCTTGGATCCACACATGTGATTCTACATGTTCAAACAAAGTATTTACAAATAATAAAGACCAATTACATATATTACAAATAATAAAGATCAATAATAATAATTTGTAAAAAAATAATGATACTCACAAATTGTTGTTGTCGATAACTGGTTGGTAGTATGTGGTCAGAGGCTGAGCTGAAGGAGGCACTACATACTGTAGATGATACCATGCATAGTGTAACTGTGGACTGAAGACTGTGTCTTCTGGTGAAGGGGGAAATAACCACTCACGTCTGTTGTTCCATAGTTGCACCTCCTCCCTATAGCGATGCATCCAATCCTCAACATCATGACCCCTCCCATCTATCCTACTAAGGTGTGGCAAGGCAAGAGTAGGTTGTACTTGAATAAAACCAAATTATCCAAGTACTCTATCTGGGAGGTGTCACTCTACTACCGTGTAGCACACTAGAGGCAATCAGGCCAACCAAATATCACGACCCTCTCGACACAATGCTGGAAGTCTCTCTAGAATATCCTCAGTGTAAAGAGTTAACTATATCCGTTGTTCAAAAAAGGCAACACAACATGTATCAAAAGGCAATACAACATGCATGATATAAAAATGAGTAAACTGCATAAAAAATACAACATATATCATACAACATGTTAGTAGAAGTAACTTATACCTGAGACGGAAAAATCTGGTCAAATGCATAATCATAAAACTAGATTGATCCTCTCATAGTATCACTCCTTTGAAGAAAAGTAGGCCACCTATTAAATAAATTAACAACCTAAATTTAGTTAAACATTAAAAAATATTCGGACAAATGTATTAAGAAGTTGCATAAATGTATACCTGTAACCCAAGAGAACATCTTCTGGCCACTCCCCCCAGTTCATAACAAGTGGACCTGTGCATCCAATTCCTAACCTCTCCCAACACCACATCTGCAGCAGACATACACAACTAGACAAGTGAGCGATTTTCTTGGAACAAGTGGTAGCATTGTACAACTCCCTATACAAGTATGTTAGAGTAGCAACACCCCAAGATAGAGTGCCCAAAACACCCTCTTGAATCTACGAGTGCCTTGAGTTTGAAGGGTATAATCATCCACAAGGTGAGAATATATAGTTCTTGGAATATATTGTGATAAAGATATCAGGAACGACAACAAATTATGATATGGCGATTCCCAATCTCCAAATATTTTACAGACAACCTTCCTCCTTGCTAGATATGCCTTCTTGTATGATATATGATGGTTTAGTTCTGCATTCACCTTGTCACAAATTTCTCGTGTGGACATATCCAATCGTGACACTAGGATTGACATTATCATACGAGAAATATACGATGACGTGCATTGGTGGTGGTCCTGATTCAGAACAGTTAGTTGACAATTGTGGCTTGTACTATAATGTTTTATCTTCCACATGCCACTTGCTCTTTTAGATTGGCAAGCAGCCAAACTCCAAGGACATCGTTGGTCGTGGATACAAACAAATTTGAAAAATCAATTATTTGATCATTTTGTACGATATTGGACATTGTGTTGTACCGATCATTTTTGAATCGTCTCAATCATAACAACTTTGGATGCAAATAAAGCACCCTCACAATTTTCAATGCTAGAAGGATTGTAATTAAGACAATCTTCCTGATGAAAATCTTCGATCCATTCGTCATCTTGAAAATATTCATAGCTAGAGTCAATGTGATTGTGTCGGGGCCATTCTTTATCAAATATAGATGGGACATAACTCAATGCAGCTATAGTATCAGGAAATGGATGTTGATACTCATCATCAATTTCAGTCAATGAGTCACCATCCTGATCACTATTAGCATCACCTTCCCGATCACTATTGTAATCACCTTCTTGTTCAATATTTAGATCCTCAAGACCAATATTCTCAATAGTAGGATTTTGAGAGAATTCAAGTGGCTGATTCCATTCATCACTTACATTACTAATGTAACTAGAATTTTGGAGGAAAGATGTTTTTTCAAAAACAGATCAATATAGGAATTAGATGAAAGTAGGAACAAATTTCTATATGCATCATCATCGTTGTAACATCCCAGGATTTGAGGCCTTGGATAACATGATCTTAAAAGGAATCATTAGAATACCCATATCACCAAGGTGCACCTCCTTTTACAGGAGCCCATCTCTAAAGAACTTCATAGTTAAGCGTGCTCATCTTGGTGTACTACTAGGATGGGTGATCAGTCGGGAAGTTGATCCTGGCTTGCGCGTCAGTGAGGACAAAGTGCGCAGTTAAGGCTAGTGGTGGTCTGTGGGGCCAGTCGTCATTCCTGAAACTCTACTAGAGCCTAGGGCAGTGGGCCCGATTGTTACAATCGTCAACTTGTATGAGCATATGATCTTCTCCAGGGTAAAGATATGATATATTGATAGAGAAGTGGCTGGAATTGATGTCAAGTATTGTATGGATATATGATTTTAGTTCAAATAAGATATTGATCAGTGAAATATTTATGGATCTAACAAAGCGACTAGAATAAGACCCACCAGAGAGAAATTGACCATCATATCGAAGCTTGACAATTCGTGAACGTGAACTAGATGCCATGATCCTATCAATGAACAATACAATGAATTTTAGAACAGTACATTAACTTAATTTGAACAATGACGTCTTTTTTAGAGCAGTAATTAATATTTTAGAACAATAACGTCAAGTGGCTAGTGGTGGTTTGTGGGGACAGTCGTCATTCCTGAAACTCTACTAGAGCCTTGGGCAGTGGGCCCGGGCATTACAAATGGTATCAAAGCCGATTCCCCTCCAGTAGGTGGGGCCCATATGGGCATGGCATGCCAGTCTTGAGCCATGCGGTCCAGGCATGTAGGAAAGATTTGTCCATGGTTGACGTAGCCACCCTTGCGTTGGTATTCCGTGATCGGGAGCTGGGTGTCCATGGGACATTGTGGGTCTGCAATGAAATGAGGAAGAAATTATGAGGCCTTATAGCTGAGCCTTGACGAAGATGTCAAGAGTCTAAGTATGGGAGATTGTAACATCCCAGGATTTGAGGCCTCAGATAACATGATCTTAAAAGGAATGATTGGAATACCCATATCACCAAGGTGCACCTCCTTTTCTAGGAGCTTGTCTCTAAAGAACATCATAGTTAAGCGTGCTCAGCTTGGAGTAGTACTAGGATGGGTGACCAGTCGGGAAGTTGATCCTGGCTTACGCGTCACTGAGGACGAAATGAACAGTTAAGGCTAGTAGTGGTCTGTGGGGACAGTCATCATTCCTGAAACTCTACTAGAGCGTAGGGCAGTGGGTCCGATTGTTACAATCATCAACTTGTATGAGCATATGATCTTCTCCAAAGAAAAGATATGATATATTGATAGAGAAGTGGATGGAATTGGTGTCAAGTGTTGTATAGATATATGATTTTAGTTCAAATAGGATATTGATAAGTGAAATATTTATGGATCTAATAAAGAGACTAGAATAAGACCCACCAGAGAGAAATTGACCATCATATCGAAGCTTGACAATTCGTAAACGTGAACTAGATGTCATGTTCCTATCTACAATGGATTTTAGAACAGTAAATTAACTTTATTTGAACAATGATGTCTTTTTTAGAGCAGTAATTAATATTTTAGAACAATAACGTCATTTTTAGAAGATTAGTTAAGATTTTAGAACAATAATCTTAGAATTTGGAATTAAATCAAGACAATAAAATTATTTGGAATGAAACAATAAGAATGTGATTTTTGTTGATAACATTTACTTGAAATGTCATTTTTTATATTAATGATTTAATAATTTAGAATGAAATAGTAACAAGACCAATTATTTCTTTTTAAATATTACATAGCAATTTTAGGTTCATAATTTTGAGTATAAGATTGTAGTAGAGAAAATACCTCAAGTGGCAAGATCTCCTTTGTGAAGAAGAATACCAGATAAAGAACCAATAGAATCCCAGCCATACCAGAGAAAGAATACCAACAGAATCCCAGGCAGAGAAAGAAGACCAGAGAAATCAACACCAAGCTCTGCCAGAAATCAGCAATAGAAGACCAGAGCACTCTAGAGCAATGTGAGTAGAGAAGAAGAAAAGCAATGGGCGAAATGGTGATAGTTTGGGGGGCTGATTTCGTCTCCTATATAGGAGAGAAATACAACCCCAAACAGGACATATTTCTCCCACGTGGCACACGCCGATGAAGTCGTTGGGAGAGCGTTCAGATGCCAGGTGGGGACAATACGTCCCAGTTGGGGACCAATGTGTCTCCCGGCCGGACGTATTGCCCTCTAACAGAGCAGTACGTCTTCGTCAGGGACATATTGTCCTATAAATGTGCCATTTTGGAATTAAGATGAAGAACGTGCCATTTTGGTCATTAAAATTGACAAACGTGCTATTTTTTTTCCTTTTTCTTATATTTCCATATCGGTAGGAGTATACTCTTTTAGAAACTGTGGTACTTGACCGTATCAGTATAATATTGCAATGAGCATATAAAGTTGCAAACCGTTGAAGCAAGTATTAAACCTTTTTATACGACAAACAACCCATAGATCACATCTGCGGGTTGTGATAATATCCGATCGCTGGAAGATGTAGCGTGAAACACTTGTGTCGACAAAGTAGACAGTTTATCCTTGGTCTTAAGTTTGTCTAACCACAAGAGCATCGGTAGTCACTATAGTCTATATACTTAAAGGCAGTACAGGCTAACAAGAGCAAAAAAAGTCCACGAATTGCAGTAAGAGTCGATAGTTTGTGAATCACAGTGTAAAATAGTTACGTATACACAAGTTTAAGTCTTACGTTATCAAATCACCAAAATATTGTTAGTGGTTATGATCAGTAATCTCATTCGTCTAGGTGGTAAATGCTACTATAACATCAGAAGTTAGGAATACCAGTAGCTAATTACTTCAACACAAAAGGTTGATTACTGAATAAGATAATTGTGATTCAGAAGATGAGGGTCAGCTCTAGTATAAAGTGAGACTTTGAAGGTAACAACTCATTCTTTCTGGTTTTACTCTCCAGTCATACAGTGAAGCATTTGTCAAATCATGAGAACTAAAAATAAGCAGCAGTCAGAACACCATAATATCCTCTTATGACAAGTGACAAGCATAATCCTTGAGAAATCTTGGATATGGATATAAAAGCAAAAAAGACAATGAACCAAATCCTTGAGAAATCTTGGATATGGGCACCGTGATGGTGCTTGCCCTGGAGCCAGAGCGCCACCTCAAGAGATCCCTCCCATCCGCAGCAGGTCCAAGACTAGAAGGAGGTGCTATAAATCTAGGGCATCTGGCTCGGTTGCCCCCATCAACCGTAGTGATGCTGTGATAGAGCAGGTTGTGGTTGCCTCCCAAGAGGCAATCGCCTCTGGTCCCCCGATGACTACTTCAGTTCCTTCTTCAAAAGTAGTTCCCCCTACTGTTGAGCCTTTTGTGGCGGTTGCTATTGAGGTGAACGTCGAAATGCCCCTGACAGCAGCATCGACTAGAGCATATGGATTCTCCCCTATTACCAATGACATGAGATTGAGTCCTAATCAGTCTAGAGAGCCAATTACTGATGAGCGCTCCCCCAATCTCTTCGATGTCCTTCAAGAGTTGGATGCAGAGGAAGAGACTACGGAGAATAGTGGCAGAAGTGAGGAAATTTTTGCTTCTCTCACTGAGACCAGGAGGTCTAAAAGGCTAGTAACTACCCCTGGAAGGGGTGGTCATAACATGAAGAGATAATGTGCCTCCTCTCATGGAATGTGAGAGGGGCATCTCGACCTTGGAAGCAGGCGAGGTTTAGGAAAGTCATCAATGAGGTTAAAGCCTCATTCGTGATCTTTCTAGAAACCAAGATCAGACGTGAAGTTGCAGATAGAATCACTGGTCTTTTTCCTGAGGGCTGGAGCTGCGATTCCAACATCACTCAGATCGAAGGTGGGAACATCGCCATACGATGGAACCCAAACGTTTGGGATGTTCAAGTGATATTTGCTATCGACCAAATGATCACTGCTAGCTGCATTAACAACGGTGGTTTGCACATAATCATGTCGGCCATGTATGGCCATAATTATGAAATGTGTAGGAGGAATCTATGGGATGTTCTTAAAGAGGAAAATCAACAGGAGCTGCCTCAATTGTTCATAGGTGATTTCAACCATGTGCTGAGGGCACATGAGAAGTATGGTGGGCTGCCAATTCTTGACTCTTACTTAGACAAGTTTAATAGTTCTTTTGATGCTACTGGGTTAACTGAAATCAGTATGACAGGGGGCCTGGTTACTTAGCATAATAAAAGATCCACGCATAGACACATTGCTTCTCATCTTGATAGAGGCCTTGCCAACCAAGCATGGTTGGAGATGTTTCCTGATATTCCTATCAGCCCCGGTTGCCATCCAAACAACGACCATGCCTGGCTGCTTATGAATCTTTCTAGACAAGCCTCTAAACCCAAACCTTTCCGCTTTCTCAATGCTTGGCTTGGTTGGGAATCTTGTTTTGTCCTTGTGAAAAATGTTTGGCAAACACAAATCAGTGGCAACCCTTTGTATGTGCTCCATGAAAAACTTAAGAGAGTCAAAGATGTGCTAAAGTTATGGGCCAAGGAGTTATCTGACATCCCCACCTTGATTGTTGCGGTCAAGGAGGAGTTTAATACTATGGCTGCGAATCTCAGAGAGAACCCTCTCCCCGGATCTTATACATCTAGAAGATGATAATGGAAAAGAATTCTTCAGATCGAAAAGGTAGAGGAACTCATGCTATGGCAACACAGTAGAATCAAATGGTTCTGGGATGGCGATCGTAATACCCGTGTTTACCACGTTGTTGTTAGAAAAACAATATGAAGGACATCATCCACTCTCTCATAAAAGAGGATGGTTCCACAGTCAACATACAAAATGAGGTGGGTGAGCTGGCTGTGTCCTTTTTCTCCAATCTGTAAAACAGTACTTCGAATCATGTGAGCAGTACTCAGCTGCCCCCTATAAAGGTGACCGACATGAATGACCAGCTGCTAAAATTGTAACATCCCTGACCTGGGTTATGAACTAACCCTAGGTGGTTTGCTTAATCTTGTGATTAGACACTGTTGGTTATCTTTTGATATGTAATTATAGCTTCCGAGGAACATATATTTTCATTTCTACCGTTTTTAAACAATGTTGTAATATTGTTTTGTTAAAATTGGACTTATGTGCAATTCACCCAATTAGAAGGGTTAAATTGCAAATTGCACATGTTAAGATGTTCCTCTGGTGTTTAAACATCATAATAATGAATATGATGAAGTAGTATGGATTCTCCAAGCTTGGGCACTAAGATGCAGCTTGTGGAGCAATCCTTGTGCTTTAAAACCCTAGTTTTGGTGTAAAGTGCAATTTGCCCAAAACATAGGGTGCAACATGTAAAATATACCTTCTAGAGTATCTTTTATGACTTTTGGCATCAACTAGAGTAAAAATGATGAAGAGGGCGCTTCATTTGAATAATCAAATAAGAAGGATAACCCTTATAATTAAATAACCAAGTTGTAAGCAAAATGACCCTTTTATGTGTGCAACTTAGTAGGATGTTTGGCTTCTTTTCCTCCAAAACTTGGTTAAAAGAGGAGTTTTTCTTAAGTATAGAAGGGAGAGACGTGCCTTAGAAGAGGAGAAGGATCTAGTTGGGAAATAAGGAAATGTTTGTCCTTCTCTTGAAAATATGCCCAAAGTATATAAGAACCTTTCTTTCTCTAAGGCATGGGATCATTTCCCTTCACTTCTCTTCACTTATCTCTTGTTGTGGCCGACTAAAGAAGGATCTCAGGAGCAGAGGAGAACAGCCAAGTAGAATTGGGTAAGCTTTGATTGCCTTCTAGCTCGAAATCATGGAGGAAACCTTGCTACAAGGTTGGTTTCCTAGTTTTTCTTACTTAGTTCTTCTTTCTAGCCATATTCTCCATCCAATTCTTGAAGAAGGAACCTTGGTCGACCCGTGGAGCTCAAGACACCATTAAAGCTTCGAAGCTTGTAGCTTTAGAGCTGGTTCTAAGGCGGGTTTTATAACTCTAAACCTTAAAGCTTTGATTATGCATCTTCTCTTCTTGCAAACGTTGCTTGTTCTTCTTCCTTCCATACTTCTAAGTGTTCTTGCAACCAAAACTGTAAAGAACAGACCATGATCATGAGGTAGAAGAAGGTGGGCATTAATACCAAAGTTACTTTTGCAAACAGTCTTGCACCCCCTTGGCCAAACGGTTTGCAAAACCGTTTGGAAGCAAACAGTTTCAAAACCGTTTGGAGGGCAAACGGTTTCACTAGACCGAATGGAGAAAACGGTCTCCAAGACCATTTGGTTGAGTTGACCAAGCGTTGACCATTTGGGAATATGCTGTACATATTATGGACTAATTACCTACCAAGAATCATTAATAAATTCCAAGTAAATCACAAGTTGAAGGCACTTTAGTCACCTAAACCCTAATCGGGTTCATTGCTGATTTCAATGGACCAATCATGTTGAAGTTTGGGTTGAGTGACCCAAACGGTTTCAAAACCGTTTGGGGATCACCCAAACGGTCTCAAGACCGTTTGGTGATCACCCAAGACCGTTTGGAGGTCTAGGGTCAAGTGGGGTTGATCAATTGAGGGTCCAATTACATTAGGTTGTTGAATAATTAAAGTACTGTTTTGGTGACCTAATTTGGGTTCAACCCTTACGTGATTGACTTACTCTTGATGAACTTTTGGGACCAAACGATCCCAAGACCATTTGGGGTCAGGTCATGACCCAATTGAGTGATGGTCCAATGGGTTCAACATCAATCAGACTCATGTTGATGCATGTTGAAGGGTGATCAATTCCAAACCCTAATCCAATCAATCTAAACCCTAATTATGGTGATCAATGAATCTTAACCTAATTTGAAATTACTAATGGAAGTAATTTTCATACATGATGATGGTATAACCTCAATTCACTATAAGGTGAATAGTAAACCCTAATTGAGGGTGATATGATGAAATGAACAGTAAAACCTAATTCCGGGTTATGCCTTTAAGCATGGAACCCTATTAATGAATTATAATATGAGGAATCCTTATGCCTTGTAAGTTAAAGGGATTTAATAACCCTAATTGAGTTGAATAAACCCTAACCCTAGAAATCAATCGTGGTGATGTAACATGGTTATGGTATGTTGTTGATAGCACGACCATGCTATGGAGCACGACCGTGGTAGTTTCCCTTTGCACGACCGTGCAAGGTAGCACGACCATGATGTTCTATGATTAAACTAAAAAGAACTGATATTGTGCTGATATTGATATCTTATGCATGTCTTCAATTATATTAGTCATGCAGGTTGTTAGCAAGAGGTAATCATATCCAGGTAAGGGTTATGATGTTTTACTCATTGAAAATATGTTACAAGCATTATGAATAATGATATACTATGTTTCCTAGTCTAAGAGGTAATATATGAGATTGATGGGTTGTAAGAGCCATGAGCAATATTTACATTGTTACAATCTAAGTCATGTTGTTAGATGACTTATGATGATCTAAGGGTTTGAATACCACTGTTCTTGAATCATAGTGATAAGATGACTAAAGAATGATATCCATATGATAACTGATGTGAGTTAAACTTGATACATTTAGTATTCTCCTTTCATAGCAGTTGTTTTAATGATTTATGATCGAAAACATGCTTGATTCTAAAAGAATGCTAAAATGTATTTAAATAATCAAGTATAATCATATCATGTAGAGCCCTGACCATAGATCCATCATTGTTAGAAGCCAAATGATGGTGAAACAGGTTTTCCTAAGGGAACTCCTGGAACACATACTTTTGAGTATGTGGGGGATTATGGATGCAAATATCCTTACGTCCTAGTGTAGGTATTGATGTAAGATGTACCTTAATCCATCAATCCTTCATTATATGTTTATTCCGGGATGATGTATCACTAATCTCCCGAGGGAATCTTTAATGCCGCATCGATGAGAGATAAACAAGAGATCTTTCAATGACGAAGAGAGTACAGAACGCCACTGTGACTCTAATAGCAAAGTTGCCAGAATACCTTGAAAAGCTATTGTAGCAGAGACACGAGATGTCCTGCAAGTTGATCCTCACACTGACTAAGGAATATGAGGTCATAAGAATCCGGCTCTTTTGATGACCTATGTATGGTACCGATGCAATTTCGTAATGATCGGTTGGAGTATGAGCGGTATACCTCATCTCCGCAGGGCATAATAATGTTTGAAAAACATAATCAGCCGTGTAGAATATCTTCTTAGGTTGAACTACGAGAAACGATGATTGATGTTACATTGTTTATAATGTTCTAGCTAAGTAACTAATACACATATTCTTCTTGAGATATGCTTTGATGTTCAATTAAGTTATAATTGAAACATTGCCTTACTTGACATTAAACATGCTGTTAGATGTTTATAATGTTGCTTTCTATTATTCCTTATTGCAATAACAAAGTTTCTGGTGGAAAGTTATAACTCTCACTGGGAAAATTATTCAATTGTCTCACTCCCGTGGGATTCGACTTTTTAGGTGGACGTCGAGGACGGAGGAACCCATCTGAGGGTGAACAGTATCAGCAACAGCAACAACACCAGGGGCAGTAGTGAATCTCAGGTGGAGATACTGACTATCAAGTCTTGTAGATATTGTGTCCTATGTGTCATCTCTGTACTCTCAGGTCCTAGGAGTCAATAGATATGAGGTTTTTGGCTTAGTGCCTCGAGATTTTTGTATCTTGTCTTGTACAAATAACAGGGAAATGGATGTATGTAATCACTCGAGAGTTGATTTCACAGAGATGTAATGCCAAACCATGTTGTAAACAATTTATCTTGTTTTCTTATAAAAGAGTTTTATGGTTTAAAGATCTCTTTCTAAAAAGTTTTAAATTTTTAGTGATTTTCATAATTCCGCTGCTAGTTAATCACTTCCACATTTGATTATCTCGTTTTGGTGATTCGGTCGCCACAAAAATGGATCTCAATTGACGAGATAAAGGATGGACTCTTTTCTATTAGTGCCTCTAAAGCTCCGGGGCCCGACAGGTTTAATGCTATGTTCTTCCAGGTGTTCTGGGATACACTAAAGGATGAGATTTGTTGTGCTGTTAGATGGTTCTTTGTTGGTGGCAAAATGGTTCGGTCGGTGAACCATGCCTTTCTCAGACTGATCCCCAAATGAAACCATGTATCCTCCTTAGCCGATCTTAGACCCATTTCCTGTTGCAATGTGGTGTATAAGATCATTGCCAAATTGCTTGCTCGTAGATTGAAGACCATCCTTCCTAGCATTGTGTCTCTGGAGCAAAGTGCTTTTATCGCTGGACGCTCTGTCTCTGATGCTACTCTTTTGGCTGCAGAATTCTTGCTTGATTTCAAGGTCAAAAATAGTTCAAAGAAAGCTTGTATAAAGATTGATCTCGCCAAAGCCTATGACAGAGTCAAGTGGTCTGCCCTGTGGCAGATTATGAATGCCTTGGGGTTCTCTCGAAGATGGATTGATATCATGAAAGAGTGTGTCCAAACAACATCTTTCTCTGTGATTGTCAACGGATGCCCTTATGGGTTGTTTCATGCTTCTAATGGGCTTCGACAGGGGGACCCTTTGTCCCCGCTCTTATTCACCTTGGTGATGGAGGCTTTATCTCATCTCATACATTTGGCTGAGACGAATAATTACTTTAGGCCCTTCAAAGTGGGTGGCTGTCGTGTGTTGGCACATATGATCTTTGCGGACGACATGCTCTTCTTCATCAACGCCAATGTTAGATGTCTGAGAGGTTTTCACACCCTTATGAATGCGTTTGTGACCTTAACGAGGCTGTTTCTCAGTGATATCAAATCTAGAGTTTTCTTCTCTAGATCTTGTGACTCTAGACGTGGTAGACTAAAAAATGTGGTGCAACTTGAGGAAGTCTTGTTTCCCACTCGTTATCTTGGTACAGGGGGTCGAAGAAAAGGTAGTGACTTTTCTCCTTGCTTGGACAACCTCCGTGAGACAATTTCCAAATGGACTAGTCTTCATTTGTCCCTTGCTAGCCTCCTTGTCCTTGTTAGGCCCGTGCTGGAAGGGAAGATCAGATTCTGGTGCGCTCAAGCAGTTATCCCCATGTTTGTGTTGCTGAAAATTAAATCAATTTGTGTGAATTTCATTTGGGGCGGTCGGCACCATGGGCTTGCGTGGACCACTATTGCTAGAAGATACCATGAGGGTGGGCTGAACATACGTGACATTGGCGATTTGGCCTTAGCCTCTACGTTTAAAAGGGTTCACTCTTTCCTCTCTGCTTGTAATTCCTCTTGGAGAGGTTGGATGATTCAGAGATATGGGGATGATCTGGACGTCTGCCCAGCCAAGTGTTCAAGCACCTAGAGATCGATGTCTAGTGATTAAACCCATCTAAAGATTGAGAATGTGTGTGCTCCTGATGGTGGTAGCTGATCCCCGACTTCTTATTTTCTGCTGTGGAGGAGGATTTCTTATCACACACCTCAAGTGCCGTGGGATACTCTGCTATGGAACAAGTTCCATTCTCCTAAATGGAGTTGCTGCTCTTATCGATGCATTCTTGGGAAGCTACCCACTGCTGACCAGTTGATAAATTGGGGTTTACATGTAAACCCACTGTGTGTGTTGTGTGAAGAGGAAGCTGAGTGTCATCGACATTTGTTTTTTGACTATAGATTCTCCAAATACCTCCTTGCAAGGTTGTCTTTGAATATGGGATGGGGTGGTCAACCCCCCATAATCTTGATGATTTTATCCCTTGGTGTCTCATGAAAACCAAGGGTAAGGGCCCCTTTAGAGCTTTTGTCGGGGTGGTTTTCTCTACCGTTTGTCATGCTATTTGGCTGGAGAGAAATGCCAGAATGCACAAATCTTCTAGATTTGATTGTGTTACAGTCTTTGACTATATTGTACATAATCTAGGTTGGTTGTATAAAACCAAACCTAAGATTGGAAAGAGCTTAGATACTCTCTTACTCAGAGTGTGGGGTTTTTTATAGTAGCCCTCTACATATACGAGGTTTTGTATATCCCTATACTTGTAACTTTTTGGTTTACCGGTAATATATTTTACCTTCTAAAAAAATGTTCGCTCGCTAAAGTTCAGCATTCAAAACTTAATTAGGTAATACATACCAGTAAGATTATTATTTAGACCAGTGGTGAGTATTCCCGCCTATCACATGAGTTTACCGGGGTTTGATCCTTAGTGCTGGTGAGTTCTTGTACATTTTTACTTGTTTCTTTTATCAGAAACAAATTATGCATTTGGCTATTTAGGAAATATTGTTTATGATATTCTTCATTTCTTTTCTCACAATTATGTCATATAGTGTATTTTTCACCAGGTGTTAATCTACCAACTCTGTAATGGCTGAGCCCACTACCCAAGGATCTAGTAGAGTTTCAGGAATGACAACTGACCCCACAGATCACCACTAGCCTTAACTACACACTTTATCCTCCCTCATACGCAAACCAGGATCAACTTTCCGACTGGTCACCCATCCTAGTACTACTCCAAGATGAGAACACTTAACTATGGAGTTCTTTAGTGATGGGATTCCGAAAAAAGAGGTGTACCTTGGTGATATGGGCAATCCAATAATTCCTTTTAAGATCATTTTATCTGAGGCCTCAAATCCTGGGACGTTATGATCTCCCCCACGTTGACTCTTGACGTCCTCGTTAAGGCTCAATTATAAGACTTTCCCATTTCAGTGCAAACCCAGAATGGCCCATGGGAACCCAATTTCTGATCACGGAATACCAGCACAAGGGTGTATGGGGTTGATCAAACAGAAGGATAATAATGAAAGCCGAAACACAACATCAGTCTTAACTGGTTTGTTCACCATCTGTGAAATCTTCATGTGTTCTTTTTGGTCAACAATGAACTTTAGGTGTTTAACAGGGCAGATTTACTTTGTCTAATGGCAGGATGGTTCCCTCCACCATCCCTTGTTCAGACAAAGGGTTGCATCTGGGAAGGGTCTCACATTGTTCATAGGATCTAGAAGACTATTTAATTCTTAGACTACAAGGAAGCCAAATATAATTGCAAAGCTCCTGTGGGAATTTCAACACATGCACATGTCAAGACACACCTCATAAGCCTCACATTCACTTAGGAACAAATCTCACTTAGGAACAAATCTCACTTAATGATTTTTTAGATGATCTCATACCATTGCCTTTTACAGGATCCCTTTCTCAGTTGTCTAGCTACTGCTCTTTCCCATGCATGACTCTTCATTTGCCCAATGTACTTTGTAAACAATGGATCAACCAATGTTATTAATATGAACTCTCCTCACCACTTAGTTGCGAGTGAGCCATTTACTGTCTACAACCTCCAACTACTCTAAGATGGTATTAGAGCTTTAAAGACTCATCGGCTACCTCGTTCCAACCTCTTTGTTCTTCACCTTCCCCTGACCTAATACTCGACCTCCTTCCTATCTCCTACCTTTCGTCTGGTCCAAACCTTTCTACGAACCCTAACCATGGCCTCTGAAAGCTCAACCAGTGCAACACCCTTCTACCCTTACCCGGTTGGTCTAAACATTACCAACTTTCTCTCCATCAAACTCAACTCAAGCAACTTCCTTCTTTGGAAATCACAGGTGAAAAATATAGCTGACTTGTTTCCTAGAAGGCTTCTTTGATGGATCTCAAGCTCCTCCACCCATCGTCATCCCAGACGCAACTGGTCTACCTAACGCAAATCCCAAGCACAAAGCCTGGACTCACACTGATCGATTACTTAAAGGCTAGATATCAAGCTCGCTAACTGAAGAAGTAATGAGCGATATAATAAGATGCACCACTTCACATGAGGTATGGACCACTCTCACCAAAATGTTTTTTGAATCCTCACAATCTCATGAGTTCAAGCTCAAATCTCAGCTGAGAACCTTCACTAAGGGATCAGATTCCCTTACTGACTACCTCCACAAGTTCAAAAACCTAGGTGACCAATTCAATGCCATCGGGTATGTTGTGTGTGACCAAGAAAAAGTCTTTACCATACTGAATGGACTTGATGGGGATGACTACGAAGGCTTTGTTGTATCAATGTTGAAGCCTCCGATCCCATCCTTGACTGATTTGGTTCCTCTTCTTCAAGATTTTAAGAGAAGAAAGACTAGACACTCATCTTCATCTCTACCAGATGTCTTCTATACCCACAAGTCCTTGCCAGACCAACAAATCACCTACAATAGCCAATAGTTTTATAGCCAAAATCACTTTGCTAGATGAGGTAGATCACCTGTCAGAGGAAGAGGAAGAGCTTGCCATTAGACAAATAGCTATGTCCAAGGTGTACTTGGAAGTGGTCCAGGGAACAACTCAAAGAGGAGGACTTAACACTGCTGCTCATTTCAACAAAAAACAATACAACAACCTCCCTCTCTGCCAGATCCTGCGGGAAGTGTGGTCATACTGCCATGAAATGTTGGCATAGGTATGACAACAACTTCCAAAACTTGATTGTACCTCAAACACTTTCTGAAGACACTAGTGTAGCTCTCGCCGCTCTTCGTCTCAATGAAATCAACCCCTCAAACTAGCACATTGACTCTGGGGAAACTGGTCATATCGCACAAAACTCAGGACTCCAAGACCCACCAGGTCCTAGCTCGAGGGAAATGTAGCAATGGGTTGTACTACCTCACAACGTCACCTCCGGTCGCCTTCTTCTCAAGTCGCTTCATGAAAGCCACTAGTGAGGTTTAGCACAGGCGACTGGGACATCCAAACAAGAATGTTGTTCTCTATTTGCAACAAAACAATCTTATTTCTAGTACTTCTCACTTTAACTATATATGTAACAGCCGTGAACTCAGTAAGAGTAGGAAATGTCCTATTATTCATAAATAGTCCAGGTCTGAAGCCCCATTTGAACTACTGTATTGTGATGTATGGGGAAAGGCCCATGTAACGTTGTACCACAACTATCTATATTATGTAATCCTTACTGATGATTTCTCAAGGTTCAATTGAATCTTCCCTATGAAGCATAAGAGCGAGTTTAGCACTATATTCATTTCTTTCTGCAAAATGGTGTCAACACAATTCAACATGATAGTCAAGAGATTTCAAAGTGATGGTGGTGGCAAATTTTTCAATCATACTTTACAACAATTCTTCTCTAACTCTAGAATTCTGCATAGGATTTCTTATCTCCATGATCCTTCTCAAAATGGTGTAGTTGAATGCAAGAACTACCATGTCACTGAAATGGGTCTAGCTATGATGTTTGAAGCTGAACTTCTAAAGCAATACTGGACAGAAGCTTTCTCCACAACTATTTACCTCATCAATTGCCTCCCCACTCCTTTACTAGAGATGAAGGCACCTTATGAAGTTCTGTTTGGCAAGGAACCATCCTTTTCTCACCTTAGAATATTTGTATGTCGGTGTTATCCTTATCTCAGAGACTACACCACTGACAAATTGGATCCTCAGTCATTACCTTGTGTCTTCATGGGATACAATTCACAACATAAAGGGTACAAATGCCTTCATGTTCCCACTAAATGATTATATATATCCAAACATGTAGTGTTTGATGAAAACCTCTTTCCTTTCTCCTATGCCCGAGACCTTGCACCAATCAATACTTCCCGACTATCTCACTCCACCTTTGATGAAGTCAGCAACTCTTCATCTCCTCCACCAACTCATTGTTCTACACTTTCTCCTCACTTTACTCCATCCTCTTCACATGTGAGAACTCGTTACACTAAAGATATTACTCAAAATATAAAGAACAATCGATCACTAATTAATCACATACCCAAAAAATGGGTAAATTAAAACCGATTTCAACGTCAGCACCTGCTCAGAAATATTTGCATAAGAGCACAAAATCTTTCTTATATCCATAATGTGCCAAGTATTTGATACAAATTGTTCTATTGTCTTAGCCACCACATATATACACATGAGAACAATATTCATATATGCCACACAAACAAGCATTAATATGCTAACAAAAGCCTGATTCTTTTGAAACACCATATACAAACTTTTTCTCACCCAGACCTGAGAGTACATGGATGATTCTAGGACACACTAGACATCTAATCAATTTTTTGAAAGATTCATTACTATAGCTCCTCTTTGCTTCCACATGTTTATTTTCTTCACTTTTGATTACCTAAAAATGTGGTGAACCACAAGGGTGAGACCCATGTCCCAGCAAGAGATATAACCTCCAACAATGTTTATTGATTACAACATTTTTAGGTAATTAAACAATTAAGCAATTTAATTAGATATAACAAATAAGCTCAAAAATACTAATGATTAATAAAACACATAAAGGAGCAGATAATAACTATCAATATTAGCCATACTATCATCCTTTATGTTGTTGACAATATAAACAATTCAATAGCATATGCATGCCCAACGTCATGAGCAAGTCTAGTAACATAGCATAGCTAACAGCATGAGCATGTCTAATTGGTTGAACATATCAACATCATAAGAAGAGCTAACAATATAAGCACAACTATCTAGATAAGCATGATTAGCAGTATATTATCAACACAAGCATAACTACTCTATGTACACATGTACAATATTAAGCATATCCACAACCTAAGTATATCTACTATCTCTTAATTACACCATGCATCATCTTTATGTAAAGTTAACAAACAAGGGTTATCATCCAATGTAAAACGTCGTGTATAACCCTAAACAACTATGCTACACGGATGTATTACATCTTTTATTACGCCCTGGGGAATTTGAATCGTATCATTCAAAGTCCAATCGACCCCTGCGAAGGGCTATTCGATTTCGTACAAGATATAGGAGTGCATGTATCCTAAGATCTCTTCCCTCAGTCAGTATGAGTAAAAAGGTAGTGACATATCAATCAAAGCTGCCACCACAATGACATATAGTCGTGTAACTAGCCCACCTTGGTATAGGTCATGACGCTAGTATCTAGGGTATTCAAACCCAATCATTGAGGTACAACCACAGTTGTCCTCTAATTACATCATGTTATAATCATCGAGAGACGAACTCATCCGTTCTCAATCACATCAGATGTATGAGCCATGACCATAGCCATCCTCCACAATCTGCATTTTCGATGACAAGGATATATCCTCAACCTGCCACCCCCACATACTCAATAGTATGCACTCTAAGTTTCCCTTAGGAATACTCGTTTCACCATCCAACAGGTTCTGACACTGAAGATGGCTCTACGACACAAGACACTACATGATTAGAGTTACATTTGATTAGTTGTGCCAATTGGGTGAATGAAGGCTGCATCAAACAAGTGTACATACAAACCCTAATTCACTTCTAGCAAGCATATAAATATCACAACTTTTAAAATATATAAAATGTGTGAAACATGATTTCTCATCTCATCATCACATGGCATTATTCACTTGCCATTCATGAGACCACACTAGTCATCTTACGATCACAAGATATATAAATCCTTTTCACATTATCACAGGGCATCAACCCTTATCAACACAAGAGGATTACACCTCATTCAGGTATCAACCATGCCCAAAGGTCATTAAGACCATCATACTATCACAGGATATAAATCCTTTTCACAATATTACAGGGTATCAACCCTTATCAATACAAGAGGATTACACCTCATTCAGGGATCAACCATGCCCAAAGGTCATTAAGACAATCATACTATTCCCTGTAAGATCATCATTATCTTTGTATGCCTTATAACAAGTCTCAACAACATCACTTACATATAATACACCAGATCAACACAATATTAAATTAATGAGCTAGGAGATATTCATAAACAATCATAGAAGGGTTATATTAATATTAAGAACATTCCTTTATTATATCAACATACAAGGAATCTAGATATGATTAAACCTCATCATATTCATAATGCACATGTTTAGCATAAGAAAGCTTCATCCATGTGGCTATGATAACTGATGCGATGATTTTGAGTCGCATTTATAGACTTGTTTTACTTGCGTTTTATGTGTTTATTGGTCACATTGGTGGTTAATATTGCATAATTCACTTACTTTATTCTATGATTCTTCTCAGTATCAAATCTCTCTTATTTATCGTTTTGAGCATAAATGATTATAATTATAGGTTTTATCTTGGCTGATTAGGTTTTGTTGTGCAATTTCAGGAAAAACACATATCTGCAGCTGTCGATACCATCGACATCAGTCGATACTATCGACACAGCCACAAGCAGGCAACCGCAAGGAGCAACACATAGTCGATACCATCGAATGGGAAGTTGATGGTAGTGAGTTACCATCAGGTTGCCAGCGACCAGCCAGTCGATACTATCGACTCCAAAGTCGATACTATCGACACTTATAGATTCAGCGACGGAAAAGGGATAAAACCGATGACTAAGGGTGTCGATACCATCGACCCGCATCGATGGTATTGAGTCAACATCAGGCGGGATGATAGAAAAGAAAGAAGGCTTGACGATATCGCAAGGGGTCGATACCATCGACCCACATCGATGGTATCGACACCGTCAGATCAAAGTTTGCTTCAGATCGATCCGAATCCAATGGCTGTGATATTTTGGCGACCTAACTCAGTGTTAATACCTAATGACAACGACCAAGGGTCATGAATCACATCATTAGCCGCTGCACACGTCCCGAGAAGGTGTGGAGAGAAGAAAGGAGCCCAGAAGCACACCTCGACCATTCCGGAAGCCAAAGAAGACGTTTTCCACCGCCGAAAGGCTGTAGATCACGCACTCTACACCGAGGAACAATTGGATCTTCTCCGTTCAGGGGTTTGATCACTTTATCCACGTTTTTATCCATGTTTCCCCTTTCTTCAATCATGTCTTGCTCTGAGATGAACATGCGAGGCTAATCCCCTCTATCTTTAGGACCGGGAGTAGCCCGGGGAAGCATTGTATGACATTTTTATCATAGTAATTCATAATTTGTCTTTTAAATATGTGGTATGATTTCATTTTCTCAATTATATTATTATGCTTGATCACCATAATGATAAACTAATGCCCTTAATTACTTTGAAAGAAGAATTAATGATTGAAAAGATATGAAATTCACATTAATTAACAAATCCCTTGAACAAGGTGATGTACGATTAATGGTGGAAACCCAGAGGTCGATTCTAATGCACCTAGTTTAGGGTATAGGTTACTACGACGGTGGAACTGACCTAGACTTAGGTAGTGAATTGTATTACGATAGTGAACAATTCTGACTACAGGCCACTACCCAGATTGAGAGATGAATCTGATTAACTATGTGGAAATTCATACAATGAAAAACCACGGTGAAATCGCAATCCTAAAGATCTCCATTTGAATTGATTAAACTAAACACTTAATCAATTGTTTTGTCTTATTTTATTTTCTTTTAATTTTTAACAACTCTCATAACCTTTTAATTGGCCTAGCTGATTGCGAGTAGTTAGTAGTAGTCTACCGATAATTCAGTGTCCCTGAGTTTGACTTGGGCCTCACAAAGGCCTATACTACATTGACGCGTACACTTGCGTTATATGCACGGTAAAAGCATGTAAAGTTTTTGGTGCCGTTGCCGGGGACACGACAAATTGTCGGCACTACGAGTGCTACAAGCAGCCACTCTAGGCCACATTTTTATTTTATTATTTTAATATCATTTTTTGAAATTCATAGTTTATCTTTCATATTTAGAAATCGTCTAGCACGGTACTGAACCTAAATTATTATTTTACAGGTACTAGTGCATGGTGAGGACGTGTAGCACAGACTACACGCAGCTACCACCAGAGGTTCCACTATTGGGACCAGACGACGAGGAGAATAACATTCAAAACCGACCTGAAGATATAGATTCAAACTCTGAACCAGAAGCTATGGCTGAGGAACAGACAATCTGGGAGAAGATCAAGGCATCTTCTGCATCTGCATCTAAAGGGTCGATCAAGAGGCAGGCAATCAATATTCCCAACTATAAGATCGATCCATGCCTAATAAATTTGGTGAAATCAAATGCATTTCATGGGCTTAAAAACGAAGACCCGGTGACTCACATTAACCAGTTCATGGAGAACTGTGACACGATCAAGATAGACAAGTTTCCACAAGAGACATTGTACTTAAATTTGTTCCCCAACTCTCTGGTGGGAAATGCACGAGAATGGCTACATAATCTTGAAGATGAGTATGTGGAATTGTGGGATCATATGGTCGAGGTGTTCTTCGAGAGATTCTTTCCACCCGAGAAGACCAACGATCTGGTATGGAAGATCCATAACTTCAGTCAAAAGGCCGGGGAGACTTACTCTGAGACTTGGGAGTGTTTCCAAATCATGCTGAGGATGTGCCCACATCATGGGCTTGACAAGGAGAAACAAGTTAAAATCTTCTATTTTTCTCTTTCTGAGCATGATAGAATTAATCTGGATTCAGTAGGTTCATGTTTCTTCTTAAACAACACAGGCACAAGGTGTTGGGAAATTTTAAAGAACATGGCCAAAAAGCAGTCTTGGGGCGACAAAGACGCATTAGAACATGTTCAAGATACAGGTGAGTCAAAGGCCATCAAAGAGCTAAATGAGAAGATGGACCTTCTCGCCAAGAAACTACTTGCAAAAGAAGATACAGAATCTGAGGATGAAGCTCAAGTGAAATTTATGCGCCAACAACAGGGGTACAGAAACAACGAGTATTCTTGGAGGAAAGAAGAAATTTTCATCGAAGGACCCAAATAATTTCTTGTAGGACCCTGACGCAAAACCCCAACCAGCAACGGAGGATAAGAGCAATGAGTTTCTCAACCAAGTAATCAAGCAGAACCAAGAACTCATGAGCACATTTGGCCAGCGGATTAAGCAACAAGGATAATTTATGAATCAATTTGGGCAGACCTTACAAAGTCATGGGGCTCAGTTGAGGACAATAGAGACATCTTTGGCGCAGATGGCAACTGAGATAGCAAATCTGAAAAAACCAGCACAACAAGGTTTTCCCGGAAATACAAACATTCCAGGAGGAAACCAACAAGCTAAGACAATTCTTCTACAGAGTAGTAAGAAGATTGTAAACCCCAGGGCCGATGAACCAAGCAAACCCTAGTCATAAACCATAGGTGAGGCCGCAGAGGAGGTTCCGACTCCAATCACAGAGCCGATAGAGGATGTGGTAGAGGATGTCACAATAGAACCCGTCATTATTGAGGAGGAGACATTGAAGAAGACACCATATGTGCCGCCACATCAAAGGGCACAGAATGTCCCAGTCCCATATCCAAATAGTGTGAAAGCTAAGAAAGTGGATGCTCAGTTCAAGAAGTTCCTAGATAGCTTTAGGAAGCTTTCTGTTAACATTCCATTACCGGAAGCAATAGAGCAGATTCCCTCTTACGACAAGTTTCTAAAAGATAGAATCACAAAGAAGAGTAAGATTCCTGATACCGAGGTCGTGGTTCTTAAGGAACAGGTGAGTGCTTTCATTATGGGCACATTGCCACCTAAAAGGCAGGATCCGGGCTGCTTCAATATTTCATGTTACATTGGTAAAGTGAAATTTGGTGAAGCATTGTGTGACTCCGGGGCAAGTATAAATCTGATGCCTCTCTCTACGTTCAAGAAGTTGGGACTGAAAGAATCAAGGCCAAGCAATATGACAATTCAGTTGGCGGACAATTCTGTGGTGAAGTTGTACGGTATTTGCGAAGTTGTATTGGTTAAAGTAGATCAGTTTGTATTTCCAGCAGACTTTGTGGTAATGGAAATGCAGGACGAACAAGGAAATGAGTTACTCATTGGATGACCCTTCCAAGCTACTGCAGATATGATACTTGAGATGGGAAGAGGTCGTTTGACCTTGGGTATCGCTGATGATCAGTTTGAAATGGTTATGCCCTCAAGAACAACGCAATCAAAAGAAAAGGAGCAATGTCGCATGGTGAAGCAATTTGATCAGAATATTTCTCTCTGTCTAGGGAAGCCGTTTCTAGATATGGCTCATGTCGTGACTAAGGTGGAGAAGGGGACACTGGCTGTAGACATTATGGAGAAGACCAAAGTTGTTTCTCTTAGCAAGGCTGTGGGTTTTTCGAATGATGAAGAGGAGGACATCCCTCCTTCTACTGAAGATGATGCCATAGCGAGTTCTATTCTCGATGCATATCCAGAAGTGCCTCTTGAAGCTTGCCTGGTCAATATAACACATGATTGGATGAGAAGCAAGTCACTACAAGAATGCGTCAAGATGCTTCAAGTGCTGCCTTGTTTTTATGCTTGGTACTATGAAGACCTTGGAGAACTACCACCACTGCTTCAATCATCCTTGATCAGTCCGTTAGAGTTAGACTTGAAGCCACTGCTGCCTCACTTGAAATATGCATTTCTAGCCGAGGGTGAAAAGCTACTAGTGATTATTTCAGCATATCTGAGTGCTGAGGAGGAGGATCAACTGATGATCGTGCTGAAGAACCACCGAGGTGCATTCGGATAGTCGGTCGCGGACATCAAGGGGATCTCCCCTACATTGTGCTAGCACAAGATCTGGCTCAAGGAAGGAGCCAAACCAGTAATTTAGACACAACGCCGACTAAATCCAAGCATGATGGAGGTCGTCAAATAGGAGGTGATCAATCTCCTTTCTGCAAGCATCATTTACGCTATCTCCGACTCGACGTGGGTAAGCGCCACACGAGTAGTCCCTAAAAAGGGGGGAATTACTGTTAGTCATAATCTGTTAAATGAGCCGGTCACGACCTGTCTGGTAACCGGGTGGCGTGTGTGTATCGATTACCGTAGATTGAATGCTGCTATGTCGAAGGATCATTTTCCTCTTCCATTCATTGATCAAATTTTAGAGTGATTAGTAGGTCGATCTCACTTTTGTTTCCTAGATAGTTATTCAGGCTATAATCAGATTTCCATTGATCTTAAGGACCAAGAGAAGTCTACCTTCACTTGTCCTTATGGAACATTTGCATACCGCTGTATGCCCTTTGGTTTATGTAATACACCAACGATCTTTCAGCGTTGCATGCTATCCATTTTCTCTGATATGGTTGAGCGCTGTTTGGAGGTCTTCATGGACAATTTTTCCGTCCATGGTGCATCTTTCGATGAATGTTTATATAACTTGGATAAAGTTTTACAACGATGTGAGGACACACATTTGGTTCTCAACTGGGAAAAATGCCATATGATGGTTAGCGAAGGGATTGTGGTTGGACATAAAGTGTTTAGCAAGGGGTTGGAGGTAGATCCGGTTAAAATTGAGGTTATTTCCAAATTACCACCACCGAACTCAGTTAAAGGGGTACAACGTTTTCTCGGTGACGCATGATTTTACCTCCACTTTATAAAAGATTTTTCAAAAATCGCTAAACCATTATCTGAGCTGTTGGAGAAAGATGCAGTGTTTGATTTTAATGAGAAGTGTATGCATGCTTTTACTGTGCTTAAAGAGAAATTAATTTCTGCACCGGTTGTGCAAACACCGGACTGGACAAAGCCGTTTGAACTAATGTGTGATGCGTCAGATTTCGTAGTAGGGGCTGTTTTAGGACAACATGTGGATAACAAACCTGGTGTGATTTTCTATGCATCCAAATCTTTAAATGAAGCACAACTTAATTACACTCCAACGGAAAAAGATCTTCTCGCCGTCATTTTCGCATTTGAAAAATTCGGCAATATCTTGTAGGGTTAAAAGTCGTGGTATGGACGGACCACACCACCATAAAGTATTTGATGGAAAAGAAAGATGCCAAACCTAGATTGATTAGGTGGATCTTACTATTACAAGAATTTGATATTGAAATTAAAGATAAAGCGAGAATAGAAAATGTGGTTGCAGACCATTTGTCTAGGTTGGAACGGGTTGATTAGAAGGACATTCATATACCCATTACCAAGACATTCCCCGATGAACAACTTTTTTCTACAAATCTAAAGATCCATGGTTTTCTTATATTGTTAATTATCTTGCCTGCAAAATTATCCCAGATGATTTGACGTATCAAGAGAAAAAGATTTTTTTCCCATTCTTTAAGATATTATTTCTGGGATGACCCCATTTTGTTGAAGTAACGCAGGGATGGCGTGTTGTGCAGGTGTGTACCGGAGGTTGAGTATGAGAGTGTACTTCATCATTGTCATACTCTACCCACGGGAGGTCATCATGCCAGTTCTAGAACAACGACCAAGGTACTTGAGAGCGGCCTTTACTGGCCTACATTATTCTGGGACGCATATGACTATGTGCGGCGATGCGATTCCTACCAACAGGTAGGTAATATTCCAAAGCGATAGGAGATGCCCCTCAATGTATTTCAAGAAGTTGAGGTATTCGATCTGTGGGGTATTGATTTCATGGGACCCTTTGTGTCCTCAAACTCTAACATGTACATTTATTGGATGTTGACTATGTATCAAAGTGGGTAGTGGCAATACCCACTAAGACTAATGATGCTACTGTTGGGTTTTAGGGGAGGCAGAGAAGGAAGCGGAAACAAAAAAATTTCTCCCCCTCAAACCCAGAACAAGGAAATGCATCAATGTCTATACAATAGGAAAGGATGGTTTGTGGAATCATACTTTGTCCCGAGGCTTTCTTGGCGACAATACCTCGCGGCTTGCACGGTCTTCACCTCCAGTCTTGGACGGTGTCTGTACAGCTCCTGGTCGCACCAGGACTGACGACTCCTGGTCTCACCGAGACTGTCGGGATTGACATCTGTCCCTCTGAGCGGAAGAAATCTCCCGCCTCTAAAGTAGTCCACACGGACTACCTAGAACTCCAATCTCCTTGTTCCACAAGGAATTGGAAGGAGTCACACCCTCCTATCAGCGTACTAGTCACTGACACACTCTCCTGCCACCAGTCGCTTTCTGTAGTTGTCTTTCCCTTGCTGTGCCTCCCTTATCGGGTAGCACTTGCTCGGGCTCTCTCGGTTACCAAAACCAGAGAGAACGACAACTTCACAGAGCAATTGGTTGCACTGAGTTGTTATTTGAGAAGCCCCCAATACCCCTATATATAGGAGGATCATGGGACATGGTTCTCTATCCCAGGCAATGCGGGACTAAAGCAGGAGTAGAAGGGTTCGAGATTTTCCACAAAAACAACCAACTGCGCAACCTGAACCAATCGTTTCATTTCTGAAATGGTCGGTTGGGGACCTGAGCCGGTCAGTTGACACCTCAACCGATCGGTTGGGACCCATGAAATGGTCGGTTCACTTCTGAACCGGTCGGTTCGTGTCCTGGTCAGTTCCCGATTGACTTTTCTTCTTTTGTTTCTAATTGGTACCAAATACCAATCCTTGTTCCAATCAAATTGGGCAAGTGAAACGAAAAGAAATTTCTCACCAATCCTACTTTCCCAACTTGCGCAGTTGCACCAGTTGAACCGATCATTTCAACACTTGAAGCAATCGTTTCACCCTGTCCATGAGCCGATCGACTCACCACCTGAGTCGATCGGTTCACCAAGCTCAGCCGATCGGTTCATCACATGAGCCGATCGGTTGGGTGTGCAGATTGTGCAGAATCAGTCAATTGTAGTTTCAATCAATCCGATACTCTAATCAATCAGTCCAACACCTTGAACATTATGATACTGAGCTATCAATTGATTGAGTGTTTAATTGAACTACTAAACTCTTTTAGTAATCAATCTAAACATTGTTTATGGACAAAACTCCTCTTCCACGTTAAATCCTATGTGTGTAACCATGCAGGTCCATTTCACGTTGGCAATGAAAGTCCATAACACATGACTTCAAAAGCAAAGAGTGGTTCCTACTTACACATCAGTGCTACCCAAGTGAAATAGAAAGTTGGAGAATAACTTTCAATTCTACAATCCGTGAATAGTGTTACACTGAATGTATAATTCCTTTGTCACTGATATCCCGAATGAACTCAAGGCATGGAACAGTCATCCTGTCAACATTCATAAACTTTCTTGATCTCAGAGTAGATTGGAAGAGATATGTATGACATCAATATCACATACCGATTCACACATGCATGCACGCCTTTCTCACTCCTACTCATCAAGTGGCCATGGATATCATACTCCCTCAGGAGGGACAAATCCCATATCTATCACTCACCCCTCAAAAGCCCCATGTGTCAAAGCCACCCAATAATCACCGTTATAACAACCCATGTTTCAGGACTGCGTTTGATGATGTCAAAGTGTGTCCAACGACATGTGTTGAGTGTAGTGATTTCAGGTCAAAGAATCACACTCACCACCATCACTGTGAGTACTGACTGTGACTACCATGTCATGATTCCATGTGTCAAACTCACGGTGGGTTGATCCGGTATACTTGTTCTCTAACAAGTACCTCTGTGTTTGGTTTGATATCTCTATATCATGAATAATGAGATTCTGTCATCAACCAATACCACAATCTAGTCTTGTATGTCATTGTTTTCTATCTACCTTCCACAATGACATCCGACTAGGGACATAACAAGAATGTACAAACTCTTAGCATCTGTATGATCTCATCGTTCAGGTCCTAAACGTGAAGGCATACGTCATTGAGTACTGTCATTCTCTAGACATTGAATCTGTTCTACCATTATCTCATATGACTGAACCAGAAAGAATTGGAAGCTTGCCTTTGATGTTTATCAAATCAATCTTAATGTGTCCCACCAATCATCCCATGATTAGCTCTCAGGGCATACATACCAACAAACTCCCACTTGCACTGCGAGCCAATCACCCTTGAATCATATTCATAGTGATTTTCAAACATGTCCCACATGTTACTGTGCTCTAGTACGAATATAGTGAGTAATGGCAACACCTTGCCAAAGTTAGTTTTTAACTGCATGTCTCTCATCTCTTCATTGTACGTCACACGTATGAGATGGAGTTGCCGTAATATGCGATATAATATTCCTTTGATAACCTTTATCCACATTGCATGATCAAGGATTCCATACTTGTCATCAATGAGCGGAATATCTATAAGTTCATCTCATGAACTTCCGATCCATATAGTATCCACTGTTGTTCTCTAACGCATAGATACTCGGCATTTCCTTCTAAATTGTTTTATTGGAACACTTCCAATTATCAACAAACTTTCACTTTTATATATCCTACAAATATTTTGCAATTAACTTTCTGTCCTTGCAGAAGATCGCATCAATGTAACTCTTTACATTGAACTCTTCCTTATCTCCATAGAACTAGTACTTCCCAAGTACTTATCAAGTTCTCATGGTATTCCAGTAACCCTTACTGGAAGTAGAAATACATCCACTCGTCATGTCTCACATACGAGTTATCAGGATGAGCACATCATATTGCCATGTCCTACATACAAGATGATGAGTGCATTTTGTTCTTGCCATGTTGAAACATGCAAGATAATGGGATGATTACATACATGATAGATCCATATCTATTCTTAGTGTTCTCATTCTTCATAAGAATTGGACACTTGGCCTTGGGATACTAACTCCATGTAACATGGACAAGTTTTCTCCCACCGAATCTGTGCATGTTGAACCCTTCAGTACAGATTGCCAATGTATGCTTTCTCTTTTCAGGTCAAGAGGTTTTCGAGAACTATCTCTATAGATCTCTATTCCTATCACATAGGAAACATCTCTATCTTCCTTAAAGATAATTTCCACTTTTGGATTTCCATTCTAGAACATTTCCATTTCACATCAACATGTGGAATGTGAACGCGCTCCCACTAAATCACAGATCCCTTCTTTATCTTTGACATATCAGTCAAACCCTTTGACTATATCATCAAAGTAAAGATCCAATTCTGATTTTCTTGTACTCAATCAATCACATTGATTAGTCCATTGTAACTTATAGACTTCATTTGCATTAGTGGATTCATAAACCTTATAGGTTGTGTCACGTACACATCCTTATTTTATTCCTCATAGGAATGCAGTTTTAGTATCCATATGCCAAATGTCTTAGTCATTAAGTTGCAATCAACAAGCATCATCCTTCTCAAAATGTTATCCATGTGTCTTAACACTTAAGATTCATTTTCACTTATGGATTTCATCCAATGGGTGCTACCATCAAGGTCATACCTTATGGTTCACATGAATGTCATTTAGGATGTAATGGTCATAAATCATAACTCAAAATTCGGTTCCTCATATTCATCTAGATGGTTGACTCATTACATGAACAACTCATCACATAGATAAACGAGGTGTATCTGTCAAGGATATAAGAACTTACAACTCTTTGTGATTCTTAATGTCCTTTATTAGCATATGGTATTCTTTTGTTAAGAAGAATTCAATTATTTGATAATCATTCTCTAACTCCTTAGAGTATGATTCCTTCTTGATTCAGACATCACCATGCCTTAATCATGAGTTCACTATGATACATTATCATAATCACTCATAAGTATCTCAAACATTTGGTCCAAGTATTTCATTCATAGATCTCATCAAGAATTAACACTTTACCAAATTTGCACTTCATCTATGTTAATCTTGAACACTTCAAGATATTCCTATTAGTATTTCTCTAAACAACATTTGAAGTATTAGCATTTGTTCCAATGGGTATTTAAATACATCACATGTATTATACCTAATCGGATAATCATTATCCCACTACCATTAGTGAAGATTGATTAATCATGTCCAAGATATTCATGTCTCTTATTGGTTCTCTAACCAAAAGACTCTAGATTTATCCATCACATGGACACTAGAAATGAATTTCTCATGATTGATGCTAATTTGATTGTTCGAGTTATCTATAACTTTTAGGTATCATTTTATCTTATGCATATCAAATACCACAAGATAAACAAGGCATTGCCACAAAGATCATATCTTTAGAAATTGAAACATCTCTTTATTGATTGCCATCATTGTCATACAATATGCAAAAATAAAGTGTTTCTATCTATTGGCAAATATGAAATTGCAGTTCATAAATGTATTACATGCCGTTTAGGATGAAGTTAAACTAAAGTACTCCTATCTATGGAGGCAATACTTGCCCCATTTATTGAGTGCTTTACACTTTACATCTTGGTATCATATACCTCAAAAGTGTTACAAGTTTACTTTCATGACACCTTTAAGTAGAGACGTTGGTCGCCTCTTTTTTCTTTTGTTCTTCCAGATAGAGAGGACAATTCCTTTTCCAATGTCTTGGCTTTTGACAATGGTGGCAATTGCCTTTCTTGGTCACGCCTCCCTTGGCCTTGAGAGCTGAAGACGACTTGGGCTCCTGGTTAGCATCAGAACCTTTCTTAGATTTTCCCTTGCCCTTGCGCTTAGAATTGCCTTTCTTGCTCGTGATCACCATCACAGACTTAGGCTTGTCCTTCTTCATTTGTGTCTCGGCTGTCCTCAACATGCCCAACAACTCTGATAGTGGCCTATCAAAGTTTTTCATGTTGTAGTTCATCACAAACTGACTGTAGGATTCTGGCAACGATTGCAGTATCACGTCAGTAGCCAACTCTTGGCTCAGTGGAAATCCCAGTCTTGTCAGGTTCTCCACATACCCAATCATCTTGAGTGTGTGAGGACCAACTGGATCTCCTTCTGTCATGACGCACTTGAACAGTGCCCTTGAGACATCATATCTCTCTTGCCGTGCTTGATCTTCATACATGTTCCTAAGATGCTGAATCATCTCAATGACACCCATGTTCTCATGTGGTCTTTGCAACTTGTGGTTCATAGAGCACAACATCAAGCACTTTGCATCAATGGCATCATCAGAATGCTTCTTGTAAGCGTCCCTTTCTACCTTTGGTGCATTAGGAGCAGGTTCCTCTGGAGTTGGAGTATCCAGGACATAGAGCTTTCGCTCTTGAGTGAGAATAATTCTCAATGTCCTATACCAGTCGTGGAAGTTTGTCCCATTCAGATTGTCCTTTTCAAGGACCGATCATAAAGAAAAGTGATTGTTGTTTTTTGTCATTTGTACTATAAAAGGAAATATGCAATTTTAGTCCAAAAACTCATTTTCCACTTATTTGATTGATTTGAAAAGTTGACGATATAATTAGGCCTTTAATTAATTATCGCTCCCACTATTTACTTCAAATTGATATCCCTCACCATCAATTCAGAAGATTGCAACATACAACCTTCTAGTGGGCAAGATCCTAAAATCCTCTAAGTCATGGACCAGCTTGGGCTATCACCCACAACTTACATCTCTCAGGTAGGCAACTCTTGCTAATTGCATCATATGCAACTCTTAATGAATGAACATGTGCAACACCTTTCCATGAACATTCCTTGCCTCTGGGCTTAGACGCTCTAAGAATCACCAGTTAAGTCTAACCCATAAGCCGACACGGTAAACATGCACCCTGCTTTGGAAGAACCTACATGTCTATCCTTCACACTTCCACAAGATAGACGACGCACCACGCTTTGGCGTAACCTACACTTGGTCGATCGAGCTTTTCATATGTGCCGCTAATGGAAGGCATATAAGACTTAATATTTAATGAGGGATATGGTTTTTATATACATATACATATCCAATAACCACAATACATAGTATGTATCATATACATGCTATATCCCACAAAAAACATGCAAAACGATAAAATCGATGATTATGGCCATCCTAATGTGATTCCTCGAGCCAAGAGGAATCACAGTCATCTAGGTCTACATCACTTGCAACCTATACAAGATGAACTTTGTGCTTTGCCTTTCTGGGTTTGATCAACTCATCACATGACTGATCGGCTTGCCATCAGGCCGGTCGGTTGGGTGCCACCAGTCGATCGGTTGGCTCCTCCAACCGATCGGTTCGCCTGGTCATTGTGCATCTCATCATGGCCTCCACCCACTCGTCTCGCTCCTCGAACTGGTCATCAACTGATCGGCTCACTCCTTGAACCGATCGTCTCACTCCTTGAACCGATCGTCTCGAACGTCAACCGATCGGTTCACGCCTTGAACCAATCGTCTCCGATGTCGTCAGGATGTCCTCCGTTCTATGACATAACAGAAAATAAAATTCTATCCTATTTTACATTGTAAAAAGAGAAACCTCGAGTTACATTCGAGGGGAGGAAAGGTAGGAAAGAAATCTCAAATTATTTCAAGTTACATCATGAATAGGAAAAGGAAGATCGGTGCGCAGACCGAGATGCAAGCAACCACATACAACCATACACAGATAGGGTTTATTGGCCATAACCACACTATACATCCACCACAAAAATCGTTTAAGGGCGACACGTATCAAGTGCATTAATATTACATATCATATATGTATATTGGGATTTGTGGATTTAGGATTGGACATGCATAAAGCCAATTTTATTCGCATCGTATGAAATAAATAAAGGCGACAAACCAAAATCGATCATATCGATAATCTTAAAGTATAGAGCAGTTGACGTGGCTCTGATACCACTATTGGGTTTTAGGGGAGGCAGAGAAGGCAACGGAAACAAAAAAAAATCTCCTCCCCAAACCCAAAACAAGGAAACGCGTCAACGTCTATATAATAGGAAAGGATGGTTTGTGGAATCATACCTTGTCCCGAGGCTTGCTCGGCGACAATACCTCACGGCTTGCGCAGTCTTCACCTCTGGTCTTGGATGGTGTCTGTGCAGCTCCTGGTCACACCGAGACTGACGACTCCTGATCTCATCGGGACTGTCGGGATTGACAACTGTCCTCCGAGCGGCAGAAATCTCCCGCCTCTAAAGTAGTCCACACTGACCACCTGGAACTCCAATCTCCTTGTCCCACAAGAAATTGGAAGGAGTTGCACTCTCCTGTCAGCGTACTAGTCACTGACACACTCTCCTGCCACCAGTCACTTTCTGCAATTGTCTTTCCCTTACTGTGCCTCCCTTATCGGGTAGCACTTGCTCGGGCTCGCTCGGTTACCAAAACCAGAGAGAACGAAAACTTCACAGAGCAACTGGTTGCACTGAGTTGTTCTTTGAGAAGCCGCCAATACCCCTATATATAGGAGGGTCATGTGACAGGGTTCTCTATCCCGGGCAATGTGGGACTAAAGCAGGAGTAGAAGGGTTCGAGATTTTCCAAAAAAACTACCAACTGCGCAACCTGAACCGATCGTTTCATTTCTGAAATGGTCAGTTGGGGACCTGAGCCAGTTGGTTGACACCTCAACCGATCGGTTGGGACCCACGGTTCACTTCTGAACTGGTCGGTTCGTGGTCCTGGTCAGTTCCCGATTGACTTTTCTTCTTGTTTTTCTAATTGGTACCAAATACCAATCCTTGTTGCAATCAAATTGGGCAAGTGAAACGAAAAGAAATTTCTCACCAATCTGACTTTCCCAACTTGCTTGGTTTCACCAGTTGAACCGATTGTTTCAACACTTGAAGCAATCATTTCACCCTATCCATGAGCCGATTGACTCACCACCTGAGCCGATCGTTTCACCAAGCTCATCCGATCGATTCATCACATGAGCCGATCGGTTGGGAGTGCAGATTGTGTACAATTAGTCAATTGTAGTTTCAATCAATCCGATACTCTAATCAATTAGTCCAACACCTTGAACATTATGACACTGAGTTATCAATTGATTGAGTGTTTAATTGAACTACTAAACTCCTTTAGTAATCAATCTAAACATTGTTTGTGGACAAAACTCCTCTTCCAGTCCAAATCCTATGTGTGTGACCCTGTCGGTCCATTTTACGTTGGCAGTGAAAGTCCATAACACTTATGACTTCACAAGCAAAGAGCGGTGCCTAGTCACACATCAGTGCTACCCAAGTAAAATAGAAAGTTGGAGAACAACTTTCAATCCTACAATCCATGAATGGTGTTACAGTGAATGTATAATTCCTTTGTCACTGATATCCCGAATGAACTCGAGGCATGGAACAGTCATCCTGTCTACGTTCATTCACTTTCTTGATCTCAGAGTAGATTGGAAGAGATATGTATGACATCAATATCACATAATGATTCACACATGCATGCACACCTTTATCAATCCTACTCATCAAGTGGCCATGGATATCATACTCCCTCAGGAGGGGCAAATCCCATATCTATCACTCACCCCTCAAAAGCCCCATGTGTCAAAGCCACCCAATTATCAACTAAATAACAACCCATGTTTCAGGACTGCGTCTGATGATTTCAAAGTGTGCCCAACGACATGTGTTGAGTGTAGTGATTTCAGGTCAAAGAATCACACTCACCACCATCACTGTGAGTACTGACTGTGACTACCATGTCATGGTTCCATGTGTCAAACTCGCGGTGGGTCTGTCCGGTACACTTGTTCTCTTACAAGTACTTATGTGTTTGGTTTGATATCTCTATATCATGACTAATGAGATTCTATCATCAACCAATACCACAATCTAGTCTTGTGTGTCATTGTTGTCTATCTACCTTCCACAATGACATACGACTAGGGACATAACAAGAATGTACAAACTCTTAGCATCCGTATGATCTCATTGTTCAGGTCCTGAACCTGAAGGCATACATCATTGAGTACTGCCATTCTCTAGACATTCAATTTGTTCTATCACTATCTCATATGACTGAACCAAAAAGAATTGGAAGCTTGCCTTTGATGTTTATCAAATCAATCTTAATGTATCCCACCAATCATCCCATGATTGGCTCTCAGGGTGTACATACCAACAACTACTATAGTGTGCAGGTTCGTAAAAACTATATTTTCTGCAGGTTTGGCGTACCAAGGATGATTATCAGTGATGGAGGTACCCTCTTCATAAATCAAAAGTTTGTTGCATTGTTGAGAAAGTATGGGGTAAAGCACAACATTGGCACCCCGTACCATCTACAGACACAGGGGAAAGTCAAAGTCTCCAATAGGGAAATTAAGAAAATCCTGGAGCGTACAATGGCTTCAACCTGGAAGAAGTGGAGCTCCTTGCTACCAGACTCTTTATGGGCATATAGAACGGAGTTTAATACACCTATAGGAGCTATGCCTTTTAGGTTGGCTTATGGGCAGGCCTGCCATTTTCCGGTAGAATTGGAGCACAAGGCGCACTGGGCGCTACAGAAGCTGAACTTGAATTATGATGAAGCAGGAAAGAAATGCTTGCTAGAGCTAAATGAACTTGACGAGCTGAGGATGAATGCATACGAAAGCTTGCGGATTTACAAAGAGCGAACAAAGCTGATTCACGATCGACACATTCAACCCCGTGTCTTCAAGAAGGGAGATCTTGTGCTCCTATTCAACTCGAGGTTGAAGATGCATCCCGGGAAATTGAAATCCCGGTGGAGTGGACCTTTCATTGTAGAGGAGGTCCGGCCACATGGAGAAATCATGGTGCGTGATGGAAAGACAACATTTCTAGTTAATGGACAGAGGTTGAAGTTGTACTTCAGCGATGATTACACGAGGAAAGTGCATGAGGTCAAACTCATTGCACTCACGGATGTGTGATATGCTTGGTTTCGTCTAGCCTACAACGTTAAATAAGGGCGCTTGTTGGGAGGCAACCCAACCATTGGTAGTCTTATCTATTTTTGTTTGCATTTATAAGTTAGTTTGGTTTAATTTTGTTTTTAGTGTAAAAATGATACCTTGATCGTTTGTTCAGTGTGCAAGTCTGAGGCAGGGTCGATACCATCGACCATTGTGTTGATGGTATCGACATGGGCACAGTTAGGCATCTGCAAAAATTTCTCTGAGTCGATACTATCGACGCACTCGTCGATGGTATACCATCAGTGAGTCGCTAGAACGAGGTCGATAGTATCGACATGGGTGTCGATACTCGCGAGATCCCTGAAGATATTCAGACGAAATTTGTCTTAGTGAAGTTGATACCATTGAAGGTCCTGTCGATGGTATCGACCCGTTTACAAGCAGACAGCAGTGGCCGGGCCTCGCGAGGGTGTTTGCCCTAAAAAGAGTCGATACTATCAACCCACGTCGATGCTATCGACGTGACACGTCACCGATCTACGAGAGGAAATCAATGGCGATCGCTACATCAAGGAAGTTGATCCGTTCGAGGGGTCGATACCATCGACTCACGTCGATGGTATCGACGCGTCATCGATCTGGGCCCCCACATTAGGCTATCGACAGCCATCGATACTCACGAAACCCGGATTGTGCTATAGGTGTCGATACCATCGACACCCCATCGATGGTATCGACAGGTGCACAGCAGCGACGACCGCAGTTATAAAAGGGAGGATTGGTTGTCTATTCTAATCACACATTTAGAGATCTTCCCCTCCACTTGTGCTTTACGCATTGCTGTGCAACCAAAGGCCTGCCACGAGCATCCAAGGACTGTCATCATCCCTGAGCCCTACACCAAGCGGAGATCATCTTCTCCGAGATCATCTTCACCAAACTCCATCTTCTTCCTCTTTCTCGAAGACAATGGTGCGTACAACCAGTGCATCTTCTTCACACACGGCCCCAATGGAGATCTCTGAGTTCATTCCTCCACCACCCACGTCGATTCCTCGTTTGAGGATTGTCCACCCTTCCACAGAGATCCGGAAGGTGTATGAGGAGTTGTTGAAGAGAAAGATTGAGCCCACATGCTATGTCAATTGGGCAATGATCCACGACTTGGGGTTCAATGACAATCTTGCCTACGTCTTGAAGGGCAGGCGAGACACACAACCAGGAGGCCCGACGAGTTGGAGTACCATGCTGACGACCAACCATTCTTCGGCGAGTGGCCGACTTACAAGGAACTCGTGGCGGAGTTCATGGCGTCATTGGACATCAATGTCGTGCCCAATGACTTGATCGCCACCGACAAAGAGTGAAAGAAAGGGCGGGTGTCGTTCAGACTCTACAACAACAACTACACCCTCACTCTCACCCAGTTCAATTCTATGTATAACTCGTATCATGACGATTACCAGCACCGGAGGCGAGACAACCGGACGAACTATGACGCCATCTTCGCCCAACTGGTGATTGCGCCTCTGAGTAAATCCGTCAGCTACCACAACATTGTAGTTGTCGAATTTGAGAATCCGTTTATGTGGATTCTGCACCGCATGCTCTGCATCACGCTCTTCACTCACGACGAATTGTCTCTGAGCAAATTCTAAGAGACAAATTTGTTCTTTCTACAAACTGTTGAAGCATGAGGAGTGCAACTAGGGCGCGTTCTTCTTGACACGCGTGTTGGCCGTGAGGAGGAGTACACGGAAGGCTCCTATCCACTTTGGAGGGCTCATCACACCGCTGTCCCTCTACCTTGGTTTGGATTTTCCCAGCTTACTCCCCTTTCCAGCAGGAACAAGGTCAACCTCCGTCATCTGCACCGCTCCAACCTCCTCCTGCTCCGTGATGGCTTGGCATATGCACATTGCCATGTCAATCATGCATATCAAGAGTGTGCGCTTCCGGACCCCATCTTCAACATCGAGGGAGCTCAGCATTTCAGGTGGCCCATCATAGCCATTAATGACTCGGATGAAGACGGCAGTAATGACGAGAATGATAATGATGGCGACGAGCATGAAGAGGAAGAGGAGGCTTTCACTCCTCTTTGGGCACACGTAGCACCCCGGAAGCATCCCCGCTTCCACCCGGGTGAATCTTCATCTTCACAGCCTCCGCCACCTCAGTCCTCTCATCAAGGTGAGGATGCCTACTCCATGCAAGGGATGTACTCGATGCAGCAGGAGATTCATCAGACCCATCAGCAGCATACAACTTCATACGCTGATATTCAGGATACCACAAACTGACTGTTAGAGAACTAGAGGGAAATTTTCGAGAGTGAGCGCCTCCTCCTCGACAACCAGCAGAACATCCACGACAGGTTGCATAGGATAGAGATGCAGCAACAACCCTTCTATGACAACTACTGGAGCCAAAATTATTTTGAGGGGTATCCACAACCTCCACCAATGCCCTAGTATGATCCGAGCTTCCAGGGGCAATACCCATGATGGGACCCCACAACCCCGCAGTACCCACCTCCACCTACAGAATGATCGGTATCACTGTTCCACCTTTTAAGGTTATTTTTTGACTATGATGCCATAGTCGAATTCAAGCTTGGGGCGAGTTGGAATAGTTTCTATCCTTTATTTTTCCTAGTTTTTGGTTTTTAGTGCTTTGTCTTTTGTCATTTACCTCTCGTAGTTATTAGTTTGTTTTTGGGATCCACACTCTATCTAGTGTAATTGTGGATGTCTAATGTCATATGTGATCTCGTTGTTTGTACATGGGAATCAGGGGAAAATTTGAAAATTTTTAGTGCTTTTGCAAGCTTTTGTTGTTTAACTTTGAGCACATAACTTAAGGAAATAATTGGGTTTGTCAACTCTAAAATAGGAAACCACAACTGTACATTCCTGTGATTCATGAAAGTGGACGGAATTGGTTGTTTGAGCCTAAACTGACCAAATGATAATGAGACCTTAATTTGAAATAAGAGAGAGAAACCTCTTAATTACTACACAGGTCTGTAAGGAGGGACACATAATATTTTCTAAAGGTTCAGTCAATTAATCTTGTGATCTATCCACCCCATTGTTTTCATATTCCACCTTAAGAATTGGAAGCACATTACGGTTTTCATCTCTTTGATTGCATCCCATGTAGATTGGTCTTGCATTGCAACTATTTTCACATATTTTTGCATGAAAAGAAAAAAAAGATAGAATAGCTATACATGCACATTATCCTTAGGTGCGTGTGATTTAGTTTCACAACTATCATTTTGTAGCTGCATTCACATTTTTGTGCATATAGTACACCATGCATCTTATGTCTTCTGAAGCATTAAAGGTGATGAATATGTTCCATACCTTCTGGATGCTTCAAATGTATAAATTATGCAACAATAAGTGAGCCTGACAAATAATTCATTGTCATCTATGAAAATAAGGGTTTAATTTTTTTTTGAAAAATATTGAAAAACAAAAGGAAGAAAAAAATATTGAGAACTAAGTAAGAATGAGAGGGAGAAAGAAACATGTTCACACTTGCATCCTAAGAAGAATAAGCGCATGGTGTAGTTTCTTAGATATTCCATCTCACTTGGAGATGGAATGATAGTGCATGGATCATTCCACCCAAATGTAGACATTAGGGCATTTTTATTTGCATATGCATCATTTAGGTCATTATTATTCTTGTGCATGTTAAAACCGTATAATGCTTCCATTTTTTTCCATAAGCCACCCATTCCATCCACCGTTACTCGAATTGGTAGGCCACCGTGATTTTTCTCCTCACTCATTAAGACCAGGAGAGCTGCTTCCATTTAGATGGTAGTTAGGACGAGCAACGTAGATAGAAGATCACAAGATGCAACGAGTCTGGACTGGATGATTTTATTATGTTAACTGCCTTACATGATAGTGTTCATCAATTTTGAGGTAGATATTTTTATGGATGATTATTGTCACCTTTAGGGTAATTATCATTCTGTGGTTAGTGAGGGCCGGAATGCGAATGTCTGGCGGGGATTATATGGCACAGTCTGTTGTTATAAGCTGTTCTTTAGTTGACTCTCCCAATTCTATTCTAGAGTTTTGTTACTCTAGGACGAGCAATGTTCAAGCTTAGGGGAGTTTGATGCGATGATTTTGAGTCTCATTTATAGACTTGTTTTACTTGCATTTTATTGGTCACTTTGGTGGTTCATATTGCATAATTCACTTGATTTAGTCTATGATTCTTCTCAGTGTAAAATCTCTCTTATTTTATCATTCCAATCATAAATGATTATAATTGTAGGTTTTATCTCGACTGATTTGGTTTTGTTGTGCAATTTCAGGAAAAACACATATCTACAGCTGTCGATACCATTGACATCAGTCGATACTATCGACACAGCCACAGGCAGGCAACCGCAAGGAGCAGTGCAGAGTCGATACCATCGACTGGGAAGTCGATGGTAGTGAGTTACCATTAGGTTTCCAGCGACCAACCAGTCGATACTATCGACTCCAAAGTCGATACTATCGACACTTATAGCTTCAACGACGGAAAAGGGATACAACTGATGCCTAAGGGTGTCGATATCATCGACCCGCGTCGATGGTATTGAGTCAGCATCAGGCAGGATGATAGAAAAGAAAGAAGGCTTTCCGATATCGCGAGGGGTCGAGACCATCGACCCGCGTCGATGGTATCGACACCGTCGAATTAGAGTTTGCATCAGATCGACCTGAATCCAACGACTGTGATATTTTGGAAACCTAACTAGGTGTTAATACCTAATGACGGCAGCCAGGGGTCATGAATCACGTCATTAGCTGCTGCACACATCCCGAGAAGGTGTGGAGAGAAGAACAGAGCCCAGAAGCACACCCCGACCATTCCGGAAGCCGAAGAAGATGTTTTCCACCGCCGAAAGGCTGTAGATCGTGCACTCTATGCCGAGGAACGATTGGATCTTCTCCGTCCAGGGGTTTCATCACTTTATCCATATTTTTATCCATGTTTCCCCTTTCTTCAATCATGTCTTGCTCAGAGATGAACATGCGGGGCTAATCCCCTCTATCTTTAGGATCGGGAGTATCCTGGGGAAGCATTGTATGATATTTTTATCATAGTAATTCATAATTTGTCTTTTAAATCCATGGTATGATTTCGTTTTCTCGATTATATTATTATGCTTGATCACCATAATGATAAACTAATACCCTTAATTACTTTGAAAGAAGAATTAACGGTTGAAAAGAGATGAAATTCACATTAATTAACAAATCCCTTAAACAAGGTGATGTACGCTTAATGGTGGAAACCCAGAGGTCAATTCTAATGCACCTAGTTTAGGGTATAGGTTACTACGACGGTGGAACCAACCTTGACTTAGGTAGTGAATTGTATCACGACAGTAAACAATTCTGACTACATGCCACTACCCGGATTGAGAGATGAATCTGATTAACTATGTGGAAATTCATACAATGAAAACCAGCGGTGAAACCGCAATCCTAAAGATCTCCATTTGAAATAATTAAACTAAACACTTAATCAATTGCTTTGTCTTATTTTCTTTTCTTTTATTTTTTAACAACTCTCATAACCTTTTAATTGGCCTAGCTGATTGTGAGTAGTTAGTAGTAGTCTACCGATAATTCAGTGTCCCTGTGTTCGACTCGGGCCTCACAAAGGCCTATACTACATTGACACGTACACTTGCCTTATACGCAAGGTAAAAGCGTGTCAAGTATTTGTCGTGTAGTATAGTGGTGAGTATTCCCGCCTGACATGCGGGTAACCCGGGTTTGATCCCTGGCAACAATACAAAAAACTTGACACGCTTTTACCGTGTGTATAACGCAAGTGTACGCGTCAATGTAGTATAGGCCTTTGTGAGGCCCGAGTCGAATTCAGGGACACTGAATTATCGGTAGACTACTACTAACTACTCGCAATCAGCTAGGTCAATTAAAAGGTTATGAAAGTTGTTAAAAATTAAAAGAAAATAAAATAAAATAAAGCAATCGATTAAGTGTTTAGTTTAATCAATTCAAATGGAGATCTTTCGGATTACGGTTTCATCGCAGGTTTTCATTGTATGAATTTCCACGTAGTAAATCAGATTCATCTCTCAATCTGGGTAGTGGCCTCTAGTCAGAATTGTTCACTGTCGTGATACAATTCACTACCTAAGTCTAGGTCGGTTCCACTGTCGTAGTAACCTATACCCTAAACTAGTTGCATTAGAATCGACCTCTGGGTTTCCACCATTAACCGTACATCACCTTGTTCAAGGGATTTGTTAATTAATGTGAATTTCGTCTCTTTTCAACCGTTAATTCTTCTTTCAAAGTAATTAAGAGCATTAGTTTATCATTATGGTGATCAAGAATAATAATATAATTGAGAAAATGAAATCATACCATGGATTTAAAAGACAAATTATGAATTACTATGATAAAAATGTCATACAATGCTTCCCCGGGCTACTCCCGGTCCTACAGATAGAGGGGATTAGCCTTACATGTTCATCTCAGAGCAAGACATGATTGAAGAAAGGGGAAACATGGATAAAAATGTGGATATAGTGATGAAACCCCTGAATGGAGAAGATCCAATCGTTCCTCAGCGTAGAGTGCACGATCTACAACCTTTCGGAGGTGGAAAACGTCTTCTTTAGCTTCCAGAATGGTCGGGGTGTGCTTCTGGGCCCCGTTCTTCTCTCCACACCATCTTCGGACGTGTGCAGTGGCTAATGACATGATAGATGACTCCTGGCTACCGTCATTAGGTATTAACACCGAGTTAGGTCGCCAAAATATCACAATCGTTGGATTCGGGTCGATCTGAAGCAAACTCTGATCTGACGGTGTCGATACCATCGACACGGGTCGATGGTATCGACCCCTCACGATATCGGCAAGCCTTCTTTCTTTTATTTCGTCCCGCCTGATGCTGACTCGATACCATAAAAAACTTGACACACTTTTACCGTGCGTATAACGTAAGTGTAGGCGTCAATGTAGTATAGGCCTTTGTGAGGCCCGATTCGAACTCAGGGACAGTGAATTATCAGTAGACTACTACTAACTACTCGCAATCATCTAGGCCAATTAAAAGGTTATGAGAGTTGTTAAAAATTAAAAGAAAATAAAATAAAACAAAACAATCAATTAAGTGTTTAGTTTAATCAATTCAAATGGAGATCTTTAGGATTGCGGTTTCACCGCGGGTTTCCATTGTATGAATTTCCACATAGTTAATCAAATTCAACTCTCAATCTGGGTAGTGGCATGTAGTCAGAATTGTTCACTGTCGTGATACAATTCACTACCCAAGTCTAGGTCGGTTCCACCGTCGTAGTAAGCTATACCCTAAACTAGGTGCATTAGAATCAACCCCTGGGTTTCCACCATTAACAATACATCACCTTGTTCAAGGGATTTGTTAATTAATGTGAATTTCATCTCTTTTCAACCGTTAATTCTTCTTTCAAAGTAATTAAGGGCATTAGTTTATCATTATGGTGATCAAGAATAATAATATAATTGAGAAAACAAAATCATACCATGGATTTAAAAGACAAATTATGAATTACTATGATAAAATGTCATACAATGCTTCCCCAGACTACTCCCGGTCCTAAAGATAGAGGAGATTAGCCCCGCATGTTCATCTCAGAGCAAGACATGATTGAAGAAAGGGGAAACATGGATAAAAATGTGGATAAAGTGATGAAACCCCTGAATAGACAAGATCCAATCGTTCCTCGGCGTAGAGTGCACGATCTACAGCCTTTCGACAGTGGAAAATGTTTTCTTTGGCTTTCGAAACGGTCGGGGTGGGCTTCTGGGCTCTGTTCTTCTCTCCACTCCTTCTCGGGATGTGTGTAACGGCTAATGACGTGATAGATGACTCCTGGCCGCCGTCATTAGGTATTAACACCGAGTTAGGTCGCCAAAATATCACAACCGTTGGATTAAGGTCGATCTGAAGCAAACTTTGATCTGACGGTGTCGATACCATCAACACGGGTCGATGATATCGACCCCTCGCGATATCGACAAGCCTTCTTTCTTTTTTGTCATCCCGCCTGATGCTGACTCGATACCATCGATGCGGGTAGATGGTATCGACACCCTTAGGCGTCAGTGTTATCCCTTTTCTGTCGCTGAAGCTATAAGTGTCTATAGTATCGACTGGCTGGTCACTAGCAACCTGATGGTAACTCGCTACCATCGACTCTGCGCTGCTCCTTGCGGCTTCCTGCCTGTGGCTGTGTCGATAGTATCCACTGATGTCGATGGTATCGACAGCTGCAGATATGTGTTTTTCTTGAAATTGCACAACAAAACCAAATCAGCCGAGATAAAACCTATAATTATAATCATTAATGCTCAAAATGATATAATAAGAGAGATTTGACACTGAGAAGAATCATAGACTAAAGTAAGTGAATTATGCAAACCAAAGTGACAAATAAACACATAAAGTGCAAGTAAAACAAGTCTATAAATGTGACTCAAAATCATCGCATCAAACTCCCCTAAGCTTGAACATTGCGCGTCCTC
Organism: Alisma plantago-aquatica; assembly: GCA_963693085.1. Taxonomy (NCBI): domain Eukaryota; kingdom Viridiplantae; phylum Streptophyta; class Magnoliopsida; order Alismatales; family Alismataceae; genus Alisma; species Alisma plantago-aquatica. The sequence continues at coordinate 413,976,300 of OY856415.1, read as the reverse complement.
GAGCAACAAAACTTTAGAATAGAATTGCGAGGGTCAACTAAAGAACAACTTATCACAACAGACTGCGCCATATGATCCCCGCCATACATTCACATTCCGGCCCTCACTAACCACAGAATGATAATTACCCTAAAGGTGACAATAATCATCCATAAAAGATATGTACCTCAAAATTGATGAACAGTATCATGTAAGGCAGTTAACATAATAAAATCATCCAGTCCAGATTTGGCGCATCTTGTGATCTTCTATCTACGTTGCTCATCCTAACTACCATCTAAATGGAAACAGCTCTCCTGGTCTTAATGAGTGAGGAGAAAAATCACGGTGGCCTACCAATTCGAGCAACGGGTGGATGGAATGGGGGGCTTGTGGAAGAAATGGAAGCATTATATAGTTTTAACATACACAAGAACAATAATGACATAAATGATGCATATGCAAATAAAAATACCCTAATGCCTACATTTGGGTGGAATGATGCATGCAATATCACTCCATCTCTAGGTGAGATGGAATATCTAAGAAACTACACCATGCACTTATTCTTCTTAGGATGCAAGTGTGAAAATGTTCCTTTCTCCCTCTCATTCTTACTTACTTATCAATATTTTTTTTCTTCCTTTTGTTTTTCAATATTTTTCAAAAAAAATTTAAGCCCTTATTTTCATAGATGACAATGAATTATTTGTCGGGCTCACTTATTGCTTCATAGTTTATACATTTGAAGCATTCATAAGGTATGGAACAAGTTCATCGCCTTTAATGTTTTAGAAGACATAAGATGCATGATGTACTATATGCACAAAAATGTGAATGCAACTATAAAATGATAGTTGTGGAACTAAATGACACACACCTAAGAATAATGTGCATGTATAGCTATTCTATCTTTTTTTCTTTTCATGCAAAAAGTGAAAATAGTTGTAATGCAAGACCTATCTACACAGGATGCAATCAAAGAGATGAAAACTGTAATGTGCTTCTAGTTCTTAAGGTGGAGTATGAAGATAATGGGGTGGATATATCACAAGATTAATTGACTGAACCTTTAGAAAATATTATGTATCCCTCCTTACTGACCTGTGTAGTAATTAAGAGGTTTCTCTCTCTTATTTCAAATTAAGGTCTCATTATCATTTGGTCAGTTTAGGCTCAAACAACCGATTCCATCTAGTTTCATGAATCACAAGAATGTACAGTTGTGGTTTCCTATTTTAGAGTTGACAAACCCAATTATTTCCTTAAGTTATGTGCTCAAAGTTAAACAACACAAGCTTGCAAAAGCACTTAAAATTTTCAAAATTTCCCCTGATTTCCATGTACAAACAAGGAGATGACATATGACATTAGACATCCACAATTACAATGGATAGAGTGTGGATACTAAAAATAAACTAATAACTACGAGAAGTAAATGACAAAAGACAAAGCACTAAAAACCAAAAACTAGGAAAAATAAAGGATAGAAACTGTTCCAACTCCCCCCAAGCTTGAATTCGACTATGTCCTCATAGTCAAAAACAACCTTAAAAGGTGGAACAGTGATACCGATCATTCTGCAGGTGGAGGTAGGTACTACGGGGCTGTGGGGTCCCATGATGGGTACTGCCCCTGGAAGCTCGGATGATATTGGGGCATTGGTGGAGGTTGTGGATACCCCCCAAAATAATTATGGTTCCAGTAGTTGTCGTAGAAGGGTTGTTGTTGCATCTCCATCCTATGCAACCTGTCATGAATGTTCTGCTGGTTGTCGAGGAGGAGGCGCTCATTCTCGAAAATTGCCCTCTGGTTCTCTAACAGCTAGTTCGTGGTATCCTGAATACCGGCGTATGAACCTGTATGCTGCTGTTGGGTCTGATGAATCTCCTGCAGCATTGAGTACATCCCTTGCATGAAGTAGCCATCCTCTCCTTGATGAGAGGGCTGAGGTGGCAGAGGCTGTGAAGATGAAGATTCACCCAGGTGGAAGCGGGGACGCTTCCGGGGTGCTACTCGTGCCCGAAGAGGAGTGAAAGCCTCCTCTTCCTCTTCATGCTCGTCACCGTCATTATCATTTTTGTCATTACCGCCATCTTCATCCGAGTCATCAATGGCTATGATGGGCCACCTGAAATGTTGAGCTCCCTCGATGTTCAAGATGGGGTCCGGAAGTGCACACTCTTGATATGCGTGATTGACATGGTAATGTGCATACGCCAAGCCATCACGAAGCAGGAAGAGGTTGGAGCGGTGCAGATGATGGAGGTTGACCTTGTTCCTACTGGAAAGGGGAGTAAGCTAGGAAAAATCCAAACCATGGTAGAGGGACAGCGGTGTGATGAGCCCTCCAAAGTGGATAGGAGCCTTCCTCGTACTCCTCCTCACGACCAACACACACATCAAGAAGAACTCGCCCAAGTTGTACTCCTCGCGCTTTAGTAGTTTGTGTAGAAAGAACAAATCTATCTATTAGAATTTGCTAAGAGCCAATTCGCCGCGAGTGAAGAGTGTGGTGTTGGGTTTTAGAGGAGACAGAGAAGGCAGCGGAAACAAAAATTTTCTCCCAAAACCCGGAATAAGGAAACGCGTCAACGTCTATATAATAGGAAAGAATGGTTTGTGGAATCATACCTTGTCCCAAGGCTTGCTCGGCGAAAATATCACACCTTGCATGGTCTTCAGATCCGGTCTTCAACGATGTCTTTGCAGGTCCTGGTCGCACCGGGACTGACGAATCCTGATCTTACCAGACTGTCGGATGACAATTGTCCTCCTGAGCGGCAGAAACCTCCCGCCTCTGAAGTAGTCCACACGGACCACCTGGAAATCCACACTCCTTGTCCCACAAGGAAGTGGAAGGAGTCGCACCCTCCTGTTGACGTACTAGTCGCCAACACACTCTCCTGCCTCCAATTGCAACTACAGTTGTCTTTCCCTTGCTACACCTCCCTTTGCGGGTAGCACTTGCTCAGGCTCTCTCGGTTACCAAAACCAGAGAACGACAACTTTGCAGAGCAACTGATTGCACTGAGTTGTTCTTTGAGAAGCCCCCAATACCCCTATATATAGGAGGGTCATGGGACAAGGTTCTCCATCCCGGGAAATGCGGGACTAAGAGCAGAAGTAGAAGGGTTTGAGATTTTCCACAAAAGAAACCAACTCGCAACCTGAACCGATAGTTTCACAACTAAAATGGTCGGTTGAGGACCTGAACCGGTCGGTTCACAAGTGAACCGGTCAGTTGGGACACCTCAACCGGTCGGTTCACAAGTGAACCGATCGGTTGGTGGTCCTAGTCGGTTCCCAATTGACTTTCCTTCTTTTGTTTATAATTGGTATCAATTACCAATCCTATTTCCCAATCAAATTGGGAAATTGAAGCGAAAGGAAAATTCTCACCAATCCTACTTTCCCAACTTGCTCGATTGCACCAGTTAAATCGATCGTTTCAACACTTGAAGCAATCAATTCACCCTGGACTTGAGCCGATCAGTTCAACACTTGAGCCGATCAGTTCACCAAGCTCAGCCGACCAGTTCATCACATGAACTGATTGGTTGGAAGTGCAGGTTGTGTAGAATCAGTCAATTGCAATTTCAATCAATCCGATACTCCAATCAATATGTCCAACACCTTGAACATTATGATACTGAGCTATCAATCAATTGAGTGTTTAATTGAACTACTAAACTCCTTTAGTAATCAATCTAAACATTGCTTGTGGACAAAACTCCTCTTCCAGGTTAAATCCTATGTGGTGACCCTGCAGGTCCATTTCACGTTGGCAGTGAAAGTTCATAACACTTATGACTTCACAAGCAAAGAGCGGTGCCTAGTCACACATCAGTGCTACCCAAGTGAAAGTAGAAAGTTGGAGAACAACTTTCAATCCTATAATCCGTGAATGGTGTTACAGTGAATGTATAATTCCTTTGTCACTAATATCCCGAATGAACTCGAGGCATGGAACAGTCATCCTGTCAACGTTCATTCACTTTCTTGATCTCAGAGTAGACTAGAAGAGATATGTATGACATCAATATCATATACTAATTCACACATGCATGCATGCCTTTCTCAATCCTATTCATCAAGTGGCCATGGATATCAAACTACCTCAGGAGGGACAAATCCCATATCTATCACTCACCCCTCAAAAGCCCCATGTGTCAAAGCCACCCAATCATCACCTTTATAACAACCCATGTTTCAGGACTGCGTTTGATGATGTCAAGTGTGCCCAACGACATGTGTTGAGTGTAGTGATTTCAGGTCAAACAATTACACTCACCACCATCACTGTGAGTACTGACTGTGACTACCATGTCATGGTTCCATGTGTCAAACTCATGGTGGGTTCGTCCGATACACTTGTTCTCTAACAAGTACCTATGTGTTTGGTTTGATATCTCTATATCATGACTAATGAGATTATATCATCAACCAACACCACAATCTAGTCTTGTGTGTCATTGCTGTCTATCTACCTTCAACAATGACATCCAACTAGGGACATAACAAGAATGTACAAACTCTTAGCATCTGTATGATCTCATCGTTCAGGTCCTCAACCTGAAAGCATATTTTTTTAGTATTGTCGTTCTCTAGACATTCAATCTGTTCTATCACTATCTCATATGACCGAACCAGAAAGAATTGGAAGCTTGCCTTTGTGGTTTATCAAATCAATCTCAATGTATCCCACCAATCATCCCATGATTGTCTCTCAGGGCATACATACCAACACGTGGTGTAGAGCATGCGGTGCAAAATCCGCACAAACGGATGCTTGATGTCAGCCACTGCAGCATTGTGGTAGCTCATAGATTTGTTCGGAGGCGCAGTCACCAGCTGGACGAAGATGGCGTCATAGTCCGTCCGGTTGTCTGGCCTCTGGTGCTGGTAATCGTTATGATACCAGTTATACACAGAATTGAACTGGGCGAGAGTGAGGGTGTAGTTGTTGTTGTAGAGTCTAAATGACACACGCCCTTTCTTCCACTCTCTGTCGGTGGCAATCAAGTAATTGGGCACGACATTGATGTCCAATAATGCCATGAACTCCACCACAAGTTCCTTATAAGTCGGTCACTCACCGAAGAATGGTTGTTCGTCGGCGTGGTACTCCAACTCGTCGGGCCTCCTGGTCGTGTGTCTCTCCTGCCCCTTCAAGACATAGGCGATATTGTCATTGAACCCCAAGTCGCGGATCATTTCCCGATTGACGTAGCGTGTGGGCTCAATCTTTCTCTTCAGCAACTCCTCATACACCTTCCGGATCTCCACGGAAGGGTGGACAATCCTCAGACGAGGAATCGACATGGGTGGTGGAGGAATGAATTCAGGGATCTCCATTGGGGCCGCGCGTGAAGAAGATGCACCGGTTGTATGCATTATTGTCGCCGAGAAAGAGGAATAGAAGATGGAGCTCGATGAAGATGATCTCGAAGAAGATGATCTCCGCTCGGTGTAGGGCTCGGGGACAATCGCAATCCTTGGATGCTCGTGGAAGGTCTCCGGTCGCATAGCAATGCGTAAAGCACAAGTGGAGGGGAAGATCTCTAAAGGTGTGATTAGAATAGACAACCGATCCTCCCTTTTATAACTGCGGCCGTCGCTGTTGTGCACCCGTCGATACCATCGACGTGGTTTCGATGGTATCGACAACTGTAGCACAATTCGGGTTTCACGAGTATCGACGGCTGTCGATATCCTGGTGTGGGGGCCCAGATCGATGACGCATCGATACCATCGACGTGAGTCGATGGTATCGACTCCTCAAACGGATCGACTTCCTTGATGTAGTGATCACCGTTGATTTCCTCTCGCGGATCGGTGACATGTCGCATCGATACCATCGACGCGGGTTGATAGTATCGACTCTTCTTAGGGAAAACACCCTCGCGAGGCCCGGCCGCCGCTTTCTGCTTGTAACCGGGTCGATACCATCGACAGTTATTAAGAAATTATCAACCATGTGGCTATGATAACCACCAATTAACATATTAAGGTTATGATCATGTTGAGGAGGTTATTCCACCATCATTCCATCATATAACAATGTTAAACATGAATAATCATCTTTATCTATTTGCATTAGAGTTAGGTTCAACATGATAAATTATATCAATATTACTAATCAACACTTATACCCAAACCCTAACTCACTACATCCCCATTGGATCATGGATGCATAAGGTGAAACATCACCATCACATTCCATACCCTTCTCAAGTATGAACCCACACATAAATCAAGATGTAAGCATCGGGTTATAGAATACTAGGGTTTCAACAATAGTAACAGAGTACTCCATGATTGTATTAGCCTTTCAAGGACTATTCATACCCAATTACCACTATTTAGTTATATTAAATCTAGGTATAACAAGCTATACCTCATTAGGGTTACATATAAACACAATATGGTTACCATCCCTTATATTAATATGAGTGAATAGGTAAGACTACCTTTTTTTAAATGCTAGGTAAGACTATCTTATTAAGGGTAACCCTCCATTTGTTCCATCATCATTCAACCCATATCACCATACCACAATTTCACTAAGAACCATTGGATGTTTAAAAGGTAAGACCATTGGTTGTTTACATAAGTAAACACCTTGGATAAACCACCTATGAAGTCCTTGATTTGTTCTCTAGAAAGAGTCACCATTTAACCCTAGACATCCCTTGATTAATAACACAAAAAGTTACATTGAGAGTAGGGTAAAACCCACAATCAACGGTTTATTTAAAACAAGCCATCCATTGTCTACAAGTAAGGTTCTTAAGTTGATCATATAAAGGAAACCATAAAAATCACATTATTAGGATCAACATATTAAATTAGCCATAATTCCACTTTATTGGAGGAATAAACATTAGATCTTTACCATTGGGTCAAGTTCATATGTTAAAACCATCAATTACAGTATAAGTTCGATCATTGCATCAAGTGACCTAAGAAACCATTGGTCTAACACTTAATTGATGCTACAACTGCAATGCTTAACTCACCATAGGTCATAAAGACCTGAACCACCATCATTAGTGACACCTAAGTCACCATAGGTTGTTATATCAATACTATATTTATTAATCAACATCAAATATTAAGACAATGTCATCATTGATTGATAACATCAGTAGGGTACTTAATGGTTGATCATTAAACTTCTAATTGATCCAAAACGTGACCTAAGGGGGTGACCATAGGTTGTCATCATAATTTGACACCTTTGATCCTGACCATCAGTTGTCATGATGACAACACCACAGGATTGTTGAAATGGTACCATCATCAGGTCATGGGTTTATAGAAGAAATCAGCTTAAATCCCTAAAACTGACCATTGGTTGATAGGTGCTTAGCATCATAGGTTGTCAAAAAAACCTGATTGAAGTCATATTATACATTAGGAATAACACACATATGATCACATGTTCATTTAGAGATGAAATCAGAATAGGGAACATTATAAAAATCAAAATCCAAGTCAAGCATTGCTTTTTAGTGCATGAATCATCATTTTCAAGCAAGAACATGAGATAGAAAGCTTTTGATAAGCAATAAATGTGGAGCAAGTTATAAAACTTGCCTCTAATTAGAAGATGAAACCACAAATAGAAGAAAACTCGACCAGGTAGGGTAGAAAATCCAAGCATAAGCTATGAACTCGTCCATCTAGCACCTTTCTTCATCAAATGAGCAAACCCTAAGCATAAGGAACAAGAATGGTAGGGTTTTGAGCTTTAGAACAATTTCTACCATGGAACAACAAGGTTCCAAACTGGATAAAGGTAGGAAGAAGGATACCAAAGAAACAAATGGAGGAAAGAAGGGGATTCTTACTCTTATAGGTCAAGATCACTAGAAGGAAGCTTTTTAAAACCCTAAAAGGAAGTCAATTGCAACCCTGGATTCTTTTTCCAAGAAGATCCCCTCTTTCTTCTTACATGGATAGGAAATTTGCAGAAGCACAGAGGGAGGACGAGGTTGTAGAAGTATGGAAGTGGTGGAGAGAAAATGTCTCGTTTTGGTGCTTAGGGTAAGTATATGAAACTTTAAGATAAAGAAAAAGAAAAAGTTAAAGTTCTAGTATCTTTCCAAGTGTCCATGGCCTTAAACTATTAATAATATACAAGAACACACATAATCAGCTCCCCCACCATCTATAGAGACATGATTATCCCTCGTTTCTTGAATTTCCAAAAAAAAAACAAATAACTCAACAGTTGATAGCTACTAAAGGTAGCTCATCCATGAAGGGGTAAACCCTAAAATACATTTGGAGAAAACACCTTCAAACCAAGATTTAAATAGGTGCCTCATAGATCAAAAAGATAATGAATTATGAGAGAATATCCAAGGAAGATAATGCAAGTGATAAACGGAAAATTAAACCTCTCAATTGGGTAAATTGTAGAAAAGTCCAAAATGTGCATAAAATTGCATAACTTGCTCAAACCGTGTCCAAATTGGACAAAATTTGAAACTTAAGATTGGATTATGATTTCAAAGCATATCACAAGGTTAGATTAGGGTTATAAGAATTCAAGTATGATAATTAAGCTTATTAAACTAATTAAACAAGTTTAGGGGCCTTACATCAGCTGATAGTCATGATATCTGAGAACATACCATTTCATCAATAAAACATACCTTTCCTTCAACACTTGTACCGCCCAGTCCTATCCAAACCACCATTATCATTACTTCTCCTACCTCCTTACCTCTTGATGAATCCTCAACTCCTGACTCCTCCTCACCTCACTAAACCTCACCTAAATCTCACCATGACCTCCAATTTCACCTCTCCTATTCTACATCCCATGATCATTCAAAGTCGAGTTGGAGTTCAAAAACCAAATCCTAAATATGCCCTTCCATCTTTCTCTTTTCCTTTAACCCCAAAATCCTTCACACATGCGCTACGTCACAAGGAATGGAGACAAGCCATGACTGAGGAACTTGTTGCACTTTACAAGAACAATACCTGGACTCTTGTCTAACACACTTCTTACATGAACGCTATTGGATGTGAATGGATCTTTAAGACCAAGATATAACCGAATGGTACCATTGACAGATTCAAAGCCTGACTTGTAGCCAAAGGTTTTCTACAAGAACATGGTATTGATTTCACAGAGACATTCAATCCAATTGTGAAATCTCCCACCTTCAAAACTGTCCTAACCATTGTTGCTTCCAAGAAATGGGATGTTCTGCAACTTGACATCTATAATATGTTCCTCAATGGTTCTCTTGACATTGTCATCTATATGGAACAACCACCAGGCTTCTCTGATACTTCCATACCATCTCATGTTTGTCAACTTCACAAAGCACTCTATGGTCTGAAACAGGCTCCTCGGGCCTGGTATACCCGTATTCATCTATTTCTCATAGAGTTGGGCTTTCTCTCCTGCACTAGTGACTCATCCTTATTTGTGATTGCTACACCAGTCACCACAATTTATCTTCTTCTCTACGTAGATGATATCCTCATTACAAGAAATTCTCTGCAGGTTGTCCACGAGGTCATCTCCCAACTAGAGACTGAATTCTCTTTACCCAACTTAGGAATCATTCATTATTTTCTTGGGGTTCAAGTCGACCACAATCAGCAAGGGATGCTTCTGCATCAAACCAAATATTCTCTCGATATCCTGGAGTGTGAAAACATGCTAGATTGCAATCTCGTTTCCACACCTGTATGTGTCTGGTTCTTACAAGACACACTCCAGAACCCTGGCACTCCTCTCTCAGACATCAGTTCTTATCACCAGATTGTCAGATCTTTACAGTACCTCATACTCACCAGACCTGACATATGGTGTTAACCTTGCCTTCCAGTTTCTCCACTGCCCAACCACAACACATATGGGTCTTGTTAAATGCATCCTTCTCTATATCAAGGGTTCTATCTCCACATACTTACAAATTTAAGAAGATTTGACTCTTCTGGTCACTGGCTTCTATGATGTTGACTAGGCCTGTTGCCCTCTTAGATGACACAACACCAGTGGCTACTGCATCTTTCTTAGTCGCACTTGTGTATCCTGGTCTTCCAAGAAGCAACCAACCATCTCTAGATAGAGCACTGAAGCTGAATATCAATTGTTAACCCTCATAGCTGTAGAGCTTACCTGGTTCTCTCATCTGCTTCAGGAACTACTCGTCTCTCATTACCAGCCTGCTACACTCTATTGTGACTAGGGATGAGCATCGGGTCGGGCCGACCCGATCCGATCCGCGACCCATCCCATATAACCCGATCCAGACCCAAACCTGATTTATAATATGGGTGGGACAGGCCTAAAATTAAAACCCATATTTTGTTTGGGTTGGGTACGGGCGGAGATAAGCCCAAGTCTGAAAACTCGAATGCACAAATTAGATTTTATGTACATTATAGATGTATACATCTATCTTTGTCTTGAAAGAAAAACATACAGATTCTTTGATGCAATATGTCATATGTATCCAACCAATGACAATATGGATTATCTGTAATCAATCAACATGATTAGTGAATTGATACTAGTAACATAACCATCATTGACATGGATAGACGTACTTGATTTCTTTGTTTTGATCTCACTCTATCCACATGTAGGGGACAAATGATCTTTTGCTTAGTACATAGTAGATTATGCTCATTTTTTTGCTCATGTGCCCACATGTAGGAAACAAATGATCTTTTATCCTTCCAAAACCTATTTCATTGAATATACATATAGGATGAGAAGCAAAAAATTACAACATTGCAGATTCCACCAATTTTTTAAGTCTCATACATTCACATGTACGAGAAAATGATTTATTGCTCTTTCAATATCCATTCATTGTTGTAGGGGATCATACAACTAAGGTATACATATTCCGACTACATTTACTATAATATATATATATATATATATATATATATATATATATATATATATTCTTTTAAAGGTTGATCACAAAATACATATCATACTAGTTTAGTTTCCACGTTAGCAAGTTAGATCTAGCAAATTTGGTATTCTCATTCGATGTTATATGGGCAAACCCGAATCCGGCCTGAAACCCAACATTCTTATATGGGCCGGGTACGGGCTGACATTTTTCAATTTATCTGGGCCTGAACCTGGCCTGTGGCCCCCTTAAAAATGTGGGTTTGGGTTTGGGATAGACAAAACCCGGTATAACCCGACCTGATGCTCATCCCTAATTGTGACAACCTCAGTGCCCTGTTCCTCACAACAAATCATGTTCTCTATACTCGAACCAAGCACATCGAACCTGACTACCATTTCATCCGAGAAAAAGTTCTACTCTGCCACATTGTCACCAAGCACATTGCCTCCAAGGAGCAATTGGCGGACCTATTCACCAAAGATTTACACAAGACTTCCTTTCAGGTTGGGCCTTCAATTCTCTCAGTCCCACCTTGCGTGGGGCTGTCAAGACACACCTGATAAGCCTCGGATTCACTCAGGAACAAATCTCACTTAATGATTTTGTAGAAAATCTCACACCATTGCCTTTTACGGGCTCCCTTTCTCGGTTGTCTAGCTACTGCTCTTTCCCATGCATGACTCTTCATTTGCCCAATGTACTTTGTAAACAATGGCTCAACCAATGCTATTAATATGAACTCTCCTCATCATTTAGTTGTGAGCGAGCCATTTACTGTCTACAACCTCCAACTACTCTAAGAGCACATCCCTCAAAAGACCTAGTTTTCACATTTCTCGTGAAATTTCAAATGGATATCAAAGGCGACCAGGACACCAAGGAGGAAGAGGTCGTGAAATAAGTGAATGTCGGAAATGTTCTGCATGTTTAAAGGAGAAACACGTCTGAGGAGGAGCTATACATGTACTGTCTGTGCTGAACTCTTTCCCTTGGGCGGTGAGGAGGATGGGATGCACACTTTAATTTCTGATATTCTTCATTAAAACTTCACAGGCCCCAAGCATGATATCCCTTCTAATGCTAAATTATAGCTTAATTATAATAGCTTCTCATGTAGACCCACCCTCTACTCCTGTTGTACCACGAACCCTGAAGAGTTCTATTTCTCTCCTGTCACTGTCATGAGGTCAGCGTACATAAGCAGATCGAACATTGAGAGAGAAGCATTATTAAATCGCACTGCTATTCGTCCATGCTCCTAGTGAGAACGGTTAATCAGACGGAAGGATATTGCAAAACCGAGATCTTGCATCAGTTTACATTGGTTTACTGGCTGTGGACTACTGATCTACCTCTCCGTTGTTCAGACACAGAGGGAAAAAATGAATGGAAGTCCTTTATAAAGGAAAACACGCTTGCTTAATGTTTCGTATTGTCCATCGGTACTATAAGATGGTTTCTAAGCAAACTGAAAGGAATACAAATAGATTAAAATTCACATATTCCATGAAGAATTTTAACCAGGAAATCAAGGAGGAACAGGTCCTGTACGTACGATGTGTTTTACGCTGTTAAGACGAGAAACGTTCATGGTGGAGCTCTACCGTCTGTGCTCCGTCGATTAAGTGTGACCAGGAGCTGATGCTTTCAACTGCAACGCACGGTAGGGTCGCATATACGACCGGCGGCAGCAGTTAGTCTGTTGACAATGACGCCCCGTCCCAGGACGCATAGCTGTAGATGCTTACTGCTCGTCCATTAGTCGTTGCATCAGCTCACGTTCTCTCATATGCAGATTACTTAGGTGGGACTTACCTTTCATCAATATTGAAAATGACGTTATCACCGAAATATTTGAAAGATTGGGTTTGGCTGGCAATGGTTTGGCAACGCGTTTTTAGATTTCAGTTAATTCTGTTGATGCATATGAGATGGTTGGTTTCCTGATAAATATTTTATTACAAATAAAATCAAATTAGTGTGTTTTGATTAAAACAACTTGGCATGCTATTATACATTGTAGAGGAGTAATGCTACTCTGTCCATGAGGAATGCCCAGCTACCCTTCTAATGTATTTACAAGAGAAATTATTTATAACACACATTCCACCAAATTTCACACCCCCACATTATACATCAACAACTATCTCCACTGCACGACATGGGTGCCGAGAACGTGACATTGGTAATGCCCCTGCTGCTCATGTAGTATTATTATAAATATCTATAGACCAATAAAGCAATGCATACAACATTATTGCATGCATACATCCGCTTTATTAAAGCAAGCACTGCAATAAAGCAATCACAACCTAACAGTTTGTATTTTATTACTCGTCTTACACACAAAATAATAGATCTGAAAATTCAAAATATTATTTTTTTTTGAACTTCCTCTACTTTTTGGCAGGATATAATCATTTATCCGACCACATATACTTTTATTCACGTGTCATGGCTAAGTCCAGAATAAATACTTTAATATATTCAAAGTAGTGTCAAAAATCATTAACAAATATGCTAGATATAAACTAACACTGTACGTACAATCAGAGATGTGTACAATCAGAGATGCATTCGACTAGAGAAATAAAACACAAAATTACTTCTTTTGTAAATTTAAATAATTTTTAATTCATTATACATATGTGAAAATCATAATTTAATTATATATATAAAAAATATAACAAAACAACATCGTCATAGTAAACAATCATTTCATGGGTCACATTATAACATTTCATAATTTAAATCAACACATAAATGTATTCAAGGAAATACTAAGTAGTTAATCCTATTCAAAGTAGTACCAAAATATATCAACAACTAGACTTAAAATGAAAGAGCTCAGTATGACTTACACAACGACACCATTCAGGAAAAGTCACTATTAACACCCTTTTTTGGTCGGAAAGTCACTATTCAGAAAAGTCACTATTAACACCCTTACATGTTTTTTTAGCACAATTTGACACAAATTTCTATGCGATAATTTTGTTAGTGCGACTGTACGACTGCATGCATATTGTTGTTGTAATAAACCAATGTTGTCATCCAACCACTCACCACCAACAACCAACCCACCAATTATATATATTTTCCCAAAACAAATTTGAAATTTAATTTTTGTTTGTTTAGAACAATGCTTACGATCAAGAGATTTTTGTGATAAGAAAAGTGTATTACGAAGCTCAATATCCATTTTCGTTTCAAAAATCTATATTTTATATACATAACTCTACATTATTGCATATGACACATAAATAATCACATTTTTTGCTAAGTCAAAACTTAGTACTTATATGTATCCATACAATGTTAATTATACAACGACAATATACTAAAAAAATATAGCACAATGCGGCACAGTCGTCAAGGCAAAAATTCTACTATTACAGCTACATCGCTGCATGTTGCATGGTTGCATGAATGCAACTACTGCAACAAGGAGAATAGTTTCATTCAACCACCCACCACCCAACTACTTGTATTTATCCCATTGCCGCATACAATTCAATTTTTTATTATCCTTCCACTTGCATTCAAGTTCACTTTTTTTTTTCATTTTTCCTCCACTTCTGGGCGATATTGTCACATTTTGTTATAAATATAAATGTAATACTGATTGATCATCATTACACTATAAACAATATCATGAACAAGACTAAACATAAATCAGAGCAATACTTATGATCCGGAGATTTTCGTGATAAAAAAATATAATACTAAACATAATAGCCATTTATAAGTATTTCAAAATTTTATATTTTATATGCATAACTCTACGTTATTACATATGAAACATAAATAATCATATTTTCCATTTGAAAAAAAATGAAAACTCCATTATAAATGTCATAGTACTACAATTCCTTCAATAATCGTCTAATTTTGTACATTACATTACCAAACTTAGGACCAACAACTAAAATAAATAAAAATGACATCATCGACGAATGGCTAATATGACCATCATCATGGGTACGAGATTGATAGTAGGGATATAATAGTGGAGGTTGTGGCAGTTGTGTGGGTGCGACTACCTCATAGGACACATCAGCGTGGTGTTATTGCTACCTTGATGTTTGGTGGCGAAAGAGGCGGCGTGGGAATGGCAGTGATGAGGTTTTTCCGTGTTGACAATGGAGGAGGTTGTGTGGCAATGACAATGATGTGTTGTTGTTGTCATGATAAAGCTCAATGATAGAGGAGGCGTGACGGGGATCCTCGACGTCAACCTTGACCTAGACGCGACAGCGTCATGGCAGCTTGGTCTTATTGACAGTGCAGGAGGTGGCATGGGAGGTGGCAACGACATGGCAATGGTGGTAGCATGTTGCTTGGTGACAGTCCTGCGGTGGAAGAGGAGGCGTGGGCATGATGACAACCTAGGCACGACGGCTAAGGTCGACGATGGAGGAGGCGGCGTGCGGGTGACGGTGGTGGCGTGGTTTTGTTGCGTCGTCGGTGGCGAAGGAGGCGGCCAGGACGTGATGGCGGGCTGGTGTGAGAGAGGGTTATGGGAGAGATGGCAAGAGATAGGGAGTGAGTGGGGTATGATTTTATAATGTAGCATTCTATCTGTTCACCTTCTCACACTGTGCTTATTCTCATCTAGCACTGTGCGAGAGTCTCCTCAGTATCCCGTACAAAGATAATGCAGTCAGTTGCATTTAATTATTGTAGCACCTCCCGAGGTTGGGGTGTCAATACTGATGTGAAGAATGTGCTATATCACTAGTACATAACCGACCTTTAGTGTCAGTTATTTAAGGCCTTTAGTGTCGATTTTTAAGCGACACCTATGTGGGCACCGCTAAAAGTCTAACTGTTACGCGTCAGTCCTCAAACTGACGCCACAACCATTCGCGCGCCACCAGGGGTATAGGCGTCAGTTATTAACTTTGAAACCGACGTCATATACCTTCGCGCCACAGAAAAGGTGCCATCTGGGGCACTATCGGCGTCGATTTATTAGTGATAACCGATGCCATCTCACCCCTTGTCACGACCGTGATGGCCAGTACGGTCGTGGTGTCTAGCCTCATTAGGGAAATCAACGTCGGTTACTAGTAGGGCAACTGACGCCAGAACCATCAACGTCGGTTTATTATTGATAACCGACGCCACATCACATGCATTAGGCGTCGGTTATAATTATTTATCCGACATTGTAAACATTTGTCGTCGGTTTTATACAAATAATGACGTTTATTTCATGTTTTTTTCTTATCAGTCTGCAGACCTGCTGTGGCTGGTCGCAGGATGAAAAACCTGCAGTTCAGTTATGAACTGTAGGTTTTACGCGACATCCATTGATATCAGCCAACAACATGCCACAAACCTGCAAAATTAATAATATTAATTTTCACACATTTAGCAACCTGGAGTCCAATTCAATTTTCACACATGTAGAAACATTCATGTAGCAATTTGCAGTTCCATTCATTTTGTTTCATTCATTTTTACATTCACACATGTATAAACATTCAGGAACATGTAGAAATATTCAAACATGTAGAAACATTCACACATATTATAATTCAGAAATTCATTTACAAAATATCATTATTTAGTCATTATTCTCTATCAACATCCCAATTATATGTTAAAACCCCCACTACTTGTATGGTTGTTGCCCATTCTTCTCTTACATCATTTAATTCTTCCATCGTATAGGGAGCATGTACATCTGGTAAGGCCTTTCCTGTATTGTGGTCAGTTTTAAACACCTGCAAAGAGATTGATGTATATATAAATAATAATATATAAATAAGATTGATATATTTCATATTATCTAATGAGACTATATATAATACCTCAGGAATGGTATCGATGTCCACTACAGCATATTTGATAATCATGTACATAAATCACATCACATTGTATGCACATGCCCATCTGTTGTCTTGTGTAGAACACTATAAATTGAAACATACAAAATATTAAAAAATACAACTAATTAAGCATTGTTCACATAAATAATATATACATTGCAGTCGGGAACTTGCTTCCACATTTTTCCAAATTATTTGCTGGTTCTTTTTCCTGGGGACCTTTCCTCCATCCTTTTTAAACTCATCTAAACCCCTACATATTAATGTAACACAATACATTGCATAAATAAATAGTAATGTAATAACATATGTTAACATATATCAAAGTAAAATATTTCTCACCAGAATAATGCCATTTTCATTTGTGTCCATATTTTGAATTCAATTTAGTCCCCTTGGGATCTAGATAATAGACAGTGAACATCTCGGGGACAATAACTAGTAACTCCCAATGCGTGCCACTAGAGGTAAAAAAGTTAAATATTAATAACTCAAAATCAACAATAAAAATGTAATTTTCTTAAGTCCAAATTATAAGCAAAGTAAACTTACTCAACATTGTAAAGCTCACATTGTAAAATTCACATTCACATTGTAAAGTTCACATTCACATTCTCAACGTGCATGACATCGATATGTCTGACTGTCAAAGAACTCCAATAAGGAAGATCCCAAAATATTGACTTCTTCTTGAATAAAGATTTGTCACTCCGTGTGGTCATAGACATTGTGATCTCTTACCAAATTCATTGAAAAAGTCTTTTACTCTTTCATAAACAACCTCCCATCCTTGAACACCTAATCTCACTAGGGTTAACAAATACATGTGATGTCATTCTTATATATAATAAATGTGTACCACCTATCCCATCCTTGAAAACCTAATCTCACTAGTAAGTGTATAACATGTATTGGGTTTTTAAGAAAATTTCGACAACATTTCTCCGTTGTTCTCTAAGTATATATGTACTTAGAGAACAAACGGGGAAATGCTACCAAAATTTTCTCAAAAATCCAATACACATTATACACTTGCATCCTAAGTGAGATTATGTGTTCAAGAACAGTCCCAAACCGGGGACTGTCTAAGATTTACTCCTAATGAGTAAATCTTGGACAGGTTTCTAGGCCAAAAAATACATGTGATGTCATTCTTATATATAATAAATATGTACCACCTATCCCATCCTTGAACACCTAATCTCACTAGTAAGTGTATAATGTGTATTGGGTTTTCAAAAAAAATCCGACATCATTTCCTCGTTGTTCTCTAAGTACATATGTACTTGGAGAACAAACGAGGAAATGCTACCGAAATTTTCTCGAAAATCCAATACACATTATACACTTACATCCTAAGTGAGATTAGGTGTTCAAGAACAATCCCAAATCGGGGACTATCCAAGATTTACTCTTAATGAGTAAATCTTGGACGGGTTTCTAGGCCAAAAAGTACATGTGATGTCATTCTATAACATTGATTTCAACATTTCGAGTGTCCATGCATGTTCATCATCAAGATAAAGATTACTCATAAATTAGTATGACCTAGGGATGGAGAGATTCATAATTGATTTCAAAATTTCAAACTAGCTCATGCATTATCATCAATCTACATCATACAATAGGGATTCATGTAGATGTTAGGGTGACACCACTACTACAGAAGTGCCTTTTAGTGTCGGCTGTTTAACCCCCTTTGGCGTCGGTTTCTGGAAGACGCCTATGTGGGCGCCGCTAAAAGGTTGGAAACTTCAGCGTCAGTTAAAAAACCGACGCCTATTTGAAATCAAGGCGTCGGTTTATTATAAAACACCGACTCCAAAAGGGTTCGCGCCACAGAAAATGGCGTCATCTAGGACCCCGTCTGCGTCGGTTATATACTAACAAACCGACGCACAAAAGCGTCCTAGATGACTCCCATTTCCTGTAGCGCGAACACTTTTGGCGTCGGTGTCCAACAAAAAACCGACGCTGTAAGTCTGTGCTGACGGTTATCTGTAAATAACCGACGCCTATATCCATTTTTTTTTTATAAATCTGTTTGCAGGCCTGCTGTGGCTGGTCAGCAGGATGAGAACCTGCAGTTCAGTTTTCTGAACTGCAGGTTTACGACATCCATTGATATCAGCCTACAAACAGGCCACAAACCTACAAAATTAACATAAAAAGATTCACACAAGTAGATACATTCAGACATCAATTCAATTGTCACGTTCACACATATAGAATCATTCAAATACATGTTTTAACATTCAGATTTACAAAGTATCATTCATCATCACTATCAACATCCCAATTATATCTTACAGTTTATGACCCCACATGCCTTCCTCCCCAGTTCCTGCCGCTAGACAACCACACAATGGATCCAAGAGGATATGCAGGCGTTCGCCAAAGACTATAGGCTGAGTTAACTATTTAGTTAACTTAGCCTATAGTCTTTGGCGAACGCCTGCAATCCTCTTGGATGCATTGTGTGGTTGTCTAGCGGCAGGAACTGGGAGGAAGGCATGTGGGGTGATAAACTGTCAGGACTAGCACAGCAAGTTGCGATGGAGGTGGAGACGACGACGACGGTGCTGCTTCAGGCGACGCCTGCTTGGCCGGGTAGGGCTCGGCGAAAGGGTTCCTCTGCTCGTGCAGCTCCCGCTAATCACCATAAACAGAAATTGGTAAGTTAACACCACAAATAATCAATATTCAAACGATTGCTCTAAGAGTTGTATTTTACCATTTTTGCAGCCGCCTCCGTGCATCAAGTTGATCAATTGCTTCAGTGGGTACCTGTGCATCATCAACCTAAAATTTGACAAAAATAAACACACTGAATTAGGCCAATATAGAAATATAGGATATATGACATAACTAGAAGATAATGAATTTTATAGAAATACAGGATATGTTTTTAGAACTTACATTGGTATCCTCGCCATGCTCGTCATGGACAACATGCTCATCATGGACTTCATGCTCATCATGAACATCATTCTCATCATGGTCAGCCATCTGAAAATGTTAAAATGGCAAACATTTAGCATTTGTATCAACTAGAAAAAGGAAAACATTTAGCATTTGTATAAATTAGAAAAAGGAAAACATTTACCATTTGTATAAACATACATGTCTCTAAAATTGTGATCTTTTATCAATTAACAATCCTTCATTGTGATCTCCGCGCACATATAAGTCATCATTAGCTTCAATATTTTGTGGAGTTGGCAACCCAACTGAGAATGGACTGGAGTCATCATACTTATCATAGTACTCTTCTTCATCTATAGGATCTTCAATGAACTGTCTTTTACCATGAAGAACAACCAACCATTTATCATTTGCAGGATCATCGATATAGAATATTTGTTTTGCCTGTGATGCCAATATGAATGGTTCAGCCTTCTCGCCAATCATTTCAAAGTTCACCAAAGTGAAACCCAATTCATCCACTATAACTCCTTTGGTGTTATCAACCCAATTACATTTAAAGAGCGGAATATTGAAATCTATGTAGTCAAACTCCCAAATGTCTTCAATGACACCGTAATATGACATTTTAGCTTCACGTGGACTCTTATCCTTTGCACTTGCAAAGTACATAGTTGACGCTTGAAGAGTGACCCCACTATTTTGGACGACACTCTTATCATCTTGGCGCTTTGTGTAATATGTGAATCCATTAATGTCAAACCCTTCATAAGACATAACATTCGGTTTTGGTTTAAAGGCGAGACATTTGATAGTTTCTGTAATATCATTTGGTGTTTGAGATAGTTGATGTAAGACTTTATCTTCAAACCACTTAGTAAAAGTCTTATTATGCTCTCTAGCAAGCCACATTGAACTTGCTCGAGGATGTTGTCTCTTTATCAAATTGGTATGTTCCTCGATATAAACACTCACTTCGTCCATATTATGTAAAATATATAAGTGAGCTTGTTCCAACTGCTCACGGCTGATTACTTTCACCCGTGATCCCAAAATTCCTTTGCCCTCCTCAATATTCTTGTCATTATCAGGAGTGTCATTACCACTGAGAAAGTCATTGCAGAAATCCATAACCTCTCTCGCCACATAACCTTCAATAATACTCCCTTCAGGACGATAACGATTTCGAACATCCCCTTAAAAAACGCTCATGTATCGTTCAAAGGGATACATCCAATGCAAGAAAACCGGTCCCAACATTTTCACTTCCCTAGTCAAGTGGACAACAAGATGTACCATGATATCAAAGAACGAAGGAGGGAATAACATCTCAAGCTGACATAGGGTAACAACCACTTCTCTTTGCAAATTATCGAGAGTATCAGGGTCAATAACTTTGCTGCATAGACTGTTGAAAAAGAAACAAAGTCTGGTAATTGCAAACCTTACATGCTTCGGCAATATAGATCGAATTGCCACGGGCAATATTTGTTGCATTAGAGTGTGACAATCATGAGATTTAAGACCTATCAACTTCAGATCTTTCATTGATACCAATCTACGGATGTTGGATGAGTAACCATGTGGCACCTTAACATTTACCAAGCATTCACAAAAAGTTTTCTTCTCCTTTCTAGACAACGTGTAACAAGCGGGAGGTAAGTATGTTCTTTTATTACCCATTTCACGTAATTCTGTTAATTCTGACCTTATTCCCATTTCATGTAGGTCCAGTCTGGATTTTATCCCATCTTTAGTCTTACCTGGTATATTTAATAGAGTACCAATGATGCTATCACAGACATTTTTCTCAACGTGCATTACATCGATACAATGCCTGACTGACAAAGAACTCCAATAAGGAAGATCCCAAAATATTGACTTTTTTTGAATGAAGAATTGACACTCCGTGTGGCCATACTACATTGTGATTTTTTACTAAATTCATTGACAATGTCTTTTACTCTTTCATAAACAACATCCCCTGGTATAGGTTTAGGTGCACTCCGTTCATCATTCCATCCATTGAATGCTTTGCGCTTCCTACGATACGGATGGAATTTTGAAAGAAACCTTCGATGACCAAGATATACAGTCTTGCCACCATATTTTAGTCTTATTGAATCAGTGTTTTCTTCACATATAGGACACACTTTAGCTCCTTTGACACTATATCTAGACAAATTCCCGTATGCCAGAAAGTCATTAATAGTGCAAAACAACATAGCATGCAAACGAAATGTCTCTCTTGCTGAAGCATCATAGGTCATCACACCTTCAGCACAAAGTTTCTTTAAGTCATCAATCAAAGGTTCAAGATAAACATCGATATCATTTCCGGGTTGTTTAGGGCCCGATATCAACAATGACAACATAACGTACTTATTTTTCATACACAGCCAGGGAGGAAGATTGTATATAACAAGCATGACTGGCCAAGTGCTATGTTGGCTGCTCAATGTCCCGTACGGATTTATCCCGTCTGTACAAAGCCCAAGTCTTAGATTTCTGACTTCTTCACCAAATTCAGGGAACAATACATCAATCTTCTTCCACTGTGGGGAATCAGACGCATGTCGTAGGATCCCATCATTATTTTTCTTAACATCTGCATGCCACCTCAAATTCTTCGCATCTTTCGGATTTGCAAACAAGCGTTGAAACCGTGATGTTATAGGTAGATACCACAACACCTTGGCAGGAGAACCAGTTTTGGACTCCCCCGAAGTCGTCAATTTATATCGTGACGCACCACATTTTGGACAATCTTTCAAATCTACATAGTCCTTTTGAAATAATACACAATCATTCGGGCATGCGTGTATCTTTTTGGCCTCCATTCCCATTGGGCACAACATTTTCTTTACCTGGTATGTTGAGATTGGCAGCTCATTTCCTTCAGGAAGAATTTCTTTCAACAAAGTCAACAATTCAGTGAAGCTTTTGTCACTCCATCTATTGTTAGCTTTCAACTTATACAATCTCAGCACAGCGCTAAGCTTCGTAAACTTAGCACAGCCTGTGTATAACGGTATCTCAGCATCATGCACAATGTTTGTAAAGATAGGAGGTGGATTGGTGTGCTCTACCCTACAACTATCCAGCATCGCATCAACAATGTCTGCTGCAACTGGTTCGTTCACATTTACGTCATCTGAGGCAATTTCTTCTTCCACCCAAGCACTGCTATTGACATCTATTGGTTTCGATTTTGAAATCTCTCCATGCCAGTGCCATTCTGTATAGCCTTGTACAATCCCGTTGCACATGACATGACTTTTGATTTCCTCACCAGTGTTGACTTTCAAGTTGTTACCGCAATGCCTACATGGATAGTAGAACCTATCTGTAGGTTTTTTCCGATGTTCCTCGGCAAATCTAATAAACTGATCAAGACCAGATATAAACTCTGGGGTGCAACGATTACGAATGGACATCCATGATCTATCCATTCTATGATCAGAGAAAGCAAGTATATATTAGGAAACAAGTATATAAGCAAGTATGTCGTATTACAGTTCATCATTAAGAAAGATATAAGCAACTATGTCGTATTAAAATAGACTAAACAATAAAAGAATTTTTTTTTGAGGCAAGACAATATGAGAAAATAATAGTGTAATCATGTAAATGGGAACATTCATGGGAACACACACTTCAGTTATAAGCATTCATGTAGCAACTTACAGTTCCATTCATGGGAACACACACTTTAGTTATAACAATAACTAAACAAAGGGGTTGGTGTACCCCTAAACATGCGCATAATTAAAAAAACTATTAATACAGACAAGTCTTTTTGATGATGAAGCTGTGTCACGAAGCTCTCCAATCCAATCACGCCTCAGATTCAGATTCCTCATAGATGATATCCGACGCCGTGCGCTCATACCGCAGAAGATGATCGGGGGTCTCGCAGTTGTTGTTGGTTATCCAAACTTTGATGGAATTATCGCCAACTGGACGGAGAAAAAGCCTATTCCAACGGACCAGATACAGCTCTCCAATCCAATCACCCCAACCAGATTTTGATACAAGATTTCCCGCCATATCATACTCAACCTCGATTACATGTGAATAATTTCCAAAAGTTAGGGTCACTTTACCAGACATGTAGTGTCTTCCTTTTAGAAAACGCCAATGTTTGGGTATGACCAATTGGTTTAAGGAACGATCATCTAGGATGATGTCCAATTGTTCTTCAATAGGGAACGTTAACATTGACATAGAGGCCCAATTCATAGTCATTGTTATGGGAAGACAGAGACTGCACAATATTAGTATTAACAAAGTATAAGTACATATAAGGATGTTATTTATTTTCAGAAAAAGTTGTATAACATCAGTTAACCTTTTAAACAAGTATATATTAGGAAACAAGTATATATTAGTCAATCTTGGACGGGTTTCTAGGCCAACAAACACATTTGATGTCAATCTTATATATAATAAATGTGTACCACCTATCCCATCCTTGAACACCTAATCTCACTAGTAAGTGTATAATGTGTATTTGGTTTTCAAGAAAATTTCGGCAGCATTTCCCCGTTGTTCTCTAAGTACATATGTACTTAGAGAACAAACGGGGAAATGCTACCGAAATTTTCTCGAAAACCCAATACACATTATACACTTACATCCTAAGTGAGATTAGGTGTTCAAGAACAGTCCCAAACCGGGGACTATCCAAGATTTACTCCTACTGAGTAAATCTTGGACGGGTTTCTAGGCCAACAAATACATGTGTTGTCATTCTTATATATAATAATTGTCTATAAACTACAGGCAACATGGTTAATCCTAATCAACAGAGCATTATTAAATAATAAATCAAGAAATCAATAGTTTCAAACAAAAGGTCTAGGAATCTTTACTCTCTCGTAGGTGGAAGAAGAGGAGGAAAAGGGTACCTGTGACGAGCGGCATCAACGGCGGCGAGAAGTGAGCAGGTGTCAATCGGCGGCTGCGAGCAGCAGGTGTCCAATGGCGGCAGGAGCGGCAGCGAGCAGCAGAAGGTGTCCAGCGGTGGCGAGCAGTAGGTGTCCAGTGGTTGCGGCGGCGCGAGCAGGAGCAGGGCGGCAGGAGCGGCGATGAGCAGGAGCAGGCGGCGGCAGGAGCGGCGGCGAGCAGGAGCAGGGCGAGCAGGAGCAGGGCGGCGACGAGCAGGAGCAGGGTGGCAGCAGGAGCAGGAGCGGCGGCGGCAGGAACGGCGGCAGGAGCGGCGGCGGCAGGAGAAGGAGTGGTGGCGGAGAAGGGGCGCCGGAGAAGAAATAGCTGGAGAAGGGGGCGCTGGAGAAGAAATCGCCGGAGAGGAAATCGGCGGCAGAGAGAAATAGGGAAGTCGGCTCGCAATGGAAGAGAAGAAAGGGGAAAAGTCAGGCGATCGAGGGTTATGAAGTTCCCAAATAGCGTCGGTTGTTTACCACAACCGACGCCTAAACTTCTTTAGCGTCGGTCGTTCGCAACATCCGACGTCCATTTGGACGATATTTTCATGAAAATGTTTGGCGGGAACCACCTTCAGCGTTGGTTATAAAAGGATCACCGACGCTGAAAAGGACACTTTTCGCGCAAATTTCCATCGCATATAAGCGTCGGTTTTTTAACTACATAACCGACGCCGAAAGTGACATTATTTTTTCGCTCGAAAATTGGATTCGGCGGGCGACTTTATGCGTTGGTTTTTTTATAAACAACCGACGCAGTATAAAACGCGGTACCCGTGTTTGGCTGGTCTTCGAATATAGACGTCAGTTTGTCTAAATAACCGATGCCTATAATATAAGGCGTCTGTTTTCCTTAATAACCGACGCCCAGAAAAGCGACACTGAATGCTATTTCTGTAGTAGTGCACATCACTACAAAATCAGAGATTTAAATAGGGTTTTAATATCTTACATAGATTGATCACAAGATTTCAGCAATATACTTGATTAAAGATTATGGTAAAATGTGTATTAGGGTTTTAATATCTTAATATAATATGCATCAAAATTTACAGAATTAGGTCAAGCATTAGTAATCAATTGCAAATGTATCTTCTTCTTCCTGCTCCCTCCTTACAAAATGGATAAAAGCAAGGTCAAGACCGTGTGGGCTGGCCACGGCCATAGCTATGTTGGCCTACCACAGACGTGCTGTCCAGCACAGCCGTGGTCGGCCAACACAGCCACGACCGTGGCCAGCCCACACAGTTGTGGCCTTACTTAAATCCATTTGGTAAGGAGAGGGAGCAGGAAGAAGAAGAGGTGGAGGAAGAAGAAGAGGTGGAGGCCCACACGGTCGTGACCTCCTCATATTGCTTCCAGGCAGAGGATCGGGCAGTAGAACGGTGGGGCGAGCAGGTGTTGAGCAAGCAAAAGAGAGGGAGAAAGTGAAGAGGGTACCTCCTTTGTCGAGCGGCGGTGGCGGCGAGCAGGTGTTGAGCGGCGGCGAGAAGTGAGGGCGATCGGAGGGTATCGCGCGGTGACGCGAGTAACAGGTGTCCAGCAGAGGCGGTGGCGTGGCGGCCACGGAGGCAGCATCCTGAGCGGTGACGGCAGCAGGCGTGGAGGTAATGGCAGCGAGCAACAACAGAGGAGAAATCGCCAGACCAAACCCTGGAGTAGCATGAGAACGAATGAAATAGAGAAAGGGGAAGAGTCGGGATCGCGCGGGTGCTGTTAAGCTAACAATAGGTGTCAGTTCTGAAATAAAACCGACACATAAAACTAAAGTTTTCAGTTCTACAAACACACCGACACCTATTCTCAATGATACTCATAGGTTTTTACTAGAAGAAAACCGACGTCTATCTACATTTTCTGATTAAAAAAATTGTTCTTGATTAATGACCATAGTCGTCGGTTTCTTTCAAAAACGACACACAAATGGTGTGAAAAATCTCTCAGGAACAACACGAGAAAAACCATAAGCATCGATCATTGTAGCAAAACTGACGACCAAAATGTGCCCAATTTCTATTTCGCGAATAACCTTTCATCGTCGGTTTAATAGTTAATAACCGACGCCATATGTTAAATTTTTGAGGTAATTTTTTTCACTGGAAATTTTGGATTTGGCGGTTAATTTTAGGCGTCGGTTTATTATTAGGAAACCGACACTGAATAAAAGCGATACCCGTGTCTGTTCGCCCTTCACAGATAGATGTCGGTTTTTAATTAAACCGACGCTTTAGGGTTTAGGTGTCGGTGTATTTATACAACCGACGCCTTTAAAAGTGACGTTATAAGCCATTTTCTGCAGTAGTGTATATTAGTATTCTATTTATAATTGTAGGATAAATCCTACTGCAAAGGTTCATATAGCTTCTATGTAAGGAACAATAGAAGTGACCCAGTGGCAGGCTGGCCACTATGACGTATAAAGAAGTACATGTCTATAGAGAGAGCGGGATGAATGGACATTTCTTGATTTTTAATATCAATTATTGTACATTACCAAAACAATTCATAGAAGGAAAAAGACCAATTTAGCACACTATGTTTAAAATAATGTCCAAAACAACACTTTCAGAAATTAACTTCCTTTATAGCTCACTTTGGAAGAAAACCACCTTACAAAGTGATATTTTTCAGGTATATGCTAAAAAATTGCCAAAGTATTGGGTGTTTTAATAATAATAATAATTATAATAATTATAATAATAATAATAATTACAAGAAGTAGAAAAAGGAAAACACCATATGGAGTGGTGGTGTATGCACAAGGTGAAAATTACGGCCATCCATCACAAGGACATGGGATTACTCAAAACAAAACGTCAAATGATACTAATCAATATCTTCAACCAGAATTGGAGACAAGACATAAGATAAATTTAAATCCAATAACTATTCCACAAAGTTCACATGGAAAAGGTCATCATATTCATTCCTTCATTCATTAACAACTTTTCATTTATATAACCGGTGAACATTATCACACATGTTCTATAAAAGTTATGTCTTTCAAAGTTTATAACATTGGCAAATGCATTGCGCACAAGTAAGAAACCGATCAATATTTACATTGTGATATAATCCTTCATGTCTGCACTCGAGTGCAGGGAGGAGTCTAGACATATCCAAAAAGATATAAGACCTACCTTCGTCTACTGTTGATCGTCCAAGAGAAAGTCTTCTATGCTAAAACCATGGGTATGAGGTTGAACACAAAATATGTGGAGAACTATGAGAGAGACTCACTTCTGACTAATATTGTATATAAACTATAAGGCATTGAGTGCATGCAAGCTTACTATTATCAACATAATGAAGGCATATTACACAAAAGGCAAAATCTACATATTGTATAAATAAATGGTAGATGCATTATGAGAGTAAGATAACATCTACTAATAAAGTATATAAGGGTATTTATGTTGGTATTTATACATAGAGAGCCAATCACATGATGCTTGTAATGGCATATCTTGTAAATGATTTGATTAATAATAAAGACAATCTTCATCTATATGCTTGATAAATTATGAATAATGGTATAACACGATAGATGTCCAAAAGAATGATGTAGCTTCATAACGTATGTCTTTAGATTGAGGACCTAAATAATGGGATCATATGAATGATAAGAGTACATACATTTTTTATGTCCCTAGTCAGATGTTATTGTAGAAGCTAACAGACAACAATAACATATAACACCTTGAGAGTACTTGTTAGATAAAAGTACATCGGGCAAACCCACCTTGAGAGTGATACATGGAAACCATTGAATGGTAGTCGAAATCAACTCTCATAGTGATGGTGGTGATTGTGGTTCTTAGACCTAAAATCACTACACTCATCACTTGTCGTTTGATGTTCTTTTACATCATCCTAAGTAACCACAAATAAGTTGCCATAAAGGTGATGCTCGGATACAATATGACACATTGGGAATGACTGTGAGTGATATAGATGAGATTTGCCCCTCCTACTAGAGTTGATGTCCTAGCCACTTGATAAGAGAGACTAAGAAATATATGGCCATACTCATGTGAGTCAATTTATGATATGTGAGCTCGCATGCATCTCAGCCAACCTGCTCTAGATCAAGGAATATGGATTGAACATTGAGAAGATGATGATTCCATGCCTTGAGTTGGATATGGATATTAGAGACAAAGGAACTATATGATCATTATAACACTAATCACAAATAAGTTGAAGTTATTCTCAAACTTTCCAATTTACTTGGATATCAATGATGTGTTTCTAGATACCGCTCATTGTTTGTGATGTCATAAATTAGTTATGGACATTCACTTCTAAATTAAGTTGGGTTTTATAGAGTCACACACATAGGATACACTAGGAATAGGAGTTCACTCATGAATAAGGTTTTATTTGATTACTAAAGTGTTTAGGTATTCAATTTTTATAAGATTATCTGAAAATTGGCTGAATTGGAAAATGGATTGACCGCTTTAGAACTTGAACCAACCAATTGAGATACTAGATCAGTTGGTTCATATTATAAATTGGCTAGTTCAATGATCAATGAGATTGGATCAAAGATTGTTGTTGACGTCATGTTGTGCATAATTAAATACTGAAAGCCAATATGTTTGTGAATAGGAAACATAGTAAACTGATTGATTCAAGTGTTGAAGCAATCATTTAACATGTGAACCGACCGATTCAAGAATGAACTGATCGTTTCATAATTCACATGTTCTAGAATTTTTTTGTCTCTTTGACTCCCATTTGATCTGGAAAACCTGACTCTGACCCTCCTATAAATAAAGGAGTAGTCAAGGCTTTTAGAAGACACAACAATAAGCTTTGACAATTGTTGTCCTCATAGTTGTTGTAAAGAGCTCGAGAAAGTCTTACCCACAAAAAGGAGAGACAATAAGGGAGAGACAACAAGGGAGAGCAATCATTGCTAGCACATAGACATCAAAGGGACAACTCCTTTCTGTCAGTTCCAAAAGAACAAAAAGAGTTCCAGGTGGTGTTTCTAAACTCTGTAGAGGCGTGGAGGTTGTCACCACCCTTTTGGAGGATGTCGACAATCGTCATCTGTGGCACTATGCGAGGAGGCTGTCGCCGAAAACCGTCCAGGTGCTACTTGAGAAAGAAACAAATTGCTGCAAGGTTAGTCACTGGACTTGCTCCAAGATTTGGTATATGCCTTGCATCTTTCCTTCCCAATATATAGTTTTTGATGTGATCCACTGGTGAATAGAAATATGGCAAGAAATTTTTGTTTCTGTAGCCATCTTTGTCACCATATTTCCCTACAATTTAAGCATTACAATGTGCATTGTTAAAATACTTTAAGAAATATGGCTACATAGGCTTGGTGTTAACTTTTAATAATAAAACCCTACAAGTTTTTGGTGTACCAATTTAATCACTAACTAGTGACTACCAAGTTCCCTAACACATTATATATGATCTTAATATTTTGGGAAAATATGACATCAGATACGACAGCGGAAACAAAAATTTAACTATCACATTCCCCTTACACAGTAGATTGCATCAACAACTATGTAATGGTAAGGAGGGTTGCAAAGTTTGTTCTTATTCATGGAGCAAGTCTAATGAATATCTCTTGTTGTAGCGTGTGTCTTCCTCAAGTTGCACCTAGAAAACATCAATAGTGGCCTCCTAGTTGATCACCACGAACAACGGTTGACTTCATCCTCCTAGTGGGTGGCAACGACCTCCTCGCCTTTGTATTAGTCTAAATGAACCACCAGGAACTCTTTTAGTTTTAGTTGAACAAATAAGAAATAGTTTTCCCTTATAGTCAATCTGCTAGCGTCTACTTTCTCTCCCAATAATCTCCCTTGCTATCCCTTTGAGGGAAGGACTTGCTTGGGTTCTCATGTTACCACAACTGTGAGAAGACAACATTTTCCAGAGCTTATTGGTGTGTCTCTAGAAAACCTCAATTACTCCTCTACCTATAGGAAGGTTAGGATCAGGATTTCTAGACTGTGTAAGAGTTTAATATATGTATTTTTAATGAATTTTCCAAACTTACAAACCATGAACTAGTTAGTTTACATGTGAACTGATTGACTCACACACAAGATGATCGGTTCAACCCTTGAATTAATCGTTTCACTATGTTTCCCAATTGCACTTGTATTGGAATTTAATATTCAATTAATGCACAACATGACGTCAGCGTCAATCCTTGATCCAATCATATTGATAACCAAACGGTTAGTTCACAACCTAAATCATCCAGTTCACATATCTGAGCTGATCAGTTCACTTTCTAAACCGGTCGTTTCAGAGTTCTGACTACCAATAGTGATTCAAATTGACTTGACACTTGAATCAATCAGTTCAACACTTGAACAGGTCAGTTCACAATCTAGTCAGTCAATTTTTAGTTATTAATGTTTAAATTGTATAGTTAACACTTACGTTGTCAAGTTTAAACTACATTCATGAATAAACTCCTATTTCAGATGTATCATATGTGTGTGACCCTATATGTTTCAAGTTATGTTGGCAGTGAATGTGTAACATACCAGATCTCAAACCCTACCCTATAAGTTTGACCTTTTGGACTTAGCCAAACAAGGTTTGAGGTTAGACTTAAAAAGATGTTTAGTATGATCATAGTGAGCTAATGCATGTAAAATCACCCTAAAAAACCTAATTGAATGAGTAATTAAGATTATGGGCCATATGACATATCTCATAAAAAGAAATCCCAAAAGTGAAATCTAAGTTTAAAATCATGTTCCTTGGGTCCCAATTACCTTGGGAGTCAAGTTTCACATTATTCACATAATAATTCATTTAATTCAAATTGGAAAAGAATATGTGTGTTTTCCCCAAAATATGGAATAAAATAATAAATGACTTCAAAAGAGGAAAATGATCTTATATTCATAATCTACATAATAAATGTAGCCTTTGGGTGAATTTTCATCTAATTTGGAGAAAGTTTGCATAAAAGGTGAAATCATGTGACAGAAAGTGTGTAGAAATTCAAAATATTAAATAATTATACAAACAACTCCAATATGTAAAATTGATTGAAAATTTGTATCCAACATGTTAAATATGACTTGTGGGTCAAGTTTCATTAAATTTGGATAATCCTAATGCCATTAATGAAGTGGGAAGAGAAAATCAGGTTTGATTTATTTAACATATTAGAAGTTCTCAAAAGGTAAATCTAATTTTATAATCAGAATTTGTATGCTTTGATTAGTCTATGTACAAAATTTTATCCGAATTGGTGATTGTTTGCACCCTCTAAAGAGGAGAGAGAAAATAAGAAATTAATTGCATTCCTATTTTAATTGGATTTTGATTT
The DNA here is from genome assembly GCA_963693085.1 of Alisma plantago-aquatica. Classification (NCBI taxonomy): domain Eukaryota; kingdom Viridiplantae; phylum Streptophyta; class Magnoliopsida; order Alismatales; family Alismataceae; genus Alisma; species Alisma plantago-aquatica. Next base: position 413,944,376 of record OY856415.1, on the reverse strand, counting down.
GAGTAAGGTTTCTATTATTTTCCTTGTCACATGAACCTTTTCATTTAATTCCTTAAAAGTGTGTGTGATCCAACGGCTGGGGGCTCTTTTCAACTTGATCCGACGACGTATGGCTTGTATCCTACCTCGAGTAGGAGACACGACCCTTCTACAGTAGCGTCGGCCATATGGCCATGTATTTTGTGATTTTCTTCCCCAAATCACGATGTTTTTTGTAGATTTTTTGTCCTATGGAACTGAGAGAAGATTCTGCACAAATTGAGCCAAGTATCAGGCTCGAGTTTCCTTTCTACAAGATTTTCCCAATTCGCCTCTGAAATCTCTCGAACCCCACCTTCGCAAAAGCCATAGGGACAAACCCTATATATATTTGGCAACTTTTGGAGTTTCTCCTCATCACGAGTGAACTTTTTCTCATGGCAATTTCTTCTTTTGGTGTGTTTTCCATCATCATCGACCTACTTCCCTTCTTTGGCCTTGCGGCACCTGGCCTAGGCTCCCTACTTCGTCGTTCTTCAATTATGTGAAGAGGTGAGTTCTTCATGGTCCTTTCTTTGATTTCACATCATTAAACTGTTGTATTTTGACCTCTGTAAGATTTGCCCAAACTCACGCATGTGAGCAGCTAAGCTGCTCATTTCCATGGCCATAGAGAGGAGGAAGAAACCCTCATGAGTTTTTTTGGTTCTAACCCTCTGTCCCTTTCTTTCTTCATTTTTCGTTGTGGGGGTAATTCTATCTTTCAGCCCCCACTTTCTTTTCTCTTTGCCTTGCCGGGTTGGTGAGGTGGCAATGGGACCGTGTGACTTGGCCAGTGGTGATTGGGCCAAGTCCACACACCCTTCTTCTCTCCCCCTCTCTCATGAGTTTTCTCAGCTTATGTTGATTTTCGAATTTTTCAGATTGGCCCAGATTGCAAAATTCATATCTTTTGCTATGGTTGTCCAAAAATTAAAATAAATACTCGTTGGATTCATAAAAATGCAAGCTTTTTAATGGTATTGTTTTATAGCCTGAATCTGATGTTTTAAAGAGGTGATTTTAATGGATCTAATTAAATAGATGACAACTTGAATAATTCATAACTAAATATTTATAAATCAGGAAAATATAATGAAATATGTTTTGAATACAGGAAGATATAACCAAAAACATGGCATGGTTTTGATGACCTAGTTCACACATCAATAAAAAAGGTGATTTTTAGGGTTTACGAAATCAATATAAACCTAACCCTAATCCCACACATATGCTAATAGGTGCTCTGGAAGCCTAGGCTTGGACCTAGAATTGACTTTGGATCATTTCACCCTGAAGTTGAGGTATGTTGTATCCACTATTTTTCTATGTTGAGAAATTCACCTATGTTTATTCTTTCTCTTGGTCCTATGGATAATAGCCTATACACATTGCTCTTATCTCTTGTTATCATGGTTCGTTTGAACTATCTTGCTTGTTATGGACTTGGATATTTTCTTGATATCTATCTTGTGCCTTGGTGCATGTTGGTCTCTTATACTGATATGTGCCACTTTGAATTGGATGTTATATGTTTGTGTTGTCCATTGTGTGATGGCAACCTTTGTATCATCTTCTGACTAAACTATTTACTTGCCTCTATATTTATCATGCTTTGTGAATTCGTAGCACTAAAGTAGTGTAAATTACATTGGTTTTTGGGTGTGTGCCCTTTTTGTTTATGGGATGGTGGTGGTGGTGCCCCATACCCGAGTTTCAAGGATTTGAAGTCTTGGATTGACTTTTATATATATTGGGAGATTGACGGTGAGTCATTCTCTATCAGGTTTTCAAGGATGTGAAGCCTTGGATGCCTTTGTGTTTTTTTGTTCTAGGGCTATGCTTATCTCACATGCATGCATGTTAATGATGTTTACGATGGGTTATGTGCCCAAAAATCTTGATGGGTTATGTGCCCAAAAATCTTGATGGGTTATGTGCCCAAATCTTGATATGTGCTTATGTGGCACTTTTTTTATTGTTATGATTATGGCAAGTATCTTCTTTAATGATGATGATGATTATTTTCTTTTATGCCCAATTGGGTAGTCCTTATCTCTTGCATGGGAAGCCTATTATTTTTGATGTCCCTTATTCTTTAAAAATTGCTCAATTTTCTTTTTAGTATGCACATACCAGCCTTTGCTGATGTCTCCTATTTTTTCTCTTTTGTTGCGGTATGATTCCAACCCTAGGTGGAGGACTTGGATGACAAGGCATGTTGACTTGGACTTAGATTGTGAAGTGAAATCTTGGAGACAATCTTGAAGTGGTTTAGATTTCCTCTGCATGGATCCTTATGATGTAAGTTTAATATGTTCCCCTATTTTTAATTGAATATAGTCATGTTTTTATTCTATTGCTATACTTTGGTCTTTTGATTACCATTATATAAAGATTTGGAAATTTTATTCCAACTCCATCATGCCTTTTGAGTTTGTTTGGACTGGAGGTTTTATTGTTCAAGTTTTTAGTGAAGAGGTGTTTTCACTTCTTTACAACATTGTATCAGAGCCCATGGTAGTCAAAATCTGACTATTTCAATTTTATCTCCCTTTAGAACCCTTGACTTTGCTAGTTACCTCTAAGAGAGATGTTGACCCTGGATTTGATATATGATGAGCTTTATGTGCAATAAGGTTTGGTTTGAGGATGATATTTGGAAGTCTTGGTATCAAAATATTGAGACTTGGTTCTCATATTGATTTTTGCTAGCATGTTGGTTTTATCTCGCAAAGTATTTCATCAATAAAAACTATTTTCATTATACTACTATATATACAAAATGTTTTCTCTGGATTTTCCAAAGTTTCCTTGAACTAAGTGATAATGAAGAGAAGCTCTAGATTTAGTAGAATGTAACCCTATTTTTTGTAACTAGGATTGATATAATGGTATAGTTGACCTACCCTATGACTTTTGGATGATCATGTAGGGTTGATAGGTTAGAGACACAAGGACCCATAACTCAACCCTAGATGGTGACTTGATACTTGGATACATGAGAAACATAAATCTCTACAACTTTCATAACAAAAAGAGAAGTGGGTAACCCTAAAAGTTGATTAGTTTGACTTGTTACGTTGAACTTTTGAAGGGGTGGAGAGTAGTTGGTTGTTTGATGTTTGGATCAATAGATTTTGAGGATGAAATCCTTTTAAGGGGTGGAGTGTTGTAACATACCAGATCTCAAACCCTACCCTAGAAGTTTGACCTTTTGGGCTTAGCCAAACAAGGTTTGAGGTTAGACTTAAAAGATGTGTAGTATGATCATAGTGAGCTAGTGCATGTAAAATCACCCTAATAAACCTAATTGAATGAGTAATTAAGATTATGGGCCACTAATGGGCCATATGACATATCTCATAAAACGAAATCCCAAAAGTGAAATCTAAGTTTAAATCATGTTCCTTGGGTCCCAATTACCTTGGGAATCAAGTTTCACATTATTCACATAATAACTCATTTAATTCAAACTGGAAAAGAATATGTGTGTTTTCCCCAAAATATGGAATAAAATAATAAATGACTTCAGAAGAGGAAAATGATCTTATATTAGTAATCTACATAATAAATGTAGCCTTTGGGTGAATTTTCATCAAATTTGGAGAAAGTTTGCATAAAAGGTGAAATCAGGATAGAGAAAGTGTGTAGAAATTCAAAATATTAAATAATTATACAAACAACAATATGTAAATTTCTTGGAAAATTCATATCCAACACATTAAATATGACTTGTGGGTCAAGTTTCATAAAATTTGGATAATCCTAATGCCATTAATGAAGCGGGGGGGTAAGAGAAAATTAGGTTTGATTTCTTTAACACATTAAAAGTTCTCAAAAGGCAAATATAATTTTATAATCAGAATCTACATGCTTTAATTAGTCTCTGTGCAAAATTTTATCCAAAATGGAGTTTGTTGGCACCCTCTAAAGAGGAGAGATAAAATAGGAAAATAATTACATTCCTATTTTAATCGGATTTTGATTTGAGTAAGGTTTCTATTATTTTCCTTGTTACATGACCCTTTTCATTTAATTCCTTGAATGCGTGCAATCCAACGGTTGGGTGCTCTTTTTGGCCTGATCCAATGATGCGTGGCTTGTCTCCTACCTCGAGTAGGAGACACGGCCCATCTACAGTAGCGCCGGCCATATGGCCATGTATTTTGCGATTTTCTTCCCCAAATCAAGATGGGTTTCTGAACTTTTTGGTCCTATGGAACTGAAAGAAGATTCCACACAAATTGAGCCAAGTCTCAGGCTTGAGTTTCCTTTGTACATAATTTCCCCAATTTACCTCAGAAGGCTCTCGAACCCCACCTTCATGGAAGCCATCGGGACAAACCCTATATATATTTGGCAACTTCTGGAGTTTCTCCTCATCAAGGGTAAGCTTTTTCTCATGGAAATTTCTTCTTTTGGTGTGTTTTCCATCGTCGTCGACCTACTTCCCTTCTTTGGCCTTGTGACACCTAGCCTAGGGTCCCTACTTTGTCGTTCTTCAATTATGTGATGTGGTGAGTTCTTCATGGTCCTTTCTTTGATTTCCCATCATTAAACTGTTGTATTTTGACCTTTGTAAGATTTTCCCAAACTCACGCATGTGAGCATCTTCGTTGTGGGGGTAATTCTGTCTTTTAGCCCCCGCTTTCTTTTCTCTTTGCCTTGCCGGGCTGGTGAGGTGGTGGTGGGACCATGTGACTTGGCCAGTGGTGATTAGGCCAAGTCCACACACCCTTCCTCTCTCCCCCTCACTCGCGAGTTTTCTCAGCTTATGTGGATTTTCAAATATTTCTAATTGGCCCAGATTGCAAAATTCATATCTTTTGTTGTTGTTGTCCAAAAAATATAAATAAATACTCTTTGGATTCATGAAAATACAAGCTTTCTAATGGTATTAGTTTTGTACCCTGAATCTGATGTTTTAAAGACGTGATTTTAATGGATCTAATTAAATAGAGGATAACTTGAATAATTCATAACTAAATATTTATAAATCAGGAAAATATAATGAAATATGTTTTCAACTCAGTAAGTTATAACCTAAAACATGACATGGTTTTGATGACCTAATTCACATATCAATAAAAAAGGAGTTTTTTAGGGTTTACAAAACAAATATAAACCTAACCCTAATCCCACATTTATGCTAATAGGTACTCTGGAAGCCTAGGCTTGGACCTAGAAGTGACTTTGGATCATTTGACTCTGAAGTTGAGGTATGCTATATCCCATATTTTTCTATGTTTCACCTATGTTTATTCTTTCTCTTGGTCCTATGGACAATAGCATTTACACATTGCTCTTATCTCTTGTTATCATGGTTCGTGTGAACTATCTCGCTTGTTATGGACTTGGATATTTTCTTGATATCTATATTGTGCCTTGGTGCATGTTGGTCTCTTATATTGATATGTGCCACTTTGAAGTGGATGTTATATGTTTGTGTTGTCCATTGTGTGATGGCAACCTTTGTATCATCTTCTGACTAAACTATTTACTTGTCTTTATATTTACATGCTATGTGAATCAATAGCACTAGAGTAGTTTAAATTACATTGGTTTTTGGGTGTATGCCCTTTTTGTTTATGGGATGGTGGTGGTGGTGCCCCATACCTAAGTTTCAAGGATGTGAAGCCTTGGCTCAACTTTTGTATATATTGGGAGATTGACGGTGAATCATTCTCTATCAGGTTTTCAAGGATGTCAAGCCTTGGACGCCTTTGTGTTTATATTGTTCTAGGCCTATGCTTATCTCACATGCATGCAGGTTGATGATGTTTATGATGGGTTATGCGCCCAAATTGATGACGAGTTATGTGCCCAAAAATCTTGATGGGTTATGTGCCCAAATCTTGATATGTGCTTATGTGGCACTTCTTTATTGTTATGATTATGGCAAGTATCTTCTTTTATGATGATGATGATTCTTTTCTTTTATGCCCAATTGGGTAGTCATTATCTCTTGCATGGGAGGCCTTTTATTTTCAATGTCCCTTATTCTTTAAAAATTGCTCAATTTGCTTTTTAGTTTGCACATACCAGCCTTTGTGGATGTCTCCTATTATTTCTCTTTTGCTGGGGTATTCTTCCAACCCTAGGTGGAGGACTTGGATGGCAAGACATGTTGACCTGGACTTAGATTGTGAAGTGAAAGCTTGGAGACAATCTTGAGGTGGTTTAGATTCCCTCTACATGGATCCTTATGATGTAAGTTTAAGACGTTCCCCTATTTATAATTGAATATAGTCATGTTTTTATTCTGTTGCTATACTTTGTTCTTTTGATTATGATTATATAAATATTTGGAAATTTTACTCCAACTCCATCATAGCTTCTGAGTGTGTTTGGACTGGAGGTTTTATTGTTCAAATTTTTAGTGAGTAGGTGTTTTTGCTTCTTTACAACATGGTATCAGAGCCCATGGTAATCGAAATCTGACTATTTCAATTTTGTCTCCCTTTAGAATCCTTGACTTTGCTAGTTACCTCTAAGTGAGATGTTGACCCTGGATTTGATCAATGATGATCTTTATATGCATGAAGGTTTGGTTTGAGGATGTGATTAGGAAGTCTTGGTATGGAAATATTGTGACTTGGTTCTGGTATTGATTTTTGCTAGCATGTTGGTTTTATCTCACAAAGTATTTCATCAATAAATTTTTTTTCATTATACTACTATATGTACAAAATGTTTTCTCTGGATTTTTTGAAGTTTTCTTGAACTAAGTCACAATGAAGAGAAGCTCTAGATTGAGTAGAATGTAACTCTAGTTTTGTAACTAGGATTGATATAATGGTATAGTTGACCTACCCTATGACTTTTGGATGATGATGCAAGGTTGATACGTTAGAGACACAAGGACCTATAACTCAACCCTAGATGGAGACTTGATACTTGGATACATGAGAAACATAAATCTCTAATAACTAATAGAGATGTTGGTAACCCTAAAAGTTGATTAGTTTGACTTGTTAGGTTGAAACTTTTAAGGGGTGGAGAGTAGTTGGTTGTTTGATGTTTGGATCAATATATTTCGAGGACAAAATCCTTTTAAGGGGTGGAGTGTTGTAACATACTGGATCTCAAACCCTACCCTAGAAGTTTGACCTTTTGGGCTTAGCTAAACAAGGTTTGAGGTTAGACTAAAACATGTGTAGTATGATCATAGTAAGCTAATGCATGTAAAATCACACTAATAAACCTAATTGAATGAGTAATTAAGATTATGGGCCACTAATGGGTCATATGACATATCTCATAAAAAGAAATCCCAAAAGCAAAATCTAAGTTTAAATCATGTTCCTTGGGTCTAAATTTCCTTGGGAGTCAAGTTTCACATTATTCACATAATAATTCATTTAATTCAAAATGGAAAAGAATATGTGTGTTTTCCCCAAAATATGGAATAAAATATTAAATGACTTCAAAAGAGGAAAATAATCTTAGATTCATAATCTACATAATAAATATATCCTTTGGGTGAATTTTCATCCAATTCGGAGAATGTTTGCTTAACAAGTGAAATCAGGAGAGAGAAAGTGTGTAGAAATTCACAATATTAAATAATTATACAAACAAATCCAACATGTAAAATTGATGGAAAATTCGTATCCAACAAATTGAATATGACTTGTGGGTCAAGTTTCATAAAATTTGGATAATCCTAATGCCATTAATGAAGGGGGGAAGAGAAAATTAGGTTTGATTTATTTAACATATTAAAAGTTCTCAGAAGGAAAAACTATAATCAGAATGTACATGATTTAATTATTCTCTATGCAATAGTTTATCCAAATTGGAGTTTGTTTGGACCCTCTAAAGAGGAGAGAGAAAATAGGAAATTAATTGCATTCCAATTTTAATCAAGTTTTGACTTGAGTAAGGTTTCTATTATTTTCCTTGTCACATGACCCTTTTCATTTAATTCCTTGAATGTGTGTGATCCAATGGTAGGGGGCTCTTTTTTACCTGATCTGACGGTGCTTGGCTTGTCTCCTACCTCGAGTAGGAGACATGTCCCATCTATAGTAGCGTCGGCCATATGGCCATGTATTTTGCAATTTTCTTCCCCAAATCAAGATGGTTTTCTGAGACTTTTGGTCCAATGGAGAGAAAATTCTGCACAAATTGAGCCAAGTCTTAGGCTCGATTTTCCTTTCTAGATGATGTCCTCGATTTGCCTCTGAAGGCTCTCGAACCCCACCTTCGCGGAAGCCATATGGATGAACCCTATATATATTTGGCAACTTCTGGAGTTTCTCCTCATCACAGGTGAACTTTGGCTCGTGGCAATTTCTTCTTTTGGTGTGTTTTCTACCGTCGTTGACCTACTTCCCTTCTTTGGCCTTTCGGCACCTGGCCTAGGCTCCCTGCTTCGTCGTTCTTCATTTATGTGAAGAAGTGAGTTCTTCATGGTCCTTTCTTTGATTTCACATCATTAAATTGTTGTATTTTGACCTATGTAAAATTCACCCAAACACGCACATGTGAGCAGCTAAGCTGCTAATTTCCATGGCCGTATAGAGAAGGAAGAAACCTTCATGAGTTTTTCCAATTCTAACCCTATGTTCCTTTCTTTCTTCATTTTTCATTGTGGGGGTAATTCAGTCTTTCAGGCCCCACTTTCTTTTCTCTTTGCCTTTTTGGGTTGGTGAGGTGGTAGTGGAACCATGTGACTTGGCCAGTGGTGATTGGGACAAGTCCGCACGCCCTTACTCTCTCCCCCTCTCTCGTGAGTTTTCTCAGCTTATGTGGATTCTCGAATTTTTCTGATTGGCCCATATTGCAAAATTCATATTTTTTTGTTGTGGTAGTCCAAAAATTACAAATAAATACTTGTTGGATTCATAAAAATGTAATATTTTTAATGGAATTTGTTTTGTAGCTTGAATCTGATGTTTTAAAGAGGTGATTTTAATGGATCTAATTAAATAGATGATAACTTGAATAATGCATAACTAAATATTTATAAATCAGTAAAATTTAATGAAATAAGTTTTGAACTCAGGAAGATATAATGTAAAAATGATATGGTTTTGATGACCTTTTTCACACATCATTAAAAAGGTGATTTTTAGGGTTTACGAAATCAATATAAACCAACCCTAATCCCACATATATGCTAATAGGTGCTCTGGAAGCCTAGGCTTGGACCTAGAAGTGACTTTGGATCATTTGACCCGAAAGTTGAGGTATGTTGTATCCCTTGTTTTGCTATGTTGAGCAATTCACCTATGTTTATTCTTTCTCTTGGTCCTATGGATAATAGCCTATACACATTGCTCTTATCTCTTATTATCATGGTTCGTGTGAACTATCATTCTTTTTATAGACTTGGATATTTTCTTGATATCTATCTTGTGCCTTGGTGCATGTTGGTCCATTATATTGATATGTGCCACTTTGAAGTGGATGTTATATGTTTTTGTTGTCCATTGTGTGATGGCAACCTTTGTATCATCTTCTGACTAAACTATTTACTTGCATCTATATTTACATGCTATGTGAATCAGTAGCACTAGAGTAATGTAAATTACATTGGTTTTTGGGTGTGTGCCCTTTTTGTTTATGGGATGGTGATGGTGGTGCGCCATACCTGAGTTTCACGGATGTGAATCCTTGTCTCAACTTTTATATATATTGGGAGATTGACAGTGAGTCATTCTCTATCAGGTTTTCAAGGATGTGAAGCATTGGATGCCTTTGTGTTTATATTGTTCTAGGGCTATGCTTATCTCACAAGAATGCACGTTGATGATGTTTATGATGGGTTATATGCCCAAATTGATGATGGGTTATGTTCCCAAAAATCTTGATGGGTTATGTGCCCAAATATTGACATGTGCTTATGTGGCACTTCTTTATTGTTATGATTATGGCAAGTATCTTCTTTTATGATGATGATGATTCTTTTCTTTTATGCCCAATTGGGTAGTCCTTATCTCTTTCATGGGAAGCCTTTTTATTTTGATGTCCCTTATTCTTTAAAAATTGCTCAATTTGCTTTTTAGTATGCACATACCAGCCTTTGCTGATGTCTCCTATTGTTTCTCTTTTGTTGGGGTATGCTTCCAACCCTAGGTGGAGGAATTGGATGACAGGGCATGTTGATCTGTACTTAGATTGTGTAGTGAAATCTTGGAGACAATATTGAGGTGGTTTAGATTTCCTCTACATGGATCCTTATGATGTAAGTTTAAGAGGGCCTGCTGTTTATAATTGATTATAGTCATGTTTTTATTCTTCTGCTATACTTTAGTCTTTTTATTACCATTATATAAGGATTTGGAAATTTTACTCCCACTCCATCATACCTTTTGAGTGTGTTTGGACTGGAGGTTTTATTGTTCAAATTTTTAGTGAGGAGGTGTTTTCGTTTCTTTACAGAATGTCCATAATTGATTTATGACATCACAAATAATAAGTGGTATCTAGCAAGATATTATTGCTACCCAAGTAAATAGAAAGTTGGTGAACAACTTCAACCTACAATCTGCGATTGGTGTTACAATGATCGTATAGTTCCTTTGACGTTGATATCTAGATCAAACTCAAGGCATGGAATCGTCATCTTATTCAATTCTCAATCCATATTCCTCAAACTAGAACATATCATATGAGATATATGTAAGCTCAATGTCACATATTGACTCACATGAGCATAACCATGCATTTCTCAGTCTCTCTTAACAAGTGGCTAGGATATCATATTTATGTAGGAGGGACAAATCCCATCTACACCTCTCATAGTCATCCCCATGTGTCATAATGTGCTCGAGCACCACCTTTATGGAAACCCTTATTCAAGGTCACGTTGGATGATGTACATCGAACGACATGTGATGAGTGTAGTGATTTTAGATCTAAGAACCACAATCACCACAATCACTATGAAAGATGATTCTGACTACCAATCAGGGCTTCCATGCATCACTCTCAATGTGGATCAGGTTGATACACTATTCTCCAACAAGTATCTATGTGTTTAGTTTGATATCACATATCATGATTTAATGAGATTCTGTCATCAACCAACACACACTCTAGTCTTGTGTGTTATTCATGTGTCTCATATTCCACAATAACAACCGTCTAGGGACATAACAAGAATGTATATACTCTTAACATTTGTATGAACTCACTGTTCATGTCCTAAACCTGAAGACATATGTCATTGAGTAACATAATTATTTAGACATTGATTATGTTACATAATTATCCCATAACTAAATAAAACATAATAAATTAGAAGATTGATTTTATTATGAATCAAATTGTTTACAAGATATGCCATTACAATCATCATATTGATTGTCTCTTTGGGCATACATACCAACATATTCCCACTTGAACATAGATCCAGTCACCCATAAACTTAATCCCAACTGATCTAATATGACCTTCATGATTTTGCTGCAAAAGTGCTTTTGTCAAGGGACTAGCTGTTGGATTTTAGCGAGACAGAGAAGGCAGTGGAAAAAAAATTCTTCTCCCAAATCTAGAATAAAGGAATCACGTCAACATCTATACAATAGGAAGGATGGTTTGTAGAGGCATACCTTGTCTCGAGGCTTGCTCGACAACGTTACCTCGTGGCTTGCGCGGTCTTCACCTCTGGTCTTGGATGGTGTCTATGCATCTCTCGGACTCACCGAGACTGTCGGATTGACAGCTGTCCTCCAAGTGGCAGAAGTCTCCCACCTCTGAAGTAGTCCACACAGACCACCTGGAACTCCGATCTCCTTGTCCCACAAGGAATCGGAAGGAGTCGCACCCTCCTGTCAGCATACTAGTCACTGACACACTCTCCTGCAACCAGTTGCCTTTCTACAGTTGTCTTTCCCTTGTTGTGCGTCCCTTATCAGGTAGTACTTGCTCGAGCTCTCTTGGTTACCACAACCAGAGAGAACGACAACTTTGCAGAGCAACTGGTGTTCTGAGTTGTTGTTTCTGAGAAGCCCCCAGTGCCCCTATATATAGGAGGGTCATGGGATAGGGTTCTCTACCCCGGGCAATGCGTGATTAAACAAGAGTAGAAGGATTGGTGACTTTCCACAAAATAACCAACTGCACCACCTGAACCGATCATTTCAAGCATGAAACGGTCGTTTGGGGAGTTGAGCCGATCGGTTCACCACCTGAACCGATTGTTTGGGGCCCTGAGCCGATCGGTTCACTTATGAACCGTTCAATTTGTGGTCCTAGTCCAACTCAAATTGACTTTTATATTTGTTTCCGATTAATCAAATATTAATCCTTGTCCAAATCAAATTTGTACAAGTGAAACAAATTATATTTACAAAATAGTCTTTTGACTTTCCAAACGATCTCAATTGGTCACACGAATCGACCGGTTCAATGATTGAGTCGATCGTTTCATGACACATGAGCCGATCGTCTCACCAGTTGAGCCGATCAGTTCACCAACCTGAGCCGATCGGTTCATCTCATGAGCCGATCGATTGGGGCAGCAGACTGTGCAAAATCAGTCAATCACAGTTTCAATCAATTTGATACTCTAATGAATCAGTCCAACACCTTGAACACTATGATTTTGAGCTATCAATTAATTGAGTGTTTAATTGAACTACTAAACTCCTTTAGTAATCAATCTAAACACCATTTTTGAATAAACTCCTCTTCCAGGTTAAATCCTATGTGTGTGACCGTGCAGGTCCATTTCACGTTGGCAGTGAAAGTCCATAACACTTATGACTTCACAAGCAAAGAGCGGTGCCTAGTTTCACATCAGTGCTACCCAAGTGAAAAGGAAAGTTGGAGAACAAATTTCAATCCTACAATCCGTGAATGGTGTTATAGCAAATGTATAATTCCTTTGTCACTGATATCTCGAATGAACTCAAGGCATGGAACAGTCAACCTGTCAACGTTCATTCACTTTCTTGATCTCAGAGTAGATTGGAGGAGATATGTATGACATCAATATCACATACTGATTCACACATGTGTGCATGCCTATCTCAATCCTACTCATCAAGTGTCTATGGATATCAAACTCCCTCAGGAGGGACAAATCCCATATCTATCATTCACCCCTCAAAAGCCCCATGTATCAAAGCCACCCACTCATCACCTTTATAACAACCCATGTTTCAAGACTGAGTTTGATGATGTCAAAATGTACCCAACGACATGTGTTGAGTGTAGTGATTTCAGGTCAAAGAATCACACTCACCACCCTCACTGTGAGAACTGATTGTGACTACCATGTCATGGTTCCATGTGTCAAACTCACTGTGGGTCTGTTCGGTACACTTGTTCTCTAACAAGTACCTTTGTGTTTGGTTTGATATCTCCATATCATGACTAATGAGATTCTGTCATCAACCAACACCACAATGTAGTATTGTGTGTCATTGTTGTCTATCTACCTTCCACAATAACATCTGACTAGGGGCATAATAAGAATGTACAAACTCTTAGCATTCGTATGATCTTATCGTTCAGGTCCTCAACCTGAAAGCATACGTCATTGAGTACTGCCATTCTCTAGACATTCAATCTGTTCTATCATTATCTCATATGACTGAACCAGATAGAATTGGAAGATTGCCTTTGATGTTTATCAAATCAATCTTAATGTATCCCACCAATCATCCCATGATTGGCTCTCAGGGCATACATACCAACAGACTCCCACTTGCACTGCGAGCCAATCACCCTTGAATCATATTCTTAGTGATCTTTAAACATGTCCCACATGTGCTCTACTGCAAACATAATGAGTTATGACAACACCTTGCCAAAGTCAGTATTATTTGCATGTCTCTCATCTCTTCATTGTACGTCACACGTATGAGATGGAGTTGCCATAATATGCAATCTAGTATTCCTTTGCTAACTTTTAGCCACATTGCATGACCAAGCGCTCCTAACTTGTCATCAATGACCGGAATATCTATAAGTTCATCTCTATGAAATCCTAGATCCATATAGTATCCACTTATGTTCTCTAACACACAAATACTCAACATTTCCATTAAAAATAGCTTTATTGGAACGTTTCCATTTATCAACGATCATTCACTTTTATATATCCCATATATATTTTGCAATTATTTTTCTATCCTTTTCGGAAGTTTGCATCAATGTAACTCTTTACAATGAACCCTTCATTATTTCCATAGAACTAGTACTTCTCAAGTACTTATCAAGTTCTTATGGTATTCCAGTATCCCTTACTGGAACTAGACATACACCCACTCGTCATGTCCCACATACAAGTTAATAGGATGATCATATCATATTGTCATGTCCTACATACAAGATGATAAATGTGTTTTGTTCTTGCCATGTCCATACATGCAAGATGATGGGATGATTACATACATGATAAATCCTTATCTATTCTTAGTGTTTCCATTCTTCATAAGAATTGGACACCTGGCCTTGGGATACTAACTCCATGTAACATGGATAAGTTTTCTCTCACTGAATCCTTGTATACTTAACTCTTCAGTATAGATTGCCAATGTATGCTCTCTCTTTTCAAGTCAATAGGTTTTTGAGAACTATCTCTATAGATCTCTATTTCTGTCACATAGGAAATGTCTCTATCTTCCCTAAAGATAATTTCCACTGTGGATTTCCATTCTAGAACATTTCCATTTCACATCAACATGTGGAATGTGAATACGCTCCCACTAAATCACAGATCCCTTCTTTTTATCTTTGACATATCAGTCAAACCTTTTGACTATATCTTCAAAGTAAAGATCACAGTTCTGAGTTGCTTGTACTCAATCAATCACATTGACTAGTCCATTGTAACTTATAGAATTTATTTGTATTAATGGATTCATAAACCTTGTAGGTTGTGTCACGTACACATCCTCATTTTATTCCTTATAGGAATGCGGTTTTAGTATCCATATGCCAAATATCTTAGTCATTAAGTTGCAATCTACAAGCATCATCCTTCTCAAAATGTTATCCATGTGTCTTAACACTTAAGACTCATTCACACTTATGGATTTCATCCCAATGGGTGCTACCATCAAGGTCATACCTTATGGTTCACATGGAAGTCATTTCGGATGTAATGGTCATAAACCATAACTCAAAATCCAGTTGCTCATATTCATCCAGATAGTTGACTCATCACATGACCAACTCACCACATAGATAATCAAGGTGTATCTATCAAGAACTCACAACTCTTTGTGATTCTTAATGTCCTTTATTAGTGTGGGGTATTCTTTAATAAGAAATTAGTTATTTGATAATCATCCTCTAACTCCTTAGAGTATGACTCCTTGTTGATTTAGACATCATCATGCCTTAATCATGAGCTTACTATGATACACTCTCATAATCATTCATAAGGATCTCAAACATTTAGTTCAAGTATTTCATTCATTGATCTCATCAAGAATTAATAGTTTACCAAATTCGTACTTCATCTATGATATTCTTGAACACTTCAAGATATTCATATTGGTATTTCTCTAAACACCATTTGAAGTACTAGAATTAAGTTCAATAGGTATGTAAATACATCACATGTATTATACCTAATAGGATAATCATTCTCCCACTACCTCTACTGAAGATTGATTAATCATGTCTAAGAGATTCATGTCTCTTATTGGTTCTCTAACCCAAAAAGTCTAGCTTATCCATCATATGGAAACTAGAAATGAATTTCTCATGATTTATACTAATTTGATTGTTTGAGCTATCAATAACTTTTAGGTATCATTTTATCTTATGCATACCAAGTACCATAAGATAAACAAGGCATTGCCATAGATATTGAAACATCAACTTTAATAATTGCCATGATTGTCATGCAAAAATAATGTGTTTATATCCATTGGAAAATATGAAATAGCAGTTCATAACTCTATTACATGCCTTCAAGGCTGAAAATAAACTAAAGTACTCCTATCTATGGCGGCAACACTTGCCCCATTTATTGAGTGCTTTACATTTTATATCTTGGTATCATATACCTCAAAAATGTTACAAGTTTATTTCATTACACCTTTAGGTGGAGACGTCTATCACCTCCTTATTCTTTAGTTCTTCCAGATAGAGTGGACAATTCCTTTTCCAATTTCCTAGCTTTTGACAATGGTGGAAATTGCCTCTCTTGGTCATGCCTCCCTTGGCCTTGAGAGATGAAGACGTCTTGGGCTGCTGGCTAGGATCAGAACCTTTCTTAGCCTTACCCTTGCCCTTGCCCTTGCCCTTGCGCTTGGACTTGCCTTTCTGGCTGCTGATCACCATCACAGACTTAGGCTTGCCCTTCTTCATCTGTGCCTCAGCTATCCTCAAAACATTCCCAACAACTCTGTCGACTTGTTAAAGTTGTTCATGTTGTAGTTCATCACAAGCTGCCTGTAAGATTCTGGCAACGATTGTAGTATCACATCAATAGCCAACTCTTGGCTCAGGGGAAATCCTAGTCTCGTGAGGTTCTCCACATACCCAATCATCTTGAGTATATGAGGACCAACTGGATCTCCTTCTGTCATGACACACTTGAACAGTGCCCTGGAGACATCATATCTCTCTTGCCGTGCTTGATCTTCATACATGTTCTTAAGATGTTGAATCATCTCAATGACACCCATGTTCTCATGTTGTCTCTGCAACTCGTGGTTCATTGAGAACAACATCAAGCAGTTTGCATCAATGGCATCATCAGAATGCTTCTTATAAGCATCCCTTTCTGCCTTTGGTGCGGTAGGAGCAGGTTCCTCTGGAATTGGAGTATCCAGGACATAGAGCTTTCACTCTTGAGTCAGAACAATTCTCAATGTCCTAAACCAATCGTGGAAGTTAGTCCTATTCAGCTTGTCCTTCTCAAGGACCGATCACAACGAAAAGTGATTGTTGTTTGTTGTCATTTGTACTACAAAAGGAAATATATGCAATTTAGTCTAAAAC
Source organism: Alisma plantago-aquatica (assembly GCA_963693085.1). Taxonomy (NCBI): domain Eukaryota; kingdom Viridiplantae; phylum Streptophyta; class Magnoliopsida; order Alismatales; family Alismataceae; genus Alisma; species Alisma plantago-aquatica. Next base: position 413,927,438 of record OY856415.1, on the reverse strand, counting down.
TCAATTTTGACTTATTTGATTGATTTGAAAATTTGACGATATAATTAGGACTTTAATTAATTATCGCTCCCACTATTTTGTTCAAATTGATAGCCCTCACCATCAATTCAGAAGATTGCAGCGTGCAATCTTCTAGTGGGTCAAGATCCATATTTCATCAACTCATGAGTCAGCTTTGGCTGATCGCCCACAATCTTGACTATTTAGGTAGGCCATCATGCCAATTGCATCATAAGCAACTCTTGATGAATGAACATGTGCATTACCTTGCCATGAACATTTCGTGCCTCTGGGCTTAGACACTCTAAGAATCACCAGTTAAGTCTAACCCAAAAGATGACATAATAAACCTACACCATGCTTTGGCAGAACCTACATGTTTACCCTTCACACTTCCATGAGATAGACGACACACCACGCTTTGGCATAACCTATGCTTGGTCGATCAAGTTTTTCATGTGTGCCGCTAATGGAAGGCGTATAAGACTTAATATTTAACGAGGGATTTCGTTTTATAGGTACATATACATATCCAATCACCACAATACATAGTACGTATCATATACATGCTATATCCCATTAACGATAAAAGCGATGATTATGGTCATCCTAATGTGATTCCTCGAGCCAAGAGGAATCACGATCATCTTGGTCTACATCACATTCAACCTATCCATGATGAAGTGTGATAGACATCCGAATTGATCAACTCATCACATGAATGACTTGCTCATTCTGGCCGGTCGTCTGGGTGCCACCAACTGATTGGTTGGATCCTTCAACTGATCGGTTTGCCTAGTCGTCGTGCATCTCCTCATGGCTGCCACCCGCTCGTCTCGCTCCTCAAACTGGTCATCTGGAATGCCAACCAACTCAGTCACTGTCAGGTTGTCCTCCGTTCTTTAACATAACAAGAAACAAAAAGTTCTATCATATTTACATTTAAATTGGGAAACCCCTAGTTACATTCGGGGGGAGTAAAGGTAGGAAAGAAATCTCGAGTTATCTCGAGTTACATCAGGAATAGGATATACGGAATCGGTGCACAAACCGATACACAAGAAACCACATTCAACCAAGCACATATGGTTTATTGGCCATAACCACGCTATACATCCACCACAAAACTCATTTAAGGGCGACGCGTATCGAGTGCATTCATACTACATATCATATATGTATATTGGGATTTGTGGATTTAGGATTGGACATGCATAAATCCAATTTTATTCGCATCGTATCCAGTAAATAAAGGCGACAAACTAAAATCGATCATATCGACAATACTAAAGTATAGAGCAGTTTACGTGGCTCTGATACCACTATTGGGTTTTCGGGAGATAGAGAAGGCAGCAGAAACAAAAATTTTCTTCTCCCAAACCCAGAATAAAGGAATCACATCAACGTCTATACAATAGGAAGGATGGTTTGTAGAGGCATACCTTGTCCCGAGGCTTGCTCGGCGACGTTACCTCACAGCTTGCGTGATCGTCACCTCTGGTCTTGGATGGTGTCTGTGCAGCTCCTGGTCTCACCGAGACTGTCGGGATTGACAACTATCCTCCAAGCGGCAGAAGTCTCCTGCCTATGAAGTAGTCCACACGGACCACCTGGAACTCCGATCTCCTTGTCCCACAAGGAATCGGAAGGAGTCGCACCCTCTTGTCGGCATACTAGTCACCGACACACTCTCCTGCAACCAGTTGCCTTTCTATAGTTGTCTTTCCCTTGTTGTGTCTCCCTTATCGGGTAGTACTTGCTCGGGCTCTCTCGGTTACCACAACCAGAGAAATGACAACTTTGTAGAGCAACTGGTGTTCTGAGTTGTTGTTTCTGAGAAGCCCCCAATACCCCTATATATAGAAGGGTCATGGGACATGGTTCTCTACCCCGGGCAATGCAGGATTAAACAAGAGTAGAAGGATTGGTGATTTTCCACAAAACAACCAACTGCACCACCTGAACCGATCGTTTCAGTAATGAAACGGTCGTTTGGGGAGTTGAGCCGATCGGTTTACCACCTAAACCGATCGTTTGGGGCCCTAAGCTGATCGGTTCACTTATAAGTCGATCAGCTTTTGGTCCTGGTCCAACTCAATTTGACTTTCATATTTATTTCTGATTAATCAAATATTAATCCTTGTCCAAATCGAATTTGTACAAGTGAAACAAATTGTATTTGTAAAATAGTCTTCTGACTTTCCAACCGATCTCGGTTGGTCACACGAATCGACCGGTTCAATGATTGAGTTGATCATTTCATGACACATGAGTCGATCGTCTCACCAGTTGATCTAATTGGTTCACCAACCTGAGCCGATCGGTTCATCTCATGAGCTGACCGGTTCATCTCATGAGCCGATCGGTTGGGGCAGCAGACTGTGCAAAATCACTCAATCACAGTTTCAATCAATCTGATACTCTAATCAATCAGTCCAACACCTTGAACACTATGATTTTGAGCTATCAATTAATTGAGTGTTTAATTGAACTACTAAACTCGTTTAGTAATCAATCTAAACATCATTTGTGGATAAACTCCTCTTCCAGGTTAAATCCTATGTGTGTGACCGTGCAGGTCCATTTCACGTTGGCAGTGAAAGTCCATAACACTTATGACTTCACAAGCAAAGAGTGGTGCCTAGTCGCACATCAGTGCTACCCAAGTGAAAAGAAAAGTTGTAGAACAACGTTCAATCCTACAATCCGTGAATGGTGCTACAGCGAATGTATAATTCCTTTGTCACTGATATCCCGAATGAACTCAAGGCATGGAATAGTCATCATGTCAACGTTCATTCACTTTCTTGATATCAGAGTAGATTGGAGGAGATATTTTGACATCAATATCACATACTGATTCACACATGCATGCACGCCTATCTCAATCCTACTCATCAAGTGGCCATGGATATCAAACTCCCTCAAGAGGGACTAATCCCATATCTATCACTCATCCCTCAAAAGCCCCATGTGTCAAAGCCACCCAATCATCACCTTTATAACAACCCATGTTTCAGGACTGCGTTTGATGATGTCAAAGTGTACCCAATGACATGTGTTGAGTGTAGTGATTTTAGGTCAAAGAATCACACTCACCACCATCATTGTGAGAACTGACTGTGACTACCATGTCATGGTTTCATGTGTCAAACTCATGGTGGGTCTGTACGGTACACTTGTTCTCTAACAAGTACCTACGTGTTTGGTTTGATATCTCCATATCATGACTAATGAGATTCTGTCATCAACCAAACACCACAATCTAGTCTTATGTGTCATTGTTTTCTACCTTCCACATTGACATCTGACTAGGGACATAATAAGAATGTACAAACTCTTAGCATCTGTATGATCTCATCGTTCTGGTCCTCAACTTGAAAGCATACGTCATTGAGTACTACCATTCTCTAGACATTCAATCGGTTCTATCATTATCTCATATGAATGAACCAGAAAGAATTGGAAGCTTGCCTCTGATGTTTATCAAATCGATCTTAATGTATCCCACCAATCATCCCATGATTGGCTCTTAGGGAATACATACCAACACTAGCCACATTGGTTTCAGTTGGTACTCTTCAAATCTTCATATTTCCTCATTGTACGATCTCTCATATGACATGGAACCTCCTTTGTATGTTATTGGAATGTTGATACGATCTGGGTTCCTTAGCTTGTGCAATTGCTCCGCTGTAGTCACAATATAGCTCAATTGCATTGTTGATGCTTGGAACCACCCCAAGTTCATGAACTTCTTGATCCAAATAGCCTCCTTTACTGCATTTGGTACATCAATATACTCAGCCTCAGTTGTAGAATTAGCAACTATCTCTTGTTTGGAACTCTTCCATCTTATAACTCCGTTGTTTAGGGAAAAAAATCATGATTGCGATCAATAATCATCCTTATCATTTTGGAAGCTTGCATTTGGTGTAACCCCTTACACCAAACTCTTCCTTACTGCCATAAACAAGAAACTAATCCTTAGTTCTTCTCAAGTACTTAAGGAAGTTCTTTACAATAATTTAGTGAACCTCATAGAGATCTTACTAATATCTTCTTGTCATGCTCAAGGCATATGATACATCGGGATGAGTGCATAACATTGCATACATGATAGACCTAATTGCATATGGATATGGAATCTTACTCATGTACTCTTGTTCTTTACAATAACCGGAACATAGGGCTTTAGAGAGGCCAATTCCATGTGACATGGGAAAATTTCCTCTATTTGAGTCATCCATGTTGAATCTCTTCAGCACTTTGTCAATGTGTGTACTCAGGCTTAGGCCAAGAAGCCTTATAAATATATCTCTATAGATCTTGATTCCTAATATATAGGATTCTTTGCCTAAATCCTTCGTAGAGAAGGTACTTCCACTAGTACAAATCTAACATTTAATGCCACTTTTGGTGACATCAGCTCCTTAAAAAAACCAATATTAATCTACCAACAACATCAATTCCTCATGCCAGCTGTGACCATATGTGAAGTTCTGTCGATTTAGAAAAGACACGGGTACCACTTTAACTTTAATGTCAATTTCTGTTCAGAGAAACTGACATCTAAAATTACTTGCAAAATACAAATTTTTAAGGGAAAAAAATTTGCCTCTAAAATTTTCAGCGAGGCGTTGGTTTTTAAACAACCGACGACAAAATATATGTTGCATGTCCCCACAGAAAAAATTATCCCCCAATTAATCATCAGTTCTACCAAACAAGCGAAGATTTAGACCCCTCGGTTAGTCACAATTTTTTTTGGAGATGGGTCTAAATCATCAGTTTCTTTGAAGAAATTGACAACTAGGTGTTTTTATGCCATGTCTCTGCAAAAATATTTTCCTCTCAAATTGCTTCTTAGTCATCGGTTTTGCTTGCTTAACTGACAACTTTATCCCTAACCCAAGAGCCTTATTTGACATCAAACCTCGCTTTAATCCCAAATGTAGTAAATTTGTGTCCCTATTTGGCATAAAAATCATCACTCCTTTTCCTAGATTTTTTTCTGAATAGCACTCAATGCATGAATGTGATACAGTTATTACTCTACATGCATGAAAACATTTTAATCAAATAATGTTTTGAGCTGAATTAATTAATTAATATTGTTGATGGTGATTTATTGGTTATATTACTTAATTATAATTTCTTTCTTTCTCTCTTGTTAGTGTCTGATTTAACTTAGTTCAATAATTACTTTTCAAGATTGTGTAGTTTTAATATTGATTAGTTAGAGTGATGCATGAATGAACCAATCCAAATGGAAGGATGAATTGAATTAATGATGTTACACAAAATCTAGAATATGAACGATGAAATTAGGATCATAGGTATAGCAATGACAACATCATGTATTGTATTGGTCTAGAAACCCGACCGATATTTACTCATTACGAGTAAATCTTAGATAGTCCCCAGTTTTGGATTGTTCTTGAAAACTAATCTCACTTGGGATGAAAGTGTATAATGTATATTAGTTTATCAAGATGTATTGTCAGCATTTCCCCATTTGTTCTCTAAGTACATTGGTTGGTGGACATTTGCCCATCGACATCAGTGTACTTGGAGAACTACGGGGAAATACTGCCGAAATTTTCTTGAAACCAAATACACATTATACACTGACTAGTGAGATTAGGTGTCAAAGAATGGAATAGGTGGTACACACATTCACTACTTAACCATAAACCCTAATCTTTAAACCCTAACCCCTAATCTATAAATCCTTATCCTTAAAATAATAAATCCTAATCTATAAATCTTAAACATTAATAAATGTTTTATCTTTGATCATAGAATGGATATATCATGGATGTCTATTCCAAATTGTTGCACCCCAGAGTTTATTACTGGTCTTGATCAGTTTATAAGATTTGTGGAGGAACATAGGAAACAACCTGGAGATAGGTTCTATTGTCCATGTAGGCATTGCGGTAACAACTTGAAAGTCAAAACTAGTGGTGAAATCAAAAGTCATGTCATGTGAAACATGATTATACATGGCTATACAGAATGGTACTAGCATGGAGAGATTACAAACATGAGATTAGATGTTGATAAAATTACTTGTGTTGAAGAAGAAATTCTCACTGATGATGTATATGTGAACGAACTAAATCATATAGACATGGTTGATGCAATGCTAGATAGTTGTGGGGTAGAGAACACCGATCCACCTCCCTTATATAGGAACATTATCCATGATGTTGAGAGACCATTATACATAGGTTGTACTAAGTTTACGAAGTTGAGCAATGTGTTGAGATTGTATAATCTGAAGGCTAACAATAGATGGAGCGACAAAAGATTCTCGTCATTGTTATCTTTATTGAAAGAAATTCTTCCTGAAGGAAACTAGCTTCCAATATCAACATATGAATTAAAGAAAATGTAATGCCCAATGGGAATGAAGGCTAAGAAGATACACACATGCCTGAATGATTGTGTGTTATTTCAAAAGGACTATGTTGATTTGAAAGATTGTCCAAAATGTAGGACTTCAAGGTATAAAATGACGACTTTGGGGAAGTCTAAAACTTTCTCTCCTTCCAAGGTGATGCGGTATCTACCTATAATAGCACAATTTCAACGTTTGTTTGTCAATCCGATGGATGCACATAATTTAAGGTGGCATGAAGAGGGTAAGAAAAACAATGATGGAATCCTAGGATATGCATCTGATTCCCCATAGTGGAAGTAGATTGATTTATTATAACCTGAATTTAGTGAAGAAGTCAAGAATATGAGTCTTGGGCTTTGTACGGATGGAATGAATCCCAAATAGCACATTGAGAATCCAACATAGCACTTGTCCTATTATGCTTGTTATATACAATCTTTCTCCTTGACTCTGTATGAAAAATAAGTAAATTATGATGTCATTGTTGATATTAGACCCTAAAACACCTAGAAATGATATTGATGTTTATCTAGAACCTCTGATTGATGACTTAAAGAAACTCTGAGGTGAAGATGTGATGACCTATGATGCTCCATGTAGAGAGAAAATTTGTTTGCATGCTATGTTGTTTTGTACTATTAATGACTTTCCAGCATATGGGAATTTGTTTGGATACAGTGTAAAAGGATCCAAAGCATGCCCTATACGTGAAGAGAGCACTGATTCAATATGACTAAAACATGGTGGCAAGACTGCATATCTTGGTCATCGAAGGTTTCTTCCAAAAGTTCATCCTTATCGAAGGTTGCGTAAAGCATTCAATGGATCGAATGAGGAATGAAGTGCCCCTAAACCTATACTAGGGGTGGTTGTTTATTAAAGACTAAAAGATTTTGTCAATGAATTTGGTAAGAGATCACAATGTACCATTCCCACACAGTGTGACAAACCTTTATTCAAGAAGGGGTCAATATTCTAGGATCTTCCTTATTGGAGTTCTTTGGCAGTTAGGCATTGTATCAATGTCATGCGTGTTGAGAAAAATTCTTGTGATAGCATCATTGGTACTCTATACCAAGTAAGATCAAAGATGGCATCAAATCTAGAATAGACCTACATGAAATGGTAATAAGGGAAAAATTAATAGAAGTAGTTAGCAGTGATTGGAAATTATATTTACCTCCTGTTTGTTACACATTGTCTAGAAAGGAGAAGAAACCTTGTTGTGAGTGCTTGCTTAATGTTAAGGTACCATAGGGATACTCTTCCAATATCCATAGACTAGTATCAATGAAAGATCTAAAGCTGATAGGTCTTAAATCTCATGATTTTCACACTCTAATGCAACAAATAATGCATGTGCCAATTCGATCTATACTACGAAGCATGTAAGGTTTGCAATCACTAGACTTTTTTTCTTCTTGAACACTCTATGAAGAAAAGTTATTGATCTTGAGAATCTTGATAAGTCGTAAAGAGAAGTGGTTGTTACCCTATTCCATCTTGAGATGTAATTTCCTCCTTCCTTCTTTTATATCGTGGTACATCTTATTGTAATGACTACGTAAATGAAAATGTTGGGACCAATTTTCTTCATTAGATGCATCCTTTTAAAGTATACATGAGTGTTTTTAAAGGTGATGTTCGAAATCATTATCAGCCTGAAGGGGGTATTGTTGAGGGTTATGAGGTGAGGGAGGTTAAGGTCTTTTGCAATGACTTTTGGAGTTGAAATGAAGCTCCTACAAATGACAAGAATATTAAGGACTATTTCGGCATAGGGACTTTAGGAGCACAAGTGCAAGTAATCAATCATAAGTTGTGGGAACAAGCTCACTTGTATATTTTACACAATAAGATGAAGTGAGTGTTTATATCACTGAACATACCAATTTCATCAAGAAACAATATCATCGAGCCAATTCAATGTGGCTTTCTAGAGAGCATAACAAGACATTTATTAGGTGGTTTGAAGATAAAGTTTACGTCAACTATCTCAAAGTCCATGTAATGTTGCTGAATATATCAAATGCCCCACCTTTAAACCAAAAATGAATGTTATGTCTTATAAAGGGTTTCACATAAATGGGTTCTCATATTACACAAAGCCTCAAGATGATAAGAGCATCGCCCAAAATAGTGGGGTCACCCTTCAAGCATCTTCATTGTCTTTTTTCTAGAGTGAAGCGTAAGAGTCCAAGTGAAGATAAAATATCATATTATGGCATAATTGAAGACATATGGCAGTTTGAATATGTATATCTTAAAATTCCAATCTTTAAGTGTAATTGGGTTGATAACACCAAAGGAGTTGTTGTGGATGAATTGGGTTTCACATTAGTGAATTTTGAAAAGATTGACAAGAAGGATGAACCATTCATAATGGAATCACAAGTGAAACAAGTATTTTATATCGATGATCCTGCAAATGAAAAATTGTCAGTTGTTCTTCATGGTAAAAGACAATTCTTTGAAGATACTATAGATTAAGAAGAGTACTATGACAAGTATGATGACTCTAGTCCTTTCCCAGTTGGCTTGACAACACCAAATATTGAAACTGATGATGACTTATATATGCATGGAGATCACAATAAGGGAATGTTAATCGATAAAAGGTCTCAATGTTAGAGGCGTGCTTTTATTTTTTTTAATGTTAGATGTCCATTTCTTAATCTTATATTTCATAGTTTGACTATTTTTATATGACATTCCCAGATGGTGTTTGACCATGAGTATAGTGATCGTGATGATTATTAACATGAGGATGAGCAACATCATGCTCTATTTGGTGTAAGTTGTGTATTGTTTTATCAACACGTTGTGCATTTTACAATATGTCTATCTTGTTGTATCACATTTAATAAGTTATATGTTTATGACCTATATGTTTTTTATTTGTCAATTTTAGGTTGCGATGTACGTCCTGAGGATCTTGTTCCGCTTGATGAGAAGCTTAAAACAAAATAAAAAATAAGGGGCATCACCATGATGAACAAGTTGATATAACAAAGGGGTAACAAACCAAAGTTGGTCGTTGAGTTTGATCATGTAGGAAATCTTATTGGAAAGAAATAGAGTACTTTTGTTTCAAATTTAGGGGTTTTACTTGTAGCCATTGTAGTATAGCAGTAGAATCTTGGCATAAAATTTATAAAAGCAAGAAATACATCATATGGAAAGATCTATGTGTGAGATATTACCATTTGCAATTATGTTTTTAAAACTTATAATTCCTTTTTTTATGACCGAGAAAACCCACCTCGGGCGAGCCTGGAATGGTAAATCTTGAGGCATGAGAGGGTGTGGTCCGGTCACCCCCTCCCATGCCAAGTTAGGGTGGAGTGCCTTTCGTAGATACATGTCGGTGTGATTCAAACCCGGGTCCTTCATCTGGACTTACCGAGCCGCAACCAGTTGGGCTACTCTAGCCGAACTACAATTCTATTTTAAGAATATTCCATTAGTTATATTAAATGTTGTAGAACAGATTTGACCTGGATAAAAATGTGCATCACAAAACGGTGATGCAACACTATGGGAGGGTTCTGAGTAATTATAGAACAACTCTGAAAAGACTATACATACGTGAGACTGAGAAGAGGGAGAAGTCAGCCACTGAGCAATGGAGGTATATGCACTCAATGAAATGGGAGGCATTTGTTTCTATGAAAAATACTGATGAATTCAAGGTATTAAGCCTCACTCCCCATTTTGAATGCTTTCTTATGAATTCATTGTTTTACCTTGACATAGTAGGTTATATTTTACTTACCCATTATTTTTTATGATTGTTACTAACCAGGATACAAGTGCTACTTAAAGAGAAAGGTGTGCAAAGAATGTGCAAAACCACATGATGGGTCGAGGTGGCTATGCAAATCTTCGCCAAAAGCTACTATAGTCATCTTCTTCTCAAGAGCCTACTCCTAGGACTGCTGAGTCCTCTACTACTACTACTGAACCTCTACTTCATCATGATATATAGATAGTTGGAAGGCAATCCAAATATGGAAAAATAAACAACCCCACAACTGCTGAGGTGATTGTAAAAATGGTAATATTCAACTCTCAAAGCAATTAGTATTGATGATTGTTATGTTTAACTTACCAATTACTATTGATGATGATTAGCGGGAGCTCTATGAGCAAAGGAAACAAGGCAAGTTCATCCCTGAGGGCACAAGGGATGAATTGATAATTGCTCTAGGTAATCCAGAGCACTCTAGACGTGTTAGGGATGTAGGCGTTGGTGTGGGTATAAGAGTGTTTTTTGGGCCATTAGAGCATAAATATGTCCAAAAAGGGGATTCTCAAAAGAGGAGGTAAAAGAGTTAATTGCAAAGGGAATTCAAGAAGCAATGAGCCAGTGGGTACCTTCTCAGTCAGTGGCTCAGATAGTACCAATTGTGCCTCCCCTCTCTTTATACAAGGTGGATACCCCTATGACATAGCTGGTTGGGAGTAATCTTGTGGACCCAACATTTATCATGTTCGTTGTAAGTATTTTTATGACGTAGTAGTCTTTTCATGATTATATGTTTAGATATATATAACACTCTATGCAAATTTGTAGGATTTGAGGCCATGTCGTCTAAAATTACAAGAAAATATCATTGTTTTGGGTGAGGCTTACGCACTCCTTTCAGGTGCCATGATTCATGGTGTTCCATTACATGCTGATGCAGTTCGCGTGTGTCCGAGGCTTGTCAAAGAATCTTGGAAGAAGTATCCATTGCACTATGCCCACCTTGACACTGAGATGATAGGTGAAGCAGAAGGCGGTATGGTCACGTGGCCCAAAGTGAGAGTTATCTATAGTGATCATGATGTATGGTAAATTACATTATGTTTGTATCCATATATACATGAAAATTGATATGAAATTATATATATGCAGCACATAGGGCCTAAGAAACCCCTTACATATCATCCTCCTCAACCTCCACCTCCTCTAGAAATACCTGGTTGGTTTGCAAAGGACCTATTCGACTGGATAGGTCCTCAATGTAGGTGTATGACACTATTTATAGGCAAACATGAAGAACATTTACCTATTGTGGTTTCTATTAAGGAGGACTCTATCGGTCAATGTTATGATTGTAGTATATTTCTACAAGATGTTTTGGAGTAGTTCTGTTATGCTTGGTTGAATACATTTGTGATAGAACTTTTGATATAGTGAGATCTTATATACTTATATACCTCATTTTATATAATGTAATCTGTTTTGTTATATATTAATGCATACATGATATACATTTTGTATCCACTTACATAGGGTCTGTACATAGTTTTCAATGACCCATGTGGGATTTCTAGTTCCATCCTTGATTAGCAATGCAATTAAAGACCCCGCATTTGTTACCCTATATTGCTCTACAACATTTAAATATTTTGGTATTAAGAAAAAGACTATGATATTAGCTCTATACAATATTTTGTAAGTTTACTTTGCTTATAATTTTGACTTAAGACGTTACATTTCATTGTGGATTTTACACGTGTGTGAATGTGAAGATGAATGAATAAATGTTTCTACTTGTCATAAGAATGAAATTGGTATATATGTAAATAAAGTAACATGTGTATGAATAAATGTGAAGATGAATAAATTATGATCGTACATGTGATGAATAAAATTATGTGAATAATATATTTGTTATTGAAGGTTTGGTGGCCTGTTGCTAAGTTGAACTCATAGGATGTTGCTAACTTCTAGTTTAGAACTGAATTGTAGGTTCTACATCCTATAGACCAGCCAGATAACAGGTTGTAGGCCTATAATTTAAAAAAAAATTAGTCATCAGTTTTATAAAAAAACAACAGTATAGGCATGAGTCGTCAATTTTAATCAAATAACCAACATCAAAGGATAAAACAAAAATGGTTGTGCTGATCAGCATGACCACGCTAGGTATCATTTCATAGGTGTCATTTTGTTAGATATAACTGTCATTTTACATCAAAATTGTTGGTTGTTTGGGCTACAACTGACACTGTACATCATGATAGGTGTTAGTTTCTACTGAACTGACATTTTAGGATCCTTTACCAGTTATAAACTTGACCTAGTACATCATGATAGGTGTTTATTACTTTTATCCACACAACCAATGACTAGAGATCTGGCATCAGTTTTGTCTTCCCCAAAGAACCGACTTCTTAGGCATGTGTCTATAGTGTCACCTACTTAGGTGTCAGTTTTAAACTGACTTGAAAGGATTGTTTTAACCAACACCAGAGATAGTTTATGTACTTATGTTCCCAACCAATTCTTTACCATCTATAAAGTAGGAATATCATTCTCTATCAATAGTATGTCATCTAAATACAATATGAGAAATACAATTATACTCCCACGAGCCTTCTTGTTCACACAAGGTTCATCTTCATTTTGGCTAAAGCTAAACTCTTTGATTTTTATGTCAAATAGAAGATTCCAGCTCTGAGATGCTTTCTATAATCCATAGTTTGACCTTTGTAGATTATAAAATTCATTGGATTCCTTTGGATTTATAAAACTCTCAAGTTGTGTCGTGCACACATCATCAAGAATATTCCCATCAAGAAAAGTGGTTTTAACGTCCATGTACCAAAATCTCAGTCATAATAAGCTGCAATGGCAAGCATGATCTCGTTGGACTTAACCATGGAAACTAGTGAAAAAGTTTCATCATAATCAACACCTTGGACTAGTTTGAAACCTTTTGGAACCAATCTTTTCTTATAGGTTTGTACATTACCGTCATGTTCATCTTCTTCTTGAAGACCCACTTCTACCCTATGGGTTTTACCCCTTCAGGTGGATCCACCTAAGTCCATACCTTGTTTGTGTACATGGATTCCATCTCAGATCTCATGTCCTCAAGCCATTTCTCAGACTCTAGTCCCTTAGTAGCTTCTAGGTAGGTTGTTAGGTCATCATCTATGGCCAACTTACCACTTTCTTGGGTCACAAGATAACCAAATCTTTTAGGCTCAAGGGATCCTACTAGATCTATGAGGTTCATGTGTTACATGAGGAACTTGAGATTCCACAAAAAATTGCGAGTCTCCTTGTTCCTCCTATACCTCTATAGGTTCAATGAGTTCTTCTTGGTCTCAAACCTCTTCGAGTACTACTTTCCTCTCCCTGATTCCTTTGGAAATAAATTCCTTTTCTAGGAATGCAACATCCTTGGCAACAAACACTTTATTGTCAGATGGGTAATAAAAGTAGTATCCCTTGGTTTCTTTGGGATATCCAACAAAATAACATTTATCTGAGCTAGGGATAAGCTTCTTAGGAAACAGTTTCCTCACATATACTTGATATATCCAAATTCTCATAAAAGACATTTTGGGGCACTTCCTGACACAAATTTCATATGGTGTCTTTTGAACTAATATAGATGGTACACATTTAGTGTAAACATTGTGGTTTCAAGAGATAACCCCAAAAGGAAGTCAGAAGATCAGCAAACCTCATCATTGAATGCATCATATTTAGTAATGTGTGATTCCTTCTTTCTTATACAACATTATGTTGTGGTGTTCTAGGTGGAGTCCATTGTGACACGATACCATGGGCTCGCAAAAGATCCTCAAACTATTGGCTTAATTATTCTTCACCTCAATCAGAATGAAGTGCCTTAGTACTTTTACCAAGTTGGTTCCATACTTCATTCATGAAATCCTTGAACGTTTCAAGGGTTTCTAACGTATGTTTCATCAAGTAAGCATAACCATACCTACTGAAATCATAAGTAAAGGTAATGAAGTATTTATAACCACCTCTAGCATTTGTTATGAAAGGCCCACATACATCGATATGTATAATTCATTGATCACTAGTTGTCTCACTATTTCCAGTAAAAGGAGTCTTTGTCATCTTTCCCAACAAACAAGATTCACATGTCTCTATTAATTTGAAATCAAAAGAGTCCAGATAACCATTTTTATGGAGTCTGGATATGTGTTTCTCATTTATGTGCCCTACATGACAATACCAAAGGTATGTTTGGTTTGAATTATTGAGTTTTTGTCTTTTGGTATTTACGTTATACATGCTTACCAGATCTATCAAGTATAGACAATGAGACATTGGGGTACTTCCATAAAAGATCATATCTTTACTAATAGGACATCAACCATTCTTTATAAGAAATTTGAATCCATTCTTATCCAAACAAGATACCGATATGATGTACCTATTATTGGCAGGTACATATTAGTAATTCTCCAACTATACTATAAGACCACTCAACAGAGATAACTCATAGGTTTCAATTGCACTGGCAACAACTCTTAATCCATTAGCAACGTGTAGTTCAACCTCACCATTCATTAAAGGTGTACTTCTTTTCAGGTCCTTCACATTTGAGCAAATGTGCAATCCACATCTGGTATCAAGTACGTAAGATTAGTAAGTAACAAGTTAATCTCAATTACGTATATACCAGAAGTAGAGATATCTATCCCATGCTTCATGTTCCTAGATTTCCTTACCCCTCTCCTTATTTTGAGTGCAGAAGACTTGGACTTCAACTTAGCTTCTAAACACTTCTTGGCTTTGCCTTTGTCTTTGGACTTTATTTCACTAATCACCATCGCGGGTGTGTCCTTCTTCATTTGTGCCTCAACATTTATCAAAATGTCAAGCAACTCAAATAGTGGTTTATGTAAGTTACTCAAGTGATAACACTCAATAAACTAGCTATATGATTCAAGAAATGATTGCAGAATCATATATGTGGCCAACTCTTGACCAAAAGGAAATCCCAATCTCTATAGAAGTTCCACATGTCTAATCATATTAAGCACATGGGGATCTAATGGATCTCCCTCTGTCAGTTGCACTCAGACAACACCTTAGAGATATTATACCTTTCTTTTTTTTCATGTTGTTTATGCAACTCATAGTTCATACAACCTAGCATGAGGTTTTTGATGTCTATGGCATCATTGACACGCTTCAAGTAAGCATCCATTTCTACCTTAGGTGTATATGGAGCGGGTCCACTATTACTGTTGTTTCATGGACATAGAGAACACTTCTCAAAGTCTTGAACTAGTTATGGAAGTTTATCATGTTTAGCAATGATTGTGTGTTTCCATTTATATATATAATAGTAAAATTTGCACTTGTCAAAACATTTTTTTATTTGATTTGATAATATTGACTATATTAATTAGGAATTTATTTAATTATCACTCCCAATATTTTTTCAAATTAAAAGCTGTCGTTACCAATTTAGGAGTTTGTAACTTAAAATCTCTTTTTGAACCAAGATCCATATTTCATCAAATCATGAGTCAGCTTTGACTGATCACCCACAACTTAACTATTTAGGTAGGCAACTTTTGTCAATTGTGTCTTATGCAACTCTTAGATAGATTATGTGCACAATGTCTTATCACAATAAATCTCCATGCTTCAAGGCCCTTAATCTCATTAAGGTTACCTAGTTAAGCATGATCTAAAAGGAAACATGATAGAATATGTAATGTTTTAGCATATCTACATAGCTACCATCACACTTCCATGAGATAGACGGTGCACCACGATTTGGCATAACCTACACTTTGTCAATCGAGCTTTTCATGTGTGTTTCTCATTGAAAGCATCTCAGGCTTTATATTTATTCAGGGATTTGTATTTTTAAATATATATACATGCCCAATAACCACATACTTATATGTATCATATTCATACCACATCCCATGAACGGACCATGCTCATGTTCATAAAAAACCATGCAATTATAAAGCACAAGCAATGGTTATGGTCATACTATTGTAATTCCTTGGATCCCGAAAGGAATTAGTACCACCTAAGGTCTACATCATATGTAGAAACTTGCTCTTGATGAAGTATTCTTAAATCAATCTGGGTCAATTGGTTCAACTCTTGAACCTATTAGTTTGCCTCCTGGTCAGTTGGTTGGTCTCTTGGATCGGTCATCTAGTCTCCAGCCTAAACAACGTCTGGACACCTCTAGTCCATTGGTTGGGCCACCATTCGATTGGTTTGGCTCCTCCTATCATTAGACCTTCTCAATCCTCCGGCCAATCGGTCTTTCATCTGAAATGGGTGGTTCGTCTGGTAAAGATCATCCTCTTTGCCATAACAAGAACTAAAACTATGCTAATCCTATTTAACATATTACATAGTAATAGGAAAACCTTGAGTTACATTTGAGGGAAACATAGGAAGGAGAGAATTAATAGTTTTACATAAGAAAGAGAAGATAGAGGTTTGGTATACAAACTGAGATATAATAGGAATAAATAACCATCCAACCAAGCACAAAGATCTAGGGTTATTGTCCATAACCATGCTAACATACACCATCCAAATTAGTTTTAGGGTGTCGTGTATAAATTGCATATATACCATATAATATACATAGGTATCATATGTGTTCTTTAATTTGATATGAACATTACTCATTTATATATTCACATAATGTGTAATAAATAAATGATGAAAACCAAAATCCAATCATATTGATTAAATACCAAAACATAGTAAATTAGTGTGGCTCTAATACCACTGTAGGCAAATATGACATTAGATACGATAGCAGAAATAAAAAATTAACTGCCATATTCGCCTTAGACATTAGATTACATTAACAACTATGTAATGGGAAAGAGGGTTGCTAGGTTTATACGTGGTCTTAGAGAAAGTCCAGTGACTACCCATTCTATAGTGTGTGTCTTTCTTAAAGTTGCACCTGGACGGTGTCAGCAACGATCTCCTAGTTGATCACCACAGACGATGGTCCACATCGTCCTCCTAGCAGGTGGCAATGACCTCTTTACCTCTATAGTAGTCCACATGGACCACCAGGAAATGCCATTCTAGTTGAACGTACAAGAAGGAGTTGTCCCTTCTAGTCAACATGCTAGCGTCGACTTGCTCACCCAATTGTCTCTCCCTTACCTCCCTTTGATGGGAAGGATTTTCTCGGGTTCTTACGTTACCACAGTTGTGAGAAGATAAAAATTGTTAGATCTTATTGGTGTGTCTCTAGAAATCCTTGACTACCCCTATATTTATAGGAGGGTCAGGGTCGGGATTTCTAATTTGTGTAGGAGTCAAAGAGACGGTTTTTTCATGAATTTTCAAAACCTACAAACCAATAATTGGTTGGTTCACACATGAAACGATTGATTAAACCCTTGAATTGGTCTTTTCACTATGTTTCCCAATTGCACTTGTATTGGTATTTAATATTCAATTATCACACAACATGACATCCAATCATATTGATAAACCAAACGGTTAATTCACAAGCTAAACAAGTCGATTCATAGATCTGAGTTGATTGCTTCACTTTTTGAACTGGTTGTTTTAAAAATCTGACTGCCAATACTAGTTTAAATTGACATGATACTTGAATCGACTAGTTCAAAACTTGAACCGGTTGGTCTACATCCTAGTTATTCAACTTTCAGTTATTATTGTTTAAATTGAAATCTAACACTTCATTAATCACGTTTAAACTAAATTCATGAATAAACTCCTATTCTAGGTGTATCCTATGTGTGTGATCCTATAGGTTCCAAGTTACATTGGCAGTGAATGTCCTTAACTAATTTATGACATCACAAGCAATGAGTGGTATCTAGAAAGACATCATTGTTATCTAATTAATCAGAAAGTTGGAGAACAACTTCAACCTACAATCTTGTGATTGGTGTTACAACGATCATATAGTTCATTTGTCACTGATATCCATATTGAACTCGAGGTATGGAATTTTCTTCCTCTACAATGATAAATCAATGTTCCTTGAACTAGAGCAGACTATCTGAGATATATGTAAGCTCAATATCACATATTGACTCACATGAGTGTCGCATGCATTTCTCAGTCTCTCTGATCAAGTGGCCATGATATCATAGTCATGTAGGTGGGAAAAATCCCATCTACATAACCCATAGACATCCCCATGTGTCACAATGCACCCGAGAACCACCTTTGTGGCAACCCTTATTCAAGGTCATGATGGTTGATGTCAAAGTACATCAAACGACATGTGACGAGTGTAGTGATTTCAAGTCTAAGAACCACAATAACCACCATCATCATGAGAAATGATTATGACTACCAATCATGGTTTCCATGCATCACTCTCAAGGTGGGTCTGTCTGACACACTATTCTCTAATAAGTATCTATGTGTTTGGTTTGATATAACATATCATGACTTAATGAGATTTTGTCATCAACCAACTCACATTCTTGTCTTATGTGTTACTGTTGTCTATTGCTTCAATAATTACAACCTCCTAGGGACATAACAAGAATGTACATAATCTTGACATCTGTATGATCTCTTTATTCAAGTCCTTAACTTGAAGACATACATCATTGAGTAACATCATTCTTTAGACATTTATTATGTTACATCTTTATCTCATAACTGAATCAAACATAATAAATTGGAAGATTGTCTTTATTATTAATCAAGTCACTCACAAGATATGCCACTACAATCATCATATGACTGGCTTTCTGGGCATACATACCAACAAATATTACCATCTCCACAAGATCCTTTACACCTTGATTGGTATTAGTATACAAGTAGGGGCATTGTTGACCTAAGTGTTATACATTGCCATATTTTGATAATGACTTAACCATTCCATTCATATGTATCTAATATGTTTGTTTGAAATTAATTTTAGGCATTAGGTACATGAAAAGGAGAAAATTGATCAAGCCCTAGCTTGTTTTTATTCAAGTAAAAAACAATGCAAATGCATGTTTTTGGAAAACACTCCAAACCACATTAGGTTATTTTTATGATCATTTGTATTGATGATATGACGTGTAACTAAGATGAGAAAAAATCAGAGACACTTAATTCATACATTTATCACTTAAAAGCCATTTTGTAAAATTCATTACATGTTGTTGAATCCTTAATGGATTTTGAGAATGATTTTGAATCGGTCGAGTTGCACATTCACAAAACTAGACTGATCCCTTTGCAGCCAGAAACTAATTTAAGTGGATTGATTGAGTTCCACAAGGAAAAACTTGACCTATGGTTTAAATTGGCTTTATCATATAGTGTGATCAGTCAAGTTATCTTTATTGAAACTTGATCTAATAAACTATATGGAAAATGTATAAAAAGTGATTCTAGCCGTTGGGGAGTTGCAAAAGTTGAATTTATATCCGCTGCAACCATCAAAATGGATAGAAATTTTTTGTAAGTGTTCCTACCCTCTAGTGTATGCACTCAGCTATAAATAGGACCTCTTGGAGTTCATTCCAAGGTTGTTGCTTCATGCTATTCAAGCTCCTTGATATAGTTTAGTGCATTCAGTCCACTTGAACCCCTTTCTCTCTCTTATTTACACTTCAATTCATCATTATGAGTGAGAGAGATAATTCATTGTATGCTTTTAAATCTATCAAAGGTTCTCCTTTCCCAGCCCCTTTCCTAAACATCAAGTTGGTGAAAGCGTTTCCAAGTGAAGGAGAAGGTGTAAGCTTCTTAAAGCTATAGAAGAAGGTGTATAAAGCTTTTTTGAGTGAAGGAGGAGGATAAGGTAGAAGATCCAAGGAGTTGAGTGGGTAAATCCTTCAACGCAAAGGACTTAGTGAAAGAAGGGCATCTCATTGGTGAAGGCATCCAGATGTTTATAAGAGAAGGTAAGACCTTGGTGAGGTAGAAGACTAGCTCGTGGATAGGCAAGACCTTGGTTGTAAGGTTATTGGCTCCCTTGACCTTAAAGGGAAGTTGGGTATCTTGTCCCAAAAAAGGTAGGTCATATGTTGTAACTCTTATAAGTGAATATAAGGAGTAGACATGGTTAAGAAATCCTAGAGCTTGAACTATCTAGGTGGTGGACTTACTCTCTCCTAGTTTGGAGAGTGGACCTACTCTAAAGCAATTTGTTCTATTGCTTGTTCCAATATCTCTCATCCTTTCTATGCATGTTTAGATTGGCACAAATTCACTACTTGCAATTGTGCCTAGTTGAAGTAAATTGAAGGACTGACAATTCTTATGAAAGGTTTGTAGATCTTTTCACCCCCTCTAGAGACCTAAGATCCAACAAGTGGTATCAGAGACATGATCTTCTCTAACACATCTCCCACGATATGAGTAGATGGGTCAATTGGGTTCATCAACCTAGAGGGATGCTTCTCCATGATACCTTTGGTCTTCGATGTCACCAATTTCCTTTATTGGAAATGGTGAATGTAGTTCTACATTCAAGGACTGAATTGTGACACGTGAAAGGTGATGATTGATCCATACAAGGAGCCTACGAGTGATGTAGATACTCGCGATGAAGCTACAATCAAGAAGGTTCAGCTCAATTCTAAGGCAATAAGAATCATCTATCCTTCCCTAACTCCCTCTGAGTTCAACCAAATCTCAACTTGGGACACAACCCATGAGATTTGGAACAAGTTGTGCATTACCTATGAAGGCACAATAAGTCAAAGAGTCAAAGATCTACATTCTCAATGGAATGCTTTAGAACTTCAAGATGGATAAGAAGGAAAGAGTTGTCGAGATGTACACAAGGCTCAACACCATCATCAATGGGTTGGATGCTTTGGGCCACACATTGGATAGAGGGACTATCAATTCTAAGATCCTAAGGTATCTTCTCAAGAGATTGGAACCCAAGCTGACTTCAATTGAATAAGTTAGAAGTCATGGTGACTTACCCACTGAGGAGATCATCGGAAACCTTCATGCTCATGAGCCAAGGCTAGACAAGCAAGAAGAAGATGACAATCAAGAGGAGAAGGAATCAAAGAAGATCAAAGTCAATGCCTCGAAAGATCAAGTGGAGAACGATTCTCCAACAACTACTTTCTTGCCATTCCTCTCCACCTTCCTCAAGTTAAGATGATGTCCCTAGTGATCATGAAGAAAACCACTCCAAGGGCAATCAAAAGGAAAATTCGTCATCATCCTCAACTCCTAGATGCTATGAATGTGGACAAAAGGGGCATTACAATAATTAATGCCCAAAGGCCAAGAAGGCTTACCACAAGAGAAACCACAAGAAGAAGGATGACTACAAGAAGGAAGGCAAGTACAAGAAGATGTATAAGAAGGATAAAAGGAGCAAGGATGTAGCTCATGTGGCTTGGGAAGAATACTCTCAAGTGGCTCAAGCTCTAATGAAGGAGAGTGCCATCTTACACTAATGGCCTCCACAAGTGAAGACATTGGTGAGGTAACTGAGGTAAGCTTGTGTGAGTTATCCAAAGAAACTCTTATTGATATGATAAATGCTTCCCATTCATCTTATGTTGAATGCAATTCTAAAAAGAAAAGGCTAGGAAAGATCATTGATGATTTGTATGCTAAAATAGATATTCTTTATCAAAATGAGAAGTTGCATCATGATAGAATTGATTCTGTAATGACCCCGCCTCCCAGTAACCTCCAATTATGGGAGACTAAGAGGTCAGTGCCGTTATCCCAATTTTCAGATCAAATGTTCGACAAATAATCAATAATAATTATCAAATTCTACCAAACTAAACTGAAAGGTTGTAATAAAATTAAACTTTTCATACCTTTTTCAAAAACTTGGATATCTACTTCTATCCACATGGAGTCTATTCTAACCAATCCTCCTTTTAACTTTAATTCATATTTAATTCCACATATGCCACTTTACTGTTTGTTCTTTTCACTTGTACCTAAAACGTCGACAAACAAAATGTCAGTCAGCATAAAGCTGGTATGTGGGGGAAACAATAATCGTGCCACTATGATGACAACATATTGCAATCAAATATGATTTAACAAACAACTTTATCTTTTCAGCATAACTTCTCAATCCATACATATCCCAACCTCTGCACTGTCCCTGCAGTGGACCAGGATGCTACCTTCCTCATGGTAGATCCCCATTAAACCCCACATGATCCTACCTAACAGGTAGATCAATATCTAGGGTTGAGTCGCATGGCAATACCCATAGGTAGCCCAATCCCTCACTCATGGTGTTCTAAAGAGTCGCATGGAACTACCCATAGGTAGCCCAATCCCTAACTCTTAATAACCTGATGGTCCCACTTAACAAGTAGACCCTTTACCAGATTACCCTTTTCATCATTAGAAAAGCCACAGAGGAGGACTAGGATCTGAGCCAGTCATGTATACATACTTATGGTGATAGTCATAGTCACTTTATAGTGGCATGAAATAAAAGTCATCCAAGCAGTTATTTTTAGGCAACTGATAAAACAACCGAGAATCACTGTGAAACTAAAGCGGTTAACCCTAAGTGTAATCACATACCTGTCAGGCTGATTTGAGATAGAATAATCCAATCAAGAAATCCAAATAAGCAAACAAGCAAGCACATTATGAGATCCTAAAATATGCATACAATTTCCTAGTATTAATCATGCCATCAAGATCTACTAAACCTAGCTCGATTCCTAGGGTTTCTAATCCACTTTTAGGGGTTTCATTGCAATTAGGGTTTCCCTTCATCTCTTACTATTTTAAACCCTAATTTTATACAATTACTCACAAACCCTAATTATCTCATCTATTCATCATGAAAGATACTAAGGTTATCTTTTAACAACATATAACCCTGATATCAGAAAAAGCATAATTAGCCATCTATTAAGTCAATTAAGCCTCTTTTACATTAAAGCTACCATTTTTATCCTTTTAATCCATGACAAGATCATTATGCTCATTTATCATCAATTCATAGTTCATTAGGGTTTAAATCACACATGAACTCTATTTGTCATTAATTCTACCTTTATCCATTAGAAAACCCTAATTACTACATTAAGGGTATTTGTCTACAATTAGGAACCTTTATACTCAAAATAGCTCAGAAGCATCATGTCTTAGCTCTATTCACAATTTTGAATAACTAAAACCATTAAGAGTCACATTTACTCATATTAAGGTTTCAAGGCCCATTAAAGTGTATTTGTGCACATGAACTTCTAATTAAACCAATTACGTGCAAATTTAATCCTTTTTGTTCTTTATGCACCTTTTTGCATTATCATGTTAATATCAACTTTAATCATAAATAAACCATATTAATTCATTAATCACCTCTAAATAGGGTTTCTTAATCTTTAATTCATTAAAGTTGATAAGTTACACTACTTCTAGAATTACAAGAGAAATTTGCCTTCAAATATATTTTTATTGCATTCCTTGAGTTCTCCTGATCAAAATTCATATATAATGTGCATCCATTCGAGCTATCAGCAAGCGCAACGTGTTCCTGCTCCATGCAACGTTGCTGGTTAGTTTGAAAACATTTCGAAATGATGATATCGCCCTCGGTTAAGTTAAACGCTTCTTCAGCCTGCGGAGGGCAAAACGGTCCAACGACCCAAAGGGTCGTCTTCCTCCTCTCGCACCCTAGTAGTGCCACAATTTGTAGTAGGTTGCAGGCATGATATCCTTCTCCAGGGCCTCGATGGCTGCCACCACTCCTCGCCCTAGCCCCTCCGCCTTCCACTGCACCTGGGGCACCACCCAACGCGTGGCCTAGGAGGCTAAATAGAGTGCACAAATCCCGCGACTAGCGGATGACCTGCAGCCATCTAGCGGAAGTGGCTCAGGTTCTAGAGCATGACAAGATGGCCTCACTCTTCTGGTGTTGTCATGGGAGCATTGGGCTTCCATCGCACCTCCTTCGCTTATTGTCTTTATTCCTCTAACTTATTGTCTTTATTGCTTGCCTTTTAACCCATTGGCATGAAATTCTATTTTCTTGTAATAGAAAATACTTCCTTTTTTATCAATACCACAAAATTCATTAATAAAGTATCACCTTATCCTCTTATTTAGCATTATTGGTATTTTCTCTTTCTTTCTTATCCATTGGGGGTCCTTGGACCCCAAAAAACTCCAAGATTTCGAAATTCCTTTATAAGGATACTTATTATCCTTCTAGATGCATCTATATTCATTATTTCTCATCATCTTGTTTATTTCTTATTAAACTATCTCTTTTTGAGGATTTCTCTTTATCTTTCTTTTTATTTTCCTCAATGGAATTCCATTTAACATTAGGAATCCTTTGGATACGAAAATCCACCAAGTATAACTCAATTATGCCTCTTTCCACTTATTTTCCACATTTTATCATTGTTTTCAATTTCTTTCTTAATAAAGAAATATTTAATTGATCTTTTATTTTCTTTTTGCATTATCTTTGCAACTTTGGACTCCTTGGAACCCAAGGAACCCAAGAGGCATGAAATCCAACTTTGGATTATTCACTTTTTCCTTCTAGAGGTTTCTACACGTTTCTTTTCTCAAAAACTCAATTATTCATTTACTAATTGAATTTCCTTGTTATTGGGCCCAATAGCCAATAAAGCCCACAAAACAATCATCAAGGCTATTGTAAACGAAATCCATTTATTCAAGACAAATTATATCTTTATTTGTTCAGATATCTTTAATATGAGAAATCACATTTCTCACCAAATGAACCAAAAAGTTGGGGTTGTAACATCCTTCTTCTCTTATAGGAATTTTGTCCTCAAAATTCCATCAAGTGTCCTCAAAATTCCATCAAGCAAAAAAAAATTGGTTAAGATTTTTCCATGTCCATCATTGGCCCCTTGTGGCTTTGCCCTATCCATGGTTCTTTAAAAGAACCTTTATCATCACATATTCTTTTCTCTGAGTTCTTTCACCTTGGCATTTATAAACCTCAAGGTGACTCAGGTCATTTGAGCCTCCCTTGGGTCTCACTAGGTTCATTTCTCTGCACATGGTCTGGGTACCTCATATAGTGCTCCAAACTGGACACATGAAACTCATCACACATCACATTATCCTGAGGGGCAAGGCAACTTAACCTTCTCCACAAAACCATGTCAAAAGAACCCACACATCGGGGATTCAACTCTCTTAGATATAACTTAGAGGGGTCGGATTTTCATGTCACATATTCCCCCACAGTGAACTGCAGGTCAGTCTACTTTGCATCATCTTATGACTCATTTCATCCATGGGCTCCTTTCAGCCATTGCACGATCAAAGCAACTTCATCTACACACTTTTTGGTCCTTTCTTGACCTTCGCGAGGTCCCTTTACCAACATCATCTTAATGAAGTGGTGACCGACACAACCTCCCTTGCAGAGCTTCTTTACATCCCGATACTGGCTATGGTGGTTATCATCACATCTTACAAAGGACAAGAACTGTCTCTATGTATCACCTTGAACGAGCACACATGCTCTCATTAGACCCTCTAGTCTAGATCATACTAACCATTAGTTAGGGGTGATAGACTGTACTAACATCGAGTTCTTCATGTATCTTCTTCCACCTTATGGAAGTGAACCTTTAGGTCATACTCAAGAACTTTTGAACTTGCATCATGGTGTAGGTGAACCATCTCTCTCATGTGTAGTTCAACCGGATTTGTCCCTTGAAAATACTCTTTCTTTCTCATGTCATATAGGTAAGTGAATCTACCATAACCCATATTGCATATTGACCTTCCTTGGTCTAGGGGGGACTTACAACTTCCATAGTGATGAACTCCCATTCCCTCTCAGGGACTCTTTATCCTCTATGTCAAAACATTGGGTTACTGGTGTTCTTCCTTCACCTCCTGGCTTGCATGGAAACATACCACATGCAACTTCATCTTGGGCCTCCAAAGTACTATTTTCACTTATTATCTTGGTAGTACCATGGTATATGGTAATCTTAAATCGCGGTCTCTTGTATTAGCATGATTCCTTAAGATCGATTCCTCAGAAACCCTAAACCACTCTAATCGGGGTTTCATCACCTTCCTTTTCAGAGAAGTGCATCAGAGGTTCTACAACCCTCCTTTCATTGCATCAAGGCCTAATCTGGATAACCAAACAATAACTAACTTGTTAAACAGATCTTGGTACATCTGAGTGTTAGCCAAACTTATCTCTTTTCCAACTGAGGGTTAACCTAACCACCTCTTCTAGCCTCCATCTAAACTAGGTAGTTGTATCTCATCCAGAGCATCCATTACCACTTCACATCCTTAGGTGTTAGGTAAAGTTTAAGACATACACCTCCATGTATTTCACTTATTACCTCATCTCAGCTCTAAGTCTATCTTCATCAAGAAAACTCTGAGCTTATTCTCTTGGTTTTATGAACTCAAACTTGTATAACTCATAGCTCATGATAAAACATTCGTATAAGGTGACTACTTTATCTCTCTTACTACTTGTAAACTATTCATGTATCACTCACTCCACCAGGGCACATTATCATCTTTGTCCTCATACCTCATAGCAATGTTCCAACTCACATCATTTTTTATCCTTGGTGTATGGCATGCGTATTGTCCTATCTCTCACTCCCATAACAAGAGGAAATAAGCATTTGGCTGCAGCCCAAATACAGAGTTCTTCTTGTTCCAAGAGTAGAGATGGTACATCCCACCTTACCAGTACACCTTTAAATATAAGTTGAAGCTCGCCATATATATATCTATATCATAATCATTTCGATATAAAAGTTACTTCCATGGAAAACTGGTCTCGAACTTACTTGGGTCCACACACATTTCGTGGTCATCTCCTCTAGGTCTATAGGGTGCCGACACTTTTGGGGTCATCCCTCTTCCCTCATTCATCCAGAGATTGCCCTACTCATCTGCCCTTTGGGTCCCATGAGTTCATGAAGGAGATCAATTTCCTAACCCATGGCCCTCAGACAATGATAATTGTTACCTCCCGACCCTATGGTAATGTGGAACTAGGGAATTAGGCAACTCCCACTTCCATTAGCCTTATCCCTACCTGAGCCTAGGATAGACTTAGGATTCTATCATAGTACATGTTCAACTTAGAACCTTACCCAAGCCTTCATCATCTCTCTCTACATTCATGTCTGACTTCCATCCTTTGATATGGGTCATGGCAACCTGCCTACCTTAGTCAGGCTCCATACCGGCTACCTCCATGGTAACACATCCACATGCACTTAGAGATGGTTATCTATGGGTCTATAGGTTCATTCTCATACCATGTACTTTTCACTTAGCTTCTCACAATCCTATGAGACCTCTTTAGGTTTCCACCAAACCCACAAAACTGGTATACACCCTACCAAAGGGTCCCTCTCCCAGGATGGGAGGAAACTATAACTCTTGACAACAAGGTCACAAACATCCTTAGGGTTTATATTCACACGAGCATGCTTAACCCAGCAGCCACTAAGGCACAAGCAGACCACCTACTAAACCATTCTAGGTCATACTTGTTCTCATCCTCAACATTAGATCAAGATCATACCTTCCCATGTCATCACTTAGCTGTGGGGGTTCATCAAACATACCTTAAACTTAAGGGGTTTCCTTTTCCTCTAAATGTGAGGAGTACCATGCTCAAATCTATAGAAGCTCCAATCTCATCATGATCATCAGGTACATAACTTCCCCTCTTAGGCCTAGGAGCCCTAGGCTCACTTCTTTGATGTCCAAGTGTCTAATAAACCTCCAAACCACGATCCAAACATGTACAAGGTATGACATGTACTTCCTGTCATCCATCTATTCAAGCAACACTTCTGAGTTGAGTCCTCCTCAAGGACAATCAACAAGGTACAAGGCCTCACAACCTGTTATTAAACCTCTCTAGGTCTAAGGAACTCTTCTTCTCATCTATACCATAGGTACAAAGTACCAGCAGACTCATCCTCTCCCCATGAAGACGGATCAAGCTCACAAGCATACCTCTACATGGGTGAAACCTATGTTCAAACTTATGTTTTCTCAAGGTTATCCCTAGCCCTTTATGCTTATCTCATCATCTATCCAACATACTCCCTTGGCCAGGGTTTCAACCTATTGCTCGCACTACTGACGTATTCTGGGTGCCTACTATGACATGCTCATATAAACTCATGGGGTTTCCTTAGGTTCCTCTCTAACCTCATCGATGAAGGAGTTATCCTTCACTCTAACATGCACGACCCTTCCCAGGGTTGGGTCTCAAAAGGTACTCGGTCATCCAACCTCTCATGGCTCATATGGCATCCAAGGCATGTCCATCCAAACACCTGGTCTACTATGACTTCTTAACTCATCATGCCATCTCTCTCTCTCTAACCTTCACTTAGGGTTAGGGTTAACAACATTCTCAGAGGATGTGCCAGGTCTCCACTTATATGGAGATCTCTACCTCCAAGACTAACTCTCTTTACTTATCCTCCTGACAAGAAGGCCTAGCCTCAGGTCTCTCCTGAGGGCATGACAACTTATGTCATATGACCTAAGCATGTATCTATTCTTCAGTTTATGCTTAATCTATTAAGATTATGTCCATGACATCTTATTTACATGCTTTTCATTAATTTATTGGAGGATTCCTTAGACCTTATCAACCTTACCCATACCTCAAGAGGGTGCGGAAAAGAGAGAAAACCCTAATATTTATTATCCTTAACAACATTTGAGTTGAGAAGGGATGAATCAAGGTGAGAGAGTCCTAAAGGTATCTTTTTTGGAGTCCAACCCTAAGACATTGGCCAGACAGTCACACTAATCTGGGAGTCCTCGTATTCTGACTAGTGGTGCGGAGGAAAATCTTGCTAGCCCCCAGACGTGATCCTTTTCTATACACCTCTGTCTTTTGGAAATTCCTCTAATAACTCCCTTGGGTTCTACAGAGTTTGAAAAATTTAATAATTATTAAAGATTAAATGAGGAACCTATGCTTTGATACCAAATGTAACGACCCCGCCTCCCAATATCCCCCGATTAAGGGAGACCAAGAGGTCAGAGACGTTATCCCAATTTCTGAATCAAAGGTTCGACAACTAATCAATAATAATTATCAAATCCTACCAAACTAAACTGAAAGGTTGTAATAAAATTAAACTTTTCATACATTTTTTCAAAAACTTCGATATCTACTTCTATCCACATGGAGTCTATTCTAACTAATCCTCCTTTGAACTTTAATTCATATTTAATTCTACATATGCCACTTTACTGTTTGCTCTTTTCACTTGTATCTAAAATGCTGACAAACAAAACGTCGGTCAGCATAAAACTGGTATGTGGGGGAAACAATAATCGTGCAACTATGATGACAACATATTGCAATCAAATATGATTTAACAAACAACTTTACATTTTCAACATAACTGCTCAATCCATACATATCCCAGCCTCTGCGTTGTCCCTGCAGTGGACCTGGATGCTACCTTCCTCATGGTAGATCCCCATTAAACCCCATATCATCCTACCTAACATGTAGATCAATATCTAGGGTTGAGTCACATGGAACTACCCATAGGTAGCCCAATCCCTAACTCATGGTGTGCTAAAGAGTCACACGGCACTACCCATAGGTAGCCCAATCCCTAACTCTTAATAACTTGATGGTCCCACTTAAAAAGTAGACCCTTTACCAGGTTACCCTTTTTGTTACAACCTCAATTTTTGGGTTCATTTGGTGAGAAATGTAATTTCTCATATTAAGGATATTTGAACGAATAATGATATAATTTGGAATAAATGGATTTTGTTTACAATAGCCTTCATGTTTGTGTTGTGGGCTTTATTGGCTATTGGGCCCAAATAACAAGAAAATTCAATCAGTGAATGAATAATTGAATATTTGAGAAAACAAAAATGTGGAAACCTTTAGAAGGCACATCCAAATAGGATTTCGTGCCTCTTGTGTTCCTTGGGTTCCAAGGAGTCCAAAGTTGCATAGAGAATGCAATAAGAAAAGAAAAGATCAATTAAGTATTTCTTTATTAAGAAAGAAATTGAAACCAATGATAAATGTGGAAAATAAATGGAAAAAGGTGGAATTGAGTTATCCTTAGTGGGATTTCGTATCCCAAGGATTCTTTATGTTAAAAGGAATACCAATGAGGAAAATAAAAGAGAAATAAAGAGAAATCCTCAAAAAGAGATATTTTAATTAGAAATAAACAAGATAATGTGAAATAATGCATATTGATGCATTTAGAAGGATAATGAGTATCCTTGAAAAAGGAATTTTGAAACAATAGAGTGTCTTGGGATCCAAGGAGTCCCAATAAAGAAGAAAGATAGGAAAAATACCAAAATTGCAAAATAAGAGGATAATGTGCTACATAATTAATGACTTTTTGATATTATCAAAAGGGGATGTTAATTACTTTAAGGAAGTTGATTTTCGTGGCCAATAGAGTTAAAGCCAAGCACATGGAAGACAAAAAGAGAGAATTTCGAATTCCTTAATTACAAAGGATCATGGATAAGCAAGGGATTGCTAAGGAGAGAAAAAAATACTTCTTTATTAAGGAAAATTCCTTTCCTATTAGGAAAAGCCTTGTTTCTTTGAGGGAAAATTTTCTGGGGCATGGATACTCTCCCCTATATAAGGGAAAAGCCCAGGGTCGAGCCCAAAGGATATCCCACACATTTCTCTCTTTTCCTCATCTTCTTCTTGTTCTTCCTTGAGCAAACCCTAACCAAGAAGCATAGGTCTTTCTCGGGGGCATCTAGTTGCTGTAGTAGGATCGTCGGGGAGGCACAAAGATACCACCAGGATCCAGGGTGGTTGGCCATCCTTCCCTACCAACTGCCGCCACGCAGCACCTACAGAACGAATGCCAGGCCGGCCGTAGGTTGCACGCTCGGCCAGCAGGGGCCAGCCGTCCTGGCTGCGAGCGGGGGGCACCAATGGCTGTGGAGGGGACCCACGGAGAGAGGGGAACCTTCCTTGGTGACTGACGGGGTCGAGGAAGGGGAGGAGAAGTCACGCCCAGTGCGATCAGACCAAGCAACGCTAGGTTAGCGCGAGGAAGAAGAAGGGATGATGCGCGTGGACAAAAATTCCCTTCGTGGGCTGAAGAGACGCATAACTTATCAAGGGTAAAAATGTAAATCTGTTATATTTCCTGATCGTTACGTGCATGGAGATAGAGGTGACGTGGCGTGCTCTGGTTGGCCCAAGTAAGTAAAATCTTGCTTAATTCATAATTAAATACCGGTAACTCCGATTAGGACAAGTAATATATGAAAATTGATCCTCAGAACGAGAGGAACACAAACAAATTATTCTTGAAGCCAAATTTCGCTTTCTATTCAAAAAGTATATCAAGATGCTATCTTTAATAGTTTAATCAATGAAAAGCCCTAACCTTTGATGATTAATGAATTAGAAAGGGGTTTGTGTTTAAAATAGATATTAACATGTTGTTAATAAAAAGGGCATATTAGATCTAAAAGGATGATCTTCATTCATAATTTGATTAATTTAGGGTTCCATATGATTTAATGAACCTTGAACCCTAATTTTGGTAATTATGGACCTTAATGATTTAATTGGTCAAATTCATGTACAAAACTGAGATATGATGGTTCTAATCTATTTAGAGTACAAAAGTCCTTAATTCTGGATAAGTACCCTAAAAGTAGTGATTAGGGTTTTCTCATGAATAAAAGGTAGAATTATGGCAAATCAAGTTCATATGTTAATTAGACCCTAATGAACTTTGAATTAATGATAGATGTGTATAATGATCTTGTCATGGATTAAAAGGATAAAAGTAGTAGCTTTAACATAAAAGAAGCTTAATGAAATTGATTGATGGTTAATGGTGCCTTTAATCTAAAAATAGGGTTATAAGTTGTTAAGATAACCTTAATATTGAATAATAGATGAGATAATTAGGGTTTATGAGTAATGGTATAAAATTAGGGTTTATAATAATAAAAGATGAAGTGAAACCCTAATTGCAAAATGAAACCCTAATTGGATACGAAAACCTTAGGAAGCAATATCAAGTTGAATAGAAAGAATCTTGATAAAGTGTGTAGTAAATAGAGTACATGTGTTTTTTAGGATTCTTGATTGTGTGGTTGAACTACTTGCCTAGATTGATTCCTTGGTTGAAATTGATATTAGCTTGAGAAATATACTAAACAGGTATGTGATTACGCTTATGAATAACCGCTCTAGTTTTGCAGTGATTTCCCTAATGTTTTATTAGTTGCTTGAAAAATAACTATTGGATGTCTATTTATTTCATGCAACTATAAAGTGACTATGATTATCACCATAAATATACATATAACTGGCTAGATCCGAGTCCACCTCTATTGCTTTAGAAAGGTTTGAAAAGGGGTAATCCTAGAGTAAGGTCTAGGTTACCGTGAGTTAGAAACTGGGCTACCCACGTGTTGTGCCATGAGACTCTTTAGCATACCATGAGTTAAGGAGTGGTCTACCTATGGTTAGTGCCATGTGACTCAACCCAAGAAACTGGTTCACCTGATAAGTGGATCATGAGGGGTTTAATGGGGATCTGCCATAAGGAAGGTAGTATCCAGGTCCACTGCAGGGACAACACAGAGGATAGGGTACTCACAGATCGCAGAGTTATATTTAAAAAGTAATCTTGGTTGTTAAATGATTAATTGAATGATTATGTCATCAACATATTTGCACGATTATTGGTTCCCCCACATACCAGCTTCGGCTGACCGATGTTTTGTTTGTCGGCGTTTTAGGTACAAACCAAAAAGGACAAACAGTAAATTGTCATATTGTAAAATACATGAAGTAAAATGCAAGGAGGATTAGTTAGAGTAGAATCCATAAGTGGATAGAAGGTTAGAGATCCAAGTTTTCAAAAAGGTATGCAAAAGTTTATTTTCTTACAGCTTTTCAGTTTAGTCTGTTAAAATTTAAAAATTGTTCTTTGTTAATTGTCGAACC
This sequence comes from Alisma plantago-aquatica, assembly GCA_963693085.1. Classification (NCBI taxonomy): domain Eukaryota; kingdom Viridiplantae; phylum Streptophyta; class Magnoliopsida; order Alismatales; family Alismataceae; genus Alisma; species Alisma plantago-aquatica. Next base: position 413,894,318 of record OY856415.1, on the reverse strand, counting down.
TTTGATCCGGAAAATTAAGGGTGCGGCTTCAACCTCTCAGTCTCCCTTAATTGGGGGTTACCAGAAGGTGGGGTTGCAACATTTGGTATCATATCGTAGTTTCCTCACTTAACCATTAATTTAAAAATTGTTCTTGGTTAATTGTCGAACTTTTGATCCGGAAAATTATGGGTGCAACTTCGACCTCTCGGTCTCCCTTAATTGGGGTATAATGGAAGGTGGGGCTGTAACATTTGGTATCAGAGTGTAGGTTCCTCACTTAACCATTAATAATTATTAAATTTTACAAACTCCATAGAACCCTAGGGAGTTATTAGAGGATTATCTGAAAGACATAGGTGTCTAGAAAAGGATCACGAATGTGGGCTGTCAATATTTTCCTCCGCACCGCTAGTCAGAATACGAGGACTCCCAAATCTGTGTGACTGCCTGGCCAAAGTATTAGGGTGTGAATCGAAATAAGATACCTCTAGGACTTTCTCATTTTTTTAATCCCTTCTCATCACAAATTCTATTAAGGACCTTAAGGGTTTGGGTTTTCTCTTTTCTTCTCACCCTCTTGAGGCATGGGTAAGGTTAATAAGGTCTAAGGAATCCTCCACCAAATTAATGAAAAAGTATGTAAATAAGATTTCATGGGCATAAGCTTAATAGATTAAGTGTAAACTAAAAGGATAGATACATACTTAGGTCGTATGACATAAGTTGTCATGTCCTCAGAAGAGACCTGAGGCTAGAACTTCTTGTCAGGAGAATAAATAAAGCGAGTTAGCCTTGGAGATAGAGATCTCCATTGCAAGTAGAGACATAGCATATCCTCTGAGGATGATGTTAACCCTAACCCTAAGTGAAGGCTAGAGAGAGAGACAACATGATGAGTTAGATGTCATGGTAGACCAGGTGGTTGGATAGACATGCCTTGGATGCTATACAATCCATGACAGGTTGGATGGCCAAGTACCTTTGGCGAACCAACCCTGGGAACTGTCGAGCAGTGGAGAGTGAAGGATTGCTCCTTCATTGATGAGGTTAGAGAAGAACCTATGGAAACCCCATGAACTTACATTAGCATGGCTTAATAGGCACCCATAATGTATCAGTAGTGCGAGCAATGGGTTGAAACCCTGGTCAGGAGAGTTTGATGAATAGCTTATGTGATAAGCATAAGGGGCTATGGATAGCCTTGAGCGAATATAAGTTGAACATAGGCTTCATCCAGGTAGGGGCGTGCTTTTGAGGTTGATCCTTCAGGGAGAGAGGACCCTAATGGTGAGGATGGTTGTAGGGTTAGCTCTATAAAGAGAGAGAAGGAACCAAGCAAGAAGGTTGGAATCCTAGACTCTAAGATATGAGGAAAAGTAGGGAGTTGAGGATGATGTGACCTAAGTGGATGATAGTGGTCGCCACATGCTTGATCCCTAGAGGTTAATGATGTCTTGGTTGCCATGAGAGGAACCAAACCATAGAGAGAGAGGATGAGTCTGCTGGTACCTCTACACCTATGGTATAGATGAGAAGAAGAGTTCCTTAAACCATGTAGAGGTTTAGTAATAGGTTGAAAGGCCTTGTACCTTTTTGTTTGTCCTTGAGAAGGACTCAACTCTGAAGTAGTGCTTGAATAAAAGGATCATGGGAAATACATGACATACCTTGGACATGCTTGGTTAAAGGTTGAGCATGCAGTGGTATACCTAGGTGAACCTAGGGTTCCTAGGCCTAAGAGGGGAAGTAGTATACCTGATGCTCATGATGAGAATTAAGTTGCTATAGTTTCGAGCATGGTACTCCTCTAGTATAGAGGAAAAGGAAATCCCTGATGTTTAAGGTATGTTTGATGAACCCCTCATAGCTCAGTTGATGACATGGGGAGGTATGATCTTGACCCAATATGGATGATGAGAACAAGTACGACCTAACATGGTTTAGTAGATGGTCTACTTGTTCCTTGAATAGCTTGATACGGTTAAGCATGCTAGACCCAAGGATTCTGGTGACCTTTGTTAATGAGGTGTAGTTTCCTCCCATCCTGGGAGAGGGACCCTTTTTGTAGGGTGTATACCAGTTTTGTGGGTTTTGAGGAAACCGGAAGAGGTCTCATGGGAGCTTGAGAATCTAAGTGAAGAAGTACATGGTATGAGAATGAACCTGTAGACCCATAGATATCCATCTCTAAGTGCATGAGGATGTGTTACCATGGAGGTAACCGATACGGGGCATGACCAAGGTAGGCAGGTCACCATGACCCTATGAAAGGATGAAAGTCAACCCTTGAATGCAGAAAGAGAGATTATGAGGGAAAGGTTCCAAGTTGAACATGTACTATAAGAGAATCCTAAGTCTATCCTAGGGTCAGGTAGGGATAAGACCGATGGAAGTAGGAGTTGCCTAATTCCCTAGTTTGACATGACCATATGGTAGGGAGGTAACAACTATCATTTCCTGAGCGCCATGAGTTAGGAGATTGATCACCTTCATGAACCCATGGGACCCAAAGGGCATATGAGTAGGGCACTCTCTGAATGCATAAGGGAAGAGGGATGACCCTAAAAGTGTCGGCACCTTATAGACCTAGCGGAAATGACCAAGGATTGTGTGGTCACCCAAGTAGGTTCGAAACCAATTTTCCATGGAGGTAACTCTGATAGCAAGATGATTGTAATATAGAGGCATAAATGGCACGTTTTAACTTATATTTAAAGGTGTATTGGCAAGGTGGGATGTACCATCTCTACTCTTGGAACAGGAAGAACTTTGTATTTGGACTGCTGCTAAATTCTTATTTCCTCTTGTTATGGGAGAAAGAGATAGGACAATACACATGTCATACACCAAGGATAAAGATGATGTGGGTTGGAACGTTGTCATGTGATATGGAGACAGAGAAGATAACATACCCTGGTAAAGTGAATGATACATGGGTGGTTTACAAACACTAAGAGGAATGAGGTAGTCACCTTATGAAGATGTTTGTATCATGAGATATGGTCATACAAGGTTGAGGTTGATCACCAAGAAGATGAGCTCAAAGTGTTCTCAATAATGATAAACTTAGAGTTCGAGTTTGAGATGATAAGTGAAATACTTTGAAGTGTATGTCTTCAACATTACCTAATACCTAAGGATGTGAAGTGGTAATGGATGCTCTGGTTGAGATATAGCTGCCTAGTTTGTCTAGAAGAGGTTGTTAGGCTAACCCTAAGTTTGGAAGGGAGATATGTTTGACTGATACTCATGTGTTATGAGATCTGTTGAACAAGTTAATGGTTGTTTGGTTAGCTAGTTTAGTCCTTGATGTAGTGAAAGGATGGTGATAGAACCTCAGAGGCACTTCGTTGGAAAGGAAGGTGATGAAACCTGATGCGATGATTTTGAGTCGCATTTATAGACCATTTTCATATGGGTTTTGTGCTCTAATTACTCATTTATATGGATAATATTGCATAATTCACTCATTTCGGTCTTTGCCATCATATTATGTCAAATCCGCTTTGTTTTATCATTTTGAGCATTATTTATCATATTATCATAATTTGTGTGGATTTACTTGGTCTTGTTTTGGAATTTCAGGAAAAACAAGTATTTGCTTCCGTCGATACCATCGACGGAAGTCGATACCATTGACCAAGCCACAGGTTGCCAGCCAAGAGGAGCAGCACAGAGTCGATACCATCGACACCCAAGTCGATGGCATCGAGATCCCTTTAGGTTGCTGGCGAGGAAGTTGTCGATACCATCGACGAAAGTCGATGCCATCGACGCATGGAGAGCTACAGCGTCGCTAAAAGACAAAACCGACGCTACAGAGAGTCGATACCATCGACATCCAAGTCGATGGTATCGAGATGACCACAGGTGCTCAGACGAAAAGAAAAGAAAGCTGCCGCTAATACGCTGGGTCGATACCATCGACCCGCGTCGATGGTATTGACGTCGGCAGATAGGCGTTGGATTCGTTTTGATCTCGATCGGACGACTGGAGTTATTTGACAACCTAATTAGGGACTTATACCTAATGACGGCTGCCCACATGAGATCATCATCTCATTTTGCATTGCACGAGTGCCGAGAGAGGAGAGAAAGGAGAACGGAGGCCAGAAGCTCATCCCGGTCGATTCGGACAGCCGAAGACGAATTCCACCACCGACAGGCGGGGAAGTTCGTGTTCTACGCCAAGGATCTACCGGTTCTTCTCCGTTCAGGGGTTTTCCCACTTATTTCACGTTTTTCTTATGAATTCCCCTATTTCTACCATGTATTCGTGTGAGATGAAAATGAGAGGCTAAAACCCTCCATCTTTAGGACCGGGAGTAGCCCGGGAATGCATTGTATGACAATTTGATATTGATAATTCATATTTTCTCTCTCAAAACCGTGGTATAGCTTCGTTTTCTCCATATATATTGTTATGCTTGATCACCATAATAATAACTTAATGCCCTTAATCACTTCGACAGAAGGATTAACGGTTGAAAAGAGACGAAACCTACATTAATCGATAAAACCCTTGACAAAGGAGTTGTAAAATTAATGGTGGGAACTGAGAGATCGTTCATAATGCGCTTAGTTTAGGGGAGTGATTACTACGACGGTGGAATCAACCTAAACCTAAGTAGTGAATTACACCACGACAGTGGGTAATTCTATTTTCAGGCCACTACCCGGATAGAGAGAGAAGTGTGAGGAATTATATAAAACCTAATACAATGTTGACCCGCAGTGAAACTGCAATCCTAAAGATATCCTTTTGAATTGATTAAATTAACCTTTAATCGATTGTTTTCTTTGTTTTATTTTATTTTCTTTTTAATTTCGACAACAAACCCTACTTTGTTATCCGGCCTAGCTGATTGCAATTAGTTAGTAGGAGTCTCCAATTATTCACATATCCCTAAGTTCGACTCGGGCCTCACAAAGGCCTATATTACTCGACGTGTATACTTGCGTTTAAGCACGTAGTAAAATACACGTCAAGTTTTTGGCACCGTTGCCGGGGATACGGCGAATTATTGGCACTTTGAGTGCTAAGAGAGGCCACTCTAGGCCACATTTTTTTTATTTTGAAACAACTTTAAATATTCCTAAATTTCTTTATAATTGTGTTTACTCGTTCAAAGCATTGTACTGAACCCCAATTTTCTTATTTCAGGTACTTTGCATGGTGCATACACGTAGTACAAACTACGCGAATCGCACACCTGAGGTTCCACCTCCGGGACCATTTGAGGACGAGGATCACTACGAGCAAGAGCACCAAAGCGATATAGATTCTGAATCTGAGCAAGAGAAAGCAGAAGAAATGGCTGAGCCGCAGACAATATGGGAGAAGATCAAAGCGTCTTCTTCATCAGATTCAAAGGGGCCTATAAAGAAAAAGGGGATCGACATACCAACATACAAGATCGATCCAGCACTGATCAACTTGGTAAAATCAAATGCATTCCATGGGTTGAAAAATGAAGATCTGGTTGCACATATTAGCCAGTTCGTGGAGAACTATGACATGGTGAAGATCGAACGATTCCCACAGGATGTTCTGTATCTCAAGTTGTTCCCAAGTTCCCTGGCAGGAGTAGCGAGAGAGTGGTTACATAACCTCGACGATGAGTTTGTTGAATCATGGGATCATATGGTGGAGGTTTTCTTCGAGAGGTTTTTCCCTCCTGAGAAGACCAATGACATGATTAGGAAGATTCACAATTTCACCCAACAGGCGGGTGAAACATATTCTGAGACCTGGGAGCGATTCCAGGTCATCTTGAGGAGATGTCCACATCATGGACTGGACAAGGAGACACAGGTGAAGATCTTCTATTTTGCTCTCTCCAAGCATGATAGGAGTAACTTGGACTCAGCCGGTTCAGGATTTTTCTTAAATAACATTGATACGAGATGCTGGGAAATACTGAAGAACATGGCAAGAAAGCAATCCTGGGGAGAAAGAGAGAGAGGCCCAGTTGAGCAAGCAAGAGTTGCTAGTGAATCAAAGGCAATGAGAGAGCTAAATGAGAAGATGGATCTTCTCGCAAAGAAGTTACTGTAGAAGGAATACAATGAGTTCGAGGATGAGGCTCAAGTCAAGTACATCCGGCAACAGCAAGGGTACAGGAACAACGATTATTCATGGCGTAAGGACAAGAAATTCTCATGGAAGGATCCGAACAATTTTCTGCAGGATCCGGACGCCAAGCCTGCACCAGCCACAGAGGACAAGAGCACGGAGTTGCTCAATCAGGTCATCAAGCAAAACCAGGAGTTAATGAACACATTTGGGCAACAAATCAAGCAACGGGGTGAATACATGAACCAATTTGGGCAGACTTTGCAGAGCCACGGGGCTCAAATGAGAACCATAGAGACTTCCATGGTGCAGATGGCAGCTGAAATTGCAAGTTTAAAGAAGCCAGCACATCCAGGTTTTCTGGGGAACACCAATGTTCCCGGGGGAAACCAGCAGGCCAAGGCCATCTTACTGAGGAGCGGCAAGAAGGTGTTGAATCCAAGGACCGATGACACAAGCACACCGCAGGACAAAGTTGAATATTCAACCACGAAGGAGCAACCCACACCTGTCACAGGGCAAGCTGAAGATATAGTTGTGGATGGTAATGAGGAACAAGCTACTGAGGAGGAACCGCAGAAATTGACACCCTATGTGCCACCTCATCAAAGGGTACATACCGTTCCGGTCCCCTATCCCAATAGTGCAAAGGCAAGGAAGGTGGATGCACAATTCAAGAAATTTCTGGACAGCTTTAGGAAATTATCGGTCAATATACCGTTGTTGGAAGCGATTGAGAAAATCCCGTCATATGGGAAGTTCCTAAAAGATGTCATCACCAAGAAGAGGAAAATACCAGACACTGAGGTTGTGGTATTGAAGGAGCAAGTGAGTGCTTTCATTATGGGCACTTTGCCGCCGAAGAGACAGGACCCCTGATGTTTTAATATTTCTTGCTTTATCGGGAAGTTCAAATTCGGAGAGGCACTATGTGATTATGGGGCAAATATCAATTTGATGCCCCTTTCTACATTCAAAAAGCTGGGATTAAAGGAGTCAAGCCAAGCAACATGACTATCCAATTGGCCGATAATTCTATGGTGAAACCTTATGGAATCTGCGAAGTTGTCTTGGTAAAGGTAGACCGATTTGTTTTTCCGGCTGATTTCATGGTTATGGAAATGCAGGACGAGCATGTCAATGAGTTGCTACTTGGACGCCCATTCCAAGATACAGCCGACATGATCTTGGAGATGGGTAGAGGTCGCTTGACCTTGGGCATAGCGGGTGATCTCTTTGAGATGGTCATGCCCACTAGCACTACGTCTACTAAAGCAAAGGAACATTGCAACATGGTGAAACATGTGGATCACAATATCTCACTTTGCCTTGGGAAGCCATTCTTGGACATGGCTCATGTGATGAGCAAGATGGATAATGGAACCTTAGCTGTGGACATTATGGAGCAAACTAAAGTTGTCTCGTTATGCAAAGCTGTTGGGTTTCCGAATGATGAGAATGAGGACATTCCACCTTCTTGGGAGGATGATGTGATTATTACTTCAATTTTTGATGCATATCCGGAATTGCCGTTGGAGGCGTGTTTGTTGAATGTCACCTATGATTGGATGCGGAGTACTTCACTCAAGGAGTGTGCCAAAATGCTTCAGATGCTCCCATGTTTCTACACGAGGCACTATGAAGATTTAGGTACACTTCCCCCACCGCTGCAATCATCTCTTATTTGCCCGCCTGAGTTGGAGCTGAAGCCGTTGCCCCCTCATCTTAAGTACGTCTTTCTAGCTGAGAAGGGCAAGTTACCGGTGATTGTATCTTCTTACTTGAGTGCGGATGAGGAGGAGCAACTACTGATAGTGCTCAAGAACCACCGTGGAGCTTTTGGGTGGTCTGTTGCAGACATTAAGGGGATCTCCCCTACACTTTGCCAGCACAAGATTCGGCTCGAGGAGGGAGACAAGCCAGTCATTCAACCTCAAAGACGTTTGAATCCGAGCATGATGGAGGTTGTGAAGAAGGAAGTCATAAAACTTCTTGTTGCAGGGATCATATATGCCATATCAGACTCGACGTGGGTGAGTCCCACACAGGTAGTCCCTAAGAAGGGGGGAATTACTGTTACAAAGAATTTGTTGAATGAACCTGTCACCACCCGATTGGTAACCGGGTGGCGAGTTTGCATTGATTACCGCCGACTGAATGCCACCACTCTTAAAGATCATTTTCCTTTGCCATTTATCGATCAGATTTTGGAACGTCTTGCCGGTCGGTCGCATTTTTTTTTTCTGGATGGGTATTCGGGGTATAACCAGATTTCTATTGATCCTTTGGATCAAGAGAAGTCTTCGTTCACTTTTCCCTACGAGACTTTTGCTTATCGACGTATTCTGTTTGGATTATGTAATGCGTCGGCGACGTTTCAACACTGCATGCTCGCCATATTCTCTGACATGGTGGAGCGTTGTCTTGAGGTTTTCATGACGACATCTCGGTTTATGGGGCGTCTTTCGATGAGTGTCTATATAACTTGGACAAGGTGCTGTAGCGGTGCGAGGACACACACTTGGTCCTCAATTGGGAGAAATGTCACATGATGGTGACGAAAGGAATAGTGCTAGGACACAAGGTGTCTAGCAAGGGTCTTGAGGTAGACCCCGTGAAAATTGAGGTGATTTCTAGGCTACCCCCACCAAATTCAGTAAAAGGGGTGAGAAGCTTTTTGGGACACGTCGGGTTTTATCGGCGATTCATTAAGGATTTTTCTAAAATTGCAAAACCTTTATCCGAATTGTTGGAAAAAGATGCAGTTTTTTATTTCAATGATAAGTGTCTTCACGCATTCGAAGTTTTGAAAGAGAAATTGATTTCGGCTTCGGTTGTTCAAACGCCAGATTGGACAAAACCATTCGAATTGATGTGCGACGCTTCAGATTATGCAGTAGGAGCCGTTTTGGGGAAAAGGGTAGATAATAAGCCCACTGTGATTTTCTACGCCTCCAAAACGCTTAATGATGCTCAATTGAACTATACAACTACAGAAAAAGAGTTACTTGCCATCGTGTTTGCTTTTGAAAAATTTCGGCAGTACTTAGTGGGCACTAGAGTAGTTGTGTGGACAGATCATGCTGCGATAAAATATTTGATGGAGAAAAAGGATGCAAAGCCTAGACTCATTAGGTGGATTTTGCTTTTACAAGAATTTGATATTGAAATCAAGGACAAGTCGGGAATTGAAAATGTGGTGGCTGATCACTTGTCTAGGTTAGAAAGGGTAGATGAACAAGAATTGCACATACCCATAACCGAGACATTTCTCGATGAACAACTTTTGAAAATTGATTCTAAGGAACCGTGGTTTGCTGAAATTGTTAACTATTTGGCTTGCGGGATCATCCCGGAAGACTGGTCTTATCAAGAGAAAAAGAAATTCTTTCATTCTTTGAGATACTATTTTTGGGATGACCCAATTCTTTTGAAGCAGTGCAGGTATGGTATTCTTCGCAGGTGTGTGTCGGAGGTGGAGTACGAGAGTGTTCTCCACCATTGCCATGTGTCGCCTACGGGAGGACACCATGCTAGTTCACGGACAGCAGCCAAAGTGTTGGAAAGCGGCCTTTATTGGCCCACTTTGTTCCGGGATGCCTATGATTTTGTGAGGCAATGTGACCCGTGTCAACGAGCTGGTAACATTTCAAGGAGACAAGAAATGCCCCTGAATGTATTTCAGGAAGTTGAGGTATTTGACTTATGGGGCATAGACTTTATGGGACCCTTTGTGTCCTCAAATTCGAATTTATATATCTTGCTTTCTGTTGATTATGTGTCGAAGTGGGTGGAAGCAATCCCCACAAGGACTAATGATTCTAATGTAGTGTGCAGGTTTGTCAAGGAAAATATATTCTGCAGGTTCGGGATACCCCGCATGATCATAAGTGATGGGGGCACACACTTCCGGAATCAGAAATTTTCGACACTTTTGAAGAAATATGGGGTCAAGCACAACATCGGCACCCCAGATCATCCACAAACTCAAGGCCAAGTGGAGGTCTCAAATCGGGAAATCAAGAAGATTCTAGAACGGACAGTGGCATCCACAAGGAAAAATTGGAGTGCATTACTACCGGACGCACTTTGGGCGTATAGAACGGCATACAAAACACCTATAGGCACCACGCCTTTTAGGTTGGCGTATGGCCGGGCTTGCCACCTTCCGGTGGAATTGGAGCACAAGGCCCATTGGGCGCTAAGAAGGCTGAATTTGAGTTATGATGAAGCCAGGAGAAAGAGGATGTTCGAGTTGAATGAACTAGATGAGTTACGCATGACGGCATATGAGAATGCCCGCATCTACAAGGAGCGCACGAAGCTGATCCACGATCGCCATATTGAGCTGCGCACGTTCAAGAAGGGAGATAGTGTTCTATTGTTTAACTCCCGTCTCAAATTGCATCCCAGGAAGCTGAAGTCCCAGTGGAGTGGACCATTCATAGTGGAAGAGGTGAGACCGCACGGTGCGATTCTTGTGCGTGATGGAGATGCCACGTTCTTGGTGAACGTGCAGCGTTTAAAGTTGTATTTTGGTGAAAACTACAAGAGAAAAGTGAATGAGGTCAAACTCATTACACATATGGATGAATGAGATGTTGGGAAGACGTCTAGCCTAAGACGTTAAAGAAGGGCGCTTGTTGGGAGGCAACACAACCATTGGTACATTAGGATAGTTTAATTATAGTCGTAGATTGCTTTCATTTCGTTTAAATTCTAGTGTAAAGAAGATACCTTGATCCGTTTGTTCAATGTGTAGGCACAGGCAGGGTCGATACCATCGACACACTGGTCGATGGTACCGACATGGGTTCAGATTGACAGCTGCAAAAATCGCACTGAGTCGATACTATCGACGGCCCCGTCGATGGTATCGACATACCTACAGGCAGGTCACAACAAAATTGTCGATAGTATCGACATGCCAGTCAATTCCATCGAGATCTATGGAGAAGTTCAGACCGATTTTGCTCAGTCAACTCGATACTATCGACGGCCTCATCGATGGTATCGACATGATCACAGGTTGAAATGAAAAAGTGGCGGTGTCGCAATGAAGGCAAGTCGATACCATCGACCCTCGTCGATGGTATCGACATCCATGTCACCGATTCGTGCAAAGACATCAACGACGATCGCGAGTCCACGTCAGCGATCCGGGGTACTGCGTCGATACCATCGACTTGCGTCGATGGTATCGACAGGTCAGCAATCCGGGTTTCACGATCCAGCAAACGTCAGCCGTCAATACTCGTGAGGGAGGCGGATACCAGCGAGACGTGTCGATACCATCGACCCGCGTCGATGGTATCGACGGGTCAATAGTGGCACCGGCCAAGTCTATTTAAGGAGAATTGCAACGTCATTTGACGTCAGACCTTCAGAGCAAACATCCTCCTTTGCGTCGAGCACTCCCCCTAGCCCTCCAAGACTGAACAGTAGCGACATCGAGCAAGGATCTTCACCAAGCGGAGAATCACTTCTCCATCTTCCCCGAGCACTCTTCTTCTAATCCCATCTTTCTTGCAACCATGGTGCATGTCGCCGGAGCATCGTCCTCACGCGCGAACCCTATGGAGGTCGAGGAGTTTGTTCCACCCCCGACTGCTTCTGTCCCTCGTCCGCGCCTGGTTCACCCTTTCGCGGAGGCGAGGAAGGTCTATGAAGAGATCATGAAGCGGAAGTTTGAGCCGACCCGGTATGTGGACCGGGGTATGCTCCAGGAGATGGGCTTCGAGGCCAACTTGGCCTATGTGCTGGCCGGGAAAGCACGACACACCGGCCGACGTCACGATCAACTAGAGTACCATGCAGATGGGCAGCTATTTTTCGGCGAATGGCACACCTACAAGGAATTCGTGGCGGAGTTTATGGCGTCCCTCGATATCTGCGTCGTCCCCAACGATGTGGTGGCGTCAGATCGTGAATGGATCAAGGGCAGGGTGTCCTTCCGGCTGTTCAACAACAACTACAACATCACGCTGGACCAGTTCAATGCAATCTTCAACTGGAACCACGGTCGCAACGATCACCGACGCCCAGATGCCCGCACCGACTACGCAAAGATCTTCGCCGAGCTAGTCACAGTGCCGGCGGGAAAGACTGTGAGCTACCATAATGTAGCGGTAGCAGATTTGAGCATCTGTTCGTCCGGGTCCTTCACCGGATGTTGAGCTTGACGTTCTTTGCTAGGAGTGATCTAGCATTGAGCAAGTTTCAGGAGAGTGATCTTTTCTTCCTCTACGCACTCCTGAAGCGACAAGAGTGCAACTGGGGTGCGTTCTGGCTACAGTGCGTCCTGGCGGTAAAGAGGAGTACAAGGAAGGCTCCGATCCATTTTGGTGGGCTCATCACCAAAATGGCGTCATACTTGGGGCTGAATTTTCAATCCATGACTCCGATTTCCACGAAGAGTAAGGTGAACGTGCACCACTTGCACCGTTCAAACCTTATCATTCTCCGGGATGGGTTGGCATACGCACACTGCCACGTCAACCAAGCTTACCAGGAGCGCGCACTGCCGGACGACGTCTTCAACATCGAGGGAGCACAGCACTTCCGGTGGCCAATCATAGCCATCGAGTCCTCTGAAGAAGAAGGCGGCAACGACGACCAAGGAGGCGAGGCTGAGGAGGAAGAGGAGGCTTTCACACCTCTTTGTGCACGTATAGCACCACGGAAGCGTCCTAGGATGCATCCGAGTGCGTCTTCATCATCACAACCCCCGCCGCCATCACCACAGCCCTCACAGCCAGCCGAGGATCCCTACTCAATGTAGGGAATGTACACGATGCTGCAGGATATACAGCAGACTCAGCAGCAACATCTGGCTATGTATACCGGTATTCATGAGACTACGAACCGGTTACTCAACAATCAACGGGCTATGTTCGAGAATGAGCGTCTCATCCTCGCCAACCAAGAGCAAATACACAACATGTTGCAGCGAATGGAGATGCAACAGGAGCCCTTTTATGACCATTACTGGAGTCAGAGCTACTTTGGAGGCTATCCACAGCCTCCACTGAGGACCCAATATGATCCGAGCTTCCAAGGGGAGTATCCTTCTTGGGATCCTACGGCCCCACAATACCCACCTCCGCCTCCACAAGATTGATCAGGGTATCTCTGTTCCACTCTTAAGTTTGTTTTTTACTATGAGGCCATAGTCAAATTCAAGCTTAGGGGGGTAGCTGGAACATCTCTATCTTTCCTTTTTGTTGTTTTTAGTGTTTTGCTTTGCTATTTGTTTCTTGCATTTTTAGGATCCATATCTATCTAGTGTAACTGTGGATGTCGTAAAAGTTTGTCATCTCGCTGTTTATTCATGGGAAATTTAAGGGAAATTTAAAAAAATTTGTGTCTTTTGATAGCTTGACTTGGTTGACCTTGGGGAACTTATCCTATGAAAATGATTGATTATGTCAACTTTAAAACAACATTGCACACCTATACGCCCATTGACTCATGATAAGTGGATAGTAACGGTTGTTTGACCCTAACCTAACCAAATGGTAATGAGACCTTAATTGGATGTAAGAGAAAGAACCCTCTAAACTACTAAACAAGTCAGTAAGGAGGGACACATAATAATTTTCTAAGGTTCAGTCATCTAATCTTGTGATCATTCCACTTCATTTTTCCATAATCCACCTAAAAATTGGAAGTAAAGTACAGTTTTAATTCCTTCTTGTGTGCATAGCATTTAGATAGGAATTGCATTGATATTTTCCATTCTTCTGCATAAAAGAAAAAAATATAATATAGGGATTCATGCACGGTACCTTTAGGTGCATGCCATGTAGTTGCACTCATGACTCTCATGACTTTCATGCATAAAGTACACCATGTATCTCAAATTTTCCTCAAAAGTGATCTAAACTGTTCCATACCTTCGAAATATTGCAAAGATTTCCAAGCATGAAGAAAATAGCCTAATACACGTGTCTCTAAGAAATTATGGATATGTGGGCTAAAAGAAAGAAAAAAATTTTGAAAATCTGAAAAAAAATTGAAAAAAGAAAAAAAAAGGAGAATTTAGAAAAAAATGGAAAAAGAGGGAGAAAGGAACATATTATCACTCGCGCTACAGGGAAATTGAGTACATGATGTGGCTTAATTAGATTTCCATCTCATTTTGAGGTGCAAGGTTAGTGCATGCATCATTTCACCCAATTTTAGGCATTAGGGCATTTCTAATGTGCATTTGCATCATTTAGGACATTTTGTTTTATGCATATTGAAATTGTACGATACTTCCAAGTTCTTCCATGACCCACCCATTCCATCCACCTGTTGCTTGGATTGGTAGGCCACTGTGAATTTCTCCTCACTAATGATTATCAGGAGGACTGCTTCCATGTAGATGGTAGTTAGGGCGAGCAACGTAGTGTAGGCGATCACAAGATGCACCAATGCTGAATCGGCGATTTTTATTATGTTAACTGCCTTATGTGATAGTGTTCATCGGTTTGAAGGATAATTTCTCTTATTGATGATTATTGTCACCTTTAGGGTAATTACTGTTATGTGGTTAGAGAAGGCCGGTTTGAGAACGTTCAGTGGGAGTCACATGGGATGTGGGTTGGTGTGTTGATTTTTAGTTGACATTTGCAATTCTATTCTAAGGATTAGTTGCTCGAGGGCGAGCAATGTTTAAGCTTAGGGGAGTTTGATGCGATGATTTTGAGTCACATTTATAGACCATTTTCATATGTGTATTGTGCTCTAATTATTCGTTTCTATGGATAATATTGCATAATTCACTCATTTCGGTCTTTGCCATCATATTATGTCAAATCCCCTTTGTTTTATCATTTTGAGCATTATTTATCATATTATCATAATTTGTGTGGATTTACTTGGTCTTGTTTTGGAATTTCAGGAAAAACAAGTATTTGCTTCCATCGATACCATCGGCGGAAGTCTATACCATCGACCAAACCACAGGTTGCCAGCCGAGAGGAGCAGCACAGAGTCGATACCATCGACACCCAAGTCGATGGCATCGAGATCCCTTTAGGTTGCTGGCGAGGAAGCTGTCGATACCATCGACAAAAGTCGATGCCATCGACGCATGGAGAGCTATAGCGTCGCTAAAAGACAAAACTGACGCTACAGAGAGTCGATACCATCGACATCCAAGTCGATGGTATCGAGATGACCACAGGCGCTCAGACGAAAAGAAAAGAAAGTTGCCGCTAATACGCTAAGTCGATACCATCGACCCACGTCGATGGTATCGACGCCGGCAGATAGGCATTGGATTCATTTTGATCTCAATCGGACGGCTGGAGTTATTTGATGACCTAATTAGGGACTTATACCTAATGACGGCCGCCCACACGAGATCATCATCTCATTTTGCATTGCACGAGTGATGAGAGAGGAGAGAAAGGAGAACGGAGGCCAGAAGCTCATCCCGGTCGATTTGGACGCTGTCGAAGACGAATTCCACCACCGACAGGCGGGGAAGTTCATGTTATACGCCAAGGATCTACCGGTTCTTCTCTGTTCAGGGGTTTTCCCACTTATTTCACGTTTTTCTTATGAATTCCCCTATTTCTACCATGTATTCGTGTGAGATGAACATGAGAGGATAAAACCCTCCATCTTTAGGACCGGGAGTAGCCCGAGAATGCATTATATGACAATTTGATATTGATAATTCATATTTTCTCTCTCAAATCCGTGGTATAGCTTCATTTTCTCCACATATATTGTTATGCTTGATCACAATAATAACTGAATGCCCTTAATCACTTCAACAGAAGGATTAACGGTTGAAAAGAGACGAAACCTACATTAATCGATAAAACCCTTGACAAAGGAGTTGTAAAATTAATGGTGGGAACTGAGAGATCGTTATAAGCGCTTAGTTTAGGGGAATGATTACTACGACGGTGGAATCAACCTAAACCTAAGTAGTGAATTACACCACGACAGTGGGTAATTCTATTTTCAGGCCACTACCCGGATAGAGAGAGAAGTGTGAGGAATTATATAAAACCTAATACAATGTTGACCCGCGGTGAAATCACAATCCTAAAGATATCCTTTTGAATTGATTAAATTAACCTTTAATCGATTGTTTTCTTTGTTTTATTTTATTTTCTTTTTAATTTTGACAACAAACCCTACTTTGTTATCCGGCCTAGCTGATTGCAATTAGTTAGTAGGAGTCTCCAATAATTCACGTATCCCTGAGTTCGACTCGGGCCTCACAAAGGCCTATATTACTCGACACGTATACTTGCGTTTAAGCGCGTAGTAAAATACACGTCAAAACCCCGACTAGAGTAGTTTAGGGTTTTTGAGGAATCGATCTTGAGGAATCATGGCATACATGAAATCATGATTGAAGATCACCATACACCGTGATACTACAAAGATAATAAGTGATAGTAACACTTCAGATGCTTGATGTGAAGTCGCATGTGGTATATGGCCATGCAAGCCCAGGGTGAAGGACGAACACCAGTAATCTAGTGTGTGGATATAAAGGATAAAGAGTCCCCGAAAGAGAAAGGGATTACATCACTATGGATGTTTTAAGTCTCCCCTAGACCAAGGAAGGTCGAGATGCAATATGGGTTATGGTAGATCGCCTTACCTAGAAGACATGAGAAAGAAAGAGTTCTACCGAGGGACAGATCCGATTGAACTGCCCATGAGAGAGATGGTTCCACTACACCATGATGCGAGTTCAAAGGTTCTTGAGTTTGACCTAAAGGTTCCCTTCCAAAGGGTGGAAATGGGTACACGAGGGACTCAATGTTAGTATAGTTCATCACCCCTAACTAATGGTTAGTATGATCCAGACTAAAAGGTTTGATGAGAGCATATGTGCTCGTTCAGGGTGATAGCTAGAGACAGTTCTTGTCCTATGCAAGATGTGATGATGACCACCATAGCCAATATTGGGATTTAAAGAAGCTCTGTAAGGGAGGTTGTGTCGGTCCCCACTTCAGTAAGGTGATGTTGGTGAAAGGACCACAAGATGGTTAGAAAAGGACCACATTGCGTGTAGATGAAGTTGCTTTAATCGTGCAATGGCTGAAAGGAGCCTAGAGACGACGAAAGTCATGTGCAGATGCAAAGTAGACTAACATGCAGTTCACTATGGGAGAATATGTGACATAAAAATCTGACCCCTCTAAGTTATAGCTAAGAGAGCTGAGTCCCCGATTCATGGGTTATTTTGAAATGGTTTGGTGGAGAATGTTAAGTTTGACCTTACCCCTCATGATAAAGTAATGAGTTCCATGTGTCCAGTTTAGAGCACTGTGTTAGGTTCCCCGACCATGTGTTGAGCAATGAACCTAGTGAGCCCAAGGGAGGATAAAATGGCCTGAGTCACCTGTGCAGTTTATAGATGCCAGGATGAAAGAACTCAGAGAAAAGAATATGTGATAATAAAGGTTCTTTGGAAGCTCCATGAGTACGATAAAGCCACATAGGGGCCAATGGTGGACATGGAAAAGTCTTATCCTGAATTGTTTGTTTGCTTGATAGAATTTTGAGGACAAAATTCCTATAAGAGGGGAAGGATGTTACAACCTCAATTTTTAGGTTCATTTGGTGAGAAATGTAATTTCTCATATTAAGGATATTTGAACAAATAATGATATAATTTGGAATAAATGGATTTTGTTTACAATAGCCTTGATGTTTTTGTTGTGGGCTTTATTGGCTATTGGCTCAAATAACAAGAAAATTCAATTAGTGAATGAATAATTGAATATTTGAGAAAAGAAAAATGTGGAAACCTTTAGAAGGCACATCCAAAGAGGATTTCGTGCCTCTTGGGCTCCTTGGGTTCCAAGGAGTCCAAAGTTGCATAGAGAATGCAATAAGACAAGAAAAGATCAATTAAGTATTTCTTTATTAAGAAAGAAATTGAAAATAATGATGAAATGTGGAAAATAAGTGGAAAAGGTGGAATTGAGTTATCCTTAGTGGGATTTCGTATCCCAAGGATTCCTAATGTTAAAAGGAATACCAATGAGGAAAATAAAGAGAAATAAAGATAAATCCTCAAAAAGAGATATTTTAATAAGAAATAAACAAGATAATGTAAAATAATGCATATTGATGCATTTAGAAGGACAAAGAATATCCTTGAAAAAGGAATTATGAAACAATATAGTGTCTTGGGATCCAAGGAGTCCCAATAAAGAAGAAAGATAAGTAAAATACCAAAATTGCAAAATAAGAGGATAATGTGCTACATAATTAATGACTTTTTGATATTATCAAAAGGGGATGTTAATTACTTTAAGGAAGTTGATTTTCGTGGCCAATAGAGTTAAACCCAAGCACAAGGAAGATAAAAAGAGAGAATTTCGAATTCCTTAATGACTAAGGATCATGGATAAGCAAGGAATTTCTAAGGAGAGAGGAAATAGTTCTTTATTAAGGAAAATTCCTTTCCTATTAGGAAAAGCCTTGTTTCTTTGAGGGCAAGTTTTCTGGGGCATGGATACTCTCCCCTAAATAAGGGAAGAGCCCAGGGTTTAGCCCAAAGGATATCCCATACATTTCTCTCTCTTTCTCATCTTCTTCTTGTTCTTCCTTGAGCAAACCCTAACCAAGAAGCATAGGGATTTCTCGGGGGCATCTAGATGTTGTAGCAGGATCACCTGGGAGGAACAGAAATACCACCAGGATCTAGGGTGGTTGGCCATCCTTCCCTACCAATCGCCGCCATGCAGCACCTGCAGAACAGCTTCCAGGCCGACCGTAGGTTGTAGGCTCAGCCAGTAGGGGCCAGCCATCCTGGCTGTGAGCGGGGGGCACCAATGGCTGCGGAGGGGACCCACGGAGAGAGGGGAACCTTCCTTGGCAACCGAAGGGGTCGAGGAAGGGGAGGAGAAGTCACGCCCAGCGCGATCAGAGCAAGCAACGCTAGGTTAGCGCAAGGAAGAAGAAGGGATGATGCGTGTGGACAAAAATGCCCTCCGTGGGCTGAAGAGACGTGTAACATATCAAGGGGGAAAATGTAAACATGTTATGTTTCCTGATCGCTATGTGCATGGAGATAGAGGTGATGTCGCACGCTCTGGTTGGCCCAAGTAAGTAAAATCTTGCTAAATTCATATTAAATATTGGTAACTCCGATTAGGACAAGTAATATATGAAAATTGATCCTCAGAACGAGAGGAACACAAAGAAATTATTATTGAAGCCTAATTTTGCTTTCTATTCAAAAAGTATATCAAGATGCTATCTTTAATAGTTTAATAAATGAAAAACCCTAACCTTTGATGATTAATGAATTAGAAAGGGGTTATGCGAGTGTTTAAAATAGATATTAACATGTTGTTAATGAAAAGGGCATATTAGATCTAAAAGGATGATCTTCATGCATAATTTGATTAATTTAGGGTTCCATATGATTTAATGAACTTTGAACCCTAATTTTGGTAATTATGGCCCTTAATGATTTTAATTAGTCAAATTCATGTACAAAACTGACATATGATGGTTATAATCTATTTAGAGTACAAAAGTCCTTAATTCTGGATAAGTACCCTAAAAGTAGTGGTTAGGGTTTTCTCATGAATAAAAGGTAGAATTATGGCAAATCAAGTTCATATGTTAATTAGACCCTAATGAACTTTGAATTAATGATATAGGTGTATAATGATCTTTTCATGGATTAAATGGATAAAAATAGTAGCTTAACATAAAAGAAGCTTAATGAAATTAATTGATGGTTAATGACACCTTTAATCCAAAAATAGGGCTATATGTTGTTAAGATAACCTTAATATTGAAGAATAGATGAGATAATTAGGGTTTATGAGTAATGGTATAAAATTAGGGTTTATAATAATAAAAGATGAAGTGAATCCCTAATTGCAAATGAAACCCTAATTGGATACAAAAACCTTAGGAAGCAATTTCAAGTTGAATAGAAAGAATCTTGATAAAGTGTGTAGTAAATAGAGTACATGTGTTTTTCAGGATTCATGATTGTGTGGTTGAACTACTTGCTTGGATTGCTTTCTTGGTTGGAATTGATATTAGCTTGAGAAATATATTGAACATGTATGTGGTTACGCTTATGAATAACCGCTCTAGTTTCACAGCGATTTCCCGAACATTTTATCAGTTTCTTGAAAAATAATTGTTGGATGTCTATTTATTTCATGCAACTATAAAGTGACTATGATTATCACCATAAATATACATAAACTGGCTAGATCTGAGTCCACCTCTGTTTCTTTAAAAAGGCTAAAAAAGGGGTAATCCTAGAGCAAGGTCTAGGTTACCGTGAGTTAGAAACTGGGCTACCCACATGTAGTGCCATGAGACTCTTTAGCATACCATGAGTTAAGGAGTGGACTACCTATGGGTAGTGCCATGTGACTAAACCCTAGAAACTGGTTCACCTGATAAGTGGATCATGAGGGGTTTAATGGGGATCTACCATAAGGAAGGTAGTATCTAGGTCCACTGTAGGGACAACACAGAGGATAGGGTAGTCAAGGATCGCAGAGCTATATTTAAAATGTAATCTTGGTTGTTAAATGGTTAATTGAATGATTATGTCATTATCATATTTGCATGATTATTGGTTCCCCCACATACCAGCTTTGGCTGACCGACGTTTTGTTTGTCGGGGTTTTAGGTACAAGACAAAAAGGACAAACAGTAAATTGTCATATTGTGAAATAGATGAAGTAAAATGTAAGGAGGATTAGTTAGAGTAGAATCCATAAGTGGATAGAAGGTTAGAGATCCAAGTTTTCAAAAAGGTATGCAAAAGTTTATTTTCTTACATCTTTTTAGTTTAGTCTGTTAAAATTTAATAATTGTTCTTGGTTAATTGTCGAACTTTTGATCCGGAAAATTATGGGTGCAACTTCGACCTCTCGGTCTCCCTTAATTGGGGTATAATGGAAGGTGGGGCTGTAACATTTGGTATCAGAGTGTAGGTTCCTCACTTAACCATTAATAATTATTAAATTTTACAAACTCCATAGAACCCAAGGGAGTTATTAGAGGATTATCCGAAAGACAGAAGTGTCTAGAAAAGTATCACGACTGGGGGCTGGCAATATTTTCCTTCGCACTGCTAGTCGGAATAGAAGGACTCCCAGATCTGTGTGACTGCCTGGCCAAAGTCTTAGGGTATGAATCGAAATAAGATACCTTTAGGACTTTCTCATATTATTCATCCCTTCTCATCACAAATTCTGTTAAGGACCTTAAGAGTTAGGGTTTTCTCTTTTCTCCTCACCCTTTTGAGGCATGGGTAAGGTTACTAAGGTCTAAGGAATCTTCCACCAAATTAATGAAGAAGTATGTAAATAAGATGTCATGGACATAAGCTTAATAGATTAAGCGTAAACTAAAAGGATAGATACATACTTAGGTCGTATGACATAAGTTGTCATGTCCTCAGAAGAGACCTGAGGCTAGACCTTCTTGTCAGGAGAATAAATAAAGCGAGTTAGCCTTGGAGATAGAGATCTCCATTGCAAGTAGAGACCTAGCACATCCTCTGAGGATGATGTTAACCCTAACCCTAAGTGATGGCTAGAGAGAGAGATAACATGATGAGTTAGATGTCATGGTAGACTAGGTGATTGGATAGACATGTCTTGGATGTTATACAAGCCATGAGAGGTTGGATGACTGTAAAGAAGTGAAACCACTTCTCTACTAGAAAGAAAAGATCACATCCCTTAAACCAAACACCACATAAAATTTTTCGCAAAAGGGATGAAGATCATTTCATTCAACATGTATGTATCATTACACAATGAGTAGCAGCGGAAAAGAAATATTATCTAACAATTTACAAAGCTTTATACAACTCATCACCACAAAAGGTGTTCTAAAGGAAAACTACATATAACGCCAAGGACTAACCGAGGGTCATCAAACCACCTCTTCAAGCCTCCCAAAGATCAGCTACAAGGTTGTTATTGAAGCTACTTTCCTCGATCTAACCTGGGGTTGGAAGCATACCCCACAAAGAAGAAACAAAAGGAAACAATCAGCAAAATGCTGGTATGTGTATGCTAAAAGAAACTTTGAGCAATATGAAGATTTAAAGGACAACAAATGTATAATGCTTCCCATTCAAGAGATAAGGACTACCCACATGGGCATAAAAGATAAGATTCATCATCACATAATAAAAGAAGATACTTGCCATAAATAAATAAACAAATAAGGTTGTGCAATACTGGCACATAGAGAGAGTAGGGCACACACCCCACAATCAATCATCAAACCTGCATGCGTGTAAGATAAACATAACACTAGAACAATATAACTAACAATTGGCAGCCAAGCACACACTTGAACCTGATAGAGAAAAGAATACTGCCAATCTCCCAAATATATAAAGTTTTGAGCATGGATTACTACCACACCCGATTTACAGAGGAATGGTATACTGCCACCCTCCAAATAAGCAATAGGGGAATACTACCCCAAAACCAACGTAATTACACTACTCTAGTGCTATTGAATCACATTGCATGTATAATGTAGAGGCAAGTAGAAATGTATAGTCAGAATTATTAAGGTTTCCATCACACAATGGACAACACCAACATATAAAATCCACTTCAATGTGGCATACAACAATATAGGAGACCAACATGCAAAAGAGATATCAAGAGAATATCCAAGTACATAACAAGTAAGATAGTTCACACGAACCATGATATCAAAAGATTAGACATTTAGTATGGCAAAAGTCAAAAGAAAGATAAGATAGGTGAATTTCTCAATATGGATGAATATGAGATACAACATACCTCAAAATAAAAGTCCAACAGGTCCAAAGTACTTCTGGATCCAAAACTAGGTCACCAAAGAGCCTATTAAACACATATACCGATTTTATGTCAATTTCATATATATAAACCAAACCCTAAAAACTACCTTTTATATATGTGTGAATTAGGTTATAAAAACTATTCCATATTTTAGGTTATTTTATTACGAGTCTAAAAGATATTTTATTATATTTTTCTGACTGATAAATTATTAGTCATGAATTATTCAAGTTTTATCTTATTTAATTAGATCCATAAAATCACCCTTTTAAATCAGTAGATTCGGGAATCAAAACCAATACCAAACGAAAGCTTGCATTTTTCTGAATCCAACGAATATTTTTCCATAATTTTCTGATCATCCGATAATTAGTTATCAATTTTTAACTACAGACCAATCAGATAATTACAAATAATTCGATCGCAAAGCAAGGGCAGAGAAAATCCACGTGGGCCAGAACAGGCCAATCAGAGCCGCCCATGTCAGGGGACCACTTAATCCAAGTCAGCAAAATCAGGCGCAAAGCAAAAAGGAAAAGGAAGGCGCGAAAGACCAAAATACCCCTGGTCGCGAAACAAAACATAAAAGGAAAGAACGAGGGCAAAGAGGAGAATTCACCCTGGGGTTTGTTTCCCCCGCGAGGACCACCCCCGACAGTCGAGAGCAACATCTCGATCCACAAACTCCAGATCGCAAAGGAGTGCGAATTGTACGATGCGTCCTCCACGAACTTTGTTCCAGGAGGTCCGACGAACTCAAAGAATCAAACCGCGATGAGAACGGTCACCGGTAGCTCGAGAAAGCATCGCCGCAACAACCTACCATCACCGAGATGGTCGGTATTGAAGAAGAAATAGCGGGAAGCCAAATGAAGGACAGGGAAGAGACAAACACCAAAAACTGAAGGTGCTCACACCAAAACGAGGTCAAAAGTGCGAGGATGGCGAACTGGAAACCTCGCCGGAGATAAGAAAAACGAAGATAAAGCCACTCTTGTCGACAGAGAAGTAGGGTGAACCACAGACCAAAGTGCAAAAAAGAAAAGGTCGAAGGAGTTTTAGGGATGCTCACCGAGGAACTAATTGACTTGAGGGTGGCTGAGATGGTCGGGGCGTCGCCAAGGTCGTCGGAGATGAAACCAAGTAGGCCCGGCTGCACCAAGCACTATCTGGTCCAATTGAGGTTAGGGTTGAAGAGAAGATAGATCAAGGATCGTTTCTGGACAGTTACCCACGAAGGAGAAAGGGTGAAGAGCCATTTGCAAAAAACGATGGAGAGAGGGAAATTGGGGGTTATTTATATAGACCACCAGAGGGGTGATATTAGGGATCAAATTGAGCGGAATCCAACAAGGAAACCGTAGGAACAAAAATCGTGAACTAAGATTGAGTGTAGACCGAGAAATCCTAATCGGAAAGTAATGCGTCGACTGGCCTTGTTTCCGTTTCTGTCGCGAGGTAGAAGAGGAGTTTGTAGTCGTCTGATCAAGAATGAACGGTCCAGATTCAAGCACGTTTAAACAAACCACGTGACAGCAGGAAAATCGGAAATCAATTGAATAAAGCAAAGGGAAATTCAAATAATTTATATATATTCTCTTTCATGATTTAGGGGTTCTAGAATACTTTAAATTAAACCAAAATTTGCACATTTGTTAAATTAAACATGTAGATTCTGAATATCCAATTAGTTTTGCCTTTTGGAAACTTTTAATGGGTTAATTAAATCAAATATCATTTTCTCTTTCTTTCTTCATTTACAGCTTTAGGATTATCCAAAATTTATGAAACTTGACACATAAGTCATAATAAATGTGTGGATACGAATTTGCTTTTATTTCCAACTTTTGGTGTCATGATTTACATCTATTTATTAATTACACCTTTAGGCATTTTCTCTCTCCTAAAATTACTTAATAATCAAACATTATCCAAATTAGTTGCAAACTTGCCCAAAGGCTTATTTTTATGATTAGATTACGAATTTGGAGTTAGTTTTCCAATTTGAGGGCATTAACTATTTTATATCACTTTATTGGCCGATTTCCTATTTTATTTAGATAAGGATATTAATATATATAATTATCTTCCACTTTAAAAGTTACTTGGCGCATAAGTTACTTTTTGGTTAAGTAATCGAAATTGAGTATCAAATTATCCTAATGTGTTTCCAAATATAATTTTGGTACAATATCTTTCTCATTATCCTCTACTATTCATTAAATTCCCTATTACCTTTTATTATTGCATTTATCTTCTCCTTTATACAAAATTTGGATTTTGTTTTATTTCTCTTATCCTAGAAAGTTCTAGAAGTTCTAAGATGAATTATTTTATTCTTTTATATTACTTAGTGACAATTTATACTTCAAGCCTACATTAAGATTATATGAGGAGTTATTTATCCAACTAAGTTCTTTAATTTCTTATTATCTCCTAAATGAGTTATTAATAAGCACAAAGTATTTTGTATTCCCTTAATTACATGTTTTAATTTATTCTTTTTTGGCTAAGATGAAAGGGTAAAACTACTAGGATAGGGTTCTATTTCTAGTATGTTACAACACACCACCCCTTAAAGGGATTTCGTCCTCGAAATCAAAACATCCACAGGAAACTTATTCACCACCCCTTAAAAATGATTCATCTTATAAAATCAAACTTAACTTCTGTTATAAGAGTTTCAATTATTCCTATTACATCCACTTCATAAGCAACATGCAAAAGGAAACATAACTAGCATAGACTAATCTAAGTAACTATGGGTTAACTTGCTCTTGCTCAGCATCATCAGCTTCTTCGCCATCCAAGGCAAAAACTCTACCAGCTCTTCTTTCCACAGGTCTTCCTCTATTATTGTTACCATTATTGTTGCCATGATTTTGAGGAGGTGCTTGCTGTTGTGGTGCTGGAGCTTGACCATTACGATGCTTAGGGCAATCAGGTCGGATGTGTACAGTTTCATTGCAAAAGTGACATACCACTGGTGCACCTTGGTTTCTAACATGAGGGCACTTCCTCGGAGGATGGGGTCTATTGCACTTTGCACAACTGTATCTTCTCTAATCATCACCTGAGGACTTCCTTTTCTTGTCGAACTCCCGATGTTGAAAACCTGGGTAAGACTCCACAACCAAAGCTTTATCAACCATCTGCTAGAAGGTCAAGGGAAATTGTGGAATAAGAGCACGTCCCACAATGTAGTTAAGCCCTTGGAGGAAAAGGTCAGCCCTACGTCCCTCACCTAAACCAACTGCATAACGCTCCAACAGCAGAAACCTTTGCACGTAGGCAGAAACAGACAAGGAGCTTTGCTTCAAACTGTAGAACTCTGCTTCCTTCTTCTTCAAAGCAACAGTGCAGATGTACTTCCCACGGAAGAGTGTCAAAAACTCTGCCCAAGACATAGCTGAGATATCTCTTGTCCTTGCTATTCCATTCCACCAAACTCTAGCCGGTCCATCCAAGACATAGGAAGCAAACCTAACCTTCTGATGTGGAGGACATGCCATACCATCAAAAGTCCTTTCCATGGCTAACACCCAATCATCAGCTTTGTCAACCATCTCTATCTCACCCTCACCCTTGAAGGAAGGTGGTTGCATCTTCATGAACTCCATGATTGTGAACTCCTTAGGCTTCACAGGTACAGACGGGTCTTTCATCTTCCCCACCATGGAAGACGCAAAGAGTTGTCGAAACATGGCCAACTCTTGCTCCGGAGTCATAGCTCCTCCTGAGGTCTCCTGTTCAAACCTAGTGTTCTGAGGTGTCTCATAACCATACTGGTTGTCCATTGTTGCGTTATCACCAGCCATTAGGGTTTCTCCTGCACAAGGCAAGGACACGAGGTATAAGCAACCTAAGATAGATAAAGGTAAACATCCTAAGGGAGACGAGTTGAAATAGTTAGATAACCGACTGCTAGTGGCTCTGATACCATGCTGTAAAGAAGTGAAACCACTTCTCTACTAGAAAGAAAAGATCACATCCCTTAAACCAAACACCACATAAAATTTTTCACAAAAAGGATGAAGATCATTTCATTCAACATGTATGTATCATTACACAATGAGTAGCAGCGGAAAATAAATATTATCTAACAATTTACAAAGCTTTATACAACTCTTCACCACAAAAGGTGTTCTAAAGGAAAACTACATATAACTCCAAGGACTAGCCGAGGGTCATCAAACCACCTCTTCAAGCCTCCCAAAGATCAGCTACAAGGTTGTTGTTGAGGCTACTTTCCTCGATCTAACCTGGGGTTGGATGCATACCCCACAAAGAAGAAACAAAAGGAAACAATCAGCAAAATGCTGGTATGTGTATGCTAAAAGAAACTTTGAGCAATATGAAGATTTAAAGGACAACAAATGTATAATGCTTCCCATTCAAGAGATAAGGACTACCCACATGGGCATAAAAGATAAGATTCATCATCACATAATAAAAGAAGATACTTGCCATAAATAAACAAATAAGGTTGTGCAATACTGGCACATAGAGAGAGTAGGGCACACACCCCACAATATCATCAAACCTGCATGCATGTGAGATAAACATAACACTAAAACAATATAATTAACAATTGGCGGCCAAGCACACACTTGAACCTGATAGAGAAAGGAATACTTCCAATCTCCCAAATATATAAAGTTTTGAGCATGGATTACTGCCACACTCGATTACAAAGGAATGGTATACTGCCACCCTCCAAATAAGCAATAGGGGAATACTGCCCCAAAACCAATGTAATTACACTACTCTAGTCCTACTGAATCACATTGCATGTATAATGTAGAGGCAAGTAGAAATGTATAGTCAGAATTATTAAGGTTGCCATCACACAATGGACAACACCAACATATAAAATCCACTTCAATGTGGCAGACAACAATATAGGAGACCAACATGCAAAAGAGATATCAAGAAAATATCCAAGTACATAACAAATAAGATAGTTCACATGAACCATGATATCAAAAGATTAGACATTTTGTGTAGGCAAAAGTCAAAAGAAAGATAAGATAGGTGAATTTCTCAATATGGATGAATATGAGATACAACATACCTCAAAATAAAAGTCCAACAGGTCCAAAGTACTTCTGGATCCAAAACTAGGTCACCAAAGAGCCTATTAAACACATATACCGATTTTATGTCAATTTCATATATATAAACCAAACCCTAAAAACTACCTTTTTATATATGTGTGAATTAGGTTATGAAAACTATTCCATATTTTAGGTTATGTTATTACGAGTCTAAAACATATTTTATTATATTTTTCTGACATATAAATTATTAGTTATGAATTATTCAAGTTTTATCTTATTTAATTAGATCCATAAAATCACCCTTTTAAATCAGCAGATTCGGGAATCGAAACCAATACCAAACGAAAGCTTGCATTTTTCTGAATCCAACGAATATTTTTCCATAATTTTCTGATCATCCGATATTTAGTTATCAATTTTTAACTACAGACAAATCAGATAATTACAAATAATCCGATCGCAAAGCATGGGCAGAGAAAATCCACGTGGGCCAGAACAGGCCAATCAGAGCCGCCCACGTCAGGGGACCACTTAAGCCAAGTCAGCGAAATCAGGCGCAAAGCTAAAAGGAAAAGGAAGGCGTGAAAACACCAAAATACCCGTGGTCGCGAAACAAAACATAAAAGGAAAGAACGAGGGCAAAGAGGAGAATTCACCCTGGGGTTTGTTTCCCCCACGAGGACCACCCCCGACAGTAGAGAGCAATAGCTCGATCCACAAACTCCAGATCGCAAAGGAGTGCGAATTGGACGATGCGTCCTCCACGAACTTTGTTCCAGGAGGTCCGACGAACTCAAAGAATCAATCTGCGATGAGAACGGTCACCGGTAGCTCGAGAAAGCATCGCCGCAACAACCTGCCATCACCGAGATGGTCGGTATTGAAGAAAATATAGCGAGAAGCCAAACAAAGGAGAGGGAAGAGACAAACACCCAAAACTGAAGGTTCTCACACCAAAACGAGGTCAAAAGCACGAGGATGGCGAACTAGGAACCTCGCCGGAGATAAGAAAAATGAAGCTAAAACCACTCTTGTCGACAGAGAAGTAGGGTGAACCACAGACCAAATTGCAAAAATGAAAAGGTCGAAGGAGGTTTACGGATGCTCACTGAGGAACTAATTGACTTGAGGGTGGCTGAGATGGTCGGGGCGTCGCCAAGGTCGTCGGAGACGAAACCAAGTAGGCCTTGCTGCACCAAGCACTATCTGGTCCAAGTGAGGTCAGGGTTGTAGAGAAGAAAGATCAAGGATCATTTCTGGACAGTTACCCATGAAGGAGGAAGGGTGAAGAGCCGTCTGCAAAAACGTTGGAGAGAGGGAAATTGGGGGTTATTTATATATACCACCAGAGGGGTGATATTAGGGATCAAATTGAGCGGAATCCAACAAGGAAACCGTAGGAACAAAAATCGTGAACTAAGATTGAGTGTAGACCGAGAAATCCTAATCGGAAAGTAATGCGTCGACTGGCCCTGTTTCCGTTTCTGTCGCGAGGTAGAAGAGGAGTTTGTAGCTGTCTGATCAAGAACGAACGGTCCAGATTCAAGCACGTTTAAACAAACCGCGTGACAGCAGGAAAATCAGAAATCAATTGAATAAAGCAAAGGGAAATTCAAATAATTTATATATATTCTTTTTCCTGATTTAGGGGTTCTAGAATAATCCAAATTAAACCAAAATTTGCACATTTGTTAAATTAAACATGTAGATTCCGAATATCCAATTAGTTTTGCCTTTTGGAAACCTTTAATGGGTTAATTAAATCAAATATCATTTTCTCTTTCTTTCTTCATTTACGGCTTTAGGATTATCCAAAATTTATGAAACTTGACACATAAGTCATAATAAATGTGTTGGATACGAATTTTCTTTTATTTCCAACTTTTGGTGTCATGATTTACATCTATTTATTAATTACACCTTTAGGCATTTTCTCTCTCCTAAAATTACCTAATAATCAAACATTATCCAAATTAGTTGCAAACTTGCCCAAAGGCTTATTTTTATGATTAGATTACGAATTTGGAGTTAGTTTTCCGATTTGAGGGCATTAACTATTTTATATCACTTTATTGGCCTATTTCCTATTTTATTTAGATAAGGATATTAATATATATAATTATCTTCCACTTTAAAAGTTACTTGGCCCATAAGTTACTTTTTGGTTAAGTAATCGAAATTGAGTATCAAATTATCCTAATGGGTTTCCAAATATAATTTTGGTACAATATCTTTATCATTATCCTCTACTATTCATTGAATTCCCTATTACCTTTTATTATTGCATTTATCTTCTCCTTTATACAAAATTCGGATTTTCTTTTATTTCTCTTATCCTAGAAAGTTCTAGAAGTTCTAAGATGAATTATTTTATTCTTTTATATTACTTAGTGACAATTTATACTTCAACCCTACATTAAGATTATATGAGGAGGTATTTATCCAACTAAGTTCTTTAATTTCTTATTATCTCCTAAATGAGTTATTATTAAGCACAAAGTATTTTGTATTCCCTTAATTTCATGTTTTAATTTATTCTTGTTTGGCTAAGATGAAAGGGTAAAACTACTAGGATAGGGTTCTATTTCTAGTATGTTACAGCACACCACCCCTTAAAGGGATTTCGTCCTCGAAATCAAAACATCCACAGGAAAATTATTCACCACCCCTTAAAAAGGATTCATCTTATAAAATCAAACTTAACTTCTGTTATAAGAGTTTCAATTATTCTTATTACATCCACTTCATAAGCAACATGCAAAAGGAAACATAACTAGCATAGACTAATCTAAGTAACTATGGGTTAACTTGCTCTTGCTCAGCATCATCAGCTTCTTCGCCATCCAAGGCAAAAACTCTACCAGCTCTTCTTTCCACAGGTCTTCCTCTATTATTATTACCATTATTGTTGCCATGATTCTGAGGAGGTGCTTGTTGTTGTTGTGCTGGAGCTTGACCATTACGACGCTTAGGGCAATCAGGTCGGATGTGTCTAGGTTTATTGCAAAAGTGACATACCACTGGTGCACCTTGGTTTCTAACATGAGGGCACTTCCCCGGAGGATGGGGTCTATTGCACTTTGCACAACTGTCTCTTCTCTGATCATCACCCGAGGACTTCCTTTTCTTGTCGAACTCCCGATGTTGAAAACCTGGGTAAGACTCCACAACCAAAGCTTTATCAACCATCTTCTAGAAGGTCAAGGGCAATTGTGGAATAAGAGCACGTCCCACATTGTAGTTAAGCCCTTGGAGGAAAAGGTCAGCCCTACGTTCCTCACCTAAACCAACTGCATAACTCTCCAACAACAGAAACCTTTGCACGTAGGCAGAAACAGACAAGGAGCCTTTCTTCAAATTGTAGAACTCTGCTTCCTTCTTCTTCAAAGCAGCAGTGCAGATGTACTTCCCACGGAAGAGTGTCAAAAACTCTGCCCAAGACATAGCTGAGATATCTCTTGTCCTTGCTATTCCATTCCACCAAACTCTAGCCGGTCCATCCAAGACATAGGAAGCAAACCTAACCTTCTGATGTGGAGGACATGCCATACCATCAAAAGTCCTTTCCATGGCTAACACCCAATCATCAGCTTTGTCAACCATCTCTATCTCACCCTCACCCTTGAAGGAAGGTGGTTGCATCTTCATGAACTCCATGATTGTGAACTCCTTAGGCTTCACATGTACAGACGGGTCTTTCATCTTCCCCGCCATGGAAGACGCAAAGAGTTGTCGAAAGATGGCCAACTCTTGCTCTGGAGTCATAGCTCCTCCTGAGGTCTCCTGTTCAAACCTAGTGTTCTGAGGTGTTTCATAACCATACTGGTTGTCCATTGTTGTGTTATCACCAGCCATTAGGGTTTCTCCTGCACAAGGCAAGGACATGAGGTATAAGCAACCTAAGATAGATAAAGGTAAACATCCTAAGGGAGACGAGTTGAAATAGTTAGATAACCAACTGCTAGGGGCTCTGATACCATACTGTAAAGAAGTGAAACCACTTTTCTACTAGAAAGAAAAGATCACATCCCTTAAACCAAACACCACATAAAATTTTTCGCAAAAGGGATGAAGATCATTTCATTCAACATGTATGTATCATTACACAATGAGTAGCAGCGGAAAATAAATATTATCTAACAATTTACAAAGCTTTATACAACTCTTCACCACAAAAGGTGTTCTAAAGGAAAACTACATATAACTCCAAGGACTAGCCGAGGGTCATCAAACCACCTCTTCAAGCCTCCCAAAGATCAGTTACAAGGTTGTTGTTGAAGCTACTTTCCTCGATCTAACCTGGGGTTGGAAGCATACCCCACAAAGAAGAAACAAAAGTAAACAATCAGCAAAATGCTGGTATGTGTATGCTAAAAGAAACTTTGAGCAATATGAAGATTTAAAGGACAATAAATGTATAATGCTTCCCATTCAAGAGATAAGGACTACCCACATGGGAATAAAAGATAAGATTCATCACCACATAATAAAAGAAGATACTTGCCATAAATAAACAAATAAGGTTGTGCAATACTGGCACATAGAGAGAGTAGGGCACACACCCCACAATCAATCATCAAACCTGCATGCATGTGAGATAAACATAACACTAAAACAATATAACTAACAATTGGCGGCCAAGCACACACTTGAACCTGATAGAGAAAGGAATACTGCCAATCTCCCAAATATATAAAGTTTTGAGCATGGATTACTGCCACAGTCGATTACAAAGGAATGGTATACTGCCACCCTCCAAATAAGCAATAGGGGAATACTGCCCCAAAACCAATGTAATTACACTACTCTAGTGCTACTGAATCACATTGCATGTATAACGTAGAGGCAAGTTGAAATGTATAGTCAGAATTACTAAGGTTGCCATAACACAATGGACAACACCAACATATAAAATCCACTTCAATGTGGCATACAACAATATAGGAGACCAACATGCAAAAGAGATATCAAGAGAATATCCAAGTACATAACAAATAAGATAGTTCACACGAACCATGATATCAAAAGATTAGACATTTTGTGTAGGCAAAAGTCAAAAGAAAGATAAGATAGGTGAATTGCTCAATATGGATGAATATGAGATACAACATACCTCAAAATAAAAGTCCAACATGTCCAAAGTACTTATGGATCCAAAACTAGGTCACCAAAGAGCCTATTAAACACATATACCGATTTTATGTCAATTTCATATATATAAACCAAACCCTAAAAACTACCTTTTTATATATGTGTGAATTAGGTTATGAAAACTATTCCATATTTTAGGTTATGTTATTACGAGTCTAACACATATTTTATTATATTTTTCTGACTTATAAATTATTAGTTATGAATTATTCAAGTTTTATCTTATTTAATTAGATCCATAAAATCACCCTTTTAAATCAGTAGATTCGGGAATCGAAACCAATACCAAACGAAAGCTAGCATTTTTCTGAATCCAACAAATATTTTTCCATAATTTTTTGATCATCCGATAATTAGTTATCAATTTTTAACTACAGACCAATCAGATAATTACAAATAATCCGATCGCAAAGCAAGGTCAGAGAAAATCCACGTGGGCCAGAACAGGCCAATCAGAGCCGCCCACGTCAGGGGACCAATTAAGCCAAGTCAGCGAAATCAGGCGCAAAGCTAAAAGGAAACGGAAGGCGCGAAAAGACCAAAATACCCCTGGTCGCGAAACAAAACATAAAAGGAAAGAACGAGGGAAAAGAGGAGAATTCACCCTGGGGTTTGTTTCCCCCACGAGGACCACCCCCGACAGCAGAGAGAAACAGCTCGATCCACAAACTCCAGATCGCAAAGGAGTGCGAATTGGACGATGCGTCCTCCACGAACTTTGTTCCAGGAGGTCTGACGAACTCAAAGAATCAAACTGCGATGAGAACGGTCACCGGTAGCTCGAGAAAGCATCGCCGCAACAACCTGCCATCACCGAGATGGTCGGTATTGAAGAAGAAATAGCGGGAATCCAAACGAAGGACAGGGAAGAGACAAACACCCAAAACCGAAGGTTCTCACACCAAAACGAGGTCAAAAGCGTGAGGATGGAAAACTGGGAACCTCGCCGGAGATAAGAAAAACGAAGCTAAAGCCACTCTTGTCGACAGAGAAGTAGGGTGAACCACAGACCAAATTGCAAAAAGGAAAAGGTCGAAGGAGGTTTAGGGATGCTCACCGAGGAACTAATTAACTTGAGGGTGGCCGAGATGGTCGGGGCGTCGCCAAGGTCGTCGGAGACGAAACCAAGTAGGTACGGCTGCACCAAGCACTATCTGGTCCAATTGAGGTCAGGGATGAAGAGAAGAAAGATCAAGGATCATTTCTGGACAGTTACCCACGAAGGAGGAAGGGTGAAGAGCCGTCTGCGAAAAACGATGGAGAGAGGGAAATTGGGGGTTATTTATATAGACCACCAGAGGGGTGATATTAGGGATCAAATTGAGCGGAATCCAACAAGGAAACCGTAGGAACAAAAATCGTGAACTAAGATTGAGTGTAGACCGAGAAATCCTAATCGGAAAGTAATGCGTCGACTGGCTCTGTTTCCGTTTCTGTCGCGAGGTAGAAGAGGAGTTTGTAGCCGTCTGATCAAGAACGAACGGTCCAGATTCAAGCCTGTTTAAACAAACTGCGTGACAGCAGGAAAATCGGAAATCAATTGAATAAAGCAAAGGGAAATTCAAATAATTTATATATATTCTCTTTCCTGATTTAGGGGTTCTAGAATAATCCAAATTAAACCAAAATTTGCACATTTGTTAAATTAAACATGTAGATTCTGAATATCTAATTAGTTTTGCCTTTTGGAAACCTTTAATGGGTTAATTAAATCAAATATCATTTTCTCTTTCTTTCTTCATTTACGGCTTTAGGATTATCCAAAATTTATGAAACTTGACACATAAGTCATAATAAATGTGTTGGATACGAATTTGCTTTTATTTACCACTTTTGGTGTCATGATTTACATCTATTTATTAATTACACCTTTAGGCATTTTCTCTCTCCTAAAATTACCTAATAATCAAACATTATCCAAATTAGTTGCAAACTTGCCCAAAGGCTTATTTTTATGATTAGATTACTAATTTGGAGTTATCTTTCCAATTTGATGGCATTAACTATTTTATATCACTTTATTGGCCTATTTCCTATTTTATTTAGATAAGGATATTAATATATATAATTATATTCCACTTTAAAAGTTACTTGGCCCATAAGTTACTTTTTGGTTAAGTAATCGAAATTGAGTATCAAATTATCCTAATGGGTTTCCAAATATAATTTTGGTACAATATCTTTCTCATTATCCTCTACTATTCATTAATTTCCCTATTACCTTTTATTATTGCATTTATCTTCTCCTTTATACAAAATTCGGATTTTCTTTTATTTCTCTTATCCTAGAAAGTTCTAGAAGTTCTAAGATGAATTATTTTATTCTTTTCTATTACTTAGTGACAATTTATACTTCAACCATACATTAAGATTATATGAGGAGGTATTTATCCAACTAAGTTCTTTAATTTCTTATTATCTCCTAAATGAGTTATTATTAAGCACAAAGTATTTTGTATTCCCTTAATTACATGTTTTAGTTTGTTCTTGTTTGGATAAGACAAAAGGGTAAAACTACTAGGATAGGGTTCTATTTCTAGTATGTTACATCACACCACCCCTTAAAGGGATTTCATCCTCGAAATCAAAACATCCACAGGAAAATTATTCACCACCCCTTAAAAAGGATTCATCTTATAAAATCAAGCTTAACTTCTATTATAAGAGTTTCAATTATTCTTATTACATCCACTTCATAAGCAACATGCAAAAGGAAACATAACTAGCATAGACTAATCTAAGTAACTATGGGTTAACTTGCTCTTGCTCAGCATCATCAACTTCTTCGCCATCCAAGGCAAAAACTCTACCAGCTCTTCTTTCCACAGGTCTTCCTCTATTATTGTTACCATTATTGTTGCCATGATTCTGAGGAGGTGCTTGCTGTTGTGGTGCTGGAGCTTGACCATTACGATGCTTAGGGCAATCAGGTCGGATGTGTCCAGGTTCATTGCAAAAGTGACATACCACTGGTGCACCGTGGTTTCTAACATGAGGGCACTTCCCCGGAGGATGGGGTCTATTGCACTTTGCACAACTGTCTCTTCTCTGATCATCACCTGAGGACTTCCTTTTCTTGTCGAACTCCCGATGTTGAAAACCTGGGTAAGACTCCACAACCAAAGCTTTATCAACCATCTACTGGAAGGTCAAGGGCAATTGTGGAATAAGAGCACGTCCCACATTGTAGTTAATCCCTTGGAGGAAAAGGTCAGCCCTACGTCCCTCACCTAAACCAACTGCATAACGCTCCAACAGCAGAAACCTTTGCACGTAGGCAAAAACAGACAAGGAGCCTTGCTTCAAACTGTAGAACTCTGCTTCCTTCTTCTTCAAAGCAGCAGTGCAGATGTACTTCCCACGGAAGAGTGTCAAAAACTCTGCCCAAGACATAGCTGAGATATCTCTTGTCCTTGCTATTCCATTCCACCAAACTCTAGACGGTCCATCCAAGACATAGGAAGCAAACCTAACCTTCTGATGTGGAGGACATGCCATACCATCAAAAGTCCTTTCCATGGCTAACACCCAATCATCAGCTTTGTCAACCATCTCTATCTCACCCTCACCCTTGAAGGAAGGTGGTTGCATCTTCATGAACTCCATGATTGTGAACTCCTTAGGCTTCACAGGTACACACGGGTCTTTCATCTTCCCCACCATGGAAGACGCAAAGAGTTGTCGAAACATGGCCAACTCTTGCTCCGGAGTCATAGCTCCTCCTGAGGTCTCCTGTTCAAACCTAGTGTTCTGAGGTGTCTCATAACCATACTGGTTGTCCATTGTTGCGTTATCACCAGCCATTAGGGTTTCCCCTGCACAAGGCAAGGACACGAGGTATAAGCAACCTAAGATAGATAAAGGTAAACATCCTAAGGGAGACGAGTTGAAATAGTTAGATAACCGACTGCTAGTGGCTCTGATACCATGTTGTAAAGAAGTGAAACCACTTCTCCACTAGAAAGAAAAGATCACATCCCTTAAACCAAACACCACATAAATTTTTTCGCAAAAGGGATGAAGATCATTTCATTCAACATGTATGTATCATTACACAATGAGTAGCAGCGGAAAAGAAATATTATCTAACAATTTACAAAGCTTTATACAACTCTTAACCACAAAAGGTGTTCTAAAGGAAAACTACATATAATGCCAAGGACTAGTCGAGGGTCATCAAACCACCTCTTCAAGCCTCCCAAAGATCAGCTACAAGGTTGTTGTTGAAGCTACTTTCCTCGATCTAACCTGGGGTTGGAAGCATACCCCACAAAGAAGAAACAAAAGGAAACAATCAGCAAAATGCTGGTATGTGTATGCTAAAAGAAACTTTGAGCAATATGAAGATTTAAAGGACAACAAATGTATAATGCTTCCCATTCAAGAGATAAGGACTACCCACATGGGCATAAAAGATAAGATTCATCATCACATAATAAAAGAAGATACTTGCCATAAATAAACAAATAAGGTTGTGCAACACTGGCACATAGAGAGAGTAGGGCACACACCCCACAATCAATCATCAAACCTGCATGCATGTGAGATAAACATAACACTAGAACAATATAACTAACAATTGGCGGCCAAGCACACACTTGAACCTGATAGAGAAAGGAATACTGCCAATCTCCCAAATATATAAAGTTTTGAGCATGGATTACTGCCACACTCGATTTACAGAGGAATGGTATACTGCCACCCTCCAAATAAGCAATAGGGGAATACTGCCCCAAAACCATTGTAATTACACTACTCTAGTGCTACTGAATCACATTGCATGTATAATGTAGAGGCAAGTAGAAATGTATAGTCATAATTATTAAGGTTGCCATCAAACAATGGACAACACCAACATATAAAATCCACTTCAATGTGGCATACAACAATATAGGAGACCAACATGCAAAAGAGATATCAAGAGAATATCCAAGTACATAACAAATAAGATAGTTCACACGAACCATGATATCAAAAGATTAGACATTTTGTGTAGGCAAAAGTCAAAAGAAAGATAAGATAGGTGAATTGCTCAATATGGATGAATATGAGATACAACATACCTCAAAATAAAAGTCCAACAGGTCCAAAGTACTTCTGGATCCAAAACTAGATCACCAAAGAGCCTATTAAACACATATACCGATTTTATGTCAATTTCATATATATAAACCAAACCCTAAAAACTACCTTTTTATATATGTGTGAATTAGGTTACGAAAACTATTCCATATTTTAGGTTATGTTATTACAATTCTAAAACATATTTTATTATATTTTTCTGACTTATAAATTATTAGTTATGAATTATTCAAGTTTTATCTTATTTAATTAGATCCATAAAATCACCCTATTAAATCAGCAGATTCGGGAATCAAAACCAATACCAAACCAAAGCTTGCATTTTTCTGAATCCAACAAATATTTTTCCATAATTTTTTGAACATCCGATAATTAGTTATCAATTTTTAACTACAGACCAATCAGATAATTACAAATAATCCGATCGCAAAGCAAGAGCAGAGAAAATCCACGTGGGCCAGAACAGGCCAATCAGAGCCGCCCACGTCAGGGGACCACTTAAGCCAAGTCAGCGAAATCAGGCGCAAAGCTAAAAGGAAAAGGAAGGTGTGAAAAGACTAAAATACCCCTGGTCGCGAAACAAAACATAAAAGGAAAGAACGAGGGCAAAGAGGAGAATTCATCCTGGGGTTTGTTTCCCCCGTGAGGACCACCCCCGACAGCAGTGAGCAACAGCTCGATCCACAAACTCCAGATCGCAAAGGAGTGCGAATTGGACGATGCGTCCTCCACGAACTTTGTTCCAGGAGGTCCGACGAACTCAAAGAATCAAACCGCGATGAGAACGGTCACCGGTAGCTCGAGAAAGCATCACCGCAACAACCTGCCATCACCGAGATGGTCAATATTGAAGAAGAAATAGCGGGAAGCCAAACGAAGGACAGGGAAGAGACAAACACCCAAAACCGAAGGTTCTCACACCAAAACGAGGTCAAAAGTGCGAGGATGGCAAACTGGGAACCTTGCCGGAGATAAGAAAATTGAAGCTAAAGCCACTCTTGTCGACAGAGAAGTAGGGTGAACCACAGACCAAAGTGCAAAAAGGAAAAGGTCAAAGGAGATTTAGGGATGCTCACCGAGGAACTAATTGACTTGAGGGTGGCTGAGATGGTAGGGGCGTCGCCAAGGTCGTCGGAGATGAAACCAAGTAGGCTCGGCTGCACCAAGCACTATCTGGTCCAATTGAGGTCAGGGTTGAAGAGAAGAAAGATCAAGGATCGTTTCTGGACAGTTACCCACGAAGGAGGAAGGGTGAAGAGCCATTTGCAAAAAACGATGGAGAGAGGGAAATTGGGGGTTATTTATATAGACCACCAGAGGGGTGATATTAGGGATCAAATTGAGCGGAATCCAACAAAGGGTACCGTAGGAACAAAAATCGTGAACTAAGATTGAGTGTAGACCGAGAAATCCTAATCGGAAAGTAATGCGTCGACTGGCCCTGTTTCCATTTTTGTCGCGAGGTAGAAGAGGAGTTTGTAGCCGTCTGATCAAGAATGAACGGTCCAGATTCAAGCGTGTTTAAACAAACCGCGTGACAGCAGGAAAATAGGAAATCAATTGAATAAAGCAAAGGAAATTTCAAATAATTTATATATATTCTCTTTCCTGATTTAGGGGTTCTATAATAATCCACATTAAACCAAAAATTGCAAATTTGTTAAATTAAACATGTAGATTCCGAATATCCAATTAGTTTTGCCTTTTGGAAACCTTTAATGGGTTAATTAAATCAAATATCATTTTCTCTTTCTTTCTTCATTTACGACTTTAGGATTATCCAAAATTTATGAAACTTGATACATAAGTCATAATAAATGTGTTGGATACGAATTTGCTTTTTTTTCAACTTTTGGTGTCATGATTTACATCTATTTATTAATTACACCTTTAGGAATTTTCTCTCTCCTAAAATTACTTAATAATCAAACATTATCCAAATTAGTTGCAAACTTGCCCAAAGGCTTATTTTTATGATTAGATTACGAATTTGGAGTTAGTTTTCCAATTTCAGGGCATTAACTATTTTATATCACTTTATTGGCCTATTTCCTATTTTATTTAGATAAGGATATTAATATATATAATTATCCTTCACTTTAAAAGTTACTTGGACCATAAGTTACTTTTTGGTTAAGTAATCGAAATTGTGTATCAAATTTTCCTAATGGGTTTCCAAATATAATTTTGGTACAATATCTTTCTCATTATCCTCTACTATTCATTAAATTCCCTATTACCTTTTATTATTGCATTTATCTTCTCCTTTATACAAAATTCGGATTTTCTTTTATTTCTCTTATCCTAGAAAGTTCTAGAAGTTCTAAGATGAATTATTTTATTCTTTTCTATTACTTAGTGACAATTTATACTTCAACCCTACATTAAGATTATATGAGGAGGTATTTATCCAACTAAGTTCTTTAATTTCTTATTATCTCCTAAATGAGTTATTATTAAGCACAAAGTATTTTGTATTCCCTTAATTACATGTTTTAGTTTATTCTTGTTTGGCTAAGACGAAAGGGTAAAACTACTAGGATAGGGTTCTATTTCTAGTATGTTACAATGACCGAGTACCTTTGGCGACCCAACCCTGGGAAGGGTCGAGCAGTAGAGAGTGAAGGATAGCTCCTTCATTGATGAGGTTAGAGAAGAACCTATGGAAACCCCATGAACTTACATGAGCATGGCTTAATAGGCACCCATAATGTATCAGTAGTGCGAGCAATAGGTTGAAACCCTAGCCAGGAGAGTTTGATGGATAGCTTATGTGATAAGCATAAGGGGCTATGGATAACCTTGGGCGAATATAAGTTGAACATAGGCTTCATCCAGGTAGGGGCGTGCTTTTGAGGTTGATCCTTCAGGGAGTGAGGACCCTAATGGTGAGGATAGTTGTAGGGTTAGCTCTAGAAAGAGAGAGAAGGAACCAAGCAAGAAGGTTGGAATCCTAGACTCTTATTTATGAGGAAAAGTAGGGAGTTGAGGATGATGCGACCTAGGTGGATGATAGTGGTCGCCACATGCTTGATCCCTAGATGTTTATGATGTCTTGGTTTCCATGAGAGGAATCAAACCCTAGAGAGAGGATGAGTCTGTTGGTACCTCTGTACCTATGGTATAGATGTGAAGAAGAGTTCCTTAAACCATGTAGAGGTTTAGTAATAGGTTGAAAGGCCTTGTACCTTGTTGTTTGTCCTTGAGAAGGACTCAACTCTAAATTGGTACTCGAATAAAAGGATCGTGGGAAGCACATGACATACCTTGTACATGCTTG
The DNA here is from genome assembly GCA_963693085.1 of Alisma plantago-aquatica. NCBI lineage: Eukaryota > Viridiplantae > Streptophyta > Magnoliopsida > Alismatales > Alismataceae > Alisma > Alisma plantago-aquatica. The sequence goes on along the minus strand of OY856415.1, from coordinate 413,852,882 downwards.
GTTAAAGGTTGAGCATGCATTGGTATACCTAAGTGAACCTAGGGTTCCTACGCCTAAGAGGGGAAGTAGTATACCTGATGCTCATGACGAGAATTAAGTTGCTAAGTTTCGAGCATGGTACTCCTCCTGAATAGAGGAAAAGGAAATCCCTAAAGTTTAAGGTATGTTTGATGAACCCCTCATAGCTAAGTTGATGACATGGGGAGGTATGATCTTGACCCAATATTGAGGATGAGAACAAGTATGACCTAACATGGTTTAGTATGTGGTCTACTTGTTCCTTGAATAGCTTGATACGGTTAAGCATGCTAGACCCAAGGATGATGGTGACCTTTGTTAATGAGGTGTAGTTTCCTCCCATCCTGGGAGAGGGACCCTTTTTGTAGGGTGTATACCAGTTTCGTGGGTTTTAAGGAAACTGGAAGAGGTCTCATGGGAGCTTGAGAAGCAAAGTGAAGAAGTACATGGTATGAGAATGAACCTGTAGACCCATAGATATCCATCTCTAAGTGCATGAGGATGTGTTACCATGGAGGTAACCGATACGGGGCATGACCAAGGTAGGCAGGTCACCATGACCCCTATGAAAGGATGAAAGTCAGCCTTTGAATGTAGAAAGAGAGATGATGAGGGAAAGGTTCTAAGTTGAACATGTACAATAAGAGAACACTAAGTCTATCCTAGGGTCAGGTAGGGATAAGACCGATGGAAGTAGGAGTTGCCTAATTCCCTAGTTGCACATGACCATAGAGTCGGGAGGTAACAACTATCATTGCCTGAGGGCCATGGGTTAGGAGATTGATCACCTTCATGAACTCATGGGACCCAAAAGGAAGATGAGTAGGGCACTCTTTGAATGCATAAGGGAAGAGGGATGACCCCAACAGTGTCGGCACCCTATAGACCTAGCGGAAATGACCAAGGATTGTGTGGTGACCCAAGTAGGTTCGAAACCAGTTTTCCATGGAGGTAACTCTGATAGCAAGATGATTGTAATATAGAGGCATAAACAACACGTTTTAACTTAGATTTAAAGGTGTACTGGCAAGGTGGGATGTACCATCTCTACTCTTGGAACAGGAAGAACTTTGTATTTGGACTGCAGCTAAATGCTTATTTCTGCTTGGTTCTGCCACATACCAGCTTTGGCTGACCGAAGTTTTGTTTGTCGGTGTTTTAGGTACAAGCCAAAAAGGACAAACAATAAATTGTCATATTGTGAAATACATGAAGTAAAATGCAACGAGGATTAGTTAGAGTATAATCCATAAGTGGATAGAAGGTTAGAGATCCAAGTTTTCAAAAAGGTATGCAAAAGTTTATTTTCTTACAACTTTTAAGTTTAATATGTTAAAATTTAATAATTGTTCTTGGTTACTTGTCGAACCTTTGATCCAGAAAATTATGGGTGTGGCTTCGACCTCTCAGATTCCCTTAATTGGGGGTTATCAGAAGGTGGGGTCGTAACACTTTTCATCATTTGCAAAGCCATAGAGGAGGACCATGATTTGAGCCAGTCATGTATACATACTTATGGTGATAGTCATAGTCACTTTATAGTTTCATGAAATAAAAGTCATCCAAGTAGTTATAGGCAACCGACAAAAGAATCGAGAATCGTCGTGAAACTAAATCGGTTAACCATAAGCGTAACCACATACCTGTCAGGCTGATTTGAGATAGAATAATCCAATCAAGAAATCCAAATAAGCAAGCAAGCACATTATGAGATATTGAAATATGCATACAATTTCCTATTATTAATCATGCCAACAAGATCTACTAAACCTAGCTCGCTTCCTAGGGTTTCTAGTCCACTTTTAGGGTTTCCATTGCAATTAGGGTTTCCCTTCATCTCTTACTATTTTAAACCCTAATTTTATACAATTACTCACAAACCCTAATTATCTCATCTATTCATCATGAAAGATACTAAGGTTATCTTTTCACAACATATAACCCTGATATCAGAAAAAGTATAATTAACCATCAATTAAGTTCATTAAGCCTCTTTTACATTAAAGCTACCATTTTTATCCTTTTAAACCATGACAAGATCATTATGCTCATTATCATCAATTCATAGTTCATTAGGGTTTAAATCACACATGAACTCTATTTGTAATAAATTCTACCTTTATCCAAATGAAAACCCTAATTACTACATTAAAGGTATTTGTCCACAATTAGGAACCTTTATACTCAAAATAGCTCAGAATCATCATATCTTAGCTCTATTCAAGATTTTGAATAACTAAAACCACTAAGAGTCACATTTACTAATATTAAGGTTTCAATGCCCATTAAAGTGTATTTATGCACATGAACTTCTAATTAAACTAATTACGTGCAAAGTTCATCCTTTTTGATTTTGATGTACCTTTTTGCAATTAATAGGTTAATATCAACTTTAATCATCAATAAAACCCTACTAATGCATTAATCACCTCAAAATAGGGTTTCTTAATCTTTAATTTATTAAAATTGATAAGTTACACTAATATTCGAATTACAAGAGGAATTTGCCTTCAAATATATTTTTATTGCATTCCTTGAGTTCTCCTTATCAAAATTAATATATAATGCACATCCATCTGAGCTACCGTTAATTAGTTATGAATTTTGCAAGGATTACATGTTTAGACCAATTAGCAAGTGCCATGTGTTCCTGCTCCATGCAACATTGCTGGCTAGTTTTAAAACATTTCAAAATGATGATATCACCCTCGGTTAAGTTAAATGCTTCTTTAGCCCGCGGAGGGAAAAACAATCCAACAACCCAAAGGGTCGTCTTCCTCCTCTCACACCCTAGCAGTGTCGTGATTTGTAGTAGGTTGCATGCATTCTCTCCTCCTCTAGGGCCTCTAGGGCGGCCGCCACTCCTCGCCCTAGCCCCGCCGCCTTCCTCCACACCTGGGGTGCCGCCTAGCGCGTGGCCTAGTAGGCTAAATAGAGCGCACAAAGCCCACGACTAGCGGACGACCTGCAGCCATCGAGTGGATGTGGCACAGGTTCCAGAGCACGGCAAGATGGCCTCGCTCTTCTGGTGTTGTCATGGGAGCATTGGGCTTCCATCACACCTCCTTCACATCCCCTTGTTGCTCCAGGATAGAGCTACGCTCAAGGGTTAGGGTTTGCACAAAAGAAGAAGAAGAAGATGAAGAAGAGAGAGAAATTGTTGTGTGGGATCTCTTTGGAACTCGAACCATGTCTCTACCCTTTATATAAGGAAGGGTATCCACGCCCTATTATGCTCATTCACAAGGATACAAGGCCTTTCCCAATAGGAAACCAATTCCTTCATTAAGAAGCAAGTTTCTCTCTCCTAATTATCTTCTTAAATATACTTTGTTCTTTAGATATTAGGAATTCAAAATTCCTCTCACTTGTTCTTTTTATTGTTTGCCTTTTAACCCATTGGCACGAAATTCTATTTTCTTTTAATAGAAAATACTTTCTTTTTTACCAATACCACAAAATTCATTAATAAAGTATCACCTTATCCTCTTATTTTGCATTATTTTTATTTTCTCTTTCTTTCTTCTCCATTGGGGCTCCTTGGACCCCAAGAAACTCCAAGATTTTGAAATTTCTTTATAAGGATACTTATTATCCTTCTAGATGCATCTATATCCTCTTGATGTTTCCTCGACTTTCTGCAAATGAGTTGAATATGAAGCTTCTTTCCAGATCATCTATATCTGCTGTGATCATGGCGGATAATTTGAAAATGAATTGTTTGAACTATTTTGTGAGGAATCTGGGTAAAGAACATAGTTCTCTTCACCTCGAACACCTCAATGAAATTGGGTTGTAGAGAGAAAGAATAGATCACTAGAGGAAATGGATTGGACTCTACTTCTAGAGTATGACACTCTAAAGGATTTTTGGTCCGAAGCCATTAGTACTTCATGTTTTGAGAAAAACCATATTTTTACTCATCCATCATTCAAGAAAACCCCTTATGAGATATGGCGTGGTAGAAAGCCTTCCATTGATTTGTTTCATGTTTTTGGTTGTCCTTGTTTTGTTTTAATTACCAAGGATTCCCTCGATAAGTTTGATCCAAAGTATTACTAGGCGTTCTTTCTAGGCTATAGCTCTACTAGAAACACTTATAGAGTATTTAACATTGAATTGTGTAAAGTAGAAGAATATGTCAATGTTAGATTTGTTGAGACTAACCCCTACATTTCCAAGTATGTTGTTGGTGATGATGTTGCAGATGAGGTGATTCCTCACTTAAAAAGAACTCAACATTGTTGATAAAGGAAAGGAGGTGTTAGGTGATGAAGAAGAGAAAGAAGGATCCGCCCCCCGGATTTGCAAAGCATCATCCTAAAAATCTCATCATAGGTAATACTTTTAAAAGGGTGAAGACGCAGGATGCCTACAATGAAGAACAAGTAGATAACACCTTCATCTCTCAGCTTGAGCCAAAAGAAGTCAAAGAAGCTCTTAAGGACGGTGAATGGATCCTAGCCATGCAAGAAGAGTTGGAATAGTTCAAGAAGAACCAAGTGTGGACTCTTGTGCCAATACCAAGTGATAGAAAGATCATTGGCACCAAATTTGTCTCCCGCAACAATCTTGATGAAAGTGGAAAAGTGGTAAGAAACGAAGCAAGATTAGTTGCTCAAGGCTAAAATCAACAAGAAGGTATTGATCTTGATGAAACATATGCACCTGTAGCTAGACTTGAGTCAATTAGAATGTTGCTTGTGTTTTCTAGTCATAAGAAATTTCTACTTTATCAAATGGATGTGAAAAGTGAAATTTTTGAATTGTACAATCAAGGAGGATGTATATGTTGCTCAACCTCCAGGCTTTGAACATGATAACTAGCCTAACCATGTTTGTTTGTTACGAAAAGCTCTATGTGGTCTCAAATAAGCACCTCGATCTTAGCATGAGAGACTAAAGAACTTTTTGATAGATAATTTCTATATCATGGGAAAAGTCGATTCTACCTTGTTTCTTAAACACACTTCTAGAAATTTCTTGATTATTCTAATTTATGTAGATGATATTATCTTTGGCGGAACTGACCTTGATCTTTGCAAGGAGTTTAGTACTCTTATGTAGAGTGAGTTTGAGATGAGCATGTTGGGGGGGGGGCTTACTTTCTTCCTTGAATCTCAAATCCAACAAACAAAAGATAGGAACTTCATCAACCAAGGCAAGTACATCAATGAACTACTCAAACGCTTTGGTATGGAGAACACCAAACCAACGGACACCCCCAATGTCAAACACAGCCAAGCTTGACAGAGATGAGAAATGAGAAAAGGTAGATGAGAAGCTCTATAGAGGTATGATTGAAATTTACTTTATTTAACTACCTCTAGACCTGATAGAATGTTTAGTGTTGGCTTGGGTGCTTGCTTTCAATCAAGTCCAACAAAATCACATCTTATATCGGTTAAGAAGTTTTTAAGGTATATAGGCAAAACCCAAAATTTTGGACTATGGTATCCCAAGTCAAGGGACTTTACTCTTACTACTTGTAGTGATGTTGATTACATAGGTTGTTTGATTGATAGAAAGTGCACAAGTGGCAATTGTTTCTTCCTAGGACCATACCTAGTTTCTTGGTTCTCTAAGAAACAAAGCATTGTGGCTCTTTCAACTACCGAGGATGAATACATTGCAGTTGGGAGTTGTTGTTCCCAAGTCCTACGGATGAGAAAATGCTCCAAGACTTCAACATTCATTTGGATGCTTCTCCTATCTATTGTGATAGTACTAGTGCAATTAACTTGTCTTACAATCCTATATTCCATACTAGAGCTAAACATATAGAGCCCCGTCATCACTTTCTTCGTGACCACATTTCCAACAAGGATATTTGTATCACACATGTGGACAGGGAGAATCTGCTTGTGGACATTTTCACTAAACCTCTAGCTAGAGAGAAATTTTCTTTTATTAGATCAAAACTTCTTATAACTTCTCTTGATTATATTGACATGCCTTCTAGCTAGTTGTTCTATTACCTATATGTTTCTTGTTTAAATTTATCATATCTTGCTGGTTAAGTGTTATAGTTGTCTTATCTCTATGCCTTGTTTCACTTGATTTGGGTATTTTTTGCAAACACATGATTTAACACTAATAGTACCCTATAATGAGTAAAATGTGCCTCAATATGTCTAAAATGTATAATAGGCTAAAGAAACAAAATTCAATTAGCACCCTAGAGGCTAGGAGTTACATTTCTAATTTTTGGACAGACTGTCGATCAGTCGAATTGCAAACTCGATCGATCCCTGGCCGAGGTCATGTGAAAGTACCTGATCAATTGAGTTTCCAAATCTCAGATTTTGACCGACCGTCACGCTAGACTAAACTTAAAAGGGGCATCAATCAATTTTTCCCTCTCAACTAGAGAAAATTCGACTGATCTCATCCTCCAGCCTCCTTAACCTCCAACCCTAGGTTTGCACATCCTCTCTCAAGCCTTTTTTTCTCTCCCAAGCCTCATTTAACCTCCCTTGCCTCCTTCTACACCCTCCTAGGTGGCTAGATGACCTGTTGGTGAGTTCTCTCTCTTTCAGTTGCTCTTGCTTCTCCATCCTCCTCCATGGCTTCCAAACATAGGAAGAGAGACATCCCAGGTGGAGCACCCTCATCCTCCTCTACTCCTATCCTATTATCCTTTGATTGCACCTCCTTCTTATTCACCGAATCTTTAAATTGCTACAAAAAACTCCTTTCTAGGACCCCTTTCACGTTCAGAGCTTTGTTTGAGCCTCTTCTCACCATGACGACGGTTATAAATGAGGTTTCGGAGTTGTTTTATTCCATCATCTTGGTGTGTTGAGTGTAGAACACATGTGCTTCCCCAATTCTATAACTAGCACTAAGGTGGTCCATGAGTACTATGTCAATCTCAAATGGAACTATGACACAATAGTGCCACCTCATAATACTCCAGTTTTTCTAACTTCCATAATTTCCCCTGGTACAAATTTTTTTAATGATACTGATATTACTGACACATGGAGTTGAATATCCTGATTATTATGACCTGCTTGACCCTGAGGCCTTCTACTATAGATTTGAACTTACTCTTCTTGATATTCACAAGTTTTTGAAGAAGCCTAATGTCCCATATAGGAAGAAGTAAACCCTACCATCCTCTTCCCTGGATCACAAAAAATGTCTAATTCCTTTGGTAGTTAATTATAATGTCCATCCAATGAAAAAACCAAATGGAAATTGAAGGAAACACCATTGTGATCATGTACTATCTTTTAAAGAACAACAAAGTCAAATAGTCTAGATGCATTCTACATCACATGCCCTATTTTGATTTCGAGAAGAACACTCGTGGCACCCACCCCCTACCCTGCCTTGATCTGTGATATCTTTGCCTTTATAAATAAGAAATCCCTTTTCCATGATCTTCATTACAAATCAAGTCAAAAAGGCATCTATAGAGTAAGACTATGATCAAGAAGACCTTCCTTCATACCTCCCTTAGCAAACCTAGAGCCTCCACCTCTACCCAAGCACCTCCACCTCCACCACCATCCCGACCTGACCATGCCTCTTTCTCGATGTCAAAGAAGCTCTTACAGGTTAGAGCTACACCAATAGGCATATAACCTTCAGGTTAAGGATCACCTCCACCAGGACATATGCCAGATCATGACATACATGAACCTATCTTGTAGCCATCCCTACCCCTCCTACCAACCATACCCAGGCGGTAGCTATGCCTCTTATGCATACAATCACTTCTACCCATCCCCTCTACATGTTGCTTCGGCTACCACCCTTGTTGATGGTGGACCTATCCCTGCCCCTGGTGTGCTTCCTCTATTAGCTCTACCCGTTGGTCCTACTACCACCCCACTTGCTAGTTTTGGGACGTCTGCTCCCTCCTTTGAGTGAGTACATGTTTTACATGCTCTTTGCATGTCATGGATGAGTAGAATGCCAGATGGCCCATTCGTGGTTTTGGTCCTCCTGCATATGAGGAGACGCCTAACCAAGCTACTAAGGATAGGGTTGATTATGATGAAGGAACTGAGGCTCATGATGGTGGCGAGGATGGTTCTAATGATGGCTTTGTTGGTTCTTCTGGAGATGAAGGTGAAGATGTTGCTATCTCTGTTGCACCTTCTGATGGTGATAAGGACTACGAGCTCAAGGTTGATGGTGTTTATGATGACCCCGTTGACATAGATAGCATATATATAGCTTATATGTTTTAGTGCTCATTATATCTAGCTTTTAGAACTATTTTTTACTAACACATTTGGAGTAATATCTGAGACATACTATTTTATCATCTTAATGTTTTATCGTTGGTTTGTGTCTCTCTCCATGAGGACATGCTTTAGTGTTGTAATCTTAATCTTATGTACCATCACTCTTTGGTTAAGTAATCATATGAGTTTGTGGTATGTTATCCCATATTTTCATAATGACACTAAATTTCTTGTTTCTCTATGTTTTCATCTCTATTTTGGGTGTGTGCTATCTGTGGTTGATGGATTTAGCTTATGTCTATGGAGAAGAATTGTGCTTTTTAGCTCTTCTACCTCCCTATATTTTAAATATGACAACGGGGGAGAAATTATCTCAATCATATTGTTTCATTGCTTATATGATTATTTTCTTATCAATCATCTATGTATCATGTGATTTTCTAGTGGACCATATAGTATGTACATGTGTTATGGTTATTTGTGGAAAGACTAACTGTAACGACCCCACCTCTTGGTAACCCCCAATCTAGGGAGACCAAGAGGTCAAAAATGCTATCCCAATATATCAGGATCCATGGTTTGCCATTTAATCAAAAATAATTATCAAATTTTACTATTACTAAACTGAAAAGATGGAATAAAATAAATCCTTTTGCATAACTAGGAAAATTTGTATCTAAACTTCTATCCACAGTAAAAGTCTAGATAACCAATCCTCCTTGAACATATTAATTGTATCTTCACAATATTTCGATTTACTGTTTTTCCATTTTCATAATTGTACCTAAAATGCTAACAAACAAAATGTCGGTAAGTATATTGCTATACTGGTATGTGGGGGACAATCACAATATCACAAATAGTTTCTAACAACCTAATTAAGCAAAACATAAGGCCACCTTCTCCATCCTGAGGTTGGTGCCAGGGGTTACCTCCCGAGGTGCCCAATTGTCTTCCCTCTAGGGCTTGACCAACCCATACCTTCCCTCTAGGGTTGGGTCTTGCATCATACATTAGGGTGGCATGTAGGTTTGAGAAACACATGTATATTAATTGTGATACACATAGGACTTTACAGGATTGTAGAATTGAACATCCAACAATTTAGGTTGCAATCGATTGATAAAACATCTGGGAAACACTTTGAATCTAAAGGCAATTATTCATAGGTAACCCCAGACCTATATAGTAGAATCAACACACTAACAATAGTCCAAGCAAAGAAGTGTCCAGGCAAGCAAGCAGTTCACACAAGAAAGGATCCTGAAACAATCATATAATCTATTCACTATTCAATTTATCAGGATCTATTCATGTGAACTCTCTTCCTAGGGTTTCCTACTTCCTTTTAGGGTTTCATTAGGGTTAATCTTCATTATTGACACTACAAACCCTAAAACAACAAAACTAAGCGTAAACCCCAATTAACTTGTTATATTCCTCCTAACAGGCTTAGGATCAAGTGATAATAACATTATTCCAAAGAATCTCAAATTAATTGTGTTAATCACCCTTTTAACCCTAAATTAGGGTTTCTATGTGCATTATGACATATTCATGTGTAAAAACTCTATAACAAGCATATTATCATCTAATTCAGATTCAATCCTTACTCCTATTCTCAACAGGTTACTATATCTCAAAATAACCCAATTAAGATATTAAATATGATTTCCAAACACAATTAGGGTTTGAACATAGTTTAAAGCATAACATGATCAACTTTAGGAACTTTTGGAATTATAAACGAAATTAGGTGCTAATACTATTTTTATCAGATTCCTCATATTTTTTTGATCATTTTTCATATATAAAGTTTCTTCATCTGACCTTCTTATCAATTTCTACAGTTTTTAGCATTTAAATTACTTTTGGCCAATCAGGGCACACCACATGTCCCTTGCGACCCTCCTGAGTCGAGCCAGTGGGGTCGGGCATGAGCCAATTGGCTGGCACCGCATCAGCGCATGAGCCCAGCGAGGAGCGTGCCTCGTCCACGAAGAAAAAGAACCAAAGGACTAAAAAGTCCTTACCTGAACTGAAGCGTCAGGAGGGCAGTTCGGTAAACTCACATTGGGTCATCTTCCTCCTCTGTGCACTTCCTGCAGTGAGCCAAGAGTCAACTCTCTAGTTGACTCCAAGCTTCTGACCTTCTGCGTGCAAACGAGCCACACCTAGACCTCTGCTTACCTTCCACGAACTCACCTGACCACACAATTGCTCCCCCGCACCGCTCCTTCAACGTCCACTGGACTCAGCTACTCCAGTGAGGTCTGCTGCTCATCGAGCGGGAAGAACATGGTTGTTGGTTGAATTGAGGGCACGAGCATGATCGTTGCAGTGCTCCGGTCTTGAGGGTAGGGTTTGTGGGATTCCTTGTGCGGCCACCCGCTCTACCCTATATATAGGGTTCATCACAGGTCCCTGATGAATTGGGGATTCCTCCAATTCACGACAAAACCCCTAGAAACCTGGGTTAGATAAGGCCAGAACAACCTCCCAGAGTCGATGGACTCCTTTCTAGCCTCGCACGTAGATTCAAACTTGAACAATCCTCGATTGAGTTCCCTGTGAACTGGACACTGAGTTCCAATTTCCCGAGAGACTCGGATTCGGTCCCAACTGTGGATCACAGATCTGATGATCGTGAGAGAGCATTTAATTAAAGAAAATTGGGATTTAAATCCCAGTTAAATCGTTACATATATTTCTTTCCACTTTAGGATAACTTCAAAAATCTATATCTTGTAAACCGTACATCCTTTTCCAACCAAATTTTAAAGGAAACTTTGGATCAATATTATCTACTGGTGTACCACAATTGAGTCCCAAATTCCAAAGGAAAATGGAATTATCTTCATAGGCAAGTTATCTTTCAATAAAGCTAATTTAATTGGTATTTTCTCTCTCCTTTCCTATTATTTTTGCAACTTGGACTCCTTGGAACCCAAGAAATCCCAAAGATACGAAATTCCTCTTTGAAGGATATTCCCTAGCCTTCTAGAGGCTTATACCTCTTTCCTTTCTCCTTTTCTAAATTATTATTTTATTAACTGAATTTCTTTTTCCTTTTATATCCTTTTTCTTGTTATTGGGCCCATTAGACAATAAGGCCTACGAAATCACACAAGCAAGGCTATTTATTATCAAAATTCATACATTCAAATCAAATCACATAATTATTTGTTCATATATCTTAAAAGGAGAATTACATTTCAATACATAACTAGGAAAAAGTGAGGTTATAACATCCTCCCCTCCTTATAAGAATGTTGCCCTCAAAATTCAGCAATCAAACAAACACATCAGGATATGCTTTTTCCATGTCTGTCTTCATCTCCCATATGGCCTCATCGACTCCATGGTGCTTCCAAAGAACCTTTACCATCTCTATATTCTTACATCTGAGTTCTTTCACCTTGGTATCTAGAATCCGTAAAGGCGACTCAGGATAGGTCAACTTCCCTTGAAGCTCAATAGGCTGAATGCTCAGCACATGGCTCGGATCTTGCACATATTGCTTCAGATTGGACACATGGATAACATCATGCATCATAATATACAGAGGGGTAATGACAAATGGTATGCAACTTCACCAATCCATTCTAACACCTTAAACAGACCCATGTATCAGGGACTGAGCTTCCCTCTATTCATGGCTATAGATCGAAGCAGTCAGATTTTCAAGAATACATGCTCTCCCACAGTGAACTGCACGTCAGTACGCTTTGCATCAGCATACGACTTCTGTCGATCCTGGACTCTCTTTAGTCTCTGCTTGATCAAAGAAACTTTATCTGCATACACTTGGAGCTCATCTGACCTCAACAAAGTCCTCTCATAGACATCATCCCAGTGAAGCGATGATCGACATGGACTCCCATAAAGAGCTTCATACAGAGGCATCCTGATACTATCTTGGCAGATGTTGTTGTAGGAAAACTCGGCTAAAGGTAAGTACTGCTCCCATGATCCACCCTAATCGAGCACACAAGCTCTCAACGGATCTTCTAATGTCTAAATCGTCCTCTCTGACTGACCATCTGTCTGGGGGTGATAAGCGGTATTGAACTTCAACCTTATTCCAAGTTCTTCTTGTACTTGCTTCCACAACTGCGAAGTGAACTTTGGGTCCCTATTGGAGATGATGGAATCGGGTACACCATGCAAACATACTATCTCCCTAATATACAACTCGGCTAGGTTTGACACCTTGGCAGTGGTCTTCAAGGTAAGGAAGTGTGCTGACTTGGTAAGGCAATCTACCACAACCCATATCGCATCATGACCTCTCTTGGTCTGGGGTAGACCCACCAAAAAATCCATGGTGATCTGCTCCCATTTCCACTCTGGAATCTCTATCGACTGTAAAGTCCATCAGGTCGTTGGTGTTCAGCCTTCACCATCCGTCACATATGACAGATGGCCACATATGCTGCAATGTCTCTCTTCATTCATGGCCACCAAACATACCTCTATAGATCCTTAAACATCTTTATAGTGGTCGGGTGTACTGTATACTTAGAACCATGAGTCTCTTGCAAGATATGTTCCTTTAGTGGTGAATCTTCAGGAACCCAAATATGGTTCTCAAACCAGATCCCTCCATCTACTCCCATTGAGAGACGGGTTTGTGGCTTCTCTAACAAGCCCTTCATATTGTTGAGTTCTGAACTGGTCAACTGTGCCACCACTATCTCGCTCAACAACTCTGACTGAATCTGAATGTTGGCCAACCAAACTCGATCCTCTAATGGTTGCAAACTCCACTCCACAAGCTCTTCTAAGCTCTTCCACTGACTGGACAAAACAATCACACACCTGAGATGTTTCTGACTCAGTGCATCAACTACGACATTCGCCTTCCTAGGACGGTAGGCGATGGTGAATTCGTAATCCTTCATGAACTCCATCCATCGTTGTTGTCGTAGGTTCAAGTCTCTCTGTGTCAGGAGGTACTTCAGGCTCTTATGATCGGTGAGGATCTCAAAGGTATCACTGTACAGGTAATGCCACCATATCTTTAATGCATGGATGATAGCAGCCAGCTCTAGGTCATGTGTCGGGTAATTCACCTTGTTGGGCTTGAGTTGTCGGGAGGCATATGCAACCACATGCTGATTCTGATCCAACACACAACCAACTCCCATCTTTGAAGCGTCAGTGAAGATTACAAAACCCTCATTACCGAAAGGCAAGGTCAACACTGGAGTGGTGGTCAACTTCTCCTTTAATTCTTGGAAGCGAGCTTCACATACGTCAGACCACACAAACTTTTCATCCTTCTGGGTCAATTTGGTGAGTGGAAAAGTGGTCTTTGAGAAATCCTTGATGAAGTGCCAATAGTATCCAGCCAACCCCAAGAAGCTATGAATCTCGGAGGGGTTCTTCAGTGCAGGCCAGTCTCAAACTGCTGGCACGTTAGCTGGATCCACAATGATCGTTCCTCCTGAGATGATGTGTCTGAGAAACATGACTTGGTCTATCCAAAACTCACATTTTGGGAATTTCCCATAGAACTTCTGCTTTCTCAGGATATCAAAGACTCTACTCAGATGGTCATAATGTTGTACTAGGTCATCGGATTACACTAAGATTTCGTCTATGAACATGATCAAAAAGGATTCAAGGAAGGGTTGGAACATACTGTTCATAAGGTTTATAAAGACACTAGGTGTGTTGGACAACCCAAACAGCATGACCACAAACTCATAATGGCCATAACGGGTTCAGAAAGCCGTATTAGATATATCTTCACTTCTCACTCTCACCTGATGATAACCTGACCTAAAATTGATCTTGGAAAAGACTCGGGCTGATTAGAGTTGGTCAAACATGTCGTCTATCCTGGGTAAAGGGTACTTATTCTTAATGGTCGCCTGATTGATCATCATGTAATCAATACACATCTAGAGTGATCCATCCTTCTTCTTCACGAAGAGCACTGGTGCTCCCCAATGTGAGGTACTAGGTCAAATAAAACCTTTATCTAACAACTCTTACAACTGGGTTTTCAACTCAAGCAACTCGGTAGGGGCCATTCTATAGGGTGACTTAGATATAGGGCTAGTCTCGAGAGATAACTCGATGGAGAAATCTACCTCCCTCTCAGGGGGAATCCCTGGTAGATCATTTGGAAACACATCCGCATACTCCCAAACAGTCTCTATCTCCTCTAAGGGTTGTATCTTGGCCTCAGACTTGGTGACTATGGCTAGGTATGCTTGGCAGCCTTCATATATCATCTGCTCGGCCTTCAAAGCTGACACATAAAGGCTAGTAGTCGCATCTCTCCTTCCTTGAATGGTAAAGTGTGGATAACTAAGTTTCCTAATAAGGATCTTCTTTTCTCTATAGTCAATCTGTGCTCTATAGGTGTAAAGCCAATCCGTACCAATGATTATATCGAAATCATTCATATCGAGGAGGATGAAGTAAGTGGGAAGCTCGTGACTTAGGTACTTAACTGGAAAGATAGGGTTTTTTAAAAGAGATGTATATATCTGACCACTCGGGGTCGTGACATCCAAAACATAACCTAAATCCTTGATGTCTAAACAAAGCATAGTTGCCAGATTTCTTGAAATGAAAGTATTAGTAGAACCAGAATCAAAAAGAGCTTTTACATTTTATCCCATGACTTCAAGCATGCCTACATAGTTTCATACTATATCAGACTACTATTACATGATCAAACTAAACTGAAAGGAAAACTTTATGGGTTATTACCCTTGATCAACCTATTAGCATTTGCCTGGGCTTCTTCATTGTCAATGGAAAACACTCTGACTTGTCTTCTCTCTCCAATAGATGGACCTCCAACTGGTACTCCTCCTCCTACTGAGGGTGTTGCTGCCACTAGTTGCGCTACCACTGGACCTCTTGGATTAGGTAGAGGAAAGTTGGTAATGAAGTGTCCCTCCTGCTGGTAATGGTAGTACACCCTCTTTTTGAAACGACACTCCCCAGGATGTGTCTATCCATAGGTACGACACTTCTGAAAGTGACTCTCACCATGCGGCTTTCCTTTGTTTCCATGCTTGCCCTTGGTGTGGTTACATCCTTGTCCTTTCTTGTGATCATTCTTCTGTCCTTGAGTACCTTCAGTGAAACCCAAATATCCTTTGCATGGGTTCTGATCAGGCATCACCATCCTCTCCATGTCTAAGGTAGTGTTGTAGACTTCAGTGAAGGTTACTGGTTTACTTGCCATCACATGAGGCTTGATTGTAGGGTGAATACGCTCTACAAAATGGTCCACCACCTTTCCTCAGTTATCATGTGCCCAAAACGCTCCAAGATGTGAAACTTGCGGCCAAAGTCCACAACCAGATAGGCTACCCTAGATCATGTTGGTGAACTCTCTTTCTATCTCCTTCTTAGCTGAGGTGGGGATGAATCTGGCTGTAAAGATAGTCCTGAAGTTAGTCCATGACATTGGCTCCTCACTCAGATCTTGACCCATGATGTGGTTCTCCCACCATATCTTGGTTGCTCCTCCCAAGAGATGAGAAGCAAACGGAACCTTCTTGTTCGGCTGCACCTCTAGCATGCGGAAACTGTTCTCGACTACTAGCAGCCAAGCATCTTCTTTGTCGACCACTTTGGTCTTATCCTCTCCCCAGAATTTCTTGATATTTAGCTTGACGAAATCCAGAATGGTGACTCCAAGTCAGGGACGAATGGAAAGTGACTCACCATTTTCATCTCTAGCTATATCCCTGAGGGCCAGGGCACTAATGGCCTCAGTTAGCCTCTTCTGTTGTTCCATCCATAGGGAATCAGGGGTGTGAACTACTATTGTAGGTCTTAAATCACCAGTCAGGTTTTCCTCAAACTTGACCTCATCCTCAGACATGTGTTCCTCTTTCCTGGTCCATCTCAGGGTTGACGAAGGGAACTGGCTTAGGATCGGGGCCTTCTTTCGAGGATCCCTCAGGTCTCTTTCTCTTCTTTGAGGACTCATCACCCTGATTCCTCTTCCTCTTCTCAGAAGATCCCTTCCTCTTATGGGGAGCCCAACCCCTAGCTGGGTTCTCAGTGCCCTCGATGAGAGTAGATACGGTCTTCACATGAGCCATCTATATAAGCATACAATCAAACTTTAGTTTACACTACCCCAATTATACTTATGTTGATGACATCTTGTTTATGTACCTTTTATTAATTTGGTGGAGGATCCCTTAATCCTTATCATACTTACCCTAACCTCAAGAGGGTGGGGAAGAGAGAGAAAAACCCTAAATCCAAGAATCCTTAATTGAATTACCGTTGAGAAGGGACAAAATAGATGAGAGAGTCCTAAAGGTATCTTATTTCAAGTCAGAACCTCAGACATTGGCCAGGAAGTCACACCACATCTGGGAGTCCTCGTGAATGACTAGCGGGGTAGAGGAAAATATTTCCAGACCCAGATCGTGATCCGTTTCTAGACACCTCTGTCATCGGAAATCCCCTAATAACTCCCTCGGTTCTACAGAGTTTGTAAAATTCAATAATTATTAAGGATTAAATGAGAAACCATGGCTCTAATACTAAATGTAACGATCCCACCTCCCGGTAACCCCCAACCAAGGGAGACTAAGAGGTCAGAGATGCTATCCCAATATTTTAGGATCCATCATTTGACATTATATAAAAAATAATTATCAAATTCTACTATTACTAAACTAAAAAGATGGAATAAAATAAATCCTTTTACATGCCTTGTAAAATTAGGATCTCGACTTCTATCCACAGTAAAAGTCGAGCTAACTAATCCTCCTTGAATAGATTAAATGTATCTTCATAATATTTCAATTTACTATTTGTCCATTTTTAGAATTGTACCTAAAATGCCGTCAAACAAAATGTCGGTCAGTATATTGCTATACTGGTATGTGGGGGACAATCACAATATCAAAACTAGTTTCTAACAACCTAATTAAGCAAATAATCGATTAACAATCCAAATTACGCTTTTAATGTGATTTCTCAACCACTTTTGCCCTAAACCCTGGATTACCCTCTCTTAGGGTTTTGTCCTTGCAAGGGACATAAGGCCACTGATCTTAGTTCATGGGGTCACCTCTTTAGGTGCCCAATGGTCCTTCATCTGGGGCTTGACCAACTCAGACCTTCCCTCTGGGGGTTGGTCTTGCATCATACATCAGGGTGGCATGTAGGTTCGAAAAACACATGTATATTAATTGTGATACACATAAGACTTTATAAGATTGCATAATTGAAAATCCAACAGTTTAGGCTGCAATCGATTGATAAAACATCTGGGAAACATCGTGAACCTAAAGGAGATTATTCATAAGTAACCACATACTTGTTCAGTCGAATCAACAAGTTAACAATAGTCCAAGCAAAGAAGTATCCAGGCAAGCAAGCAGTTCACACAAGCAAGGATCATGAAACGATCATATAATCTATTCACTATTCAATTTATGAGGATCAATTCATGTGAACTCGCTTCCTTGGGTTTCCTACTTCCTTTTAGGGTTTTATTAGGGTTCATATTCATTATTGGCACTACAAACTCTAAAATAGAAGAACTAAGCATAAACCCTAATTAAGTTGTTATATTCCTCCTAACAGGATTAGGATCAACTGATAATAACATTATTCCAAAGAATCTTGAATTAATTATGTTAATCACCCTTTTAACCCTAAATTAGGGTTTCTATGAGCATTATGACATATTCATGTGTAAAAACTCTATAACAAGCATATTATCTTCTAAATCGGATTCAATTCTTACTCTTATTCTCAACATGTTACTATATCTCAAAATAACCTAATTATGATATTAGATCCAATTTCCAAACACAATTAGGGTTTCAACATAACTTAATGCATAACATGATCAACTTTAGGCACTTTTGGAATTAGAAATGAAATCAAGTGCTAATAATATTGTTATCAGATTTCTCATATTTTTCTAATCATTTTTCATATATAAAGTTTCTTCATCCAACCTTCCTATCATTTCTGTGGTTTTTAGCATTTAAATTACTTCTGGCCAATTAGGGCATGCCACACGTCCCTTATGACCCTCCTGAGTCAAGCCAGTGGGGCCGGCCATGAGCCAATTGGCTTGCACCACATCAACGCTCGAACACGCCTCGTCCACGATGAAAAAGAACCAAAGGAATAAAAATTCCTTACCTGAACTGAAGGGTCGGGAGGGCAGTTTGATAAACTCACACTAGGTAATCTTCCTCCTCCACGTGTTGCCTGCAGTGAGCCGAGAGTCAACTCTCCAGTGGACTCTGAGCTTCAGACCTTCTGTGCACAAACGAACCACACCTAGACCTCCACCTACCTCCCACGAACTTGCCTAACCACACAATTGCTCCCTCGCTCTACTCCTTCAGTGTCCACTGGCCTCGGCTACTCCGGCAAGGTCTGCTGCTCGTCAAGCGAGAAGAACAAGGTTGTTGGTTGAATTGAGGGTACGAGCACGATCGTTGCAGTGCTCCGATCTCGACAGTAGGGTTTGTGGGATTGCTTGTGCGGCCACCCACTCTACCCTATATATAGGGTTCATCACAAGTCCCCAATGAATTGGTGATTCCTCCAATTCATGACAAAACCCCTAGAAACTCGGGTTAGATAAGGCTAGAACAACCTCCCAGAGTCGATGGACTCCTTTCCAGCCTCGAAGGTAGACTCAAACTCGAATAATCCTCAATTGAGTTCCTTGTGAACTAGACACCGAGTTCCAGTTTCTCGCGAGACTAAGATTCGGTCCCAACCATGGATCGTGGATTTGACGATCGTGCGTGAGTGTTTAATTAAAGAATATTGGGATTTAAATCCCAGTTAAATTGTGACATATATTTCTTTCCACTTTAGGATAACTTCAAAAATCTATATCTCGTAAATCATGCATCCTTTTCCAACCAAATTTTAGAGGAAACTTTGGATCGATATTATCTACTCACGTACTAAAATTGAGTCCTAAATTCCAAAGGAAAAGGACATTATCTTCATAGGCAAGTTATCTTTCTATAAAGCTAATTTAATTGGTATTTTCTCTCTCCTTTCCAATTATCTATGCAACTTGGACTCCTTGGAACCCAAGAAATCCCAAAGATATGAAATCCCTCTTTGAATGATATTCCCTAGCCTTCTAGAGGCTTCTACCTCTTTCCTTTCTCCTTTTCTTAATTATTCTTTTATTAACTGAATTTCTTTTTACTTTTATTTCCCTTTTCTTGTTATTGGGCCCAATAGCCAATAAAGCCTATGAAATCACACAAGCAAGGCTATTTATTAATGAAATCCATACAATCAAATCAAATCACACAAATATTTTTCATATATCTTTAAAATGAGAAATATATTTTAATACATAACTAGGAAAAAGTGAGGTTATAACACTAACCATGCAGGCTTAGGTAAACATAAATTGAGGGGGAGCGATTCCCATTGTTCATTCATGTGTTCCCTTATAATTCACAAGGTAAAAGGTTTAACTCTCGCATCCTTTCTCAAAGGTAAAGGTTTAATTTTCATATCCTTTTTAATTTTGAGGAATGGTTTGTCATTGTCAAAAATGGGGAGAATATTGACCTAAGTGTTTCATATCATCCATATTTTGATAATTACTTAACCATTCCATTTATATGTATCTAATATGTTTGTTTGAGATTAATTTCAGGGATTAGGTACATGAAAAGGATCAAATCGGTCAAGCCCTGGCTTGTTTTAGTTCAAGTCAAAAGCAATGCAAATGTACCTTTTTTGAAAACACTCCAAATCACCTTAGATTATTTTTATAATCATTTCTATTGATGATATGACTTGTAACTAAGATGATAAAAAATCGGGGACACTTAGTTTGAAGGTTTGATCACTTAAAAGACATTTTGTAAAATTCATTATAGGTTGTTCATCGGTCAAGTTACAAACTCGGTTGATCCTTAATGGATTTTGAGAATGAATTTGAATCGATCGACTTGCACATTCACAGAACTCGACTGATCCCTTTGCAGCTCAAAACTGATTTAAATGGATCGGTCGAGTTTCCACCAGAACAAACTTGATCGATGGTTTAAATAGGCTTTGTCACATAGAGTGATCGGCCAAGTTATCTTTATTGAAACTCAACCAAATGCACTGTACCAAAAATGTAGGAAAAGTGATTCTATCCATTGTGGAGTTGCAAAAGTTGAATTTATATCCATTGAAACCCTCAAAATGGATAGAAAACATTCAGAAGTGTTTCAACCCTCTAGTGAACACCATCATCTATAAGTAGGACCTTTTGGAGTTTATTCCAAGGTTGCTCCTCCATGCTATTCAAGCTCCTTTCCATAGTTGAGTGCATTCAGTCCACTTGAGCCCCTTTTTCTCTCTTATTTACACTTCAATTCATCATTATGAATGAGATAAGATTTTTGTGAGAGAGATACCTCATTGTATGCTTGTAAAGCTCTCAAAGCTTCTCCTTTCCCAACCCATTTCCTAAAGATCAAGTTGGTGAATGCTTCTCCAAGTGAAGGAGAAGGTGCAAGCTTCTTTAAGCTGTAGAAGAAGGTGCATAAAGCTTCTTTGAGTGAAGGAGGAGGACAAGGTGGAAGATCCAAAGAGTTGAGTGGGTAAATCCTTCAAGGCAAAAGACTCAGTGCAAGAAGGGCATCTCCTTGGTGAAGGCATCCAACTGCTTGCAAGAGTGGGTAAGACTTTATGAGGTAGAAGACTAGCTCTTGGATAGTTAAGACTATGGTTGTAAGGTTATTGGCTCCCTTGACCTTAAAGGGAAGCTGGGTATCCTTGATCCTAAAAGGAAGGTCATATGTTGTAACTATTATAAGTGAAAATAAGGAGTAGACGTGGTTAAGAAATCCTAGATATTGACCTCTATATTTAGGGGACTGACTATCTCCGAATTTGGAGAGTGGAACCACTCTAAAACATCTTGTTATATTGCTTGTTTCAATATCTCTCATCCTTGCTATGCGTGTTTAGATTGGCATCAAATTTACTCCTTGCAATTGTGCCTAGTTGAAGTAAATTGAAGGTCTAACAAATCTTGTGCAAGTTTTGTAGCTCTATTCACCCTCCCCCTGTCTAGACTCCTAAGATTCAAAAGGCATTTCAACAATAAATCTACTAGTAGGGATCAATTGTCAGCTTACAACATTAGGTTCATCTTAAATGTTGGATTTGGATGGATCAAGAGGGGTTGGTGAAGTGATTTAAAACCACTTAAACAAAATTTATTAGATCTTCAAAATATTTTCTAAAATAATATGCTAGTATTAAAAGTGAAGGAGAGAGAGATTGAACATTTGTTGATAAACCCTAATCAAGTTTTGATTTCTTATTATTTCCACTACACCTCATATATCATCTAATTTCAAGAAGTCTCCCCTAATTTTACTTGTTTATTGAATCCATTCCATTGTTATTTGATTACATAACTAAACTTAGATTTCATCCACAGTAAATCATGTTGATTAAATTGACTAGCATGATGTCGTTTTACTTGTATATCTAGGTGTTGGAGCCCAGTTGGATTCAACTGTATATGAGTTTAGGGGGGCGGTGCCTAACTCCAAGTGTGTGTATAGTGGTTCCAACATATGATTTAAATATTTGTTATACTATGATTTGAGGTGGTGGTGCTTCTACCCATGGTTAGATGTGGTTGTGCCTCAACACTATATCTATGTTCTTCTAGTTTACTAATTCATCGGCGTGCACATTATCATTATTGTGTTGTTTACATTATGTTGTCAAGACACAAATTTAGTATACTTCCCTGAATATGCCTCTTGGAACTTCTTTGACTTTATCCCTATCATTTTCAAAATTGACACAGTTTTGTTTTCTTCTCTTGAAAGGGACCAATCTCATTACATATAGCTTCTCTTATGCTATTATTTGCACAAATTGTTTAATTATGACCACCTACCAACTTAATTGATAATTTTTATTCATTTGGTCCCCATGGATATCATTCAAAATAGATGGGGTTAGAGATAAGTAGTTGGAAAAAGACAAATCTAGAAGAAGATGTAGTGTTTACCTTGAGAGGCTACATAACCTAGTCTCATGTTTTGATGATGGAAGAACTATTCCACTTATTTATACCTAATTCTTCTACTGGATATATTCCAAAAAGATGGACACACACAAACGTCCAAAGGTGAAAACCCTAGTTTAGAGGGTTCAGGTCATAAATACACAAAGATCTAGATTAAAGAACAAATAAATTTATCCCTAGATATTTGTTTTGAATTAACTGTCATGATTGTATGACTTATATTTAAGATCACAATGGCAATTGTAATGAATGAAATGAATTACGATGCACTTTGGGTGTCTGGTTTTATCCAAAATAGACCCCTCTGCCAGTTGAGCCCTATTGATACAAAGCTCGGCCTACGGTTATAAATCTATGACCAGGAAGTGCCACCAGACGAGTTTCCTTGGTTGAGGCCGAGTTTTCTTGGTTAACATTCAGGTTTCCTTGGTTGTTGACTGAGTGGTTGTAGACTTTTGCAAAGTGCAAATGTTGTCGTTCGAGGGGACCAAAAGGTGGACTCATGGTTGTTGGACATCCACCAACTTCATGCAAAAAGTTAGAATTTGTTGCTATCGTTCCTATTGTCTAGTAGGCAGGCCAACTATATATAGAACCTATATGGGAACTTCCTAAGTGTCTCAGGAGGACTCTATACCATTATTGACAGATTTTTGCCTCAAATAGCGCCAAATCCATTCTCATTAGCTTAATCACTTGTCTACATAAACTAGAATGAATAAATTTTTTATAAAAGAGCTATTCACACCTTATACATCTTGTGAAGTTCTCACTTCTCTACCTGACAGTCCTTCTCTCTCACTAGAAGATTGATTCTCCCTCTTGACTAAGAGAGGATTATGGGGAGATGGCTCGTGGCAAAGGAAGACACCTCCTTGATAAAGTAACATTCTCAGTAGAAGAAGAAGGAGGAGGAGGATAGGCGGTACACATCAATTTATAGATGGCATTCATCTCTTTTTATCTACGGATTTGATATTGCTTGTCATCCATAACGACTCATCATTATTGATACATAAACATACACCATACAAGAAATTGAAAATTTTTCTTCTTTTTAGAAGTTAGGTTCTAACTAAATTAACTAGTTTTCATGTTCACATGCATAGAATCGTGTGCACTTACTGTTTGACAAAGACTTCAATGTTTTTTTTTTGGGGGGGGGGGGGGCGGTAAATAAAGACTTCAATGTTATTATAACTTCCTTGTATACATATTTAACATGTCTATGTGTACGTGTGTGACCACTTTTATAAAAATATACATCAACTAGCTGTGGATGCGCCACATGGCATCTTCCTCCAGGTGTTTGGGTTCACCTACTCAAGGCAGATAATTGATGACAGACGGCTTGATTCAGTGTGAGCGTGCCATGTCTATGAGGCGTATGACCTGGCTATCGTCAATGCAAGCGATGCTTCTGTGGAATCTGTATGGCTGTTCGGGGCCGCCGCAGATCCAGTACTACCAAATCAACCACAGCCATCTTTGTTAATTTGTAATTAAACAACAAGTTTATAAGGTATGAGTGACTTGGCAACAGGGACGATTCCAGGCCTACTTGGGCTGTTGGGCACGTGTGGTCTCTGCCAGAACGGATGGCCATTGACGGAGTCGATTCTAGGTTTAGGTGGGGGGCATGGCTTCAGACTGTTCGGTGTTCCTGCCCGTGTAGTATTGACGATTTGACGGAGTCTAATCTACAAAAGCCTTATTGATATACCAAAACACAAACTGAAAAAGAAACAAGAAGCCAAGGAAAACCGAGAAGAGAAGTTGATTTGGGTGAACAGGCAGTACTTAGGATTAGTACTTTGATCGGGAGCAGATCGTGGCGACGCGACTTCGGCCGGGTTCGTATAGAGATGAGATCCGCCTATGTTAGTTAAGTGAGTAGAAATTAGTTTAGTGATTAACATAATTATGACACATCAACAAGTCGTTGTAGTATAGTTGTGAGTATTCCCGCCTGTCACGCGGGTGACCCGGGTTCGATCCCCGGCAACGGCGTAGACTATTTATCATCTTCGAATGACATCTTACATTTCCCCAGTTTAGTATGTTTCGTTTCTGATATTCTTGTCTTGGAAACTTCTCTGTAAACCGAGCCACACCTTCCTGCTGACTGCTCGTCTACCAACTCCTATGAAAGGGGTTCATCGTGCAGAACATTGCAATATAAAATTCCAAGAGCTTACTTGACTCTGAATTGTTTCTGCAACTGCAAGACTAATTCAATTTATCTTTATTGATTATGCAAAAGTTAATTCTCAACATTTCACATTTCTTGCGGAAATTCAATGCACGTGTGTGTCTGAGATGTTCTAACTACAGAAAAGAAAGACAGGAGAAATGATATTTCGCACAAGCTCAGAGCACACACCTGAATGTGTGTGTCATACTATATTTTATAGAGAGAAGCTACAAGATGTTACAACAGTCCGATCCATCTTACATTTCCCCAGTTTAGAATGTTTCGTTTCTGATATTCTTGTCTTGGAAACTTCTCTGTAAACCGAGCCACACCTTCCTGCTGACTGCTCGTCTACCAACTCCTATGAAAGGGGTTCATCGTGCAGAACATTGCAATATAAAATTCCAAGAGCTTACTTGACTCTGAATTGTTTCTGCAACTGCAAGACTAATTCAATTTATCTTTATAGATTATGCAAAAGTTAATTCTCAACATTTCACATTTCTTGCGGAAATTCAATGCACGTGTGTGTCTGAGATGTTCTAACTACAGAAAAGAAAGACAGGAGAAATGATATTTCGCACAAGCTCAGAGCACACACCTGAATGTGTGTCATACTATATTTTATAGAGAGAAGCTACAAGATGTTACAACAGTCCGATCCATATTTTGAGGATCTGTAACAGACTAAGTAGAAGGTGAGCACTATGAGCGCCACTTCCTTCTAATGACTCGGTAATACAAGTGTAATACAAGACACGTGGGCTTGACTATTTCAACAGCCCCCCTCAATCGCAACTGGTAGTACTAAGTTGAGATTGTAACTTAGTTTGAAGAAAGCAGGTGCAGGAAGAGGCTTAGTCAATATGTCCGCAACTTGATCTTTGGACGAGATGAATCGAATTTCCAACATCTTTCGAGCAACGCGTTCCCTGACAAAATGAAAATCGACTTCAATGTGCTTAGTGCGGGCATGAAACACTGCATTTGCATAAAGGTAGGTTGCTCCAAGATTATCACACCACATGCACGGTGGTGTCTTTTGTTGTATACCTAATTCACCAAGAATTGATTGTAACCAGATCATCTCTGAGGTGGCGTTGGCCAGAGCTTTGTATTCTATTTCAGTAGACGACCTTGACACTGTGGCTTGTTTGCGGCTGCTCCAAGATACTAAATTACAGCCAAGGAAGACTGCAAAGCCACTAGTGGATCGTCGATCATCCAAACAACCAGTCCAGTCAGCATCGGAAAATGCACTAAGCTGTAATGAGTTGGATTTGTTGAACTGTAGCTCTGCACAAGAGGAGTACTTGAGGTAGCGCAAAATGTGTTTTACTGTTGTCCACTGTGCCATTGTGGGGCTTTGCATAAACTGGCAAACTTTGTTAACAGCAAAGGCAATGTCCGACCGAGTTATAATGACATATTGTAGAGCACCTACTGTGCTCCTATATTTTGTGGCTTCTGCTGAAGATAATGGTTGCCCATCTTGCTTGGATAGCTTCTCAAAAGTACTCATTGGTGTGGAAGCTGGTTTACACATCTGCATATTCACTCGTTTTAGAATATCACTGATATATTGTGATTGTGACAGGGTAAGTCCTCCCCTTTTCTTGCGTACTTCAATCCCAAGGAAGTAATGAAGCTCCCCTAAGTCTTTAATGGCAAACTACAGTCGAAGCTGAGCAAGAAGATGTTCAGAGGCTTGAGAGTTGGAGCTAGCAATAATTATATCATCTACGTAGATGAGTATATAGATTGTCACACCACCAGAGTTAAAAATGAAAAGAGAAGTATCAGCTTGAGACGGATGAAAACCAAGCGCAACAAGTTTCTGACTGAGGCGAGAATACCAAGCTCGCGGAGCCTGTTTGAGGCCATAGATAGCTTTCTGAACCTTGCAGACGGAGTGAGGGTATCGCAGATCTTCAAAACTTGGAGGTTGTATCATATACACCTCGTCCTCAAGTAAACCATGCAAAAATGCATTTTGGACATCAAGTTGCCTGAGAGTCCATCCACGAGAGACGGCAATAGCAAGAATAAGTCATATCGTAGCTGGTTTAATCACTGGACTGAAAATTTCCCCATAATCAATGCCAAATCTTTGCTTGAAACCCTTTGCAACTAGGCGGGCCTTATAACGATCGATGCTTCCATCAGATTTGCGCTTGAGTTTGTACACCCACTTACAGTCAATAAGATTGATTCCAGGCTTTGCAGGGACAAGATGCCAAGTGACATTCTGAATGAGTGTTGTATACTCATGCTGCATTGCTTCACGCCATTGAGGATGCAGAAGGGCATCATGATGATTAACAGGTTCAGAAATAGATGATCCAGAAGTAGATGATCCAGCAATTATAAGAGCGCGTCTGTGAAGTGGATCATACTGAATAGTGCCATCAGTAAAGCGCTTAGGTTGTTGAACATTATCTCGGAGCCTCGTACGCATTGGATGTGCAACTTCACCATTGTTGGTTATAGCAGGCGAAGCTGCACTATCTGCTTCAACTAGACTTTTAGTAGGTTCAGAAGGACCTGCATTTGAATTATTAGGCAACACAATATGTCGTGTGTGAGAATGGTCACCGGCCCACACATGATCACTCTCCTGACTCGAGGATATAAGGACAGGTAATAATATGGAGGATTCAGATGGGGATGTGGTTATGGTGTGGGGTCTCTCACTGTCACGAAAGAAAGGAAAAACATGTTCATCAAAAACTACATCTCGAGAGATATAAACACGACATGTAGAGCGATGAAGACATTTGTATCCCTTATGCATTGGACTGTATCCCAGAAATATACATGGCAAGGAACGATATTGGAGTTTGTGGGTGTTGTAAGGCCTTAGATTTGGCCAACAAGTGCAGCCAAAAGTTCTAAGCATGTTATAATCAGGTTTTGTGCCAAGCAGTCATTCTAAAGGTGTGGCAAAGTCAATAACACGACTGAGTGTTCTATTGATAAGGAAGCATGCTGTGGTGAAAGCATCATCCCAAAACTGGAAAGGGGCATGGGATTGAGCTAGAAGAGATAGACCAACCTCAACAATGTGACGATGTTTCCTCTCGGCTGCACTATTTTGCTGATGAGTATGTGGGCAGGAAACGAGATGCTTGATGCCAGATTGCTTAAAGTGTTGGTTTAGTTTGTGATATTCACCACCCCAATCCGACTGGAAGGCAATTAGTTTGGTGTTTAAGATTCGTTCAGCGTGTTGTTGGAAGCGAATAAATGCATCGAAGACATCATATTTTAATTTTAAAGGATAGAGCCAAGTGAATTTACTGAAATCGTCAATAAAACTGACATAATACTTGTATCCCGAAATAGTAGTTACAGAAGGTCCCCACACATCGGAAAAGACAAGCTGCAATGGAGCTTTGGAAATACTTGATGAAGAAGGAAAGGGTAACTGATGGCACTTGGCCTGTTGACATGCATTACAAATCATAATGTCCTTGTTTTTAGAAGGAAGTACAGGAAGATTGTAATCTCGAATAACACGCTGAACAATAGAAGGTGAAGGATGCCTAAGTCTGCAATGCCACAGATCTGGGGAAGCTTTGATGCTCGTCAAGGCTGTTTTATTAGAGTTGATCATCGCAGGAGGAAGAGGGTACATGCCACCTTTACACTTGTCGAGAAGTAGAGGGCTCTTCGTGACCTGATCCTTGACACAAAAATGATAAGGATGAAATTCAAGGAAGACCTTGTTATCCACAGCAAAACGATGGACGGAAAGTAAATTCTTAGCTAATTGTGGAACATGAAGGATATTACGAAGAGCTAAATTGCGAGAAGAGGTTCTAATAAACGAGTAACCAGTGTGGGCTATTGGCAGAGCTGTACCATTCGCAGTGTGCACCTACTCCTTTCCTTGGTATTTGTCACGAACAGACAATTGATCAAGTTCACCAGTAATGTGGTCGTAGCTCCGGAGTCAGCATACCAGTTGGTATCGACTGGGTAAGATGGAGTTGTGTGTTGTTGCGAACTCATCAAATTTGCAGCATGATCCTCCAATTTGTATGCATGATCGAACCTGTAATAACACTTGAGTGCATTGTGATCAGGTTTTCTGCACACCTGACATGTGGGGCGGAAGTTGGAGAAGGACTGCATCTGCGATGGCGGTGAGGTTGCACTCCTGCTGCTGCGTCCACCAAAGTTACGGCCACCTCGACCTCGTCCACTTCTTACATGTCCGCCTCCACGGGTTATGTTGTTGACTGAAGGAGAATCAGAAATTTGCAACCCTTCAGTATAGTGTTCTTTGCGCATTTCAAAACTCATCAAATGGGTGTAGAGATCATTAAGCGTCACAGATTCCACTCGAGTTGTAAGAGAACTGACTAAGGAATCATAGTCCGATCCCAGTCCAGCTAGCATATACTAGATGATTTCCTCATCCTCTAGCTCATGGCCAATTGACGCCATGGTGTCAGCCAACTTTTTAACTTTGTTGTAGTACTGCCCGATAGGCAGATCATTCTTCTTGAGTTTTGCTAGTTGTACCCGGATTTGCATTGTTCTGGCTTTGGAACCAGATGAAAACATTTGTTCTAGAGCTTCCCAGGCCTATCGCGCAGAGGTGCACGACAGCACACGCCCGAGAACTCCTTCTGACAGTGATGCTAGGAGTGCTCCAAGGACGATTTGATCGTATTGGATCCACTTTAGATACTCTGAGTTTTGAATGACAGCGTCACCACCTTCTATGGTTTGGGTGATGGTCTTTGCTGGACAAGGGATAGATCCATCGACGTACCCCAATAGCTGCTGTCCGTGAAGGTAAGGTAGAAATTGGGCCTTCCATAGCAGGTAATTCTCCTCGGTGAGTTTTAGAATAATAAGATGAGCAAAGGTTGGGGTAGGAAGGAGACCGGAGGAGCTAATTACGTTATTGCTAGCACTGGACGAACTGCTTGCTGATGACTTGGTTGCGAGGATGAAAAAGACGCTAGGGTTCTAGACGTCTGGCTCTGATACCATAAAGAAAAGAAAGACGGGAGAAATGGTATTTCGCACAAGCTCAGAGCACACACCTGACTGTGTGTGTGATACTATATTTTATAGAGAGAAGCTACAAGATGTTACAACAGTCTGGTCCATATTTTGAGGATCTGTAACAGACTAAGTAGAAGGTGAGCGCTATGAGCGCCACTTCCTTCTAATGACTCGATAATACAAGTGTAATACAAGTCACGTGGGCTTGACTATTTCAACACTAAGGCCCTGTTTGGGAGGGTGTAGCCGGATGACAAAGTACGTGTTTGATGTACATTTTTACATTACAAACTCACAAAACTACACCCTACTGCACCCAACCAAACTAGCCCTAACGTTGAATCTAATGTCTTCCGACGTGCAGTAATGATCTTCCGACGAGGAGTGTCCAGTCTGCTCGGCTGTGCTGCGTCGACAGACCATGGTCAGGAGCTGACAGCGACGTACGGTTGTAGGGTCGACGATTGCGACAAGTTCAAGCGGATACGCTGGATGCACAACCCGGCCCCAGTGGCGCCAGTTAGTTTATTGGCAATGTGGCCTTGTCCCGGGACGTATAACTGCTGATCATTAGTACACGTCCATTAATGGCTGCATCTGCTCACGCTCCCATGTTGCATATCGATGTGGTGGGTTTTGTGACCTGTCATCAGAGATTCTGTAAAAGAGGTCACCCCCGAGACATGTAAGATGGGGCTTTGCTGGCAATGGTTTGGCAACGTGCTTTTAGATTTCCTGCTTATAGGATTGATGCAGATGGTTGATTTCCTGATAAAGAAAGCGCACGGTTACTTAATTCTATAATTTATAAGCACAAAGTTATTGCACCTAATAACAGTAACGAATTGTAAAGTTTGCCAACCATATGTGAATGATTACGGGGTAAGCTATTCCGCTTCGCCAACCCTTCTCCTGCATCATGAGCATCGTCGCAACCATGGCAAGGATGGGTGAGGAGGACATAAACAAGTGGGACTCAGATTCCCTGTTACAGGATACTGTTCCAGATCATGTTTCAATGAATCACAGCTACACATCTTTCCCTAAAATCCACCCCTAAAAAGATTAATGGGGTAGTTTTACGGCTGGGATTAAAAGGCAAAGAAGAAGGAACTGCAATGGCATCAAGTGAAGAACGTCAGGTGCAGAAGTAGGTTTTTTCATCATTTCATTGGATTAACCCGAATGGCAGCAAGGGACACTTTGGTCTAAATGATTGGTAGTATTTTGGGAATGGTGAGTAGTCTTTTTGGGAAATTCATTAGTCTTTTCTCACCACCTCACCACTATAACCAGGAATCTCAATTACTTGCATCACTCACGACTTTCTCTTGTCATCCTCTATATCTATTCCCTCACCTACAACAATCCATTTGTGGTTTTTGCCCACTTGTAGTGAACAATACCCCATTAGTTGGGCTATTTGCCACTTATCACTTCATACTACTATTCCACTATCATACTCTCTAGTCCCATACCACCGATCTTTGGGAACCTTGACAACACCAAGGCACCGTCAAGTATTGGAACCACTTCGAAGGCAATCATCCAAGTTTGAAGGACGCGCCATCTTACAATTTTACCTTTCTTCTCCACTCACTCTTCCTCTCGACGTGTATCTCTTTCCTTTACTTGCTACTGAATATTGATGTTTTGAGTTTTTTTTTATCGACTTTTTCATTTAGGTTCATTAGTCGATGGTGTTGGTTCGACTCTCCTCAGATATGTTTGGATGCACCAACGAACCATGCATATGAGAACATGCACACCTATTATTGTATGGAAGGAAAAATGATTAGTTGAGAGCTTCGTCAGTTGCTTCGTTAATCTATTATAATGTGGACATGTCTGAGCAATTTCCAAACACAATTGAGAACATCTGAGAGATGATGTGAGCGATCTTACTCTCTGCTTAGTATTGTTGCGTCCAACATTGCTATTATGTGTGGCCTTCTAATTTTACGAGAGCCTGCTACTATAAACATCACCACTCCAAATTGTCATCCTTCTCAACTATCTATAGTTACTCATCACAATTGTGTGTATAAGACTTATGTGATAACTTTTCTCTGATGACATACTGAGGGGAAATAGTCGGTCCAATATTGTCTTCTTTCTAGCATCAAGAGGCATTACTTGAAATGAGGGCAATTGAATCTGAGACGAAAACAACTAGTGAAGATCATACATAGGAATGATTTGTTTTGTCTTTATGACAATGATCTATGTGAATTCATGCACTTCAGACTCTAACAGGCTCTAAATCACTGTTATTTATATTCTATCATATTACTTGTTGGCATTACTTGAAAGACATGCTAAACTAATAACTTAAAAATGAAATACTTTCAGCATAAACTTCCACCGAAACTCAAAAAACCTAGATATAAATCCAAATATATATCTTTGCTTGTGTCGCTAATCAAACATTTTCATTGCAAATTTGGTTTTGTTTTGGATGGTCTAACATGTCTATGTGTAGGTCCCATGTATAATAGATACATAGCCATAGAGATGAGGACTTTTTGTGTTGATGAAATCAAGGCATGGTGCAAGAGGTAGAGGTGAAGTCACCAAAAAATGTCAAGGAAGGGTGATATCATACATGCAACGCTACATCCAATGGTTTAATCTGTCAATGAAGTAAACAAAGTCATCTACATAAGAACTATTCAAACCACTAGATCGCAATGGAGCGTGAAAGATGAAATAAAATTAAGAATATAGAGCTAAATTCATGCTACTCACTTAATAACAATGACATGAGAACATCTAATCTCAACAAGATATTCTAAAATTGAGGGTATCACTAGGAGGAAATTGTCAAATGGTCTCATGTTATTTATAGTATTTTGTCTGTGATGATGTGGTTGGAAGTCCCTTGTAAATTTGTATGCAACTCTCTGTGTGAAAACTTGTTTCTAAGTATCAATGGTCTAATATCTATGCAACTCCATTTGGTAAGATCAAATGGGATATGTGCAATATGTTGAATCTTTTTGAAATTCATGCATAACCTGTTGGATTGACAACCATATGGGAATATAAATGTAAACCATAAGAATATGGAGTTTGAAAGTAAACAAATTCGTAACAAAGATAAATGAGTTCTATTTTGGGTGCGCCTATCAAACCACACATATGGGAACCCAATTATTATTTAAAAGAAAAATGGCTAATAGAGAGCTTTGGTTGGTGACTTTGTACATCTATAAAATGGACATATGTAATCTATTCCTAGTTACACCCAAATACTATTGGGAAGTACATGCACAAAGTATAGCAACGGAAATAAAATTTTTATCTATTTGTATTCTCATAACAATAAGATCGTGTCAAGTACTATGAAATATGAAGGATGGTTTTAGCGAGTTATACCTGATCCTGGAGTAAGCCCACCAACAAAACTCACTTATTTGCAACTGCTGCCTAGTTGCTCTTGGACGGTGGTTGTGCAGCTCCTGGTCTTCACCACGAACAACTATCTACACAACCTCTACAACAACTACGGTCACTACTACAAAAACATCATTCAGTGGCGCTTTTAGTGGCGTCGGTTATTTAGGAAAACCGACTCCTATTTTACATAGGCGTCGGTTATTTATGCTCACCGACGTCTATATTCGAAGACCAGCTAGACACGGGTACCGCTTTGTATTCAGCGTCGGGCATTTATAACAGACCGACGTCTAAAAGTAGCCCGCGAAAATCAATTTTCGAGCGAACTTTTTTCGTCTCCTACAGCGTCGGTTTGGTAACTATTAACTGACGCCTATGTAAATGAAAATTTGCGCGAAAAATTAGGGTAAAGGTTGCATTGTTGGGCGTCGGTGTATTACTATCAACCGACGCCTTTAGCAACTTAATAGACCCGCGCGACGCCCGTTAGGCACCTACCTGTTCCATTGTCTTCATCGCTAGCTGCCGCGCTGCTCGATCGCCCGCCTGCCAGTTCTCGCCGTCGCCGACGCTGCCCGTGCTTCCTTGCCTCGCCGTCGCCGCCGACGTTGCTGCTGCTGTGCGTCGCCGCCGACCTTGCTACTGCTGCTGTTGTTCGTCGCCGGCGCCGCCCACCTCTCTGCTCCTTCTTCTTGCTGTCGCCCGACTCTCTGCTCCTTCTTCTCCACGAAAGCGCCGCCGTGCCGCCACTGCTACTCTGGTGCCCCCTTGTCCGGCGCCCCCTTCTCCTTCTCCTCTGCCGCCGCACCCCCTTCTCCTTCTCCTCCACCTGGCCGCTGCCTGCCTGCTGCCAGCCGCCGCTGACGCTGGTTTTGGAGCTCGCCGGAGTCGCTGCCGCTGGTTCTGGAGCTCGCCGGCCGCCGCCCACGTACTCAACCAGCTCGACCTCGCCCTACTCTGCTTGCCCAGGTACCTGCCGATCTACCCAGGCGCAAAATTGGTTCTTTATGTGCGGACCTAATCTGCTTGCCTAATCTGCTTGCGCGAAATTGGCTCCCTACTCTGCTTGCTTAATGTGCCTAATCTTCTTTAAGTGGTCCTAATATCATAACATGATAGTTTATAATCATGGCTAAACATAATATGAACTAGATCTTTTTATGTCATTAAATCAATGAACTTAGGAATTGGGGGTTCAAGAATAACCCTAATGATAACAGGATAATAAGGAAACCTAAACTCTAGATTAGAACTTGAGTAGCGTTTAATGTTATTATATGATTTGTGGCACTTTAGGATGTATATACATGCAACAAAAGTTAATTTCTTGGTTTTCTTATTTGCTTGGATAATATACTCAGTGAATTAATGTATGATTTGCATGGATCACCATCAAGGTACGTGGTTGTACTTATAATTACATGTATTTACTTCCTATGTTTATCAAGGTTTCTTGAAGATTGAATAAGTGATAGATGCTGGATGTTTATTTATTTCATGCAAATTATAAAGTCCTTATGATTATCACATTAAGTAAATCATGATATTCTGAACCCTAGGTTACACAGATTGAAAGGTAACACACTTTGTCCTAAGTTGCTAATTTTTATTCTAATATGAACTCTAGTCTCATCTATCCATGTTGCCTATAGTTTATAACATTGCATTGTGAATTATTGCATGTTTGAAACTATTAAATTTTTGATTTATTATTTAATAATGCTTTATAGATTAGGTACTTATCATGTCTATTAAAATCCTACCAGTATAATTATGTGATCCCAACATATTAGGATTAACCATGTTGTTGGCCTAGAAACCCGTCCAAGATTTACTCATTAGGAGTAAATCTTGGATAGTCCCCGGTTTGGGACTGTTCTTGAACACCTAATCTCACTTAGGATGTAAGTGTATAATGTGTATTGAGTTTTCGAGAAAATTTTGGTAGCATTTCCCCGTTTGTTCTCTAAGTACATATGTACTTAGAGAACAGTGGGGAAATGCTGCCGAAATTTTCTTGAAAACCCAATACACATTATACACTTACTAGTGAGATTAGGTGTTCAAGGATGGGATAGGTGGTACACATTTATTATATATAAGAATGACATCACATGTGTTTGTTGGCCTAGAATGTGAACAATCATTGTTTTTTATATTACTTGTACATTGATATAAATTGGAATGAACAATCACTAAATTATATATTGTTTGTATGGAGTCTGGCTTCATTGTAGATATCTATTATTGTGTTTGTTGGCCTAGAAACCCGTCCAAGATTTACTCAGTAGGAGTAAATCTTGGATAGTCCCCGGTTTGGGACTGTTTTTGAACACCTAATCTCACTTAGGATGTAAGTGTATAATGTGTATTGAGTTTTCGAGAAAATTTTGGTAGCATTTCCCCATTTGTTCTCTAAGTACATATGTACTTAGAGAACAGCGGGGAAATGCTGCCGAAATTTTCTTGAAAACCCAATACACATTATACACTTACTAGTGAGATTAGGTGTTCAAGGATGGGATAGGTGGTACACATTTATTCTAGTTGATACAAATGCTAAATGTTTTCCTTTTTAATGAAATTTTCAGATGGCTCACCATGATGAGAATGATGTCCATGATGAGCATGAAGTCCATGATGAGCATGCTGTCCATGACGAGCATGGCGAGGATACCAATGTAAGTTCTAAAAACATATCCCGTATTTCTATAAAATTCATTATCTTCTAGTTATGTCATATACCCTGTATTTCTATATTGGCTTAATTCGGTGTGTTTATTTTTGTCAAATTTTAGGTTGATGATGTACAGGTACCCACTGAAGCAATTGAGCAACTTGATGCGCAGCAACAAAAACTTAACAAGAAAAGGGGTATCACTCTGTTGAAAAAGTTACTTGCGCTGAGTGGCAGTGGATCCAAATTGGTTGTGGAGTTTGATAATGGAGGGAATGCAATTGGAGTGAACCGCAATAATTTTATAAACTATCTTGGGGTTGTCACTCGAAGCCATTGTGGTGTTAAGTATGATAATTGGCATAAAGTTCCTCAGGCGAAGAAAGACTTGATATGGAAAGATTTATGCATGAGTTATTATTATTTGCAATTCTATTTTGTAGATTACAAATTCTATTATTTGCAATTATATTTTTGGTACTAGTTAATAACATTTCTATTTTACAGAATCTGTTTGCATTGGATGAGATGTTGCATCGTAAAAGTGTGATGCAACGCGCTGGATAGATGCTTAGGAATTACAGGACAAATCTGAACAGAGAATACATAAGACAGGGTGATAAGAAGAAGAAGTCAGCCCTTGAACAATGGAACTTCTTGGACAAAGAAGATTGAGACAATTTTGTTGCTTCAAGAAAATCTGAAGAATTCAAGGTATTAGGCGTCACTCCCATTTTAATTAATATACATTGTATTCACCTATTCAAGATTAACATTTAGTGCTACTAACCTAATTATAAATGTGCATACTAACTAGGCCCTCAGTGACGCACAAAAAGCAAGGCGTGCACTGAATGTACATGACCATACTATGGGTCCAAAAGGCTATGCAAGCGTTCGCCAAAGACTACAGGCGGAGTCTGCGGCTACTCAGGAGTCTGCGGCTACTCAGGAGTCTGCGGCCACACCCTTGCCTCGCCATGATATCTGGATAGCTGGCAGGAAAAACAAGAAGGGTGAAATAAAGAAGCCCGAAACTGCTGAGGCGGCTGCAAAAATGGTAAAATACAACTCTTAGAGCAATCATTTGAATATTGATTATTTGTGGTGTTAACTTACCAATTTTTGTTTATGGTGATTAGCGGGAGCTGCACGAGCAGAGGAAACAAGGCACGTTCATCCCTCAGGGCACAAGGGATGAATTGACAGTTGCTCTGGGTAACCTAGAGCATCCTGGACATGTTAGAGGTGTCGGTGCTGGTGTGGGCATCAAAGCATTCTTTGGGCCATCCCAACGCAAACCCAGAGCGGGACTTTCTCAAGAAGAGGTAATATATTCTATTTTTAGAATGTTACTGTAAAAGGAAATTCATTAATAAAAAGCTAATATTTGTTTTATCCATGTATAGGAGAATAAGAGAGTCGAGGATATAGTTGCTAAGAAGCTCAACGATGTAGTTGCTGAGAAGGTCAAGGAAGAATTGCTGCGGTGGCAGGCATCTCAGGCTTCCAATCAGCCTATGCCGACCCACTCTTCTCCTGGTGCACAGACTGCAAGTAATCCTGGAGACCCATCGCCTAACACGTCTGCTGTAAGTATTGTTTATGACATTGTAGCTAGTCTTTTCAAGATGATATGTTTTCAAGATGATATGTATATATGTATAACATTCTTTACGTAAATTTGTAGGCATTGAAGCCATGCCGCTTAAGAATGCAAAACTATGTTGTTGTAGAGGCGCAAGCTTACCTGTCCCTTCCTGGGGCAACGTTTCATGGGACTCCAATGCCGCAGGGCTACATTCGTGTGAGCCCAATACATGTATTACCCGATTGGAGGGAAGTTGAGTTGCCATATGCCCACCCAGATATTGATACACTTGGTGAGGCAGAAGGTGGGGTCATATTGTGGCCCAAAGCAGATGTCCTCTACACGACTGAAACTGTAAGATAAATTTACATTGATTTAGACTGTTAATGTGTATATATGATGTCAACTGATCTGAAATTATATATACAGGTTAAAAAGAAGACACCAGGAGCACCTAGGCCTCCACCTCCACTTCCCGCATTACCAACTTGGGTTCCAACTGACCTACCATACCCGTTAGGTCCTGCTTGTAGGGGAATGGCATGTTGGCTACGGGCACATAATATACATTGCCCTATAATTGTTTCTTTAGATGCAGATTATGCAGGTCAATCATACGACAGCTCTTTATTTATACAAGATATTATTGAGTTGTTTATGTATGATTGGTTGAATACATCAATGATAGAGACATGGATAAGGTGAGATCTTGTTTATACATCCATATACCTTGTGTAAGATCCGGTGATCTAGTTTCTTATATATTAATGCATACGTCTATATGTTTTGCAGCTACTTAATCGAAGATCATTGCAAACAATTTGCATATGATCATGTGGGATTTTTGATTCCATCATTGATTAGTATGGTAGCTAAAGATCCTGATAGTGTTCAACAATACTGTATAGATGCTTTTACAATTTTTGGTCATCAAATGAAGACGATAATAATAGCTCCATTCAATGTCAAGTAAGTTTGCTTTATTTATAATTTGGACTTAAGAAAATTCCATTATTATTTTGCATTTTGAGTTTTTAATTGTTAACTTTTTACCTCTAGTGGTAGACATTGGGAGTTACTAGTTATTGTCCCCGGGACGTTCACTGTTTATTATCTAGATCCCGCAGGAAGTACATTAAACACTAAAATTGGACACGTAATGAGAATGCCATTATTCTGGTGAGAAATATTTCATTTTTATATCCGTTAACATCTTTTATTACATTACTATTTACTTATGCAATAACTGTGTTATATTAACATGTAGGGGTTTAGATGCATTCAAAAAGGCTGGAGGAAAGGTCCCAAGGAAAAAGAACCAGCCATTGTCTTGGGAGAATGTAAAAGTAAGTTCCCGACTCCCCGACTCCAATGTATATATTATTGATGTGAATTGTGCTTAGTTGTATTATTTTGTATGTTTCAATTTATAGTGCGCTACACAAGACAATGGATGGGCATGCGCATACTATGTGATGCGATTTATGCAGATGATTATCAAACATGCCGCATTGGACATCGATACCATACATGAGGTATTATATATAGTCTCATTAGTTAGTATGAAATATATCAATCTTATTTTTATATTATTACTTATATATATACATCATTCTTTTTGCAAGTGTTTAAAACTGACCACACTATAGGCAAACGCTTAAAAAATGTACATGCTCCATATACGAGGGAAGCATTAGATGAAGTAAGAGAAGAATGGGCAATAGCTGTACAAACAGTGGCAACTGTAAGATATAATTGGGATGTTGATAGTGATGATGAATGATACTTTGTAAATGAATGTTTCTGAATGTTAAACATGTATTTGAATGATTCTATATGTGTGAACGTGACAATTGAATTGATGTCTGAATGTATCTACTTGTGTGAATCTTTTTATGTTAATTTTGCAGGTTTGTGGCCTGTTTGTAGGCTGATATCAATGGATGTCGTAAACCTGCAGTTCAGAAAACTGAACTGCAGGTTCTCATCCTGCTGACCAACCACAGCAGGCCTGCAAACAGATTTATAAAAAAAAATAGATATCGGCGTCGGTTATTTACAGATAACCGTCAGCACAGACTTACAGCGTCGGTTTTTTGTTGAACACCGACGCCAAAAGTGTTCACGCTACAGGAAATGGGAGTCATCTAGGACACTTTTCTGCGTCGGTCCTTTAGTATATAACCGACGCAGAAAGCGTCCTAGATGATGTCGTATTCTGTGGCGCGAACCCTTTTGGAGTCGGTGTTTTATAATAAACCGACGCCTTGATGTTAAATAGGTGTCGGTTTTTTAACCGACGCTGAAGTGTCCAACCTTTTAGCGGCGCCCACATAGGCGTCGTTCAGAAACCGACGCCAAAGGGGGTTAAACAACCGACACTAAAAGGCACTTCTGTAGTAGTGGGTGGTCTAACCACAGATTACAGGTTGACTTTACTCTCCGAGCAACAGCCAAATAACTCCGACCTCTAGAGTAGTCCACAAGGATCAATTAGAACTCATATCATTCACCAAGAACAGAAAAAAGGAGTTTTCCCTCTCGTTGGTGTACTAGTCACCAACCTGCTCTCCCACAATGACAACTTCTTATTTGTTCTCTCACGTTGTCTATCCCTCCCTATCGGGTAGGACTTACCTGGGTTCTTATGGTTATCAAAATCAGAGAGAACAACAGTTATTAGAGGAACTGATTCTCAGTTGTCTGTGTTGTGTCTTGGGAAGCCCCCAATACCCCTTCTTTCATAGGTGAGGTTAGGGTCCGAGTTCACAGTCTGTATGGGAATGTGTGGGAGTGGAAAGGATCATAAAAACTTGAACTTTCGCAACCTGTGACAGCCAAAACAACCATTTCGCATGCCCAGACAGCCATCAGGTGTGTGAGATAATCGTCTCGCACTGCTAAATGGTCGTTGGTAGTTTTCCAATCAAACACGAATATGGCAATTTTGATTCCAATTAATATACATATTAATTTTACTTGCTCTTCAAGTTTATGCAACTGAAACTATTTGGAAAACATCTCAAACCTTCATTCGGCCTCAACTAGACCGTCTCACCTAATCGAGACGCCCGACACACTCACCCAGATGGCCGTCTACTGAGTTGAGATGAGTCGGTCAGTTCAATCATATTGAATCGGTCGGTTCAAGGGTAGAATTAAGCCAATTCGAATGTTGATCAGCCTGGCCCCAAAACGACTGTCTCAACTTCTTGAGACGCCCGTCTGGCCTTGCCCAAACAGTCATCTCACCCAGTGAAATGGTCGTTTGGCACACCTAGTCATCCAATCAAGCAATCTATTGTTAATCAATCCAATTGTTATTCAAGATCAAACTCCTCTTCTATATGAGTTCCTATGTGTGTGACCCTATAGGTCCTATATCACGTTGGCAGTGAATGTCCATAACTATCTTATGACATCACAAGCATAGAGTGGTGTATAGTCACACATCAGTGTCACCCAAGCGATGGAAAGTTGGAGAACATCTTCAAGCTACAATTTGTGTAAGGTGGTATAGAGATTGTATAATTCATTTGTCTATGATATCCATGATGAACTTGAGGCATGGTTGGTCATCCTATCAACATTCAATCCATGTTTCATGAACCAAGAGCAGATTGTCTGAGATAATGTGACCTCAATAAAATATATTGATTCACACGTACATGCACATGTATTTCTCAGTGTCACTCATCAAGTGTCCATGTAACGACCTCAAATCTAAGTTTCACCTCTATTTTCCTTTTTCCTAGAAAGCTTAAATTCTATTTCTATTAAACTTTATTGAGTAGTAATTTTAACCCTAAAAATAATCTTAGGTTTATATCACCACCCATTTACATAATCATACATGGTAGTGACATCGAGGACTTTTGAAAATTTAATTCACATATTGTGGACATCGAGGCCAGATCGGAAGTAATACCCTCTTTTACCCTATAGAGAGATTTAATTAGTAGAAAATACCCAGAAACTATTTTAACAATATAGAAAATAAATTATCCTTTATTAGATTATTTAACACCCATGGATTAACATCAACCCGTAACGCTTTTCAAATGAGCCTTTGGGGTCAGAAATATGGTCTTACTAGTTTAATAGATAGTCTACGAAATAGGGACCTCAAAAGAGGTTCAATGCATAATTTAATTGCATTGTGGGAGAAATAGTATATAATTGGCAGTTATCCATTTGAGTTAAATGTCACGCAGCCTTGACTGGGTTAGTAGCCCTAGTAATTTTTGGTCGCGCTGACGGTCTGGATTGCTTGAGCGGACTATTCATATGGGTTGAGGCTCATCTTCGTCCCCAACAGTCTGTGCGCAGGCGTTACAGTGCTGTAAGGACTTCATCAGTCAGTTGCACATTCACTAATTACTTCCGTTTTCACTGGCTTCGGTTTCGAGATACTGCGACGGTCTTATAGAACCCTGATTTGTAACCTATAGAGCCCGAGTCGCCGAATGCCCAAAACTCTTTTGTGTCGACTGCTGCCTCCTCTCCAAAACCCATCACCACGCTGCCTTTTACAACTCCATTCCACCCGAAATCGTCCACTAAAGGAATACGAACCTCCCTCCAGTATTTCCTTCATCCAATTTCTTCCGAACACCAAGGGTTCCTAGCACTGCAAGTCACCATCTTCCCCAGCGAGTTTCGGACGGGAGCGACGTGGTGTTGATCCCTGATCTAATTAGAGGTAACTACACCATCTCTTAGTCATAGGCCCACCTGCCTTTCACGTTGGTGTTGCCCACACTAGAACACAAACCCCATAGCGCTACAAACCCAAGTACTCGCTACAGGATGTGGAAGAAAATCGCTACGGACTCAGATTCCCGGCCCATCAATAGATATCCGCTACAAGCCGGATCTTGAAGGGCTCCGTTACTAAGAATAAAAGCAAGCACCCGACTAACATTTGCCATTTCCACTAGGGTTGCCATCAGCCCCACGAAACGGCCGCGCGACACCCTCATCGGGTGTTGGCCGCTTCGCTTTCTCCCCTGCTACCTCGTCCCGATCAGTATCTCGCTCGCTACTCCGCTTTCTCCCCGGCTAGCTTGCCCTCTTCAATGTTTCGCTTGGAACTTCTTGACTGCCGCGTCGACAGCCTGGAACGCCTGCAGGATGTGGATCCGCCTGGGGTTGCCGCGTCGGCGGAAGAGGTCCATGGCGGCGTCCATTAGTGCGGTCCCTCCCGTTGTTGGGTCGGCCTCTGCGCCGAGGACGGATGGCACGTGGTGTCTGAGCTCCCTCGATTCCCTCGCAGCCTCGGCGAGGGCGGTGGAGCGGAAGCATAGCCCGGGGCCGGAGATGGCGAGTTGGGCCTTGAGGCGCAGGAAGTCATCGGTGTCCAGTAGGAGGTGGAGGTCCTCGATTTCTGCTAGCAGCTTCCAGACGCGCTCGAGCGCCCAGCAGTCGGAGACGGCCGAGGAAAAACCGGTGCTATCGGCGGTTGTGATGTTCTGTCCGATCCTTCGGAGCAGGTGTCGAGCAACCTGCGCCCAGCACTCGATGCTACAAGAAAGCAGGGTATCTGTGACGGGTGGCAATTTGAATGCTCGGACGGGCATGAGCATCATTCCGGACGGGCTATGGTTAGAACCGTCACGCAATCGGTAATAGATTGGCACGCCGATCTCGGACTCTGGTTGCTTTTTATAATCGAAAGGTCTGGAATTGATTTACCAATCCAACCGTCCACAGCGCTCTGGATACTATCCTACACATTCTCCGTCTGACCCCTTCTTTTCAGTCACCAGATCTCATTTTCTCCTAGATCTGCAGAAACCGCCGTCCTGCTGCATTTTCCTCGCCATCTCCGCCAATAGCTGCTCCTTCTTCGGCAACCGCCGATCACTGCTTCTTCCTCGCCAGCCGTAGCTCCTTCTCCATCTCGTCCGACCGAAGCTCTTTCCTGGCCATCTCCTCTGATTGCTGGTTCCTTATCCTTGTCGATAGCAGCTCCTTCATCCCCATTCCCTTTCTATATCCGGCCTGCCATGCTGAGTTCCAAAGTGGGAGTAGAAGCAACAT
This sequence comes from Alisma plantago-aquatica, assembly GCA_963693085.1. Taxonomy (NCBI): domain Eukaryota; kingdom Viridiplantae; phylum Streptophyta; class Magnoliopsida; order Alismatales; family Alismataceae; genus Alisma; species Alisma plantago-aquatica. The sequence goes on along the minus strand of OY856415.1, from coordinate 413,809,694 downwards.
CGTCCATGAAGTATGAGTCTGAAACCAGATGGATCGGATGTTACAGAGAAGGCAGAAGCTAGCTGCCGCCACTTTTTCTGGAATAGCAGGTTACGATATTGCTAAACTCCAACCACAAATCCCATTATTTTTCACAGTAACTTGCAATTAATGTTAGCTGGTTGTTCTACACTTCCCATTGTGTTCTGTTTTCATGAAACTGGGTTCTTATCCCAAATTCCTTTCTTTGAAAACAATTTCTTCTCTTGTTGATACGAGAGGGATATCTAATTCTTCGACTCTTCTTTGGATCAGGTTAGCACAAAAAATATAGCACGCTCCCCATACAAGTTTATGGAGGATGACAAAAAATGCATGTTCGTGCTGCTCAAGATGAAAGTTCAAAGGATGATCTTTGTCTCATGCATGTCTTGGCTCCCATTTCCTATTGAGGTATCATCTAAATTTTTACTGGTCTTGATTTTATTATATTGTTTTTCTACGAATGTGTGTTCATTTAATATTGCTCCTAGTGTTGTTATTTATTCTTTAGTGCCTTAGGACAATGCCATCTTTAATGCAACACGTTTCATAATAATGTGGGACTCTTTTCCCATATATGCATTCATTTCTTCTCATACATTGGTACGACAGAGCAACTCTCTAATTATATAGCAGCTAACCTAGCTTGTAAAGTTGTTATGGTGACTGCATCTGATATATATTATTAAGATATAATTTCAATCTCATCTCTGAATGATGTATCATGAATTAGATATCCATTTAACACGCCCAATGTTTTTCACCAATCTTTTTATTTCATGCGCATCTTTTCCGGTAGTTAGCTAGGAGTTTTTTCTCACAAATTGATGAGTTTAACACAAATGAGAAACAAAATATCTCTCAATAACATGCTTTCCACTAAAAAGGATCAGCATTCCACTTTAGTGATTACAATGAGAATGTCTCATTAGTTATTTGTTTATAAATTGTATTACCCACCGTCACTCATCTCTCCACTTATCTGTCACAAACTTTTATTATTGGTTGCAGTCTAGTCGACCCACCATACTCTTTCCATGATCCTAAATGATCTTTGCCATAATACTTGTTCCATTACACCTCCCACTCATAGCCATGGCGATCTTGCCATACTTTAGTTGTTGATAATCTCATAGCGCACTCGTATGGAACTTTATAGAGAACTTCTTCTTTATCCAAAAGTACGCCTCTTTTGGGGTCAATAGTGACAAATGATAGAGCGAGCAGAGGTAGATGGAATTCCATATTTCTTGATCATCTAAATTCAGTCAAGCTTCTTATGAATTTGTTTGATTACAATCCTTTTCTTAAATTGTGATAATCTTAATGATTGGACACTATTAGGTCTTTTCATTTGCCTAGATTCTCGATCTGACGTCTATCTTTTTAAATCAGAAGATCTTGATTGCTTTTATTTTCTAAATATAGAAAGAATGTTTGTTTTTCCTCGTACAATGCTGTTTGTTTTTCCTCGTACAATGCTCATTGCATTTTATAGTGCAAAACATATTAGTACAAGCATCAACATCATTCTATGCAATGAATCAAACAAAATGTATGGAGAAAAATGATGGATAGGAGACAACACTTGTAACATAAAGTAAAATAGTAGATCTATCCATGACTCACTTCACCCTTGTGAAATTTGAATTCCCATGTTTCATGTGTTTCTTGTAGAGAAGGACAACTAAGGATTCATCATGTTGTTTTCCTTAATAACACACTCTTAGCAAACCCATAAGGCAATACCTTGTACGTATACCTCTTATATGCCCATTAGAAATTATTATCAAGATAAAAATGGTGCTCATCCTATTTGAAGTAAAACTTCTCCAATTAGGATGATCAACTACTTTGTATCAACCATGGTTGGAATGGGAAACCATTTTTGCATGTAGATGTGCATATCCCTGTTGGACTTTTTGTTGCACTCTCCAGTGGGATGCACACAATGGTCTCAATGTCGTGCATGTTGGCTTCTGGGGACCCTTTCCACATTTCCCAATTGAACGCCTGCATCTTGTGCCCAACGTAGAGCCTGAGCAGGGAGCCATACTCCATTGAACAACCCAGCGTGTACGCTACAGTCACCGAACATGAATATGTTGGTGGACGCCATGATTGTAGAACCACATGAATATGTGACGATCTTATCTACTTGCTAGTAGCATATTCATCTTATATATAAATTGTTGCTTGGTGAATTTCTATGTATGATTCCCTTTTGTACTTGATATAGTTTGAATTTACTTGAACAAGATTAAGCATGCAATATATTTAAACTCTAAAAAAGAGAAAAGTAACCAAATATACGTAGATAATGTTTTGTATAATTGTGTATTCATAACTTCTCTATATTTTTTTCTTGACGTAGTCATATTAGCAATGGTTCTATAATGTTTTGTATAAAACTTAAGTCATGATATAACTTTTCAAGCCATGATGACACAAGTGGTTTATTTAATGTAATATATGCCATGCAAACTTAGGTCAGAGTTAGGTCAAATTATGATAGATTAGGTCCAATTTGGATCGATATAGGTAAAATAGGGCCAGTCATGTCTACTTTACATCATCCTAGTGTTGTTTAGGTCAAATATAGTTGTTACAACCTAGATGTAACCATTACAAATACATGTAGAAATGTATCTATATATATATGTAGCTAAACATATATGTAGAAAAGCAATAATACATATTTAAAAAATAGCAAAATGCATAGAAGCGCCAAGCCTTTTGCCTAGGCGTCCTAGGCTCCCTTGTGTTGGTAAGAATAACCTACTACTAATGGGGGAAAAGGATTCAAATGTTTTCTATTATTCTACCATTTATGTTGACCCATGTCATGCCTAATCTATTGAGTCATTTTTGCACCATCACAGCCATGGTCACCGAAGCCCAGGGACCAAAGGAAATAGATCAAAATTAGTATTACTAATCTCGTAAGATGAAAACAAAGTTGAGAAATCATTTGAACAAAGATGAATACCCCAACACCACCCACTCAACCTATGACCCCCAACAAATCTTCCTTATTGACCACCACTACAACCAAACCTACGACCTCTTCCACTCCCTGCTTCCCCACCCCTTTCGCCAGCCTCAAACAATAAAGGTTGGGGAAGAAGACTGTATGGACTGCCCACTAAGGCCACACAAAAGCTAATACAAACTAACCAGAGCTAGTATCCTTCAATGCTCTTAACTGTGGGGGAAAGGGGACCGGCCACACAAAAGCTAATACAAACTAACCAGAGCTAGTATCCTTCAATGCTCTTAACTGTGGGGGAAAGGGGACCTCATAGCTGGTAGATCTTACCCTTTTCATGGTCAGGAACGATGCCTTGCTACAAAACAAGACTGTCCTAGAAGAGAACAATGATGCAAGGAAGCCGTCAAATACATTTGACCGCTTGATTCCGCCTCCATAGCTCAACATGGCTCCTGCAGGAGGAGGTCAAGAAGATGTCTAGTTGATTCACACAACCATGCTTTATGCAACTTAAAAGTGTACCAAGACTACTTTTTGAAAATAGATAACTATATTTGTTTTTGAACACTATGACCGCCTGGACGCTGCCTCAATAGCTCAACGTGGCTACTTTCTGCCTGATCTAGGCAGATCTTGCCTTAAGAACCCTGATGGGTGACCTTCGTCGCAAGGTCCCAACTTAGACTAGTCTACCCTATTTATACCTAAATGAGACCTTATTTGGCCAAATTGGACCTAGATTCTCCAAATCATGAGTCATTACATTAACAATCGGTTTCTTTGTTTGCATGATATGTAATATGTTTTCTTTACAAATGAAGTTGTCAGAATGGGTCATTAGTTGCCAGCGAAACACTATTCTTAGATTTGTTTGTGGAAAGGCATCTTTGGTTGTTTTGTAACTAAAAACCAGAGTTGTTATATGAATTGCGTCCTTATTATTAGTATGAAAATGGTTATATTAATTTCACGTCATTTGTTATCTTAAAGGTGCTTATCTACTATCGTCTGTTCATTTGTACTTTTTCATCAACAATTTCCCACCTGTCTCTTTATATCAATAAAGAGTCTAGATATAATGATGTTACTAATAACACATATACATTATTTTTTTGTCTCTATATCATAGAGGGAAAAGGTATCATAATATAAATTATTTTTTATCCCAATAGTCTGTATATATTATTTTATATCTTTTAATATACTAATTGATTGGTCATGTAAGTATTAGATATACGTGGTTGATTGGTGTATCCACTAATTGTCATTTGTAGTGCCAGGATCGATCATTAGGTGGGAATAATGATGTTGTTTGTTGCAAGTTGGATTTGATTGAGGTAATCAACTAATGTTATTTGATAAATATTTTCTATCTAGTGAATGATGTCAATTTGTTCAATAATTTTCAAGGAACTCTCTCAGATAAAGTCCCTTTTGTATATCTATTTCTCATTGGTACTATATTTTTCTAGCTCTTGATTTGTCATAAAAACTTTATGGAATCTACTTATATTCTCATCAATATTTTTCTCAAGAATTCGATGGTAAATCTAGATTCTAGTTATTTGATCCACACAAAACTACTAAAATCTTATTCTACAAAGATTTAACAGGATCCACCATGAACAGGCTTATTAGTTATGCTCAAATGGATCTTAGTTTGTAAGTGGAATGGAATGTAGCTGTCACTACTTTTTTTGTCTGTATCTTTAAACTCATTGGTTCCCATCTAAACCTACTTGTAACTAGTTTATCTGTTTTTATCTTTGACGACTATTGATTTCCATCAACTAGTGGACTTCGGAAGAAAGTGGTGTTGGTTTTTGTCGATGAATACCCATTTGTCCCTCATTAACTTCAATAGGGTTTGAAAGACAAGCCACCAATGAGTTGTACCTAAGCTTGACCTTGTTTGGTGCTAGGATCACTGACGTCAATTATATTTTGGAAAATGGAATGAAGATGATGTTGGCTTCTTTTCTTCAGTGCCAAGATCACTTGATCTGACCAGGTTCATATCATCGTAGTCATCTCATTGTTCTCGATTACTGTGGGCATGACATGGTCTAGGTAACCTGTGTAATCTAATTATTGAGAGGGGTGGATAGGTGGAGTCAGGAGCAGGGGTTGTCTTTATGTGCTGCAAGTTTGGTCCAAGGGAAAAAATTACAAGGGAAGAATGTGGATACGAGCTGGATTAGGGGTGTTGATCAGGTACTTGATTTCACTTGGAGATGGTAGTGATCTGCTTGCGAGGCTTGGGAAGTAGGAGAAAACTGTTCAATAAAGGGTGAAAAGGTGAATAAGTGGTATTGGGTAATGGCAGGATATTCTATGGGATTATGGTGGAGTTGTCGGGGTTAGAGGAAGTTTGTGGTGGGTGGAGGATACTAGGGAGCTGTGATAGAGAGGTTGGTGTTGCTTCCTTTTTGGGGTTTGTTCTGTAGGAGAAGAACAAATGAGCGTCAGCTCAGGGTTGTGATCAGAGGGAAGCAGGAACATACGAAAGAAGGGGTGGGATTAGGTAGGGGTTTGGAGATCAAATGTGGTATACGTACTCGATATATTTTACGCGAGGGCTTGGCAGTTCATTATTTCAGTTAGTTAGCTGTAGCATGTACTCAATAGTTTGCAATGACTTTGGAGAAATTATCTTTTCTCTTTTGTTTATGATCTCTCATAAGAACATTTATCTTTATTTGTGATTTTCCCTTTTGTACTGTCATTTTTCTCTACAATGCCAGTTTGATCATTACAGTAGGTAACATGTGTGATGTATGTGTTGGGATGGGTGGGTAGGTGAAGATCTAGGAATAGGGGTTCCAAACTAGGGTGATCTATCTGTTGGGAGGGGTGGGTAGGTGAAGACCTAGGAATAGGGGTTCACTGTTGTGTGATCCAAGTTTAGATAAGAGAGGTACATATAATGGAGGGAATGGATTGCTTGCGAGCTGGATTAGTTGGTTGGTTAGCTTGCCACTGACTTTGGAGCAATTACCTTTTCCATCATGATAATTATCTTTCTCAAGAGAAGCTATCTTTATTTGTGCTTTGCCCCTTTGACTGTCATTTTTCAGTTAAACATTGGTTTAATCATATTACTATAGGTTACTTGTGTGCAACGCATGTTGGGAGGGGTGGGTAGGTGAAGATCTAGGAGCTTGAATTTCTTGTTGTGTGATGCACATCATGGCATAGGGGTACAAATAGAACCGGGGATGGGTTGTGGTACGAGCTGGATTAGGGGAGTTGATAGAGTATTGGGTTTCACTTGCGGATGAAGGTAGGTTCTCTAGGTGCTGGGTGGCTAGGCTAGGGGAATAAGGGGAAGGAAAAAAGGGTTTGGGAAATGGCAGGATGGAGTCTACATGATTATAGTGGAGTTTTTGGCATCATAGGAAGGGTTTGTGGTGGTAGGAGGTTTACATGAGAGCTGGGACAGGGAGGTGGGCTTTGGGGGATCTTCGGTGGTGGTTGGTGTCGATGCTTTTTTGTGGTTCATGCTGCAGGAAAAGGGCAACAAAGGTTTGTGGTCAAAGGAAAGCGTGGTTAGAGGGAAGCAAAGCATAGTTGAGTAGGGGTATGATGATTTGGATGTTGTACCAGTACTCGGTGGCTTGTATGTGAGGAAGTTGCTGTAAGTGTTTTTCTAACTTTCTGTCATCACCATCACATGGTTATCCTTCAAATCAGTAAACATAAATCTTTTTATTAGGTGCTTTCTCTAAGCAATATTCAATAATGATTTTTTTAGATATTTTTTCTTGTTTAGCATACCTATATGTATAATCTAATTTGTCTCACATTTTAATACCTTTCCATATATATAGTTTGTGTATTTGATTATTCATTTTGTTTATATATACATTACAGGTGTACAGATGAATGCAACTTCTTATACACTTGTTTCGGAAGTGCTAAGCATGGCAGAAAGTTGTGAAATAGACATGACCACGCCTAACTTTATAATGGAGCTTCCATGTTTGTAAAATGTTTGTAATCTGAAGTTCATTTGGGTTGTCCAGTGACCAGTAGTTGTTCAGTTATTTTCATTGTGTACGTATATATGTAATGGATGTTGTTGTAGACGTTGTGAATCTTTTCCTTTTATAATAATAAAGATTTATGAATTCAGAATAAATTGTCTATCTTATCCATAGCAGGCTATCGGTTGATTAGTTTGAAAAAGGATGTTATTGTTGTGATAAATGTGAAGCATATATTGCAAAATATAGACTTCTCATGTAACTACATTGTAAAGCCACGTATATAGTTGTAGCCAACCTTGATTGATTATAAAAATACAGGATATGTAATTTGCTACAAGCTTTTCTACTGGCTACAAGAATCGTTGTAGCAAAAAAAAAAATGGCTACGAAGGCAATGGCTACCCGTAATTGGCCACAGACTTTTAATTCGCTACAAGGGTTGGTGTAGCTTGTCTAGTGTTGGCTACAAGATCTGGGCTAGCCCTTGATAGCTTTTGTTGTAGTGCCACAACTCTAGGTCGACTAGAACCCATGTTTCACGCACTAGTCTTCACATCAGAAGGAAGTCAGTTGCTTTCCAATTCTACATATGAACTCTTGACTTCACGTTGATTCACGGAAATACAAAAGAATGTCTAAATTGCTCGCCTTAGGACTAGTTTGGTTGGGTGTATTAGGGTGCAATTGTGTGAATTTGTAATGTAAAAATGTACATTAAACACACACTTTGTTGTCCGGCTACACCCTACCAAACATGCCCTTAGTCTCCTCTCCGCCACGACCTCATTTTGCTTGAATTTCGTCTCGTATCAGTATTGATTCACGACCAGAATACCATGTTAGTGTGTATTGCTATTTGACAGCGCCTGTGTTCTACCCTCTTGCCGAGCCGGAGGGTTGAGAGCGACGTGGTATTTCGACTTCCTTATTATTGCCTATTCCCCTGCAACTCAATTTTCCTGCCGTGATTGACGGTGCTGGGAGTATTCAAGTCCTGCATCGGCTTTCGTATCCTGAACAGATGTCCGGTAAGGCTGGGAGGGGGGAAAGACCAGCGGGTATGCATTCTTGGAATTTAGATTCTCTGATTGAAAGACCCAACTCACATTCTGAATCCGTTCAGTCACTGCCTTGACTTAATGGTCTTCTTCGCTCACTGATCGAAACTACTGCTATGGTCGGGATTACCACTGCTGGAGCACAAGAGAGAGACTGCTCTCCTTAGCGTTTTGAATCGCAAATCTGCGGATGGTTGTCTGTGTTAACGACGAGTTCGTCCCGAGTTTGCCAGATTTACTGGAATACTGTATTGAGGATTCATTCTGTACATCCTACATTACTGAAATACTGTCAAAATCACGCAAAATAAAATTTTATATTTATTTTGCTGGATTTTGTAAGTGCGAAATTATTTTTTTTCGTATCTACCATCTTACCCATAATAGATTTTGGCGTCCGGGAGAATTTTGATGGAGATCAAAATGGGGATTCGTATTATGTCTGAAAATTCCGGAATTAGTCTCATTTCTCCAATCCTGTAAATCAAACATAAAATTTGTTGAACTGGAGTCCAGAATACAATCCAATATGGAAAAATCCAAATAACCATGCATGCCAAAAAACTCAGTCCCGAGAGAAGTCCCACCCTTCTTCGGGGCTATATCTACAATGCGCTTGAGTATGGGTTGATTATCTCTCCATTTTTATCGCAATACGCTGCCTTGCTTGTCTCAGTTAACTAAAAACTCCGGTGATTTATAATCAGTCGTGTTTCATGCTTTAGGGTCGACGCAATATTGACTGGGACCCTACTGTTTCAGGGGCTTAAATATACTCAGATTACCTTTGCGCCTCTGCGTTTCGAATCGTCAAATTTGCCTGATGAAGTTATTGTTTGAGAGAACGGGGACAAGAAAGGTCGCTAACAATTGTTTACTCATTAAGTTTAATTTAGTATTACACTACTAAGCAAACCGAGAGTCAGAGTAGTGCTTATGGGTGTGTTTTCGAAAACCAGAAAGTATAATCATTATTTTAGAATTTTCGTGACAGTAAAACGGTATCTGTGCATTTGAACGTTAGAATAATTAAAATTAATACATCGATATCAGTAGGCCTTTCGGAGATATAGTGTAACTACATGACATAATTCCGAGTTTACATAACGAGTATTTCAATGGGATTAAGCTATTGCATAAGATTTAATATTAACTCTAAGTATCATTTTATGCCTAGGTGGCGATATTAATCTTGGTTCAGAGTTAGGTGATTATCTATTTGACTTAGACATGACTGAAGGTATGTACTCCTCCCTATTTATAACTGGGCATTTATATGACTAAATTTTCACATAATGAGGCATCTTTTGTAATACTTACTCTTATTCCATTTGTTGGACAATTCATACACTCTCATTTTATTTATTGTTATACTTCTAAAAATTTCTATGATCATGTTAAATTGGGTCAATGACCCCACCTGCAATTGTGCTTGAGTTATGTCATATACTTTGTGAAAAGTGAATCTTGCCACTCTATTTATGCATGTTAGATAATTCAACTAGTTTAACTATCGTAGACGCTTATGCGTAACTATTAGGGCGCGTCTATTTACGCCCGAGGTGTGTCTTTCCACCTCTTTTTATACAGGGGGTGCATCTACTTCTACCCAGGGTGCGTCTATTTCCACCCATCTTACTTAAGCCATTGACTCAGTGGCGTCATGGCATTACCTTAGTTACTTTAGTCCAATATATCTACATACAAATTATTATGATGGTTGTGAATGGTTAATGGCAAGATGTGTTATTTCACTTGTTTATTTATATGTCTCATTCTTTTGGAAATTCTTTCTCTTGTTACTTCTCATTGAAACTTACTTAACTTTAATGGCCCCCTTTTTTATGGGAACATCTTACTTTACTTTTTTAATGCCCTAGTTAATCTTTTAACGTACATACTCAGCTTTTGTTGATTCATATCTTGTTGTCCTATTATTATGGGTGTTCCCTCCACCCAGGTGTAGGTGTTCTACAGGACAGAGATTCAAGATGATTGTGAGCTAATTGGTGGACATAAGAACAACTTGAGATAGCCTTGTTACCCTATGCATATGGGATCGTGTGTATATAAATGTCGTATTTTCATTCTTTGCTCCACCCTTAGGGTGAGAAAGTTATGTACATGGGTTTTGTTTGTAACTTTGTAAATAGTAATGTTTTCCGCTTCTTAATTATTTCATGGCTCGTGTTTGTACCATTGAGTGGGCCCACTATCGGGTCCCACTCTTTACAGTCTATGATATCATACACTAGTAGGAGGGACAAATCCCATATTTATCGCTCACAGTCTATCCCCGTGTGTCAAAGTCACCCAATCATCACCGTTATAACAAATCATGTTTTAAAACTGTGTTTGATGATGTCAAAGCGTACCCAATGATATGTGACGAGTGTAGTGATTTCAGGTTTTAGAATCACAATCACCACCTTCACTATGAGAAATGACTGTGACCACAAAACCATGCGTCACTCTCAAAGTGGGTCTGTCTGATACACTATTCTCTAACATGTATCTGAGTGTTTGGTTTGATATTGTCATGTCATGACATTAGATTTAGTCATCAATGAACTCACACTCTGATCTTATGTGTTATTGTTGTCTAGCAACCTTCCATAATAACAACCGATCAGGGACATAATGAGAATATGTATATGTACTCTTAACATCTGTATGATCTCATCCACAAGGGTAGTAACTTGAATACATACGTCATTGAGTAATATAATTATCTATACATTCACATGTATATGCATTATCTCATAACTGAGTGAAATAGATGAATTGAAAGCTTGCCTTTATATATATACACATATATACATACACACACACACTCACTCACACACACACACAATATATATATATATATATATATATATATATATATATATTAGTCAAATCTTTTTAGGTAATTATGTCACGTCAATTATCATATGATTGGCTCTATGGACATACCTCACCATTAGACTCCCACTAGCACTTAGAGCCAATCACCCAAGGATCTCATCCTTAGTGATCTAAACATGTCCAACTTGCTTCTGTTGCGCTAGTACTTATCCAATGGGTCAGCAACACTTTGCTTATAGTCGGTATATTGCATGTTCCTAATCTCTTTGATGTATTATTTCTCATATGAGACAGAACTATTGTAAATGAAATGAGTACATATCATCATATTACCAGTAAATGAAATGAAGTATAAGAAATAATCCATAGCATTCATTCATAAATCTTTATGCATCATATGCATGAGGTCTAAGTGAAAGCATTATCCTCCCACTACGTTTAGTGAAGGACGGCATGTCATATTGTGTGTGAATAAGACTTGCATGTTTTCTTAGGTTCAATAACCAAGGGAATCTAGATCAGCATCAATGTCTATTCTAGGCATGCACCTCTCATATTCTTACAATATGACTAATGCTAATGATAGTCTTGAGTTATCAATTATAATCATTTGGTATAATCATTATAAACATTCATCTTTGGATCATTTCACATAAATATCACAAGATGTTTTTTGAAAAATGTCATGCAAGATCATATCTTTTGAAATAGAAGCACTAATAATTCTTTGTTGATAATCATCCTTGTCCATACAAGATGCATAAAGAAAATGTTTCAATTCTAATGGAATAATGACATAGAAGTTCTAATAACTTTATTATATGCCCATTGGGCTAAGATTATTTAAATGTAGACTATAGCTTTCGCAACACTTGCTTCACCTTGTCTATCTTTGTCCTTCTAAGAGGACTTTTACTTCTTGTCAGATCATGCACATCAATATGTCAGATCTCTTATCTAGTATCATATACCAATATTTAAGAAGTAATTAAATTTAGCTTATGTTGTTTATACTGAAGTGGTGACCTCAGTTCCATCCTTCTTCTTTAATTCTTCTAACCAGATTGGGACATTTCTCATCCAATGTCTAGGATGGTGACATTGGTGATAATCACCTCTTTGTTTCTTTAATCCACCTTTTGCCTTGAGATCTGAAGACTTGGGCTTCTAGCTAGTTTAGAACTCTTCTTAGCTTTACCTTTGCCTTTAGACTTCCCCTTTGTCTTACTGATCACCATCATATAATTGAGTTTGTCTTTCTTCATTTGTGTCTCAACTATTCTCAACATGCCCAACAACTCTATCAACGGCTTGTCAAAGTCGCTCATGTTGTAGTTCATGACAAACTAACTATATGACTCTAGCAGAGGTTATAGAATCACATCGGCGGCCAACTCTTGTCCCAAGGGGAATCCTAGTCTCGCTAGGTTCTCCACATACCCAATGAGCTTTAGTACATGGGGACCTACTGGATCTCCTTTGTCATGTTGTACTTGAACAATGCCTTGGAGACATTATATCTCTCCTATCTTGATTGATCTTGGTACATGTTCTTGAGATGTGTAACTATCTCAATCACCCCCATGTTCTTATGCTGCCACTAAAACTCATGGTTCATTGAGCAAAGCATTAGACACTTGACATCTACGACGTCCTCAGTATGCTTCTTATAAGCATCCTTGTCAACCCTTGGAGCAATTTGAGCTAGTTCCTCTTTTGACGTTTCCAGGACATAGAGCTTGTGCTCCTGTATGAGAACAATTCTCAACATCCGGAACCACTCATAGAAGTTGTTCCCAATAAGTTTGTCCTTCTCAAGGACTAATCATTGAGAAAAGTGATTGTTTGTGGTTGCCATTTAGTTCTACAAAAGAATTTGTATTTTTGTCAAAAATTGATTTTGATTTGATTAAAAATTTGGGCGATAATCATTAGATCTTTAATTAATTATCATTCTCATTATTTTGTTCAAATTGATAACCCATAAGTATCAATTTGGAAAATTGAAACAAACAATTTTCTAATGAGCCAAACCCAAGATAATTCAACTTTGGCTCTATCAACACTGCAAACACAGTCAATGATCAAGCTAGGCAACTTTTGCCAATTGCATCATATGCAATTCTGGATGGATGATATGTGCAACTCCTTGTCATAATCATCTACATGCCTCTGGGCCTAGATGCTATGACAATCACCAGTTAAGCCTGACTCAAAATCCAATACAATAATAATGCACCATGTGGAGGCTGAACCTACATTATTACGATCACACGTCTACAAGGTAGATGGCACACCACGCGGAGGCGTAACCTACACTTAGTCGAACAAGTTTTTCATGTGTATTGCTATTGAAAAATATCTAAGATTTAATATGTTTGATCAAGGGGTTTTATATATATATATCATATATATACATATTGTATCCAATCACCACATATATAGTATGTATCACATATATGCTATATCCTACAACATAAACATGCAATATAAAACAAAAGCGATGGTTATGGTCATGTCTACTTGTAATTCCTTGGAGCCACAAGGAATTACTACCACCTACTTCAATCATCACATCACATGCATGAACCTATTGTTGGTGTAGACTTGTGCTTGCCAATCTGGGTAGATCAGTTCAACTCTTGAACTGATCATCTTACCTCTTGGCCAGTTGGTTGGTCCTCTGGTTCAACAATTGTTTGGACTCCTTCCAAACGGCCAGTTGTGCCTTCTGGTATAGTCGTCTGGCCTCCTATCGAATCGATGTTTGGACTCCTTCCAAAAGGTTGGTTGGGTCTAAAAGGAAGTCATTTGGTTCCCTCGCTCTGTCCTCCTTAGTACTTTAGAAGGTCGGCTCATCTCACGAACTCGTCATCTCAACCTGTGATGACCATCTTCAACATCGTTGTACGAAAAGAAACTATCATATTGCTACTTTATTACATTTAATAGGAGGAACCTCAAGTTAAATTTGAGGGGAGAAAAGGTAGGAAAGTATTAACTTTACATTGGGAAGAGGGAGGTAGAAGCTCAGTATGCAGACCAAGATAAACAAGAACCATAACATCCCACCACACATAGATATTGGGTTTAGGCCATAACCACACTACACATCCACTATCAAAACCACTTTTAAGGTGACACATGTAAATTTATTATATATCATATCACACACACACACACACACACACACACACACACACACACACACACACACATATATATATATATATATATATATATATATATATATTAGTTGGGGATTATGTGGTCTTTGATTAGATACGCATATGAGAGTAGTTTAAATATTCACATCGTATGAAATAAATAAAAGATGAAATCAAAATCCTATCATATTGATTATCCTAAAACATAGTAAATTGGCGTGGCTCTAATACCACTGTTGGGAAATACATGCACAAAGTATCACAACAAAAACAAAAAATTATCCTTTGTATTTCCATAATAGCAAGATTGTGTCAAATACTATGAAATAAGAAAGATAGTTTTAGCGAGTTATATCTGGTCCTAGGGCAAGTCCAGTGACAAAACTCGCTTCTTTGCAACTACTGACTAGTTGCTCTTGGATGGTGGTTGTGCAGCTCCTAGTCTTCACTATGAACAACAATCTGTGCAACCTCTGCAATGACTCTGGTAGTCTGGCCATAGACTGCAGGTTCACTTATCTCTCTAAATAGTAGCCAAAGGACTCATGCCTCTTGAGTAGTCCTTACGAACCAACTAGAACTCTTGTCGTTCACCAAGAACTGATAGAATGGAGTTGTAGATCTCGTTGGTGTACTAGTCACCTATCTGCTCTCCCAAACGACAACTTCTTAGATGTTCTCTCCTGTTGGCCATCCCTCCCTATCGGGTAGGACTTGTTTGGGCTCTCTTGGTTACCACAACTAGAGAGGACAACAATTGTCTGAGGAACTTATTCTCAGTTGTCTGTGTTGTTTTATGGGAAGCCCCAGTACCCCTCCTTTTATAGGAGAGGCTAGGGTCACGTTTTCGAGTCTAACTGATTGTGTGGGAGTAGAAAGGACCAAAAGAACTTGAACTTTCAAAATCTATGATAGTCGAAACAGCCGTTTTGCACACCCATATGGTTATCTAGTGTGTGAGACGATCATCTTGCACCACCAAACGATCATTTGGTAGTTTCCTAATCGCACATTACTTTGGAAATTTCGATTCCAATTAATATACATATTAATTCTACTTGCTCTTCAAGTATATGCAATTGAAATTATTGGGGAAATATATCAAACCTTTGTTCGACCCAACCAGGCCGTCTCACCCAAGCTAGACGCCTATCTCACTCACCCAGATGGTCGTCTGGTGAGTTGATATGAGTCGGTCAGTTCAATCATATTGAACCAGTCGATTCAAGGGTAGAACTAAGCCAATTCAAACTTCAATCAGCCTGACCCACAAACGGCCATCTCAACTTCTTGAGATGCTCATATGGCCTTACCCAAATGACCGTCTCACCCGGTGAGATGGTCATTTGACAGACCTGGTCAACCAATCAAGTGATGTGTTGCATGAATTGAATACCTAAATACTTTAGTAATCAATCCAATTGTTATTCAAGATCAAACTCCACTTCTAGATGGGTTCCTATGTGTGTGACCCTATAGGTCTCATATCACATTGGCAGTGAATGTTCATAACTAGCTTATGACATCACAAGCAGGGAGTGATGCCTAGTCGCACATCAATGCTACCCAAGTAAGTGGAAAGTTGGAGAACAACTTTAACCTACAATCTGTGTAAGGTGTTGCAGCGATTGTATAATTCATTTGTCTCTAATTTCCAGGATGAACTCTAGGCATGGTTGGTAATCCTCCCAATGTTAAATCCATGCTTCTTGAACCAAGAGCACACTATCTGAGATAGTGTGGCCTCAATATCATATATTGATTCACATGTGCATGTGCATGCATTTCTCAGTCTCGCTTATCAAGTGGCCAGGATATCATACTCCAGTAGGAAGGACAAAATCCCATATCTATCACTCATATTCTTTCCCCATGTGTCAAAGTCACTCAATCATCATAGTTATAAAAACCCATGTTTCAAGACTGCATTTGATGATGTCAAAGCGCACCCGACAACATGTGACGAGTGCAATGATTTTAGGTCTAAGAACCATAATCACCACCTTCACTATGAGAGATGATTGTGACCAAAAAAACATTTATCACTCTCAAGGTGGTTCTGTCCCATACACTATTATCTAACATGTATCTATGTTCTTGGTTTGATATTGCCATATCATGACTAATGAGATTTAGTCATCAACCCACACTCTAATCTTATGTGTTATTGTTGTCTATCAACCTTCCACAATAACAACTAATGAGGGACATAATGAGAATATGCATATGTACTCTTAACATCTGTATGATCTCATCCACAAGGGTAGTAACTTGAATACATACATCATTGATAAATAAATTCTCTAGACATTCACTATGTATCCTCATTATCTCATAACTAAGTGAAACAGGTGAACTGGAAGCTTGCCTTTACACACACACACACACACACACACACACACACACACACACATATATATATATATATGTATATATATATGTATATATATGTATATATATGTATATATATAATATATATTAATCAAACCCTTTTAGGTAATTGTGACATGTCAATCATTATATGATTGGCTCTACGAGCATACCTCGCCAACAAATACACCTAAAAACATCTAAGAGTTTTTATATGTGATCTTATTCCAAGATTATTAGTATTACATGCAATATTTCCTATTGATGTTTGTGATGTTCACTTTGTTATAACCCACCACTGCAATCATTATACTTTAGTTTGGCATTACTTCTCTACCACCTATTGTTGTTCATCACTATTGTGCGTACATGATTATTTTTCTCCAAAAAGATACAAGATACCAAAAATATATCATCACACTCTTCTTAGTAATATCAAGAGGAAGCATTTAAGGTGGGTTGATTAAATCTAAGAAGCAAACTTCTAGTGAAGCTTGTGCAGAGAACCAACAGATTTTGTCTTCACAATAATGGCCAAAGTGATTCACCTTCAGTGGTAGGATCTTTGAAACTATAAATGTAAGTTATCTAACCTACCTATACCTCTAGTCATTTTTATAGTCATATTTGAGTGTCTTATTCATTTTTGAAGCCAAATAATTCATTAAAATATCTAGTTCGGTTAAATTGGCACTTTGTTTCCCTTGATTTTATGTTTTATAGAAAATTGCAAACATAATTGTGAAATTCACCTTATTAAGAGGACCTAATTGCAATTTATTTACAAATTATCTACATACATGTTCTCCTACAATTTCATGCTTTACTTGATGAAATCTTTTGAATATGGTATATCATTTTTCTAGGGTTCTAACCCTAACT
This sequence comes from Alisma plantago-aquatica, assembly GCA_963693085.1. Classification (NCBI taxonomy): domain Eukaryota; kingdom Viridiplantae; phylum Streptophyta; class Magnoliopsida; order Alismatales; family Alismataceae; genus Alisma; species Alisma plantago-aquatica. Next base: position 413,792,368 of record OY856415.1, on the reverse strand, counting down.
CAAGTTAGATGTGGTGCTTAGATGGGTGAGGCTTGACAACCTACCTTGAGACTTTATGTCTTAACAGTCTTGATAGTATGGTTTCTTAGTGTCCCTAGGTAGATATATTTAATCATACCTCAATAGATTAGTTGGACTCTAAATAGCTTGGTGGAAGAGGAGGTTTGATAGGTAGTTGTGGATTGACTTTGGCTTTTTACCCTCGATAGGATGCCCTTAAGATCTTGATATGTCTTGGGATGAGCCTTGAAAGGCCTTGAGAGGATGAACCTCAACATGTCACAATTTATCGGTTGACCTTCTATGGGTCACCTTGACACCTTGAAGACAGACTTCCTCAATGGCTCTCCTATGTTTGGCCCTTGATAGCCATGTCTATGTTGGGTTGTCTTAAACCTTCTACCCCCTTGATATTACCTACCCATAGACCCCTCCACCTATTTGAAAATATAGACACCTTATTGGACTCAGAGGAGGAGCCTAAGAGCCTCGATAGCCCCCCTTGGAGGTCAACATTTGTAGCTTACATGTGCTTGGACCTAAGATCAAGGCTCCTATCGTGGACCTATGGCCTTGAAGTTTCATTTTTTCATTCAACCGTGTAAGATATTTGTGAAACTATGTCTTTCAATTGTTTTTCTCTTTATTTCTTATCATGACTTGGTTCCATGGAGTTCCATTGTGGAACTTGGTGCATATATCTAAAGAATTCTCCTTTCCTCTTGTTTACCCTAGTTGGCCCTAGATCTTTCTTGGAGGTGCTATGTTGGAGCCTTTTAAGAGATGTGTTGTGTGTGCATAGATTTTTTTTGTGGATCTCAAGTTTATATCCCTTATAGGCGAGTGATATAACTAGTGTTAGATTCTTTTGCCTAATTTATGCAGGAAAACCCCTAATTTTGCCTAAACCTTGTTTCATATGCCTAAAGGTTGAATTTATTGAACTAATTTTGGTATAATGTTGTATGACTACGAATTTATATAGATTATCATATATATTCCTAATCATCCTTTATGAAAATAACATACCCTGTTATTTGTATAAGGGTTGACATTTTGAATGCATGCACTTCTTCCCTAAACTGTTATTTAAAGGCTTTTTTATACCATGCTGGTGAAAAGAAAGTATGAAATATTTCTTAATGTTTTAAGGTGATTGTAAGATTAATTTAAAATGATTTCCTAACTGCTATGCTTCTAAAATTTCCTTTAACTTAGGTTCACTACCTAAAACTTCCTCATTTGCTCTTAATAATGGCCTTTTTAATACTTAATCTTGCTCTAAGTGTAGCTTCTTCATAATTGTGAGTTTTAAATTTAAATTTTGAATGGTTTATTTTTTCTTCAATGATAAAATAAATATATCATTTATGGTTGGATGTGGATCTCCTATGTGGGTTTGTCCTTTATGTGGCCCAAATAGGTAAATTGAGCCTCAATATGGCTAGTGTGGTAAATTGTTCCATGATTGGGTAATTTGGTGTATGTTAGGATACATTATATATCTTATAAACTTGTTTGTATTTGAACTAGGTCATAATGCATCATCATTCCTTATTTTTATCTTAGTTGAGTCATGAAAGATGAGTCATTTATGTACTTGAAATCAAGTTTTAGCCATGTACTACCCTAAGAGTGTAGGAGCTATCCCAGTGTTCAAAAGTGAGTTTAATGAAATGAGTATCCATGAAGCAATATGAGGGTTGTGATAAGGGTCTCGAGCTCATATATCTTTTATTACACACATGAATGATTGAAGCCTATTTTCTTTAGTATTCATAGGCATATGTGTGAGTGTAGTTGAGGATGTAGGTCCCTTGATATTGTGATGTGATAGAGTTATATGGGTTTTTACACCCTTGTATGCCATGTCCAAAGTGCCCAAGATGTTCCTATTTATGTGGATCAGCCATAGCCGTTGAACACTCAATGATTAAGTCTCGTCTATGTGTCCACTAGCATTTTTATAGTCACACCAAGCAAAGCATGAGAAGGTATTAGGGAGACTAGTAATCCTAAGTAGGGATGTGAATGGGTATGGGTAGTTCCGTGGACCCGCAAATCTAGACCCTTAAAAACCTGTCAGAAGTCTAATTTTTTATACCCGCATATCCTTGGACCCGTATACCCTTGGACCCTATATAAGCGGGTCCAATAATGGGTATGCTTGGACCGAGACTCGTTGGACCTGTGTACCCACTATACATAAGTAACTACTTAAATAATATGTTATATATCATACTTTACTAGTCTAACTAATATAATTCTTGAGATTATATCCTACTTTAACCACAATAAGATTAAGACTAGTCATATATTAATAATTAACTATTCTAGTTACAATAATTAACATCATATGTAAACTTAAAATCAAAATATCTACTAATTCACATTACTTCCTACATAAATTGAACGTTATGATGATGACTACAAATATTAATCAATTAACTCATTAATGTATAAAATATAGCATTATCTAATATAACTATTACATGTTAAAGTACAATATAATAACAATATCTTGCTATATTAAAATATATAGAACATAGTTATTTTTCTTACATAAATAATATAATGTTTTATAGAACTGCTTAACCACATACCCGCTATTATTGGGGGTATGGGTATGGTGCGGGTCTAGGTTTTCTATTATGCGGGTCTAGAATCAGAACCGTACCCGCTAAATTAGATGGGTATGGGTATGGGTATGGACAGACCCACATCGTACCAGCACCATTTACACCCCTAATCCTAAGACCCTGCATGGTTATCAAGGGGACTTCTTAGTCATTGGATGGAAATTTGACTGTTACACCTCAAACTAACTAGTAATTAATATTATAATAAGTAATTCGATTGAATAGTATATTTATTTAGGGTTACTTTGTGAATCAGTTTTTGACACTTTTATTGTTTTACAATATTACTTTCCATCCTTTATTGAAATTACTACTATTTCATATCATGTAAACATTATTGTTATCTTTTATTTCTAATATTTTATTTCCCTAATAATAGTAAACTTGTAAATAGAAGAATGTTATTCGTAGATATAGCATATTGATGTGATATGTTTCTCACCTCGTGGTTATCCACATATTTTAGCTGACTGGTGTGTTTTAGATTAAGGTTCACCCAACCAATTAAATTTGATTAGATGCGCATTTATCACACACAATGGGTTCTTTTAAAATTTATAAGGCCCAAGTAGGCACACTCACATAGACTAATACACTAATCCTCAAGTGAACGTGGTTGTGCTATTGTATAGGAGAGAGGAAAGTTAGGGGTCGATCCACAGGGAGAGGGGGCATGCACTAGATCTTAGTTGGGTTAGCTAGGTTCCTAAAGTAGAGTTTGTGGTTCAAGGGTTTGATTGGGGCTTTTAACTAGCGTTGGACAAGAAAGAAACTAAAGGGAATTAGAAATCAAAACCTAAGTTAATCCTAGAAAATTTTATTAACTAATTAATGGTGTGATACTAAAATATTCTAAGTTCCTATTTGGTTGTCCACATGCAGCCCGCTTTAAGCACATCAACCATCTTTTTGTTTCCCATGGTTTGGGAAACCCTGCTTCCTTGCCTCTCATATTTAAAGGGAATGATAGTTAGATCACATAGACACGCTCTTATATGTGAACCCTATCCATGATCATCTTTGGGAGAAAAAGAGAAGGAGAACACCCATGATGCTATTATGTTAACAAGCAAGAGGCTACTCCTTCCTTTCATATCAAGGAGCTCAATAAGGAGTTCCATTCCATCCACATAGACTATGTAGAGATGCAGGCGTCATGCGACTTCATTCAGAGAACATGTTTGAGGATCATATGTGATCGCAAGTAGTGACACACAACACCATGCTATGAGGTCATCGCTTGTCTTGCTTCACAACAAGGTATACCACAGTCACCCTCCTTCTAAATACATCATTGTTGATGAGATCTGCTTATAGGAAAATGTAGAGATTTTTGTTAATTTTGCTACATTTCCCCCCTCCAAAATTACTAACACTTGGCTCAATCAATCCAAAAGATGCCATTGTAGCATTTTCTATTATACAATATTTGACTCAAGGCTTGTTTCTTCCCAACTTTGAGCAACATTCAAGGGTACACCTTTTTTACTTGTTCTCAATTAATACCCCAGGATTTTTAGGCTCTTTGGGGTATACATCAAATTCCCAAGATAAACCACCCCTATCATAAACATTATGTGAGGGGATATAAATCCATTCAGAGTTCCTTTTTTGGGAAATCTGACTAAAAAAATACCTACTTTCCATATTAAACTAGAGGCATCTAGGTATAGTCTTTAATAGAAGAAAAAAAGACTTCCTTTGGTTTTCTCAATCCTTCCTCGATCTCCCTTCATCACACTGAGTTTTTTTTAGGATTTGTAAGAGAGTTCTAAGTTGTAGAGAGAATTACTTTATAGATCTATTAAGAAATAATTCATATGAATCATTTCCATCCCTCCACAAAATCCACACCTTCCACTGCAATTATGGCCTAGTTTAGGTTACTATTTTCTAGACGAGATAGCAGTTTCTTCATGCTAATACTTCCCATTACAAGTTTTTTGACCAAAATAGGCATTAGGAAATAAACCCTTATATGATATGAATCTCATCCTCCTAATACTTTGAACTTCTACACCCCAAGTTGCTAAGATGGTATTTCCCATTCATGACCCCTAAATCCAAGCATGTGATCTTTCATCCTAGTTTTTTCTCCCACTTCTAGCCTCTCCCAGCCAAGTTTTTCATCTAACCACTATCTATCTTCTACCAATGTTAGTGCCATTTCATTTTCTAGTCATCTATAAATATTACCCCTTTTTATGCATAGTTGTTTACCTTTAAATCCATTTCTTTCTCTGGCCAAAAAGGCATAATATGAAGCTTCATGAGTCTTATGTGAAGCATTGTTTGTGGAATTGTATCAGAGTAGATATTTTTTATCTCAATGAAGGCAGACCATTCTTTTCATAGTAGTGATTTACTCCATCCATGGGTATTGGTGCTTCATGGCATAGATGTTGTTCAAACATAAAAGTAAAGGTAAAGGTGTCCTCTGAAACATGGCGAAGAGGGTTCAACAAGCACATTTGTCCATACACTAGATCTTTTCATGGTGTTGGCTAGACAAAATCGAAACAAATTAAAATAAACTTATTGTGTACAACGTGCATCCAAACACATTTTGTCACTTTCTTTTCCTTTCCTTTGTTTTTTGGGTATTGTCTAGTCCAATACCTCATCCTATCCAATTAATTTTATATCCTAGAAATCAAACATAGTCTACATTTGAAAGCCATCTAATTACCTTAATTGGTTCTTCATCTTGTGTCATTTTCTCTTTATTTGTATCAAAATGCTAAGAATGCATGTATTTCCCCAATAAATTGCGAATTTTTATCAACTACACAGATGGATACTTTTGTATGATTTATAGGTACTTTGGTCCCTACTTGATGGAAGGGAGACAAGGAGGTCAATCCTAGAACTTTACCAAGCATGAAGTGTCTCAAAGATAATGCCAAGATCACCCCCAACCTACCCTAAGTTATTAAGGAATGCATTAAAGCAAATATCCGCATGAATCACCAAGTTCCAAATTGAAATGCACAAGAAAGCATCTACAATGGTGTTGGTATGTCGACATGGTCATGCTACACATTCCCAAATCATACAAGAAAATCAAGGAATCAATACTCCAGTACCATGAGCATTTTAAGAAGAACCATCATGTTGAGAGGAAGCCACTATGGCCGTTCCACTTGTTGTGGTCCTGAAATATAGAAAAGGCCATGGTTGTTCTCACAACCACGATCTCCCTCTAACCTCCTCACTATAGTCTTTCAACCTCCATGCCAACCGCCCATGGTATACACCACTATTGGGCCACTTACAATCCAAAAATCCCTTATATCCCTCTATCAATCACATTCAAACATGATTGTTCCTATATAAAATTATTGTATTCTACCTACTCGCTACATTCATTCTTCTATATATAGTTGTGCTACCCATCAAACCCTAATGTTTCCTACTACCCCTTTGACCACATTTCCCCTTCTCAACCCTAGATGCCCTAGACAACTATATAAATTTTAGTGGTGGCTAGGGAAGGATGTTATATTCCCCTAGCATTCAAATCTTCCACCTACCACTAACCTACTCCATTCTCTCTCCCATTCATTAGTATCTACCCCAAAACCCAAATGTTTATAGTTTTTGTGATTCTCCACCCCATTTCCATGCTTTACATCCCTAGAGTGAGGAGGATATCGACCTTGTTATTGCTAGAGAAGGATAGAAAGACATCTATCCCGAGCTCCATGTCTATTTCTATCTCTTTCTTCTCCCTTTTTTCATTTTTAAATATCACGAGTATCCAAGCCCCTTTGGTGTATTTATTGAGAGTAAATGTACAACTTTAATATCATGTTGGGAAATTATTAATTGCAAAATACTTTGATTTCATCGGAATGTGTTGTTGTCTTGCTGGTTATCATTTCAAATATCTTTGCATGGTGCTTGATGTATGAAAACATCAAAGGCATAGAGAAAATAAGGAATTGGGGACTAAGAGAAGAAAAACTCCTAAGTTCAATCAGTGGATCCGTAGTTAGTGCACTCTCTTCACACATATCCAATATAGTAAGTAGCTAGTTGTTCCTCTCTTGATGTACTTGGAAAAGGGAGTGTTTAGAGGTTGGATGGAGGGTATTAGGAGGTGAAATACCCTTCTCTTACACCCCATACCACCACTTTCCACCATGTGCATTAGGAGAGTCACTCCTAGAAACCTAGACTAGGGCGGTCTTGATTGTAGTTTATCTATTATCTAGTCAATTGGGACTCATAAGGTGGGATAGGAGGTTATAGGCACTAGTTCCCTTATACATAGCCAAGGCCACTCGTGACAAACTAGTAGAAAGGAATCTCCATCCTTATTACCGTTAGTTTGTTGGTTTGATAGCTTATTTGATAGATCTTGCTTAGGATCTATTAGTGGTCTATTTAGTGTATTTTTAGCTTGTATCATATTCTTTTCTTGCTGGACCTCATGCCATAAATTTATCTAGTGTTACCTAATTTCTCTTGCTTAGTTAGTTATTTCTTGCTTATTCTAGTTACTTTTTTATTGATAATTAGTTCTTGTTTGGTGATTTTCTTTGTTAGGTTTAGTTGGTTAATGACTTAGTAGTTTTAGTTTGCCTTGATTAGAAAATTGATTTCCTTAATTGCTAATTATGATTTATCCTTTTGTGTAGTGTTGATATCTTTTCTCTAGTTGTTTACTTAGAGTAAGTTTTATCTTTGCCTAGCTTGTTAGGTTAATCTCTATAGGATAAATCTAGGTTTAAGTTCTAATTTCCTTTCAGTTTCATGCACTCCCTTAGTCTAAAAATTCACACCCTTAAATCCAAAAATTCCTACATACTTTAGGAATCTACTACAAATAAATATCTAGTGGTCCCGTCTTTCCCTGTAAATTCAACCCTTTAATTTTGGCCTCTATAACATCCATAGCTCTTTCACTTACAAATCATGTTGAATTAGAGTGCACTATTAGGCTTACATTTTGTAATTCTGGTGTATGTGCATCAAGCTTTCTAGCATCCTTACTGGGAGAGTGGTTCTCCACCTAGCTAGTTTGTTTTAATTTGACTTTTTTTGTTGTCCTCACCATATATTAGTTATTATTTGTATTCTTGTTTCATTTGGGATTTCTAACTCTTCTTGATTGTGAAACATGCATGTATTTGTTCACATTAGAAAATGAAGAGATGGCTAATCCCAATGGGAGGACCACCACTCAACAATGGAGAGCATGAAGAGGATGAACAAGGCCTTTCTCCAAAACCTCTCCAAGACTACTTCCTTTTTGGCACTTACATATCTATTGTGGTGAAAAGGATTGGTGCTACGTAAAGAAGAAACTTCTCCATAGCTCCATCCCTAGTTGATATTCTTCTGGTCTTAAAAAGGTTGAAAATTGAGAATACTTATTGGCATATGGTATCCTTCATACATATTTTTTCAATCTTCTACACTCTGGTAACAACCAATGTATTATTCATGTTACTATGTTCCCTTTCTCTATATAGGTTAAAGCCATGGAGTTGTATTACTCACAAATATATATGATGAATTGGGAAGATATGAAAAATTCCTTCATGAAGGAATTATGTTCTACTAGCAAATGGATAGAAATGAGGCTTGTTGTTGTTATTTTTAAACAAATGATCCATGACAAAATTCACAACAATTGGGAAAGAATTCAAAATATGTTGAGGTATCTCTTGCAATAAGAGGTCCCTCTATGGGATGTTGTGCACTCCTTCTATTATGGGTTACCTCAAATCAACCAAACCAGGGTGCACTCGTCTTGTGGATCTACTTTTATGACCAAATCCCCCAAAGAATCATGGCCTCTATTTGAGAATTTAGCATAAAATTCAAGGCACGAAGATTCTATTATGATCAATGTTTAATATAGGAACATTGGTATGACACATCATGTAGAACCTCATCTATTGATGACTTAAATCCTCAACTAACAAAGTTTCTAGTTGATTGGATGAACTTGTTGAAGAGTCAAGTGGAAGGTGCCTCAAGTAATCCCATGCAAGTTGTGGATAATCTAGAGGAGGAGATAAAGGCACTCCAATCTTATAGCGATCTTGACTATCCATCACAATGGCCTAGATCATTTGTGTTTCCCAATGAGAGAAGGGAAGGATCCCTTCCCATACCACTATGAATCCAAAAAATGTTGGTGGTCAAATGGGTGCCCCTCAAAACTCGTAATACCCACCATATATGTAAGTGCAACATGTGCGAAAATATCATGTCCCACCTCATCTTTATGCAACTCTTCCACTACAATGTTGTCTCAACTACCAATACCATCCCCAACCACAACAACCACATCACTAGGAATATATAAACAACATATCCAACCTCTTCCACCCCATCACCCATGATAAAAAAGCCGCCACCACCACCACAACCATAACTAGATATCCCTCTTTACCTTAAGAACGTTAATGTTGTGAATGTCTTGAGGAGTGATAGAGTACTTGGGCAGCCAAAATGACAAGTTAGTGGTGATATTATAATTGATTATATTGATATTGTAATGCTAGAAAGGCTTTGTCGTGATATCTTGATTAGAGAGAGTTCTATTGTGACACCCTCATATGATCCTATGATATCTAGTTTTCCACCTTACACCATGTGGAAGTGCTACCAGTTCTTCTATTAATTTTCTATTTCTGAGTGTTCCAAACTCAATTCCTAACATTCCTCGAGTAGACCCCATTGAGCCTCCCAAGGTAGATGCAAGTGCAATGTGTTTCTTTGATGTATTATATGATCCTTCATCATTCAAAAGAGACGAAAACACAATTTCGACGTTCTAGATAACTTTGGGCAAGTGAAGGTCAATGACTCATTTATTAATGCAACTAAACATATTCCATCTTATACAAATTTTCTCAAGGGTATGCTCACTTTCAAGAGAAACACATTGGGAAGGATGTCCAAGAAAGTGAATCTCACTAAGAAAGTGACCTCCATGTTGCAACATGAACTCTCTTCAACAAAAAGGAGCCTAAGCCCCTCTTATCCCTTTCTACATTGTTGGTCTCCTTACTAAGAAACCATTGATTCATAATTGATTTAGTATAAATTCCATGACTTATAGTGTCTATCTTGAATTGGGATTGGAAAAGCCAAAGACTTCCAATTGCAATCTTCAATGGCTGACAGGTCCATCAAGGTGCCAAGGGCATGGTGGATGATGTGTTAGTGATGACCGATAAGGAAACAATAGCAGTGTTCTCAACAAACTTCATTGCTTTAGAAATAGAGTTGGAGGAAAAGAGTATTCCTATTATTTTATGAAGGTCATTCTTATCTGTAGTCAATGATGAGATACATGTACGCAATGACACCATTATAGTCACTTTCATGAACATGAAGTTAATAATCAATATGTTCAAGACCTCTTCCCAACAAGAATTAGATGAGAATGTTCACAATTGTCACTTTGAAAACTCCTTTGATGACTTCAAAGTGGCCACCACAACTCTACGATCATCACCCTACTATCCTAAGCATTTTTTTCATGTTGATGACATCATAATTCAAAAGCATGGGATGATAGGGAGTAAGCCCTTGCTACTTGCCTCCTTTGTTCTCAAAATTTACAATTTGGCTCTAACTTTTCTTCCAAGAAAGCTTGTGTGATTTTTATTTCCCATTTGTATCATTTTGCTTTCTTTCTTTTCTTTTTGACATATTGCATTTGGTTCAGTTTCTTACATGTTTGTGAAACTCTCCATATTTTTGTGTGTACTTTTATTAATTTTGTGTGTGGGGTAATAAGATTTAATTTCTTTCCTTTAATTTCTAAGCAGAGCATACCTTGATGTGAGTAGGGGCCCTTTAGCATCATTTTGCTCCATCTTGAAATTATTTCCCTTGAGCATGTTTCAACCTAATCTCTAAGTAATTGAATGTAAATTAAAGGCCTTTGATAAATGCATCCACATTATCACTTGATTATTAATAAATGATAGCATGTTTTTAACTTTTACTTTTTTTCCACACTTCTTGTAAAATGATGAAGTGATTTTTTGAAAGCAATTGAATCAAGCCATAAACATTATGGGTTATCCAATTCTTGTGAAAAGAATATGGTTGACCATAATGTCTCATTCCTCATGGTTTTGCCATTACTTGTAAATAATTATTGGAATATATTGTATGTTGTAGACTTCATATGGAGATCCACACATGTGACCCCTATCTTCATACTACATTCTTTCACCACATATTACCGCGACGCCTCATGAAAAGATGCCAAAAAGAGTAGAAAAAGTAAGATGTGGTCACCCTCCAAAATCTTGTGATAGCCAACCCTTCATTCCTTTCACTTTTTATTATCACCCTACAACCCTAGAAACACCAAGGGCAGTACAAAAGAAAAAAAAAAGTGCAAAAAGAAATTAAAGGTGCTCCTATGTAAGAACACCTAAATAAAAGAAACGATAAGATGATTGCTCAATGTAATAGCATTCCAACCTCTTTCCACAACCCCTTATTATATGCGCATACCCATTGGGATAGGATATATTAAATATATTCCTTCATTCCTCCATTTGTACACAAGTGGGTCATTGGGGTGGATTGACATATAGGATTAACATGCAAGTGAAACAACATTCCCAGTTGTCATGAAAAATTTTAAATATGAAATAGTTTACCCATGGCTTTGTGAATTCTAAACTACTTACATGAGTGTCAATGTTCTACATGGAAATCCTATGTGATTAGTGCCTTAATTGACTGTTGTTTGTGCTAGAGGATGGAAGAGGAGTGGATCACAAGTATGAATTCATGTTTGATCTTACTTAGTCAATAATCATATTCTTGGGTGCATTTGTCTTTTCTAATTGATTAAATTGAAAGAGAGATTTAGTTGGAGCATACTTACAGACAAGTATGTCTTCATCTTGGGGTGGTTATTAAATCATTACTGGGTCTTGTGTCATTTTTCTCTTTATTTATATCAAGATTCTTAGAGTGCATGTATTTTCCCAAGAGATTTTGTTTTATTTTTAAATGCACACTACTTGGTGTAAGGGATATATGGAGGCTGATCCTAGGACTTTCCTAAGCTGGAAGATTCTCAAAGTGATGCCAAGATCACCCCCACATTGTTCCAAGTGATCAAGGAATGGATTGAAGCAAAATGATCCATGGATCACCAAGTTCGGAACTAATGTGCACAAGGACACCCCCAAAAAGACCATGTTACATCACCAAAGAAGTGCTATACAATACCAAATGATAAAATAAAGCAAGAAATCAAGACTTTGGTAACACAAGTGCTCTAATAAGAGCGACACTGGTTAGTGGAGGCCAACACAGAAGTTCCACCCACCACCATCGTGGCTACTAGACAAGACGATGGTTGTTCTCATGGAGGCAATCTCCCTCTACCCTCCTCATAGTGGTAATGGTACCCACCATGAATTTTCCACCTTCATACCACCATAGATATGGTATAGACCACAGACTTACCACTTACCATCATGTAATTCCCATTTCCATAGATCTATCCCATTCCACACAGTTGTGCTCATATACCATGATCAGACCCTATCTACCCACCATGATTTTTCTGCTAAGAATGATCATGCTACCCACTAGACCCTAATGTTTCCTATTATCACTTTTACCATCCCCTCCACTTATCTCTAGATCCCTAGACAACTATATAAACCTTAGTGGCGGCTAGGGGTGGAGGTTACCTTTCCCTAGCATTTTTTCTTCCACCAACACACAACTACCCCATTCTCTCTCACATTCATTACCTTCCACCCAAAAACCTAACTTTTAGGATTTGTCTCCACAATTTTTATGCATTCCACCCTTGGAGAGAGTAAGAGCTTGACCTTGTTGCTGTTGGAGAAGGATAAGAAGACAATTGCTCTGAGCCCCATGTTTGGGGAGAAATATGTCACTTTCATACCACGTTGTGATAATATTAATTCAAAACACTTTGATATCATTGGAATGTTCTATGCTCTTGATTTTTCTCATTTTCTACATCTTTCTATGGTTAGTGATGTACGGAAACACCTAAGGCATCAAGAAAAGAGGAAAATAGGAGGCTAAGAGAGGTAAAATCCCAAGTCCAACTAGTGGTCCTTAGCTAGTGTTGTCTCTTACAACCTATGCATCTATCCTACTAGCCCTAGGTGTGAGATTGAAGTATCTTGATGTTCTTGGAAAAGAGCATGTATAGAGTTTGGATGAAGGGTAATAGGAGGTGTCACAACCTTCTCCTACATCCATACCATCCCTTGTCACCAAATCATTAAAAGAGTCACACCTAGAAACCTAGACTAGGGTATCCTTTATTGGAGTGTATCTATTCTATAGTCAATTGAGCCTCACAAGGTTGTATATGAGGCGACAGGGACTACTTCCCTTATACATACGCTATGAGGCCAATAACCAACTAGTAGAATATGACTACTTATCATCATTACTATCAGTTGTTTGTTAGATAGCATAATTGTCTGATGTGCTCACACAAATATAATCCTAGCAATATTGATAGTTACATATCCCCAAACAACCAAATAACCTTAATTTCTTTATCAAACCCTTACTTGCTCTAGTGCTAGCTAGTTTCTCTTGCTTACTTAGATCATTTCTTGCTTCTACTAGTTTGTTTTTGAGAGATTATTGGTTCTTGATTGGTGATTGCCTTTATAGGTTTCATGGGTTAATTTCATAGTTGTGTTAGTTTCCCATGATTAGATAATTGCTTCTCTTAGTTTCTAATTAAGATTTGTCTTGTTAGTGTATTGTTAAATTTTGATCTCTAGTTATTTTCTTAGAGTAATTTCCATCTTCACCTAGTTTGTTAGATTAATATGTGTAGGGTTAATACAGGTTTCATTCTTGTTTACGCTAATTTGCGTGCACCCTTAGTCTTAAAAATTTCTAATTTTAAACCCTGGAAATAATTTAATTTTGAAACCTAGTACAAACAAACTTAGCTTTGTGTCCCCATCTCTCCATGTGATTTGACCCCTTACTTTTTGAGTTTGTACCTATATCCCCATCCCATGCGCTTGTAGATTGTGTTGAATTATAGTGCGTTTTTGGGTTACATTTTGTAAGCCTAGTGTACGCATCACCATTAACCTTCTCCCCTTATACAAAAACAACCTTTTGAGTGGGAATACCAGGCAGTTTTATTAGGATATTCTCAGTTTTAGTGAGTCTGCACAGCACTACATATATTAGTTTTTTCTAGCTTAGCACCTCCACAACCACAAATCTCAAATGGTTAGACCACTCAAAACTTTACGTTGCCACCTCCTACAAATTCCATATAAATTTTCCCACGTACAATCCATGTGTGATGTTTTCTTACGTATAGTGAGCAATACCCCATTGGTTGGGTGTAACGAACCTAAACTTACAATCCTATCTTATCCCATGATTACAAAGCTAGTGAAGTTTTTTTTAGATGTGACCAAACAAGGATTAAAATTTAAAATACATTCACATAATGTTTTAAAGATATGGCAACATGTAAACAAACTCATGAAATATATTACATATATTTTCTTTACTAACATGATGAGTAAATAAAAGTGAATAATTTGCTTTGAAGTAGCAACTGCTAATTTCATATTAATATTATCATATAATATAGTTAATGTAGAATAAACAAACAAAAGATGTTAGTTATGTAAAAGGTGAATCTTTTTCATAATAAGTAAATATATACTCCTTTTTTTAACAAGGTGAAATCAATAGGACTTAAAATAATGTATTGACAAATTCAAGGATAATGTATCAAAAATCATAATGGCACCATAACTGATAAAAGGAAATCTCACAATTAAAATATAATGGTAAAAATGTCTTCTTGGGTTCCAATTAGCTTGGTTGCCAAGTTTCACATTATTTGCATAACATAACTATCTTAATTTTGTTTGGGAAAGAAAATAGGATAAGAGACAAAAGTATTAAATACATTACTAAAAGTCTCAAAAAGAGAAAATAAACCTCAAATTCGAAATCCACACACCAAATTTATCACGTGTGTAAATTTTCATATAATATGGACAATCTTAAATACTCTAGTGTAATTTAGGAGAGAGAATGTACTTCTAAGCTCAAAATATTAAATAACATGTTAGATAACTCCAAAAGGGAAAATTAGTTGTAGAATCAGGATCCTCATGTTTAGGTGTGACAAACTCAATTTTTAATGTTTTTAATTTCATATATATGACTGAGATTTTTGTGTATCCAAATGATCTAGGAATTTACCATGAAGAAACATCTCCTACCACCACGATGTCGTCTTTCCCAAATAAGCATGGCGCGTCATCAACAACGATCAAGAGTACGAAGATCTTACTCCATGAGACTACTCAATGGTTACCTTTGTTTGTGGTCGGAGAATATCACAAATATTTTTGGCTAAGGTTAGTTTTAGCCCAACTTGTTAAAGATCAAATAATCCAAAGCAGTAGGTTAGCGTTCCCTTGTCATAGTTTTAATTCACTAAGAGTTTTATTAAGTAGATACATAAAAAGAAGAATGATATAGTTAGATCCTAATTCAAATAATATATAATTAATATAGGTTGTTGTAACCCTTACCATGATCTTATGGGGTACTAGATATTCAGAGTTTCAACTAGGGTATGTGCATCTTTCCTGATTATCAAGGCAATACTATGTTTGTCAACAAATTTCCCATATGAGCCATTCTTGGTTAAAACTTGTTCATCTTTGAATATACCTTCCTATTTCCTTGCCGCTTCTTAATTTATTGTTGATACCATGAGATTCAACCATTGAAAGTCGTGTGGCCTATTTATTGAGATAATCTCTTTCTCTTCTTTGAATCATATCAATGATGGTTGAAATTATATTTTTCTTTTATATCATGTGCATGTGCAAATAGACTAGATTTATCTATCGTAGCATGTACATATGTACTTACCATAATAATTGGGTGCACCTTTCTACCCCAAGTGTGCCTTTTCACAGGTATTATATATATTGGGGACGCCTATCCGCCCAGGGTGCGCCTTTCCACCCAACTTAGGCTTGATATTTATGGGTCTTAGCTGTACATAAATAAAAGTGGTCTAATTGTTTACATGCAGTATATATGAATTCTGATTGTTGTGATATCGAAAGATTTTCTTTCAGCCAGTCATCTATTTATCATAATTCCTCATCTTTTGGCTTGATAAATCATCTTAGAACTTCTTCTTTTAAACCTCTCCTTTATTTGATATCCCGCCTTGACTTTCTCTATCTTAAGTATTGCCTAGTTGTTATTTACTACACATACTCAGATTTTCTAATGTCCCTTCCTTTTATTTCCCTCTCCTGGGTGTTGTATTTCAATCCACCCAGAGGTGGCACAACCTCATGTGTAGGACTTGGAAGATTGGACTTGGTGACATGGACCTGCTACGTGAAGCTCATGGGAGATAAAGTTAAGATAGTTGGATATCCCTCTACTTTGATCCCTATGTTGTAACTTTAATTTAAACCTTATAAAGGAGATGATGATGTAATTTAATAAAATGAATGTATTCATGATTTTATTCCGTTGCTATTCTTTGGTCTCTTTTTGTATATCATCATTTTATAAAAAAAAGTTATGCCTACTCGAGCATGCTTTAAAGTGTGTTTGTATAGATGAGTTTATTATCAAATTTAAGTAGGGAGTGGATCTCCTCTCAGCTCCCACTCCTTACAAGATGGTATCAGAGCCATAATGGTTGAATTTCTAACTATTTCAATTTTCTGTCCCTAATTAGAACCCTTGCCATACATAGTCACCCTCTAAGTGAGATACCCTAGAACTGACCTATAATAATTCTTGAGATGATGAAAGGTCGATTTAGGATCATAACACATACATATAAGAATCATTATCAGTAAGTCTTATGTGAAGAGGCTCTAGTTAGACAAACCCTATGATGTAGGTTAGTTGTGACATGTATTTTTGAATATGATAGGGTTTGAATTGATGATGAAGTTAGGTTGTGAGGACAATGAAGTAGTAGGAGAAGGAGACATTAAATGGA
This sequence comes from Alisma plantago-aquatica, assembly GCA_963693085.1. Classification (NCBI taxonomy): domain Eukaryota; kingdom Viridiplantae; phylum Streptophyta; class Magnoliopsida; order Alismatales; family Alismataceae; genus Alisma; species Alisma plantago-aquatica. The sequence goes on along the minus strand of OY856415.1, from coordinate 413,775,703 downwards.
AATTGAAACTTGGTTTCTCACTTTGATTTTGGGCCCTATCTTCAATTTAGTATCACAAAGTTTTGTCATCAAACTATTTTCTTTATAATATTATTTGTAAAAAAATTTGGATTTTATCGAAGTTTTTCTTGACTAAGTCACAAAGAAGAATTAGGTGAATTTTTACTGGAGAAACCCTATGATTAGTTGATATTAATATCCTACACTCTAGTTTTGAGGATGAAAATGATGAAGTACATGAGTTTTGGAGAGACTATCCTTTGAGCTTATGGTGTTGTTTGACTAAGTAGGTAAAACCTTTTAAAGGGGTGGAGTATATGTGATTGTTTATGTTGGGATGTTTATATTTTGAGTATGAAATCATTTAAAGGGGTGGAATGTTGTAATGAACCAAAATTTAGAATCGTATCCTATCCCATGGTTAGAAAACTACTAAACTTTGTTCTTGAGATGTAACCAAACAAGGATTAAAATTTTAAATACATTTACATAATATTTTAAATATGTGGAAACATGTAAATAAAATCATAAAATATATTACATACATTTTCTTTACTAACATGATGAGTAAATAAAGTGAATAATTTACTTTGGAGTTGCAACTGGTAATTTCATACTAATATTGTCATATAATTTAGTTAAAGTGGAATAAATAAACTAAGATGTTAATTGTGTAAAAGCTGAATTTTTTTTCATAATAAATAACTCATTTTGTAACAAAGTGACATCAATAGGACTTAATATAATGTTTTGATAAATACAAGGATAATGTGTCAAAATTCTTAATGGTGCCATAACTCATAAAAAGAAATCTCACAATTAAAATATAATGGTAAAACATTTTCATGGGCGCCAATTAACTTGGTTGTCAAGTTCCACATTATTTGCATAATAATAACTCTCTTAATTCTATTTGGAAAAGAAAATAGGATAAGAGATAAAAGTATTAAATAAATTATTAAAAGTCTCAAAAAGAGAAAATAAACATCAAATTAGAATTCCACATACCAAGTTTAGCCTATGTGTAAATTTTCATCTGACATGGACAATCTTAAATACTCTAGTGTAATTTAGGAGAGAGAATGTACTTTTAAACCCAAAATATTAAATATGGTGTTAAATAACTCCAAAAGGGATAATTAATTATTTAATCATGTTCCTCATGTTTAGATGTGACAAACTCGTTTTTTAATGTTTTATAATTCCATAAATATGACTTTGAGATTTGGTGTATCCAAGTGATTGAGTAATTTACCACAAAGCAACATATCCTACCACCACGATGTCCTCTTTCCCAAAGAAGCATGGATTATCATCAACAATGATCAAGAGTACGAAGATCTTACTCCATGAGACTAGTAAATGGTTAACTTTGTTTGTAATCAGAGAATATCACAAGTATATTTGGATAAGTCTAGTTTCAACCCAACTTGTTAAAGATCATATGCCTTTGTATCCAAAGCAGTAGGTCACTGTTCCCTTGTCATAGTTTTAATTCACTAAGAGTTTCATTAAGTAGATAAATAAAAAGAAGAATGAAATATTGAGATCATAATTCAAATAATATATATGAATATAGGTTGGTGTGACCCTTACCATGATCTAATGGCATGTTGGATATTCAGACTATCAACTAAGGTATGTGCATCTTTCCTGATTATCAAGGCTATACTATGTTCGCAAACTCTTAGTGAATCCTAAAACAGGGTCACACCAACCTGTATAGGTTAGTGAATCCTTTTATGATAAATGCACTTATGTCTCCTTTTGTGTGTATTTTAGGGCACTTATGCATGCATTGATGCATGGGAGAGAGATGAAGGACGTCTATGGGGTCTTACACCCCAAGAACAGATCTATCTCTTCTCCAAGCTTTCCTTGGATGCACAAGAGAAACTCAAAGCAAAAGGAGGCCAGATGAAGAATATAAAGTAAAGATCAACACTGAAAAGCCCCAAAACAGTCGTGGTACATCCACCACGGCCGTTGTAATTTATGCACAAAGAGGTCCAAAATCAACAGGGAATGTGCTCAATTTACACATGAATGACCACGGCCGTGGAGCTCAAAATGGACGTGGTCACTGAAGATCGCATGGCTGTGGCCTCCAAAATGGCTGTCGATGACACACTCCAACTCACCCATGGCCATCACCATGACCATGGCCCTTGAAAACCACCTCGTCTGTAGCACTCCCCATGCTCGTGGCAAACTGAAGACATGACGACTCCCCCAACTGCCATTACTCCTCCTCACCCTCTCTTGAGCATTCATTGCATTCCCCTTGCATTTATGCTCTCCATCCACCATTTCCATCTCATTTCCATCATAGAAACCTAGTTTTCTAGGTTTTCTATCATAACCCCCTTCATTCTCATGCCCATCATCCACCTTGGTAGAAGAAGGTCGCCCTACAGTAGCTAGGAGGTGAAGAAGGAGGATTTACTTCGAGCTCCATGGAGTCCTATCCCCTTCTTCTCATTTCTTTTGCCTTTTCTTTGATTATGTCTAGCTAAGCCCCTAGTGGTGGGATGTTTGGGGTTAAAATGTGACTTAAATACCATGTTGGGGTAAAATAATTTTTAATGAACATAATTTCATTCTATGATGATTGCCTTTGCTTCTATCTCATTTCCCATTATCTTGCATGTGGTATTTGTTCTTAAACATAAATTGCTTGCTTTGTGATGTTTGTTGACACTTAGCATCTAGGAGGAACTGGAATGTATGTAGCAATCTTAGGTATAGCTCTTAGGTCAAATTAGTGGATCCCTAGCTAGTCCCCCTTTGTTCCTACATACATATCCCTCCTTCTACAAGTGAGTGTGAGATCTAAGTAGCTAGTGTAAGTGTGATTAGTGCAATTGCCTAGAGCTTTCTAAAGGCTAGATGGTTAGTAGCATGAGGTGAAAAACCCTCATCTCTACTCTCATTCCTACCCTTGGCTCTCAATTTCCCTAATACCACTTACCCTAGAAACCTAGTCTTGACAAGTCCTATTAGAATTACACCTAACTTTAGTTCTCCAACTAGTAGTATAGGGTACATTCTAGTAGCACTTGCCTTGTTGTTTGGTTTGGTAATCTAGATTGAATTGTGATAATTTCATTCCTTGTTGACCCCCCCCCCCCTGCACAAACTATTATCAAATCACATTCCCAAATGGCCCACGTACCTAATCCATTGCTTGAAATCCACTTTAGCCTTCTTTCTTTTTTATGCTAGTTTAGCTTAATTGCCTTTGTTTCTTCTAGTTAATTACTTAGTCTTGCTAGTTAGGGTTAATCTAGATTCTTTCTTGCTCTAGTGTTTAGCTTAGTTCTTAGTTTATAATTGGCTTGCTAGAATAGAGTAGATCATCTTTCTCTTGCTTAGATGATTGCTTAATCTAGTTGCTTAGACCTAACTTGCCTAGGATAATCTAGTCTTTGGTATTCTAGTTTTCATAATGCCCTTTGCTTGCTTGTGTGCTTAGTATAATCAAACCAAAACCCCTTTTTAACCCTTCAATCCTAGTCTCTGCTTTAGGAACGTAGCCAAAACCATCTAAGCTCTAGTTCCCCCTCTATCCCTGTGGTTCGACCCCTTTGCTTGCCTCTCACCCATACTATAACATGACCCTGTGCACTTGTGGGAGCATATTTTAGTGTTGTGAGTGAACCTAGTTTGGGGAAATCTTATAAATATCGAAATATCACACGTGTGTGCAATACCACACCAAGATTTTTGGGGTCATTGTCGGGGATAGACGCGATCGACCTAGCTAGTTAGTGTAGCTTAGCCTTTCCTATTGCCCTCGTCATTGTTATTCTTTATTCTTTGTTCACTTTTACATATTGTCATTCTAACTTGGTTTTTTATTGTTTGTTTGTGTATTGTGTAGGTGACAGTTTTGAATGCGCCATATGCATTCTACTTGTACTGAATTGGTGTTGTACAACCCCGAGATAGGTAGGAGGAGACGCCAAAGCCGTCGCAAGCAACACCAAGAAACTGACATGGTAGAAAACGAACCCCATGGAAATTCTAAACAACCACCTCAACCCAACCGCCCCCTCCATGGGTATTTCACCCCCAAGAACTACAATTCTCCCATTAACACCCTTGTTGATCAAATGTCGGGTCAACAATTCTCCATTCCACCCGCACTTCTTGGACTCCTCCCTACCTATTATGGGATGGAGAATGAAAATCCTTACCATCATATTGATGTCTTCCTTGAGACTTGTTCCACCTTATGCACCCCCACTGCCGCCAATGACTCCATCCAGAAGACTCTCTTCCCTTTCTCTCTAAAGGGAAGGTCCAAAGAATGGTACATTTCAAAGCCGTAGCTGGTGACTTGGAATGCGGTCAAAAGCAAGTTTCTCAAGAAGATCTTTCCAATTTCCAAGCTGACTCACATGCGAAGATGTATCACCACCTTCGCCTAAAAGGAAAATGAACCTTTCCACAAGGCATGGGAAAAATTCCAAAAGCTCCTTTGTGACTGCCCCCATCATGAGGTACCATTATGGCAGTTGGTGCAAGCTTTCTACATCGGGCTTGAAGAGTTAATCCAAAATAATGTTGACTCATCATGTGGAGGCACATTCATGGTGAAGCCACCTGAGGAGTCGTGGCCATTGTTTGAACAGCTTGCTGAAAATTCTAGCCATCAGGTTTGTACTAAAGGGGAACAATATAGCCGAAACTACACCCTTCCACCTCCTCCCATAGCTCTAGCCTAGAAAGCTTCCAACCCCGACATGATGAAGATGATTGAACACATGATGAATATGATGAAGAGACAAGCTAGTGGTTCTTCTAGTCAATCTACCATGGTGGTTGAAGCTGAAGAAGAGGAAGTTCATGATTTGCACTCTTTTGGAAACCAGAACAACCAAGGTCCTATGTTTAACAATTACACTCCCGAGTGGAGAAACCATCCTAATTTTTCATGGAAACAACAAAATGAAGATGGTCAAGGACAAGGGAAGCCAAGGCCAAGGTATAGCTCGAAATTTGAAGATGAAATGCTTAGAAGATTGAGAAATTTAGATGAGGTAAAGAAAGATGTGACCTATCATGGGTAGTTCATTAACCATCTTGAGAAAAGATTGGATCAAATATCTCTTTCACTTGCTAGGAGGGAGGAAGGAAGACTCCCATCTCAACCAATGCCAAATCCAAACAATGATGGCACTTTCATGGGAAATGCTCAAAGTTCATATGCTCCACCTCCATATCAAGCACAACCAAATCCTTATGCTCCACCACCTCCTCAAGATCCTCTCAACTATCAATATCGTTCACCTCCACCTCACTCATACCAACAACCCCATTTGCTATATCACCCCATCCACAACAACTACAACCACAACAACAACCACAACCACAGTTCGTCCTTCAAAATCCCAACTCACCCCACCAAAGACCACCACCACCTCAACAACCACATCCAAATACACAAGCTTCCTCCTCCTCTACCCATGAGCATGTGATGGCGGTGACGATTTTGAGGAGTGGCCAGACTTTGGAGCAGCCCCGTGATACTATTATTGATTGAGCAGTCAGTGAGGATATAGGTGATATTATGATCGGACAGGTTGATACTGAGATTTAGATTGATTATACTATGACGAGAACTAGAGTTGATGTTGTGGCACCAGGCAATGATACTGTGATACTGAGTAGTGATACTGTGATTCTTGTAATTCCTATTGATGATTCAGCTGATCTGAGCCGTTTGGAAGCCCAACTTCACCCATTTCCTGATTCTCTTAAGGAGCCTTATGTTGAGAGAAGAAAGAAGAAACATACTAAAGATATCATGGAAACTTTCAAACAAGTGAAGATAAACATTCCTTTACTTGATGTGATCAATCAAATCCCTTCCTATGCCAAGTTTCTGAAAGATTTGTGCACGTTTAAAAGTAAGACAGTGGGAAGGACACCCAAGAAAGGCAAGCTCACCGAGAAAGTGAGATCCATTCTACAACACACCATGTTGAGGTAGACGAAAGACCCCAGTGATCCCATCATTTCATGTTACATTGGAGCACACTAGATAGACCAACCCTTCCAGACTTGAGTTCTAGCATGAACTTGATGCCATATAATGTGTTTTTCAAGATCCAAATGGGACAATTAGGTCCGTCTCATTATACTTTGCAGTTGGCCGACCAATTAGTAAAGATGCCTAGAGGGCTTGTTAATGATGTGCTAGTTAGACTTGATGATGAGACTTTTGTATTCTTCACCGCTGACTTCATTATGCTTGGTATGGAAAAGGACACAAGAAGAGTACCTATCATCTTGGGGAGGCCATTCTTAGCTATAGTTGATGTAGTGATCCACATGAGAACTGAGACTATGTATGCAACATTCATGCACATGAAGATCCGATTAAACATCTTCAAGTCTTCAACTACAGTCGAGGTGATAGGTGCCATAGAAGAGGATTGCTATTTTGCTAAATGCCTTGATGAGATTGTGGAGGAGTGGCTACCTATGTGGATTTAGACTGTCACTCAAGGTAGAGGTTTAGAGCCAATATTTAAGTTCCCTGATGATGATGATGAAGAGAACGAAGTACACAAGTTGGCCTTGGTAGCTACAAGTGAGGACCTCCCATCAATTTTTGAGCCATTAAAGAACTCTCTTGAAGAACCTCCAACTCTTGAACTCAAGTCACTCCCCGAAGGACTGAAGTACGTTTTTCTAGACTCAAATGACACCCTCCCAGTGATCATTTCTTCTATTCTCTCTCTAGAACAAGAAGAGGCATTAATGAAAGTCCTAAAGAAGAACATTCAAGCCATTGGATAGTCCATTGTTGATTTGAGAAGTATTGAAACCTCCATTTGTATGCATAGGATCTATTTGGAGGATGACGCAAGGTCGACCCACCAAATGCAAAGGCAGTTGAACCCAAAATTGAAGGAAGTTGTGACTCAAGAGGTTGTGAAGTTATTAGGTGTTGGGAGTATTCATCTGATTTCTGGTAGCACATGGGTGAGTCTCATCCAGGTTGTACCAAAGAAGGGTGGGATCATAGTGGAAGAGAATGCACATGGTGAGATGATGAATGTTAGAGAACAATCAAAATGGAGGATGTGTGTTGACTATAGGAAGCTCAATGAGAAGACTAAGAAGGACCACTATCCTCTTATGTTTCTTGATCAAATTCTAGAGAGGTTGGCGGGGCAAAGTTTCTATTGCTTCCTTGATGGATACTCCGGGTACTTCCAGATTGTTGTGCATCCTATGGACCAAGAAAAGACAAAATTCACTTGCTCGAGTGGTACTTTAGCTTATCGAAGAATGGAATTTGGTATGTGTAATGCCCCTTCCACTTTTTAGAGATGTGTGACCTCAATCTTTGCCGATATTCTTGATTCGTCATTTGAAGTGTTCATGGATGATTTCTCAATTTTTGATAAAACCTTTTTTGAGTGTTTGCTCCACTTGGCTTCCGTTCTTGAGAGATGTGTCAAGGTTTTCCTCATGTTATCTTGGGAGACGAGCCATTTCATGGAACCTGAAGTCATCGTTCTAGGCCATTGGGTTTCAAAAGACAGTTTGAGGTTGATAGGGCCAAGTTGGGCCTCATTTCTGTAAGAAATGTTCGGTCTTTCTTGGGACATGCAGGTTTATACCGCTACTTCATCAAGGATTTTAGCAAGATCTCAAAACACCTCTCTCATTTACTGGAGAAAAATGTTGAGTTTCATTTTGATGACAAGTGTGTTGAAGCCTTCAACCACTTCAAGGAAAAACAAATGTCTACTCCTATAATGCAGCCCCCAGACTTCTCTTTGTCGTTTGAGATCACGGTTGATGCATCTGACATGTCAATGGGGGTTGTAATGGGACAAAGAGTTGTCCGGATTCCGCACGGCATCTATTATGCAAGCAAGACCCGAGATGAACCACAAAGGAGCTACACGACTACAGAAAAAGAGTTGCTTGCAGTTATCTTTGCTCTTGACAAGTTTAGATCATCTTTTGCAAGATAAGGTGATACACGAACATGTTGCATTGAAGTATCTAATGGTGAAGAAAGGCTCAAAGCCAAGGTTGATCCGTTGGATTTTGTTGCTTTAAGAGTTTGATATTGAGATTGTAGACAAGAAGGGAGTGGAAAATTATGCCACCAACCATCTCTCCCGAACTGAAACTCCCTTTGATGATACAAGTAGAATCAAAGAGACAATGTTGCATGAGAAGCTCTTCCTACTCCCATCCACTCAAAGGCCATGGTATAAACACATAGCAAACTTCTTAGCTAGTGGAAGGATACCAAGTACATGGACAAGGGAGGAAAGAAAAAGGTTGTTTTCTATGGACAAAAATTATGTTTGGGATGATCCTTACCTATTCAAATATATCCCCAACCAACTTACTTGGAGATGTGTTCCAGAGATGGAGCTGCAAGAAATTCTACCTATGTGTCATTTCGGAGTTTGTGGGGTCATTTTGGGGAACATGCACGACTGCCAAGGTTCTCCAAAGTGGATTCTATTGGCCCTCCTTGTTTAAAGACTTGCGTGAATTTTGCAAGTGTTGCTTGAAGTGCCAAAAGGTGGGCACCATCTCAAAGAGGGACATGATGCCTTTATCACCCATTCTTGTGGTGGAGGTATTTGATGTTTGGGGGAGTGAATTTATGTGTCCTTTTCCTCCCTCCTTTAGATATGTCTACATTTTGGTTGTCATGGATTACATGTCAAAATGGATTGAGGCTGTTGCAATAAGGACAAATGATCACAAAGTGGTGTGTGACTTTGTGAAATCCAATATCTTTAGCTTGTTTGGTATTCCAAGAGCAATGATTAGTGACGAGGGAAGTCACTTCATCCATCGCACTCTTGAAGGCTTGCTTAGGAAACATGGAGTGAATCATAGTGTGGGTACTCCTTACCACCCCCAAACAAGTGGTCAAGTTGAGTTGGCCAATCGGGAGATAAAGCTCATTCTAGAAAAGATGGAGAGACTGAACCGCAAGGATTGGTCACTATGTCTTAATGAGGCTTTATGGGCTTATAGGACTGTATACAAAGCCTTGATTGGCACCACACCATTCAAGCTCGTTTATGGAAAAATTTGTCATCTACTGATTGAGATACAACATAAGGTATTGTGAGATTTGAAGGCCATGGAATTTGATGGAGAGAATGCCGGAATGAAGAGAAAGTTTCAGTTGAGCTGAATGAATTAGAGGAGATGCGCCATGAAGCTTATGAATAGTCTAAGTGCTACAAAGAGAGAACAAAGTTTCTACATGATAAGATGATCAAGAAGAAAGCCTTTGAGCCCGGAAAATGGGTATGGCTGTATAACTCAAAGATGAAGTTCTTTCTCAGAAAACTCTGATCTAGATGGGAAGGGCCTTATCTAATCAGAAAGGTATATCCATTTGGGGCTGTATTGATTTGTGAGAAAGAAGGAGCTAAAGAATTTACAGTGAATGGTCAAAGGCTAAAATCATTTGTGGAAGTAGGTCCTGACAACTCCAATCAAAGTTTTGATATCATGATTCTATTGGAGGAACATAAGATTGATGAGGAGATGTGCTTCAATGCACATGAGCAAGACATTTACGTCAAAGATGGGTTGAAAATCTCGAGAGAGTCATCAACTTCAAGAATCAATAAGCCTGGCTGAAGGCGTAAAATTTAGCGCTAGTGGGAGGCAAACCACCTAGGTTTGGGAACTTTTTACCCAACCTTCACTTTTTGATATTGTTGTTTTCTTTTCCAAAAAACACACACACACACTTGTGCTTGATAGTTTTTTATTGAGTTTTGATGAGCTACAAATAACAGGTTGAAGAGAGAGTTACAAAGGGCAAGACATGGTTGTTGGACTTGAAATGTGGCCAAGAATCACAAATCTTGCAAAGATATCAAAATTTATGAATTTGAGATGACAAAGTATTGCATGAAGAACCACCATGGCTATGGTGCCTCAAAACGGCAATGGTGATTTAAGTGCAAAACCTCAAGAAAGTTACAAGAACTCCACCAAATTTGTGAAGGAATGACCACAGTCGTGGAGAATAAAACGATTGTGGTACATGCTGAAGAACACGGTCGTGGCCGACACCATGACCATGGCAACATGAAGGCAAGACGGTTGTGGTGACAACCACGGTCATGGTGAATCAAATGCAAAAATTCAAAGGAGTTACAGGAATGAAGGAGATTTTATAAATGAATGGCCACGTCTGTGGTGAACCACCACAACCGAGGCAGGAGGAGCACACCATGGCCATGGCGCCCACCATGACCATAGAGAGAGTCGATCTACCGCCATCTCCACCCCCACCATGACCGTGGAACCCGCCACAGTCATTCTACCAAACCCCCACCACAACCGTGGAGACCCACTACGGCCGTGGTGGGACTCGACCGCACACTTTTTTTTCACTTAAACCCCACAAAACACCATGACCCCTATTACTTGTAAACTCATTTTCTTGACTCCAGAATGGCTGTGGAGACATGCTCCACCCCCAACACTCCCAATCTTTCTTCTCTAGTCTAAATCCTCCAAGAAATCAACCTCAAATCACTTTCTAAACCTCCATATCCTCTCCCTCTACCATTTCCACCCCAAAACCTCCACCAATCGAATCTCCATCTCCATTTTCATTGTCCACCTCACCTAGTTATGCCCCCACACAAAAACTCACTAAAATCCATCCATTTTCACCTAAAACCTCCAACCAATCCAACCTCCATCATCCAAGCAACAATATTAGCCATTTCCACCCATCAATCGACCTCCATTTTGCCTTATCCACAAAAATCCAAATTTCACAGCCATACCACCACCTCCATATCCAAAAAAGAAGGGAATTACTAAGTCAGTGAAGAAGGGGGCTCAAAAGAGCCTTGAGGTGATCACTATAGGTAAGGTGCGCACTAAGAGAGCCTCTTCCCAGGTCTCTATGCCTTCCCACACTCCCTCACCATCTAATTCCATTACCTAATCGCTCCCCCGCTCGATATCTGTGAGTGAATCCCACACCCGGCCATCTGACATCCAACACATCACAGACGAGACGTATAGGGAAGAGAGGAGGAAGCATTGGAGGACAACATCGATGACATGATCGATGAGGTTGACCCAGAGGTGATAACCCGCCACAAGTAGGGAAAGGGGGCTACAACCCCATCCTCATCAAGGCTGTCTCCAAGGATCACACCAGCAAGACACTCTACCTCCTCATTGGGGGAGAGACTACAGTAGCAGCTGCTAGTGATGTGGCTTTTTGAATGCACTAACAAATTCACTCGGGGTTTATATCCCCGAGCTTTTACCAAAACCAAGTGCAACAATACCACCCGCAAGCGGACGAGTCTTATCGCAGTATAGTTGAGGATCGAACCCAAAGGACAACATTTTTAAGAACCTTTGTCAGTTAGATCTAGCTCAAGTAAAACTAATATTTAGAACAATAGGTTGATTTGGGTTTTGATTAAACTAATTGCAAGAAAGTAAATGCGGAATAAAAGATGGGTTTAGATCAATGATATGGAATCGCTGGGATGGTACCGGGTTTGACCACCGCTACGCACACAAACACACTCTCTTGAAAACAAACCAGGCACGATATAACAGTCCAAATAGAGCTGCTGCAGAACCCCCCATACGGGCGTTAGGTCCGCGTAAGCATCACCATAGGCAGCCGATTTCTCATCGCCATCCGGATCACATGTCTTACGGCTCTGAAGATACAGAAATCCACGGAGGTTGTGAACCCCCCCATATGGGTGTTAGGCGCACAGAAGCGTCACCGAAGGCTAGATGGCTCGTCCCCTCGCGGATCATACACTTACGACCTCGATGAAATCCCATCCTATTTCTAGTTTGGGAGTCAGCCGCGTTAACTGATAAACAGGCAGGAAGGTGACATGCGAGCAAACATCGACGTTTAGCAAGATGATGCAAAATCCAACTAAGGTTGTGAACCCCCTATACACCTGCATAAAATGAAAGTTATTTAGTTAAAACCTTGATTATTGAATCACTGAGTAGTTTTGTGCATTATGATTCATATTAGGGTGGAAAGATGTGGAATGGATATTAAATTGTTCCAAAAAGGTAATTGAAAATCATGATGAGTATGCACTCATCAAAACACCCTGAACTTAAATCGTTGCTCGTCCTCGAGTAACATAAAATTTGAAACTGTTGCCTAATGGAATACTTTCGATCCGTGTGATTTCTTCATCTTCACATCACATATGTTTTCTTTCTACTCAGTATGAGTGAGTACCTCAACTTCCTGGGACCATTAAACACGTCTTTCCATAGCTTCGTTCCTGAGTTCGTTTTCCAACAACGCTTCCTCCCCGCCTTTTCCAACACCAAGCATGTCTAAGAGTTTTGTAGGAGTTCTGAGATACCCGCAGAATCAACAAGTATGCATCCGATCTGACACTCGTGTAGTTTAGGATGGTGGGGCATGTATTGTGCCCTTAGGTAGAAAAAGGAGTGAAAGGTGGTATGGAAGGAAGAAGTAAATCTCTCCTCTATTCGACTTGAGATTTTTATTTGTTTTGCAATTTCATTTATTGCATTTTTTTTTGTGTGCGCTATGGCATCTTTTATTGCAGATCTCTCCTCTATTCGACTCGAGATTGCATTTCTTATTGTGTGCACTTTGGCATCTTTTGCTTGCAAATCTCTCCTCTATTCGACTCGAGATTGCATTTTTGGTGGTACGCCCCTATTTATTGGAAGGGGTATGGAAGAAGCAGATATGGGGGAAGTGGCGTGCCACCCAGAACTTAGGGTTTGGCACAAGATTGGCTATTTTGGTGGTATTGATGGATGGAGGGATATGAAGATGATAGAAGAAGTGTAGAAGAGAGTTCAGATCAGGATGCAACTTGATTTACAATTCAAAACCGGGTTATTCTCTTTGTCGTACTCTGCTCAAATAATGACTTGATGCGGATCCGGTGGGATTTCTGAGCCATTGTTCCACTAGTCAGTTAGGAAGCGCGACGTGTTTGATCCCTATCAGTTTGACAGATACTTATCATTTTATAAAAAGTATTATGATGTTAGGAATCATAAGCTTCACATGATGGTTTCAGGCAAGAGGCAAGTTTCAAAAGTCAGTCCTCTTGAGGATTCACTTCGAATAAGGGGGATGTTATGATAGAAGATGCATAGCAAGAGTCAAAATTTCATTAGGTATCTGTTCAAAATTTTGAAAAATTTTATGATAGAGACATATTGAGTATGAAAAGAGGGTGTGTATGTGGAAGTGGAATACGTACCACCCACCCTCCACCCCGAACTTAGAGATTTGCTCGTCCTCGAGCAAACCCTAAATTCAAGATGGAGGGAAAAGGAAACACCAGGTATGACTGCCGAGAATGAATTCGTTCTGATCAGCACCAATCCGATCTCATGTCCTGAAAAGAAAACTATCCATAAGGCAAATTTTATTTAAGAAAGTTAAAAACAAAATTGGGAAAGGAAAAGTAAAACATATTTATTGGTCGGGTTGCCTCCCGACAAGCGCCTTTGTTTTATGTCGATGGCTCGACAGAGTTTTTCGGAATTATGGTGGGTCCTTTGGATTGCTGAATTCCAACATTATTTCGGTGCCTTTGTCAGCTGGTGTGAAGTATCTTTTCAAGCGGTGACCATTTGCTATAAATTCGCCAGACCCGTCGCTCGATAAAGAGAAAGCACCATGGGGAGAGATGCTTTTGACGATGTAAGGTCCGCACCAACGTGAGCGGAGTTTGCCTGGGAACAATTTTAATCTGGAGTTGAAAACTAGAACTTGGTCTCCCACTCGTATGTCTTTTTGTTTCAGATGTCCATCATGCCAGAGTTTTGTACGTTCTTTGTAGATTCGTGCATTCTCATAGGCTGTCATTCTGAGTTCATCCAGCTCATGGAGTTGTAGAATTCTGGCTTGACCCGCTTGTTTTATATCGAAGTTTATTTGTTTAATTGCCCACCATGCCTTATGTTCAAGTTCGACTGGCAGGTGGCAACTCTTTCCATATATCAATCGAAAAGGGGTAGTCCCAAGGGGAGTCTTATAAGCAGTGCGATAAGCCCATAAGGCGTCGTTGATTTTTGTCGCCCAATCTTTTCGATTACGTCCAACGGTTTTCTCTAGGATAGCCTTTAGTTGTCGATTGGAGACCTCTACCTGTCCACTGGTTTGTGGATGGTAAGGAGAAGCTACCTTGTGCGAGACACCATATTTTCTTAGAAGAGTTTCAAAGTTTCGTTCAATGAAGTGAGAGCCTCCGTCAGATATCACGGTTCTCGGCACTCCAAACCGTGGGAAGATATTATCTTTGAATAGTTTGATGACTGGTTTAGAATCACTAGTGACAGTTGGTATAGCTTCAACCCATTTGGAGACGTAGTCCACCGCCACTAGGATGTAAGAGAATCTATTAGAAGATGGGAATCGCCCCATATAGTCCACTCCCCAGACGTCAAATATCTCGACTTCTTGTCATAGATTCAGTGGCATTTCGTCTCTCTTGGTTATATTGCCAGCTCTTTGGCACTTATCGCATGTTATGACAAAATCATAACAGTCCTTGGATAAAGTAGGCCAGAAAAATCCACATTGCAAAACTTTTAAGGCAGTCTTTATAGAGCTCATATGCCCACCCACGGGTCCTGAGTGGCATTGTTCCAAAATAGAATGGGTTTCTTCTTCGGCGACACAATGTCTATACAATCCATCTGCACAGAGTTTGAAAAGATATGGTTCATCCCAATAGTAATGCTTCACATCATGCATAAATTTCTTCAGAGCGTTCCCGGTGTATTGAGGATGGATGACTCCGACGGCAAGGTAGTTTACTAAGTCAGAATACCAAGGTTCGAATCCTGAGACCCTCATAAGCTGATCATCTGGTAGAGAGTCGTTTATCGGAATACCTTCAGCATCCAGAGTGTGGATGCGACTTAGGTGATCTTCCACGACATTCTCCGTCCCTTTTTTATCTCTTATTTCTAGGTCAAATTCTTGTAGAAGGAGTATCCATCTGATCAGCCTTGGCTTAGCATCCTTCTTTGCCATAAGATAACGGATAGCAGCATGGTCAGTGTAAACGATTACCTTCGAACCAGTAAGGTAGGATCTGAATTTATCGAAGGCATAGACGACTGCTAAAAGCTCCTTTTAAGTAGTAGCATAATTCCTTTGAGCTTCGTCGAGGGTCTTCGACGCATAATAGATCACATAACGTTTCTTCTCTATGCATTGTCCTAAGACAACACCCACCGCGTAATCACTGGCATCACACATAATTTCAAAGGGTTGGTCCCAATCGGGAGCTCTAATGATGGGAGTAGTTGTAAGGGCTTTCTTCAGCATATCAAAACTTTTGACGCATTCTTCATTGAAATTGAAATCAGCATCTTTTAGAAGTAGCTTGGTCATCGGCTTTGTTATCTTGGAAAAGTCTCGTATAAACCTTCTATAGAATCCAGCATGACCGAGGAATGCGCGAACTTCTTTTACATTTGTGGGGGTTGCCAATTCAGAGATGACTTCTATCTTGGCTTTATCGACTTCAATTCCTCTGTTACTAACCCTGTGTCCCAAGACAATGCCTTCCTTTACCATAAAGTGGCATTTCTCCCAATTTAGCACCAGATGTGCTTCTTCACAACGTTTGAGGACCATGGAGAGTTGCTTAAGACAGGAATCGAAGGAGTCCCCATATACAGAAAAATCGTCCATGAAAACCTCCATAACTGTTTCAGTAAGCCCTGCAAAAATGGAAGTCATGCAACATTGAAAAGTTGCAGGGGCATTACACAGACCGAAAGGCATCCTTTTAAAAGCATATGTCCCGAAGGGACATGTGAAAGTTGTTTTTTCTTGATCATCTGGATGTATGGGGATCTGATAGAATCCAGAGTAACCGTCCAGGTAACAGAAATATTCTTGATGGGCTAGTCTTTCTAAGACTTGATCGAGGAAGGGCATAGGAAAATGATCCTTCCGAGTGGCCTTGTTTAATTTTCTATAATCAATACACATCCGCCACCCAGTGACTTTCGGGTGGGGATGAGCTCATTATTTTCATTCCTTACAACGGTAGTTCCTCCCTTCTTGGGTACAACATGAACTGGGCTCACCCATGGTGAGTCTGATATCAGGTATATTATTCCAGCTGTGAGGAGTTTGATGACCTCACGACGGACCACTTCCTTCATATTCGGGTTCAACTTTCGTTGATGCTCGATTGTTGGCTTATGGTCTTCCATCATGGGAATTTTGTGCATGCATAGGGCTTGGCTGACTCCTGTGAGGTCACTCATTTTGTAGCCTATGGCTTTCTTGCTCTCCTTTAATACTTCCAGAAGTTTCTCTTCTTGTTTGGTCGTTAAACCAGAGTTAATAATGATAGGACAAACTTTGAGATCGTCTAAAAACATATACTTCAGCCCTTCAGGTAGGGGCTTCATTTCAGGAGGTTCTGATTTTTCACTGATTTCTTCTGGGGTTTCGGTAGTCTTGAATTCTTCATAGGTAGCTTCAAGATTTCCTTTAGCAGAGTCAGGAGGTTCGATGCAGTCCTTATCTTGTTGGTCAGTAGGTTCATCATTAAAAAGGTCATATAGAGAAATTTCCAAGGGATCGCATGACTCGTGATATTCTTGAGTAAGTTGTGACATCTGCTCAACACAATCTATCAGATAGACTTCCTCCTGTATACTTGGTCTTCTCATGCTTTCAAAAACTTTGAACTCCAGAGTTTCTTTACCTAACCTGAGCAGTAAGGTTTCGGCTTCAACATCGATAAGAGCTCTAGCAGTGGCGAGAAATGGACGACCGAAGATAATAGGGTATTTGGTGTCTTCTTTTATGTCCATGATGACAAAATCACATGGGACATATGCGTCCTTGCCTACCTTAACCGGGATGTCTTCGAGAATTCCTAACGGTCTTTTTACGGAATTGTCCGCAAGTTGAATAGTCATAGCAGTTGGAAGCAATTCTTCGAACCCTAGTCTCTTGCATAGACTGAGCGGCATAATAGAAATACTTGCGCCAAGATCTGCCAATCCTTTCTTGCATGATGAATCACCAATGTGACACGAGATTCCGAAAGATCCTGGATCTTTTTGTTTCTTTGGCATCTTGCTTAGTATGATATCTGATGTGGTTGCAGCCAATTTTACAGTTTCATACTCTTCAGTGATGTACTTCTTGGTGAGAAGCGGCTTTAGATATTTGGTCCAGGCTGGTATCTCATTAAGAGCATCTAAGAATGGTATATCAACATGGAGCTTCTTCATAGCCTCTTTGAATTTGATGAATCTAGTATCAAGCTTGGTTTCCCTTAGACGGGATGGGAAAGGAACACGAGGCTTATATACAGGAATATCTGGTTCAGGTGTCTCTACTTCTTCATCGATAGATTCCTCAGAACTTCCCTTATCAGTATTTCTTTCCTTCGGTTACGATTCTGGTGTTGTTGAGTTTTGGTCAGTCAAAGGTTCATTCTCCTCAAGGATATCCACAGTTGTTCTTGTTGGGGGATCCAAATAACTTTTCCCTGATCTTGTGGCGATAACCTTCAGCTGCTCCAGATGTTTCAGATTGTTCTCAGGTTGTCCGGCGAAGACTCCAGCTTGTGGCTTAATACTAGCAGCTAGTTGAGCTAGTTGAGTTTCAATAGCCTTCTGCTGGGCTTGTTGATTGGCTATCATCGTTTGTTGTGTTTGTAATAACTTTTCAATGGTAGATAGCTTGTCATCAGAAGGGATGGATCCTGTTTAACCCTGTTGTTGGTTCAAGCTTTGATACTGAGAGTTATTCTGATAATTGTTATAGTTTCTGTTCTGAAAGTTTCCCTTGAAGTTTCCTTGATTCCCAAAGTTTTGTTGCTGGTTAAACTGATACCCAGATGGGCCTCTTGGTTGATTATACGGAACAAATTGATGCGAGTTAATAGCTCCTGAAGGATTTCCGTACTGGAAGCCTGGGTGATTCCTATTTTGATTCGGATTATAATAGTTCTGCCCAGGGTTGGTGTTAATAGCATTAAGATTTTTCATCTGACAATTATCTCCTTGTCCACAGGCATTGCTTAAAACAACATCATAGAGAACATTGCATGATAGTGTGGAATGGTCAGTGCCTTTGCACGCTTCACAAAACAAAGAAGTGGACTTGACTTGTTCTGGTTGCCTAGTTGGAGAATGTCCTCTTCCAATCGCAGCAAGGGATGATTCTATGTGATCTTGCTTTGCAACCAAGACTTTCAAAGTTTCAGCTATAGATTTGTATTCTGGGATAGCATCAGCCATATCTACCTTTAAGACTCCTTTACCAACAGATATGCCCCAGTTGGCTTGATTTTCTGCTCCCAGGGTGACTACTCTCCATGCGCTGTCGTAACTTTGCCGCATGAAGTTCCCTCCAGATGAGGAGTCAAGGAACATCTTAACATCATCCTCCACACCCCTGTAGAATATCTCTATCAACTGGTTCTTAGGAATTCCATGGTGTGGGCATTTGCGTAGGAGCTCCTTGTATCTATCCCAGGCTTCGGAAAGAGTTTCTCCTGGGACTTGAGTGAAATTTGTGATTCGTCCCCTGATTTCATAAGTAAGATATGGGGGGTAGAACTTTTCCAGAAAGGCGTTTTGAAGCTGCTCCCAGGTGGTGATGGGTACATCACTCTGTAGTGAGTTGTACCAACTAATGGCTCTATCAGCCAGAGAGTACTTGAAGAGACGGAGTCGAATAGCA
This sequence comes from Alisma plantago-aquatica, assembly GCA_963693085.1. Lineage (NCBI taxonomy): Eukaryota > Viridiplantae > Streptophyta > Magnoliopsida > Alismatales > Alismataceae > Alisma > Alisma plantago-aquatica. The sequence continues at coordinate 413,756,949 of OY856415.1, read as the reverse complement.
TCATCAGAGACTCCATTTTGCTTCGTCATAGCACAAAGGTCAATGAATCTGAGAAGATGACCTTGGCTGTCTTCAGCTTGTTTACCGTAGAATGGGTTGTTTTGAAGCAAGGTTATCCAATGTGCTCTAATCTCAAAGTTGGCAGCTTCGATGGGAGGAGGCTGCATCGGATGATAGACATTCGCGGCCTTTGGGATAGAGAACTCTCTAAGATCCTTCTGAAGTTTCGCTGCTTGCGCTGCTGCCTGCGCTGCTAAGATCTCCTGTTGAACTGCAGCTCTAGCTTCTTGCATGAACCTTTCTCTTTGCGCATTGATGGCTTGAGCCACCCTACGGGCTACTTCTTCTTCTTGCGCCATTCTTGCTTGATTCTCTCGGATCTTACGATGGAAGGTTCTATCAATTTCGGGATCAAAGCTCGCACTCAGTCCGAGACTATCCGAACGGTGCATGCACTAATCGTCAAAGAGCACCTGAAATTTGAAAAGGTTTGAAAGTGGGATCCTTGAAGTAGAATAAAGAAAAAAAAAGATGAGCGATAGTTTCAAAAAGAAAACAAAATCCTAGATTAGTCTTAAAAGAACTAGATTTGACTGACTGATTCCGTTGTCCCCGACAACGACGCCAGAATTTGATGTGGCTTTTTGAATGCACTAACAAATTCACTCGGGGTTTATATCCCCGAGCTTTTACCAAAACCAAGTGCAACAATACCACCCGCAAGCGGACGAGTCTTATCACAGTATAGTTGAGGATCGAACCCAAAGGACAACGTTTTTAAGAACCTTTGTCAGTTAGATCTAGCTCAAGTAAAACTAATATTTAGAACGATAGGTTGATTTGGGTTTTGATTAAACTAATTGCAAGAAAGTAAATGCGGAATAAAAGATGGGTTTAGATCAATGATATGGAATCGCTGGGATGGTACCGGGTTTGACCACCGCTACGCACACAAACACACTCTCTTGAAAACAAACCAGGCACGATATAACACTCCAAATAGAGCTGCTGCAGAACCCCCCATACGGGCGTTAGGTCCGCGTAAGCATCACCATAGGCAGCCGATTTCTCATCGCCATCCGGATCACATGTCTTACGGCTCTGAAGATACAGAAATCCACAGAGGTTGTGAACCCCCCATACGGGCGTTAGGCGCACAGAAGCGTCACCGAAGGCTAGATGGCTCATCCCCTCGCGGATCATACACTTACGACCTCGATGAAATCCCATCCTATTTCTAGTTTGGGAGTCAGCCGCATTAACCGATAAACAGGCAGGAAGGTGACATGCGAGAAAACATCGACGTTTAGCAAGATGATGCAAAATCCAACTAAGGTTGTGAACCCCCTATACAGGCATTAGGCGCACAGAAGCGTCACCGAAGGCTAGATGGCTCGTCCCCTCGCGGATCATACACTTACGACCTCAAGGAACCCATCGGAAGTTATCGTCAAGGGGTCAAACATGCTAAACGACATTCCAACCCATGCCTTGAAGTTATCGCAACATAGGAACCCATGCATTGAAGTTATCGCAACATAGGGAGCACAAAGATGAAAACACGCACATAACCAACCTACAAGCTTAACGATAAACGACAAAATGAAGAGTTATATACATTGCCTTGGAAAGTTTAACAAAAGAACATGGTTTGCATGGGCAGCGGGGCTAGTCCCCGCAACCCAGCGAAAGAGGACTACTCGCTCATGATACGAGATACAAGAAGGATAGGAGAGAAAGATAGATCCGCCATGAGCTCGGTGCAGAGGGTGGACGCAGCTCAGTGAAGAAGATGCGCTCCTTGCGTCGTCTTCTTCCTCTTCTTGGCCTCCTTGGACGCAACACCAACGGTAGATGGAGTGGAACTTGATCGGTGTGGTGCTCTGGCAGCCTTTCGACGTCCGGAACCGATGCCCCGAAATGGGGACCCTGGGGGTATATTTATAGTTTCAGATCTGATCCCAAACGGTTTGGATGAGTTGCTGGAAATATCTTCTCCAAACGGTTTGGAGACCGTTTGGGCGCCAAACGGTCTTGAGACCGTTTGGGCACCAAACGGTTTGGAGACCGTTTGGGCACCAAACGGTTTGGAGACCGTTTGGGCACCAAACGGTTTGCTCAGATCGGCCCTGGCCTTGGCGTGGTCGCGCGGCTTTAGTTCTTCAATCAATCCTTGCACTTGCATCGAACGGTCTTGGGACCGTGCGGGACCAAACGGTCTTGGGACCGCATGGGACCAAATGGTCTTGGGACCGCGCAGGACCAAACGGTCTTGGGACCGTTTGGGACCAAACGGTCTTGGGACCGCATGGGACCAAATGGTCTTGGGACCGCATGGGACCAAACGGTCTTGAAACCGCGCGGGACCAAACGGTCTTGGGACCGCATGGGACCAAACAGTCTTGGGACCGCATGGGACCAAACGGTCTTGGGACCGCATGGGACCAAACGGTCTTGGGACCGCATGGGACCAAACGGTCTTGGGACTGCATGGGACCAAACGGTCTTGAGACCGCGTGGACTTCTTGGGCAACTGGTTTCGTCTTGTTCTTTGTGTATTCCAGCAAACGGTCTTGAGACCGCATGGATCCAAATGGTCTTGAGACCGTTTGCATGGAGTTGCCTGCTACACCTGCATAAAATGAAAGTTATTTAGTTAAAACCTTGATTATTGAATCACTGAGTAGTTTTGTGCATTATGATTCATATTAGGGTGGAAAGATGTGGAATGGATATTAAATTGTTCCAAAAAGGTAATTGAAAATCATGATGAGTATGCACTCATCAGCTAGCAAGGCAGAAATTGATGATAGAAGAAGAGGATCAACCATAGTGATACCCCGAGCAATGGGTACTGCAAAATCTTGACACAAGCTCGGGGTCAAGATCCTACAAGGCTAAGGAAGATGATGATGATGATGATGATGATACTGTTGAAGAGGAAATGGATTCTAAGCCAGAGGAAACTATGGCATACTTGGAGGTAGACAGGATGAAGGGGTTTGGCAAAGCTCCTAAGGAAGTGGCTTATGGAAGAGGATAGAGAAAGATGTAGATCACACCCATCTACCCTGAGTGCATGTCTAGGAGAGTGATCTCCACTAGATATGGGTATGAAAAGGTAATTGAAGACATGGGAATCAAAGTAGATGTGGTAAGGAGGCTGAAGTGAGTCGGTTTGTGGAAGGTGCTCTTCACAAAACAAACCACATATGTGGAGTTGACTCATATATTTTTTTCCACATTAGAGAAGATCAAGGTCAAAAGGGAGCAAGCTATCAAGTTCGCAATGTTAAAAAAAATTCACACATTGACAGCTTCTGAACTAAATTGCATCTTCGCAAAGGACCCTCAAGAAGAAAAAAAGATGGGTGATGGTTTAATTGAGAGGGAGGTTGACTTGGATTATGCTTAATTCTTACATGCCATGATAGCAGAGCAAAAATATATAGCTAGAAAGTCCAAAACTATGGACATCAACAATCCCTTGATCAGATATGTGCAAAAAGTCATTGCCAATACCATTGTAGGTAGGTATGATAATCAAGGTAGCATTTCACAAAAGGACCTCCTTATGGTATATGCTATAACTGAAGAACAACACATCAACTTAGGGTCACTCTTGATAGACCACTTGAGGACAATTCCCTTCAAAAGTAAAACTCCATTAGTTATGGGAGGGATTGTGACCTCAATCGCCATTGCCCTAGGCTTTGATGTTACTGACCTGAAAGAGGTCGAGGGATCTTAGTTTGTCAATATAAAGTATCTGGTTCTCTCTCAGATGATTACAACAAAAACTAGAAGTTACTCTACAATGTGAAATCCATAGCACCGCAAATAATTCTTGAGTTGCCCTATCATGCTACCCCTTTCCTCTCTGCTTTGGGCGTCCCCGACTTACTACATGATAAGTTGAACAGATGGGAGAAAGCCAACCCCCAAGAAAACTTCAACCCCGAGTGATGGAGCTGGGACTTACACCAAAAGGTTTTTACTCTTCTGATGGGAGTCCCAAAGGATTGCACCAAAAACCCTAGAGAGGATTGATGTCTTCCCTAGGTTTACCTAGAACTGGTGCTTAGATAAACACTCCAACCCCATAAGAGTATGGAAGCCTTTTCATAGTACAGATTTAGGATCGAACCCAAAAGACAACGGTCTTGTTGCAAGCAACAAGATGGAAAACGTACAACACTTCACTTAGTTACTTTACTAGTTGGCACTTATATCGAAAAGTTGGATTTTGATGGTTTTAAACTAGAACATGAAAAGTAAAGAAAGCAAGTAAGTCTAAGAGTTAAACTATGATAAAGATCACTAGGGTGTGATTGGTTTTTCACCGCCACTACACATCGATCAACTCATGTAAAGCAAAACTTAACCTGCAAAAAGAGTTCGGTCAGTTAGTATCCTTGTAGATCTAGTCTCCTTTCGGATAACCTAGCTACGAGAAGTGCGGGAATGTTGCAACGCCAGCCATTCCCGATCAAGTGGTCACATTACTTTACATCATTCCCCTCGCAAAGTGTGTTCCTCGACTTACCAAGGTTGCACTTCCATACGTCAACTGATTCCATTTCATAGTATGAAAGTGCAACGGATGATAGTGAGTTTACTCCACTTCTTGAGATACACTTCTGGATACCGAAATAGATACATGGTGGACACATGCATCAAGAACCAACATGAAAACGAGTTTCGAATCAAATAGTACAAACGTAGACAATTCATACTAAAAGATAAAAGATAACACAAGTTGGAGATCAAGCAACAAGTATTCATTAATCGTTTGATATTGAACTGACAAAGATAAGAACTCTACATTACAACCTAAGGATTACATTTTACATGATATGAAAGTATGGGTAGCGGGGCTACTCCCCGCACCCTAGTGAAGAAGACTACTCCCTCATGACTAAGACCAAGAAGGAGGCGAGAAGGGAGAGAGAAAGCATCATCCCCACAAAGGATGGAAGAAGGTCAACCCCTTGGAGAGAGAGAGCAACGATCCACCAGTCTTCACAGGTTGCATGACGAGGAGGTCTCCCCTTCCCACCTTCTTGATGAAGAACGAGAAAGTAGCTTCAGGATGGAGTATGGACCTCAGACCGACAGCCCCAGGGCGGAGGATGGAAGTGGCAAGATCTCTGGAATGATTGGGGCAGCCTCTAGACGTCTGAGATGTCCCTTCTGGGAGGACCCTTGGGGTCTTATTTATAGGCCTTGAGTGAAGTCCAAATGGTTTGGAGACCGTTTGGACCTCAAGACCGTTTGGGGCCTCAAGACCGTTTGGACCGTGAGACCGTTTGGCTTCAAACGGTCTTGAGACCGTTTGGCATCAAACGGTCTTGAGACCGTATGAACTCCATGCGGTCTCGGGACCGTTTGGCTTCATGCGGTCTTGAGACCATTTGAACTCCACGCGGTCTCGGGACCGTTTGGCTTCATGCGGTCTTGAGACCGTTTGAACTCCATGCGGTCTCGGGACAGGTTGGCTTCATGCGGTCTTGGGACCGTTTGAACTCCATGCAGTCTCGGGACCGATTGGATTCATGCGGTCTTGGGACCGTTTGAACTCCACGCGGTCTCGGGACCGATTGGCTTCATGCGGTCTTGGGACCGTTTGAACTCCATGCGGTCTCGGGACCGTTTGGCTTCATGCGGTCTTGGGACCGCTTGAACTCCATGCGGTCTCGGGACCAGTTGGCTTCATGCGGTCTTGGGACCGTTTGAACTCCACGCGGTCTCGGGGCCGGTTGGCTTCATGCAGTCTTGGGACCGTTTGAATCCACTCGGTCTTGAGGCTGGGTTATTCTTTTGTGATTTTGTTGTTCTTTTTCTGCATACAAAAAAGGAAAAAGTTAGTCTGATGGTGTATTTACAAAAAGGGGTAAAATTAGGGTTATGTATAGTTTAAACGTAAAAAGAGTATGGAAAACTAAAGAAAAAAGACTAAGATAATTGACTAAAATGGGAGGTTATCACCCCCCCTAACTTAGAGTCTTGCTTGTCCTCAAGTTAGATAGAGCTGAGACATGTAATGGCGAGGCGATCTTATTTAGGATTTCCATACTCTTGCTTCAATTCTTGACCCGAGTTCCCCTGGGGTCATATCAAGTCTTATTGCATCCCTTGATTCTTTCGGATTTCGAGAGTTTCTTAGATCTCAGGTTCTCTCCATATCTCAAAGTTTGCATTGGGACCACCTTTATTTTGTGCATATTGTTGACTCTAATCAGCTTTATACCTCTCTGAAAAACCTACTGGAAGCTAGAGAGGGTATGAGGGTTGGCTAAAGGCTTTGAAGTGTAGCTCCCTCTTCAAGCGGGGGAGGGGCTGTCTATGCTTTTTAGAATCTCACTACTGGGCACGACACATCTGCCTTTATGAGGGCAGCTGAATGTATCGGCCGGGCGAGTCCTTTATGAGTCTTTCATATACTTGGAAACTTTAGGGTTTCACTACCGGGCACGACACATCTGCCTTTGTGAGGGCAGCGGAATGTGCCGGCCGGGTGAGACCTTCGTCAGTTCTTCATATAGATCCTTATGCGTGGCATAACTCTCATAATTTTATTCTTCTCTCTGGCTTTTATTCAATAACTCATAGGCTTGGGTTTTGGGATTTTTGAGAATTTATTTTGGGCGGCCAAGCCTCTTTTATTTTGAAGAGAGGAAAGCTGTTCTTAAAGTTTTTCAACGTGCACTTATTTGGTTTGTGGTCCACTTGTAGAACTTTTTGATTCGGAAATTGCCTGATTTCCCTCTCATCCTCGAGAGCTTGGCTTATTTCTGCCTTGATTTTGACCTGTGGAGAGTCAGATAAAGAATTGAAGCAAAAATATGGGATCAATAGTGGGTGGAAATTGATAAATTGCCATTCGATGTCTAAGTGCTATTTACTTGTAGGGACTAACATGATTCTAGAGTTAGTTGAGGTGACTATTTTTGAAAAAGAAATTAAGTAAAAAGAATTGTTCAGGAAGAATTTAAGAATAAAGAATTGTATGGAAAGTGTTAAAAGAAAGAGAAGTGTAGAAATTGATACCTCGCCCTTGTCTAATGTACCCCCCACCTAACTTATCACGCACTCTGTCCCCAGAGTGGCAAAGTGATAGGTTGAGAAGTCATTAGGACAAGGGCTGTAGGTTAAGGTAAATCTTCATTTGCCCCCGAAGAACGAAGTAGATTGGATGCAAACTGTCCTCGTAAAGCGTGGTAGTCCACGTCAGTCATTTCCTCTATTGGTCTTTGGAGAACAATGATGGTGTACATCCAGTAGAGGACGTGGAAGCCGCAGTCATTCGATTGTCGTATTTGCTGGGGGCATTTGTGGCAGAAGGCGGGGCGATGGAAATGTTCTTTGTCGTACGCCTTTGTATGCTGACTTAGAAAATCGATTAACTTCTCGGCGCACTCCTTTGCCACTACTTCTGTTGGCGTCTTCGGCGTCACGACGTAATGTCGCTGTCGAGTGTTGAACTGGCTGTCGGAACTGTTGTATATTGTGATTGTTCCATCTGGGAGGTTTGTTGCCAGGAGAATCCAATGCTCATGATACAGGATGGGTAACATAATGTACGTCGGCGTTGTGTGTTGGAGATATGAGATCAGCGCGTCGGTTGTGCCGAAGTTCTTGAGCTTTAGGAGGTCATCTTTCATATATGGAGACGCCATGTATGTATTTGGGTTAGTTTGGCCAAGCAGAAACTGGTAGGCGACCATAAGGCTGACAGAAAGGGATCCCTTATCCTATAGAGTCTCTCGCAGTGAATCTGCCATCACTAGTATGTCTCGAGACATGAATATCAGGCCATCTTTTTCTGCGGAGAGTCGTGCCATAATGATGTGCAATTCGAGGTCGTTAAGACCCTTGCAAGAGTCGCGATAAAAATCAGGAAAGGTTGGGTCAATGGTGTAAACAAGATCGCTCTTGATTTTATCTTGCTCTGGCGACTTGGTCTGTTCTGACTCCTTCAGAGCTTGTCGGAAAGGTCGCCATTGTCGTCGCTGGATAGCTGAGAAAAGGTAGCGAGGAACATCATCTGGTGACATAGTCGGGTCGTTTAAGAATCGTCTATCACAGATGAGCTCCATGGCATAGCGTCCTCGTAAGGAATGAAAGTCTTCAGCTACCAGGTCGTTGAATGGGATTTCCTGGTTCAGTGCTTGGATGTGTCGGATGGTGCAGAAAGCGCTATCCCCAGATCCCTCGGTGGCTTGGACTGGAGGGTTTATGATTTTGAACCATGGTTGGCTCCAGTCTTGGCGAACAGATGGGCGTGCATCCCAGATTAATTTAAGCAGCCGGAAGGGTATACACCTGGCTTCTCCTGCTGCTTCTCCTACGAAATTCATTGTGCCGGCTGGTAGCTCGGCGCTACAGAAGTTGTATACTTTGGCATCCCGAGCCTCGGTATTCACGATCATAAAAAGCCAGTGGTCCGAGACTTGGAAGGGAATTGTAAGATAACGTGCCTGACGTGCTAAACCAGCACGCAGCCGCTCGATCGATTTTGCTCTTACGTCTTTGTATAAAAGGCCAACAGACAGAGCAGGCGAGGCGTTGAAGATGGGTTGCTACCTCTTAGAACTTTTATATATTTCTATACAATTGGCGAGGAGGACACGGAAGATGGCCAGAGTCATCGTAGACCGAGGTCGGAGGATGCTGCGGAAATCTTCATGTGTCATCTGACGCCTAGTTTTGGTATTATAATAAATTATGTCTTCCCCCGCCTTTGCATCGTCCACTATAGTGTTCAGTATAAAAATGTCCTGAGCATCTAAAGTAGAAATGGCCACCATATCTAGGTCGTGCATTTTGTGCGGCAGAGGAGGTGGCGGGGGAAGTTCTTGTGGTGGAGGAGAAGCAGGTTGTTCGGAGGCCTCTACATGGCCCTCTAGATTGTCGTCCAAGTCAGAGGCAGAGTCAAGATCCTCGTCTGTGTCTAGACTTACTCGGTCTGCCTCGTCCTGGTAAGGGGGAGAAGGTGCTGAGAAGAGAGCAGCAGTTTTTGGCGGGCTGGCACTGGGTCCTAGTATGCATTGTTGTAAATCAGCATAGGTCGCGTCCTTGGCAGCTTCCCCGATGGACCCCATAGCTGAATAGTCAAAGAATTGATCCCCATATGACATGTTGACATTTTCGTTGTGTGGGGACTTGGGGTGATGGTCACTGTCCTGGTGACCTTTGTCGGACCCTTTTTGGGAGGGTCCTGCTGCATGTCCGGGGTCTTCTCCGTCATCATGCTTGTCGTCCGAAGATGTATCTTTGTTAGAGTTAGCAGATGATTCGGAGTCGTCGTCTTCTTCATTATCGTCATCTTTGTCATCTGCAGCTTCATCAGTTTGCTTTTTGTTGGTAGACGTTTTACACCGCCGATGAGTGGCTTGTAGCTCGTCGAAAGCCACTTGCAGATGCTCGTGTTTTTCGAGCAGTACATCGTGGGTTTCTTTGAGGTCTGTGAATCTGCCCTCGGCGGAGAGGAGACGTGCTGTCAGTTATGTGACTTGAGCACATAGCTGTTGGATTTCATCGTTATTGGACTCCTCTTGGTGATGATGTAGCTGTGTAAGTGTTCCATTAATGGTAGTCAAGCGCGTGCTCAGGGCTTCTTGATGTTGCTCAAGCTTGCGGAGATTCTCTGGCAGAGGTTGAGTTTGTTTGGAGATCTCATCGACTTTTTGCGTTGTAGCTTCTTGCTGACGCATTGCTCCAAGGACCAGGTCCGGCAGGTTGTTGGTGTGCCTGTTGATGTGCTCAACTTGCTTAGCCACTTTGTCCTATCGTTGTTGGAGGCCTTGGAGGAAGGTAGGCAAGGCTCGGTGTTGTTCGGCGATCTTGGTTACCTGTCGTGATATATCTTATACACAAGAAAAAATAGAATTTAATATGTTAGAAGGATCGGTGAGGATGTTTCGGACAACATCAAATTGACGGCCGAATTCCTCACCGATGTTAGTAAAAGGGACCCCAGGAGTGGAAGGGTGAGATGACTGGGGTCTGTGTGGAATGGTGTTAGTGTCTTGCGGAATAGACACTGATGATGCCCCGAGCTGCGTAGTGACTGTGGATGAAGTCACCAGCGGTGTCGGGGTGGTGGCGGATGTGAAAAGTGGTGGTATTTGAGGCGAAAGCGGTGGTAGCGAGAATGATGGGGTGGAAACTGCGGAAGTGAATGGAAAAGTGGTGAAGTCGGGGATAGGGATGGAGAAAGGGAAGTCCGAAGTAAAAATGGGTGAAGAAGTGGATGTGAATGGTTGCGTGGATGTGGGGAGGAAGGGCGTGGTAGATGTTGGAATGGTGGAAGGTGGAGTGGTGGTGGCAGCGGTTAGCTGCTCGTGGAGACTCTGGATAAAAGAGTCGATGGAGGATGTTGTTAAGACTTCTTCGTGGAACTGCTCGGCCTCCGGATTTGGCCGAGATGTTGGTGTCCCCAACAGCTGTTGGGCCTGCAACTGCCTTCTAGAAGGCTGTTTGACAGGTATTTTTGTAGGTCGAGCTGTTGGGGCTGTGATGCTCATCTCTGTTTGTCCTACTGTTGCTTTCTTTTCGAGTATTTTGACCGAAGCTAGCAGATGAGTAAGCTCCTCGTCAGAGAAGAGGAGCTGTGTCAAATCATAGTGTGCTAACTCCGGGAGAGGGAGGAGAGTCCTTGATGACTTGACCATAGGGCAGAATACATAGTGTAGTTTTTCATCCTTTTCCTTGATTATGAACGAGTTCTTCAGAGTTTTCTTGTTGGTAAGGATGTCGCCCTTCAGTTGCGTGCAGCGGGGTAAAGGTTTATCCATCTTAAGATATTTGATGATAGATGTGACATGACCCCCCATACATATTTCTTTCCCCAAGCTAGAGGCAGATAATTTCTGGATCATAAGCCATCCTATGTTGACTGGCCTTTCGTTGATGATAGACCAGAGAACGAAAAGATCTGATATTGTAACATTCCCTCCTTCTGTCCTGGGGAAAAGTGTGCCGGTGAGGATTTTGTGTAGAGTGCGCACAAATCCGGATTGAATGTTTGACGCCTTGCACGTCTTTGCATCATAAGTGGGGATCCCGGTTAAGGATTTCCAGAATGTATGTCTGTTGAATTCTGGATGATCAGTTCCCACTGTCTTAGCCTTTTGCAGCTGCTCCTGGTCGTCAATAAAGATGGAGTTCAGCATATTCTCTGTTATGACGACCTTGCTGCCAAAAATTTGGGTGACAAGCCTTCTGTCACCCCCGTCCCAAGACTTATCCGTGCTGTCGACGGGCTCCTTGGTCAGAAAGGAGAAGAATTCTGCGGTGGGTTCCTAGTAAGATACTTCAGGTACTAGACACAACCTGGTGAGGTTAGCTTTTTCTAGTACGTTGAAGATACGATCATGTATTCCCATATTGAGCAGTATGCTGGAGCAGACATACTTGGTGGGTTTTAGGTTTTTGTCGGTGGAGATGGTGGTTTGGATGAAGAGGTTCTCTGGTGGTGGTATTGTGGTGGTGATGGGAATGAAAGTGGTGGTAGTTGTAGGAATGGTGGTGGTAGGATTGGTGGTGATAGTGGTAGTAGCAGTGATGGTAGCTACAGGGATGGTGGTGGTAGCAGCAAGAATGGAAGGTTTGGTGAGGGGTTGGTCCATGGAGGATACGGGTCGGACTTGTTTCCTTGCCCACTTTTTGGAGGGTTGCCCAGATGCAGTCTCCAAAACCTTGCGCTTCCCCTTTGTCTCTTTGGCAGAGGATTCCTCCTCGGAGTTGGGGTTGTAATCTGAACCTTCATCATCAGAAGAAGAGATTTCAACTTCTTCTTCTGATGCCTCAGCTAGGCACTTCTCTAGGCGATCAAGTTTGCACAATACATCCATCATCTTGACGTTTGGGGGTGTTTTCCCAGTCCTGTTGAAATCCGCTCTTATCTTTTGAAGCTTAGCTTGTTCTGCCAGCAGTTCCTCTTTCGTCCAGATTTCAGAACCTTCGAACCTGATGGCGTTACTCAGTGGTGATGCCATATCTGAAAAATAGGAATTTATGAGTTACAACAAAAAGATTTAGGAACAAATTAGATTTTATTTGTAGTTATGTCCTTTTCTAATTTTGTGAAAGATTAATGGATGTGGAGACCAAACGGTTTCGAGACCGTTTGGTTCCAAACGGTTTGAAGACCGTTTGGTCCCAAACGGTTTCAAGACCGTTTGGAAAACGAAAAGCCACAGGGTCGCCGGCGTGGGTGAAGATGAAGATGAAACGGCGCGGAGGCGGAGGTTGCGCCGATGACCACGGTGGTGGTGATAACGATGGTGAAAACGACGGCGAAAACGACGGTGAAGCCAGCGATAAAAACGGCAATGGTGAAGACGGCGGCGATGAAGATGGTGATGATGACGATAGCGAAAATGAAGTCGGTGATGGAGGACAGAGCTGGTGGTTGCGGTTGGAAGAGAAACTTGCAGGAGATGACAAAAACTTGCAGATGATCATTAGAGCCATCGGCAAAGAAGGCGGCTATGGCGGAGCAGACGACGAAGGCGGCAAGGAGGTGGAGCGGCGTGCTTTGTGGTCGCCGGACTACCTTGCAGGTGGTTGGTGGACGGGAGTGTGATTGCGCGGGAGCAAAAGAAACAGAAGCAGCAAGACAGTTCTTCGCACAAGCGCTCTGGAGAGTTCGAAAGTTCGAAGAGAGAAAGACGAAGGGGTAGGGTTAATATTTATAGGAAACAGTTGGCGACCCTTTGTATTCCAAGCGGTTTTGAGGCCGTCTGGCTCCAAAGAGTTTCAAGATCGTTTGGAGTTCAAACGGTTTCAAGACCGTTTGGTTTCAAACAGTTTCAAGACCGTTTGGTCCCAAACGGTTTGAGGACCGTTTGGCTCCAAACGGTTTGGAGACCGTTTGGAGCCCGAACAGTTTCAAGACCGTTTGGTCCGAATCAGTTTGAGGACTGTTTGGCTCCAAACGGTTTGGAGACCGTTTGGAATCCAAACGGTTTCAGGACCGCTTGGAAGGGCAAAGGCAGAAAGGATTTTATATTTTTATGTTTGTTTTTTATTTATATATTTTTATTTTGTTTTTTTATTATTTTTTTGATAGTTTTAGTTATGTAGATTTTTTTGTATTTTCTTAAGATAAAGCTAAGGAAAAATTAAAGAGCAGAACATAGAGTAGAAATCTTGGGTGCCTCCCAAGTAGCGCCTTGGTTTTATGTCGCTGGCTCAACGAAGTTAAAACATTGTTATGCTGCTGGCATAGTATTTGATTGCTCATGTCTATTCGGCCCATGCTTAGGGTTTGACTCGGGCTGCCCAGCAAAAGTGCCTGCCGGAGGTTTTAATTGTGCAGCAATCTGGGCAAGCTGGGCTTCAACTGCCTTCTGTTGGGCTTGTTGGTTGGCCAACATGGTTTGCTGAGATTGTAGCATCTGTCTTATCGAAGATATCTCATCCTCCGGCTGCGTAGTAGCATTTTTCTGAGGGCTTTGTTGTTGAGGCTGCTGAGTATGCAACTGCGGGTGAAGCGGGGGATGAGTGTACTGATAGTAGGCTGATTGGTTTCTAGGGTAGTTAGCCCTAGGGAAATTGTTCCTTGGGTTCCCTTGACTTTGGTTAAAATTTTTTGAAAACCCAGGAGGCGGCCTACTGTCAAATCCCCCTTGTGTCTGATGTTGCGGATTCGCAGTTCCAGAAGGATTCCCATACTGAAACCCAGGATGGTTTCTTGGTTGACTGGGATTATAATAAACTTGTCCGGGAATAGTATGGATGGAATTGACTTGCTCCGGAATCTAAACTTCAGCTTGATTAGTAATGGACTCATATTGTTGTGGTGGTGGATGCAGATCCATCATCACATTATACAGCATTCCGCAATAGAGAGTCGGATGGTCCGAAGCATGACAAGCCTCACAGGATCCTGTGACGGCTTTGACTTGATGAACCAGCGGGGTTTTCTTCTTATCAATTTCCCCTAGAGTTGTCTCGAGGGCTTGCTGTTTATGAGCAATTGTCTTCAAGGCCTCGGCTATTGACTTCAGTTCTATAGATTCCTCAGCTTTAAAAACTTTAAGGACGCCTTTTCCAGCTGACCGTCCCCAGTTGGACTGGTTTTTAGCTCCTAAAGTAACGATCTTCCAGGAATCTTCATAGTTTTTCCTCATGAAATTTCCTCCAGACGAGGAATCTAGGAACTGTTTAATATCATCGCTTACCCCCCGATAAAAAGTTTCTATCAGTTGATTCTGTGAAATTCCATGATGGGGGCATTTGCGCAGAAGTTCCTTAAATCTTTCCCATGCCTCAACGAGGGTTTCTCCAGGTAGTTGGGAGAAATGATTGATCTGCCCTCTGATTTCATAGGCCAGCGAGGGTGGAAAGAACTTCTCCAAGAATTTTTCCTCTAGAGGGGCCCAAGTGGTTATAATGGGTTCTCTGTCCAATGAGTTGTACCAACTCAAGGCCCTTCCAGATAAGGTGAAATGGAACAGGTGGAGCATTATCGCATCGAAAGCGATACCAGCTTGCGGGACCAGGCGGCATAATGCCTTAAACCTTTTCAAATGGTCCATGCAATCATCTCCTGAACCTCCAGAGAAGGAGATTCCTTGCATAATCTGGATCCACTGGGTCCGGATCTCAAAGTTTGGGATATTGATGATCAGAGGCCGGACCGGGTGTTATCCTCGTAGTTTTTTGGGACAACATAGTCCCTTAATTGCTTGTTTCGTAACTCGAGCTGAGCAGCTTGGTTGCTGCCTCGGTCTCCGCTCTTATGCGGGCTTGCTCTTCTGCTCGTATCTCCGCTTATATTTGGGCACGGGTGTCTACGATAAGTTGTGCCCGTTGTGCGGCGATGGCAGCATTCACTCTCTCCATCACCAAAGCAGCTTGTTGCTGTTCGTCAGCCATTTGTCTAGCGCGTTGGCGATTGAGACGGATTCGGAGGTGGAAACTTCTCTCTACCTCGGAGTCGAACTCCGGATCAGGGGAGAATCTGCGACTATGCGGTGATTGCATGCACGTGTTCTACCCGAGTAAAGAAAAGACAACACCTTTAGATAATAGTGAAAATATGAAAGTTTCAAGAAGATATAGAGTTATTATTCAAAAAGAAAGTGTAAAATCATAACCAACTAGAAAGGTACTAAGTGAAATAACAACGTTCCATTGTCCCCGGCAACGACGCCATTTTTTGATGGAGCTGGGACTTACACCAAAAGGTTTTTACTCTTTCGATGGGAGTCCCAGAGGATTGCACCAAAAACCCTAGAGAGGATTGATGTCTTCCCTAGGTTTACCTAGAACTGGTGCTTAGATAAACACTCCAACCCCATAAGAGTATGGAAGCCTTATCATAGTACAGATTTAGGATCGAACCCAAAAGACAACGGTCTTGTTGCAAGCAACAAGATGGAAAACGTACAACACTTCACTTAGTTACTTTACTAGTTGGCACTTATATCGAAAAGTTGGATTTTGATGGTTTTAAACTAAAACATGAAAAGTAAAGAAAGCAAGTAAGTCTAATAGTTAAACTATGATAAAGATCACTAGGGTGTGATCGGTTTTTCACCGCCACTACACATCGATCAACTCATGTAAAGCAAAACTTAACCTGCAAAAAGAGTTCGGTCAGTTAGTATCCTTGTAGATCTAGTCTCCTTTCGGATAACCTAGCTACGAGAAGTGCGGGAATGTTGTAACGCCAGCCATTCCCGATCAAATGGTCACATTACTTTACATCATTCCCCTCGCAAAGTGTGTTCCTCGACTTACCAAGGTTGCACTTCCATACGTCAACTGATTCCATTTCATAGTATGAAAGTGCAACAGATGATAGTGAGTTTACTCCACTTCTTGAGATACACTTCTGGATACCGAAACAGATACATGGTGGATACATGCATCAAGAACCAACATGCAAATGAGTTTCGAATCTAATAGTACAAACGTAGACAATTCATACTAAAAGATAAAAGATAACACAAGTTGGAGATCAAGCAACAAGTATTCATTAATCGTTTGATATTGAACTGACAAAGATAAGAACTCTACATTACAACCTAAGGATTACATTTTACATGATATGAAAGTATGGGTAGCGGGGCTACTCCCTGCACCCTAGTGAAGAAGACTACTCCCTCATGACTAAGACCAAGAAGGAGGCGAGAAGGGAGAGAGAGAGCATCATCCCCACAAAGGATGGAAGAAGGTCAACCCCTTGGAGAGAGAGAGCAACTGTGACAAAGTGGATTTTAGAATTATAATAAAATAATTACTCTTTTGACCTCATTATATCCATTAATGGTCCTAAATTAATTTTCTTATCTACATAAGAAAGGTTGAGACTCAAATACAAAATATGGTGAACAATGTGAACTTTAAACACATTATAACATCATAAATTTGATTAATTCATCACTTTGTCCAATAAAGTAAATTGACCCATCAAAGTTCATCTTCTTGTCCTCAAACGTTTCCTAAAGGTTTTCCACGTTTTTGTGAAGTTACGTTCCAAATTTGAGGCCATTTGGACATTCCTATGAATTTTGGAAGTTCTGTGTGAAAATTCCTTTTTTTTAATTGCCTTTTCTGACCTTTTCCCGGTCAACAATCCATGATATAAGGCAAGGGATGGACCTCGGCCCTTGGATCAGCTAGCCACGGATCGTGGCCCTGATCCAGTGGTTAGGAGGTCATCCCCTACCTCCCGCAATCAGCGGAGTGGGGGAATGGAACGACCAAAGTGCAATTGGCTCGTTTGGACTCTGTTTTGAAAATCAAATCAAACGTGAATGCTCGCCCCGCCATTTCGGATTCAGCTATGCCCTTTTCCCCCTCAAATCAGCCTGTTTCAAGAGAAAACGAGAGCTTGCTCTCACGGCTGCCACCATGGATGCGGTGGCCCTAGGAAAACCCTAACATAGCCCCATATAGCTATATAAAACCCCACCATCAGCTTCGGCTTGCCCCCAAGAACTCGAACGGCACCTTCTTTTCCTGTTGCATGCTCTCTCTTTTGTTTTCCCCTTCTACGCCGCCGCGGCACCACCGCAAAGCCCAGATCGGGCGTCCATGCTTCTCGTCTCCTTCCCCCAATATATGACCCCCATCTAGTTCGTGAGGCCTTATCAGATCTGGACGACACCCTCACTGCCCTCCATCGGCCCCCGTTCTCCCTTCTCTGCTAGCGCCGGTGAGCCTCCCTCCGCCTGGTTCCCACACTTGTGAGGGACTGCTGTGCGAGGAAGAAAGGTCCCAGACCGGCTGGTCCAGGAAGGGTAGCCCCGGTCCAATACTTAGTTGAACCAGGGTTTAAACCAAGAAATAGAGCATTGCACCAACCGAACCAGCTTTTGAACCGGCCCACTAAGTGAACAAGCTGTGTGCCTATGTGGCACAATCTGGACCACTCGTCCTGAATCGATTTTTTTCCGATTTAAGGTATTTTGCTCCTATCTATTCAGAAAATCAGTAAAATACTCAGATCTTGTTTAAATCTTAGAAAATGCATCCGAACTCCAAAAATGATGAATAAATAGTCAATTTTGATCAGAAAAATCCAATGAACCTGTTGAAAATACTTTTGAAACCTGATTCTAAACTATTCTCAATGGTATATTTAAATCTGATCTCTTGCTCATTTAATTAGTCTAAATGACTCAATGTTGTGATTAGACTTTGGAAACCTTATATCTTAACTCTCATGATTATCTTGAGACATGAAATCATACTTGTCTATACTAGATCTAATATTGTTGTCTTAATCACCTTTGAATATTAATCTTATGCCTTGAAGTAATTTTGATGATATCTTAATATAATTGATCTAAATCTTGTGGCATATCTAAATCTGTTGACCTAAAAGTCGATCTCTGATTTACTCATCAGAACTTGATCTGATCTTGAACAACATGATGATATAAATATTTGATGATTTGGATAATGATCATAAAGTTAAGGTTTACACATATGATCCTAGAAACCTAAGTAGGTCATCCATTCTTGAAACATGCTTGATATTTGAATAAATGTTAGACATTTGGAAATGTTGACGATGACCTAAGCCTAAGGTTGACATAGGAAAAGTGTAACCTAATCTCGAATGCTGAGACCTGATATTCTAAACATCATGATCTGGACCCTTGATC
Source organism: Alisma plantago-aquatica (assembly GCA_963693085.1). Classification (NCBI taxonomy): domain Eukaryota; kingdom Viridiplantae; phylum Streptophyta; class Magnoliopsida; order Alismatales; family Alismataceae; genus Alisma; species Alisma plantago-aquatica. The sequence continues at coordinate 413,738,818 of OY856415.1, read as the reverse complement.
CAATCTTGATGATTTAGGATATGACTCGAAGGGTTGACCTTTTGATCGGATATTGATTTTACTCGAAATCTCGGTGAAAGGTACACTATTTATATAAACTCCTCCTTGATTGTATTGAAGATACTTTTATGTATCTCTTGACCGTATGCTTGGCTATTTACTTGGATGAGCTATTGTTCCCTATGATTAGTCTTCTGTTTTTCTATATTATATTTTGAAAAACATGAAAACATAAATTGAATGCCCATTATGACTGCCCGTATATTGATGTTGATAATGATGATGATATTGATAATGTTGATAATGTGGATATTGAGTACAACAATCCCCTCATTTGGAAGTGGGACTTGTACTTTGGCTTCCTATGTTCCTATGGTGAAAAGGGGCCTAATGACCTTCCCCATCGCGTTGGGGTAATAGAGTCACACATATTATATAAGCATGCTTCTTGAATTACAGCATAATGGGAACTCGTAATAAAATTCAAATTGCTTGAAAAACTTGTCAAATAAATGTTGGTTTCGCAAATTGCTTATTATTATTTTGAATATAAGTCCTGCCAAGTATACTATATTTTTGTATAAATCGCATTTCTTGATTTTGATAGCGTACCGTGCAATTGCATGATTGTGTCTTGATTTTTTTGATTTTAGGCAATATACATGGAAAATTGAATATGATCGCTTCCGCACTCATATACTCTGATGACAAAGACAATTTGGATATATCTCCATATTGGGTTAGTTTGTTTTTCTATTATCCAGTTTTTGAGTTATTTATTTCTTATTGTATATGCCAGTGTGTTAGATCCTACGAGGCCACTCAGGGACGGGCGCTTCAATCCCTTTACCACTGTTTAGACAGTGAGATCGGGATTGGGGTAAGAACGGTTCCGTGACACTAAGTGCATGTATTCCACCTCTCTTCTCTCCACTTTCATAAACCAATTATGAAAAGAGAACTAAGCATACAAACTTCAAATATAAAGTATAGAATACACAATCTTTCTGTATGTCCTTCATGCAATTCCGGGTAATAAGTGATGATTAGGAGTGTTGTTACACTTTAATGCATTCAATCTTATGTCTCAAACCACACCAAATGACTCACATGGTTGTAGAAAAGGGTAAAGTGAGCTAGATTTGATGTTTTATAGCTCAATGGGTATGAAAATGGAAGAAAGGATTGTGGAAATACTTTTGGAGTGCCATTATATAGATCACTCATTTTTTATTTATTTAGATGCTCTTAAATAGGGGCATCTTTTTATTTTACTATTGCTTTTTTTTCTTTTTTCTTTTCTTTTCATTTACCCTTGGTGTAGACAGGGCATATGATGGATAGAGTGAAGTGGGGAGATGTAGATATGGTCAGCCCAAACTTTTAGAGGTGGCCAAGGTTGAATATGTGCTCTAAGGCATCCTTTCATGGGGCAAAGAGGTATGAAGATGGTGAGAGAAGAGTCAGATCAAAGAGGGGTCATTAGTGTTGTCCTCAACATAAGATTTCCTGCATGAAAACTAATCCAACACTTCACCAAATGATATTACACCACATGATTGAAAAACATGAGATTCACATTTATTTACTGCGATTCCATAGGCTCTAAGCGTTCATAGCTTGCTCAATTCACAATTCAACCAAAACATTCACAAAATTGAGAGAAGTGATGCACATGTAAAGAGTCAACAATCAAGACCATATAGAAATAAACTCTAAGAAAACGGGATGCATTTGTCAAAGATCATGGTTTTCAGCTCAACACGATTGGAGATTAAGTTAAAACATACTTTTAGGTAAGAACATCTAAATTTGGGCAAAGTTGGTCAAAATGGTGGCAATTTGCAATCAATCACATCTAAACCTACATTTAGGGAATTGAAAGCATAAAATAACAAATCCTAATTTGGAACACTCAAAAGATAAACAAAAACTACATGAGAATGCAATGCATGACATGGAGAGCAAAAAGAGATTTTTTTTTGAAAAATTACACAAAAAATGCATGGAATTACACTACATGTATGCATGAATGCTAACAAGAAGAAATCTAAACTAATAAGAGTGAAAACAAGCAATTACAAAAATCTGGTAAGATAGGTGCAAACAAAATGAGAGATCAAGATAGGGTGTGCATACCGCCCTACCACCCCAAACTTTTGAATCATACTGTCCTCAACATGAACTCAAGTTAAGGGATAGTAGGGTGAAGATCACAGTTGGTCTGTCCGGTGCTACTAAGGAGGTGGAGGTCCTGGAAGGGCTAGAGGGAACTGGTAGTAATGGCCCCAATAAGCATCATAAGGGGGAGGGTAAATCTCCTGGTATCCCAAAATACCACCCCAAAAGTCTTTACCCCATTTAGGATTTCTCTGTGCCTGCGCATGGTGGTAGTGCTACAAGTGGTTGACCTACTGATGCATTTTTTGTTGGTCCTACCACATGTACTACTGTATGAGCTGCATGTCTTGTTGTGTCTTCTGGATGCCTTCAAGTTGTGCATGGATGGAAAACATATGATATGCATTCACTGAAGGCTCCTGCAGCTGAGATGTTGCCTCATGCCTCCTTCTCACCCTTTGGGGGTGTCTTCTTTGTTCTCCTCCCCCTTCTTCTTGCTATTGTGCATTTGATTATGCTATTTCTTCTTCTTGTGCAACCTCGGTGATAACCTCCCATTTTAATCGATTATCTTAGTCTTTTTTCTTTAGCTTTCCATGCTCTTTTTACGTTTAAACTATACATAACCCTAATTTTACCCCTTTTGTAAATACACCATCAGACGAACTTTTTCCTTTTTTGTATGCAGAAAAAGAACAAAAAATTCACAAAAGAATAACCCAGCCTCAAGACCGAGTGGATTCAAACGGTCCCAAGACCACATGAAGCCAACCGGTCCTGAGACCGCATGGAGTTCAAACGGTCCCAAGACCGCACGAAGCCAACCGGTCTCGAGACCGCATGGATTTCAAATGGTCCCAAGACCGCATGAAGCCAAACGGTCCCGAGACCGCGTGGAGTTCAAACGGTCCCAAGACCGCATGAGGCCAATCGGTCCCGAGACCGCGTGGAGTTCAAACGGTCCCAAGACCGCATGAAGCCAATCGGTCCCGAGACCGCATGGAGTTCAAACAGTCCCAAGACCGCATGAAGCCAACCGGTCCCGAGACCGCATGGAGTTCAAACGGTCTCAAGACCGCATGAAGCCAAACGGTCCCGAGACCGCGTGGAGTTCAAACGGTCTCAAGACCGCATGAAGTCAAACGGTCTCGAGACCGCATGGAGTTCATACGGTCTCAAGACCGTTTGATGCCAAACGGTCTCAAGACCGTTTGAAGCCAAACGGTCTCACAGTCCAAACGGTCTTGAGGCCCCAAACGGTCTTGAGGTCCAAACGGTCTCCAAACTGTTTGGACTTCACTCAAGGCCTATAAATAAGACCCCAAGGGTCCTCCCAGAAGGGACATCTCAGACGTCCAGAGGCTGCCCTAATCGTTCCAGAGCTCTAGCCACTTCCATCCTCCGCCCTGGGGCTGTCGATCTGAGGTCCATACTCCATCCTGAAGCTACTTTCTCCTTCTTCGTCAAGAAGGTGGGAAGGGGAGACCTCCTCGTCGTGCAACCAGTGAAGATTGGTGGATCGTTGCTGTAACATCCCAGGATTTGAGGCCTTGGATAACATGATCTTAAAAGGAATGATTGGACTACCCATATCACCAAGGTGCACCTCCTTTTCCGGGAGCCCATCTCTAAAGAACTCCATAGTTAAGCGTGCTCGGCTTGGAGTAGTACTAGGATGGGTGACCAGTCGGGAAGTTGATCCTGGCTTGCGCGTCAGTGTGGACAAAGTGCGCAGTTAAGGCTAGTGGTGGTTTGTGGGGCCAGTCGTCATTCCTGAAACTCTACTAGAGCCTTGGGCAGTGGGCCCGGGTGTTACAAATGGTATCAGATCCATAACCCCTCCAGTAGGTGGGACCCACATGGGCATGTGGCATGCCAGTCTTGAGCCGTGCGGTCCAGGCAAGTTGGAAAGGGCTATCCGTAGAGACGAGATGGAGCCACCCTTGCGCTGGTAGCCGTGGATGGGAGCTGGGAGTCCATGGGCCATTGTGGGTCTGCACTGAAATGGGGTCAGATTATGAGGCCATATAGTTGAGACTTGACGAGGACGTCAAGAGTCTAAGTGGGGGAGATTGTAACATCCCAGGATTTGAGGCCTTGGATAACATGATCTTAAAAGGAATGATTGGACTACCCATATCACCAAGGTGCACCTCCTTTTCCGGGAGCCCATCTCTAAAGAACTCCATAGTTAAGCGTGCTCGGCTTGGAGTAGTACTAGGATGGGTGACCAGTCGGGAAGTTGATCCTGGCTTGCGCGTCAGTGTGGACAAAGTGCGCAGTTAAGGCTAGTGGTGGTTTGTGGGGCCAGTCGTCATTCCTGAAACTCTACTAGAGCCTTGGGCAGTGGGCCCGGGCGTTACACTTAGTCACTCTTAAGACCATTTAGTCAATAATCATCTTTTGCTATGCATTTGTCATTCTTGTTTGTTGAAAGAAATTGAAGAGAGAGATTAAGTTGGAGCATACTTGATGACAAGTATGTTTTAAGTTTAGAGTGGTGATGCAGCCCTATATTAGGGATTCATCCTGTGCCTTATTGCATGATAATCACATATAAACAATTCAGACTACAAGTTATTCCCCTCAATGTGATCTTTTATGATAAATGCACTTATGTCTCATGTTGTGTGTATTTCAAGGCACTTATGCATGCATTAATGCATGGGAGAGAGATGAAGGACGTCTATGGGGTCTTACACCCCAAGAGTAGATCTATCTCTTCCATGAGCTTTCCTTGGATGCAAAAGAGAAACTCAAAGCAAAAGGAGGCCATATGAAGAAGATGAAATAAAGATCAACACCAGAAAGCCCCAAAATGGCAGTGGTACATCCACCGTGACTGACATAATTTATGCACAAAGAGCTCCAAAATCAACAGGGAATGTGCTCAATTTACACATGAATGACCACGGCCGTGGAGCTCAAAATGGCCATGGTCACTGAAGACCCCACAACCATGGCCCCCAAAATGATCGTGGCCAGCACACTCCAACTCGCCTGTGGCCATCACCTCGCCTGTGGTGAATTATGCACAAATATCCCCAAAATCAACAGGGAAGTGGTATGTTTTACATGTGAATGACCACAGTCGTGGCCCTTGAAAACTAAATACACGATGATTCCTCCAATTTCCATTACTCCTCCTCACCCTCTCTTGAGCATTCATTACATTCCCCTTGCATTTATGCTCTCCATCCACCATTTCCACCTCATTTCCACTATAGAGACCTAGTTTTCTAGGTTTTCTATAACCCCCTTCATTCTCATGCCCATCATCCACCTTGGAGGAAGGATGTCACCCTACATCATCTAGGAGGTGAAGGAAGATCTAATTTGATCTCCATGAAGTCATATCCCCTTCTTCTCATTTCTTTTGCCTTTTCTTTGATTATGTCTAGCTAAGCCCCTAGTGGTGGGCTATTTGGGGTTAAAATATGACTTTGATACCATGTTGGGGGGAAATAGTTTGTAATGAACTTAATTTCAATCTATGATGATTCATTTTACTTCTATATCATTTCCCATTATCTTACATGTGGTTTTTTCTCTTAAACATAAATTGTGTGCTTTGTGATGTTTGATGACACTTAGCTTCTAGGAGGAATTGGAATGTATGTAGCAATCTTAGGAGTGGCTCCTAGGTCCAGTTAGTGGATCCCTAGCTAGCCCCCTTTGTTCCTACATACATATCCCTCCTTCTACAAGTGAGTGTGAGATCTAAGTATCTAGTGTAAGTGTGATTAGTGCAACTTCCTAGAGCTTTCTAAAGGCTAGATGGCTAGTAGCATGAAGTAAAAGACCCTCATATCTACTCCAATTACTACCCTTGGCTATCAATTTCCCCAATACCACTTACCCTAGAAACCTATACTTGACAAGTCCTATTAGAATTACACCTAGCCCTAGTTCTCCAACTAGTAGTATAGGGTACTGTAATATAACGAAACTTTGACATATTCTGTTTTTGGCCCTTTCCCAGTATTTTCCTCTCATTTCTATCTTTTTCGGCCATGATGCTTAAATTGTGGAATTTATAGTGGTTTGGTGAAAATTTGTTGAATAATTATACCAATGGAAGGGTTTACAAATACCTCGGTGAAATCTTATTTAAGGATCTAAAATATAAAATCACCACTTAAGTGGAACAATGGTAAATAAATCCAAGTTAGAAGTGTAAGACCTCAAATCTTACTTAATGTACTAAACAAGATTAATTATCATAATTAAGTGCTCTAAACCTTAATATAACTTTTTATGTGATTTTAAAACATAAAATTAGCCTAAGTTTCAAATTTGGTTCGATTTGGATGCTGTTTGTGCAAGTTATGCAATTTAGGTACATTCTGGACTTTTATGCAATTTGCCCAATTGGGAGGTTTTCTTTGCAAATTATCACCTAAATTTTAATCCTTATATATTCCCTTACCATTCTTTAGATTTTTAACAATGGGGCACCTGTTTGCACCTTGGTTTGAAGGTGTTTCTCTCCAAGGGCATTATAGAGATTACCCTCTGTATAAATGTGCTTATCTTTAAAAGCTATCAACCAATGGGGTTATTTCTTTGTTTGAAGGATGGTGGGGATGGCCTAGAAGACTCCAGGTGCTTTTAGGACTGACCTTTTAGATACAAGAAGAGTCTATGAGCTGTCCTCTTGCATGGCCATGAAGCCCTAGCCTAAGGACACATGGAAAGCCCCATAGACACCTCATACTTGCCCCCTTCTTTATAAAGCCATGCCTACCCCTTACCACCTCCCAATCCAAGAAGCAATCCTATCCTTCTCTTTCCCACAGATTAGAGCATAATCCCTTCTATGTTTGGCCATGAAATTGTTGTCCCAAGATAAAAGAGGGTGCCTACCTTGGTGAAGAAGGCTCCTAAGGTTCCAAATTTCTCTATTTAGGATTTCTTAAGCTCTTCCTTGGTTATTTTGACCAAAACTAGTAAGAATCCTTCTTTCCTTCCCTATTTTCATGTTGCTAGTCTTCCTTCCACCTTCGTCCACGTCAGAACCATGGCCTTCCATGGTGAAACCCCACCTAGAACCCATTAACACCTCATCTCCATGTTCTTTTGTTTGGGTTTTTCACCTCTAGAGTGGAGAAGGTGCTTCTTGCTCGAGATAGGAGCTTTGTCGGAGAAAACAATCTCTCTAAGCTTGGGAACCTTACTTATTGGACCTGTCCACCTTCCCTAGAGTTTCTTTGGAGGCCTAGGTTTGACTTGAATAATTTAGACTCTGAAGTTGAGGTATGATGTATCCCCTATTCTTCTATGTTGAGCAATTCACCTATGCTTATTCATTCTCTTTGTCCTATGTACATTAGCCTATACACAATGTCTCTTCTTTTTAAAATCATGGTTCATGTGAACTACCTTATTTGATATTGATCATGTGATCATGGATATTCTTTTGAACTCTTATCTTATGCTTTGTTCATGATGGAACTCTAAAGGATGACATGTGATATCTTTTGCCCACTTATGAGGTGGATGTATATGTTGGTCACTTATGTAGTAACTAATTTATATATTCTAACTATACTTTCTACTTGCCTCTACATTTAACATGATATGTGATTTAGTATCACAAGAGTAGTGTAATTAAATTGGATTTTATGGGAGATGTGTTATTTCTTGCTGAGCGGATGTGATATTTCCTACTCTTTTGGGATGAAAAGGAACCTCATACCCAGGGCAAGATGTGTGATTGTTGGCCCATGTTTTTTATACTATTTTATAGATTGGTAGTATTCCTTTCTGTATCAGGTTTCAAGTTTATGAGAGTTGACTGCCTTTGTGTTTGCATTGTTCTAGGTCTATGTTTATCTCACATGCATGCAGGTTGATGATATTGAAAAACACTAGAGGGGGGGAATAGGGTTTTAAAATTATTTTAACAATTATTTAACTCAAACAACCAACCACAAGAATATTGGACAAGGGGACAAGGATTTAGAGTGGTTCCTACCTTAGCAAATACTAAGGTAGTCAGTCCACTACCCGGTTGCTTACCCAGCCGGGATTTGGAAAGAATTTAATTTTATTACCTCGCAAGGACTTTACATAAAATTACAATTCTTTCCCTAAACTCTTCAAGCAGCCTTCACCTTAAAGTAATTGCACCAACCTTGAAGCAGCCTTCACCTAGAAGTAATTGCACCAACCTTGAAGCAACCTTCCTCCTAAAGTAGCTTCCCGTTGCAATAGCCTTCTTGAAGTAGCTTCCCCTTGCAATAGCCTTCTTGAAGTAGCTTGAAGTACACCTTCTCCTCCGAGAAGAACCTTCTCCAATCCGCAGCCTCCAACCCTAGGAGTAGCAAGGAGAATACAAAGAATAAAAAGGAACAAGAAGGAAAAAGGAAATTACAACTTATCCTTTGAAGCACAAGGCTTGATTTTCCTATATCAAGCGTGTAGATCTACTAACCAATGTGTATGGAAGTGTGATTGTAGTGGATAGGAGATACTAGCCTATAGGGCACGAAATTAGAGCAAGTAGAGGAATCGCCAATGCAAGTGTTGCTCAATTTCTGAAAATAGATTGCCAATTGTTAGTGTATGCTCAAGTGCATCACAAGTATAGATTCGGTATATGTAGGTGTCCTAAGGCATGTCCTATTTATAGGAATGACCTACAAGTGCTTAAGGACGTTCTAGACACTTTCTAGGGGGTTCTAAGTGCTTAACTAGCCGTTAGGTATAAGTTAGTTGCATTAGTAACGGCTAGTTACTTTATTCTGCAGTTGCTGTCAGAGTCCATCTCGGTCGAGGAATTGTCGACCGAGATACCTACTCGGTCAAAATTTTGTCAACCGACAAGCTCTCTGGATCAAGTGTTAGTAACGTTCATTTCCAACTGCTAACTACCTTGTCTGATGTGTCTAACAGCTACTTGGGTCATTCTCGGTCGAGAAGTTTGTCGACCGAGAGTGTCTCGGTCGAGGAGTTTGTCGACCGAGATTGACCCTGTTTCAATCGTTCAATTAAGGCACTAAGTTTGTGTATGAGTGTGCATATGTGACACTATTGAAAGGGATGACCTATCTAAGTGTGGTGTTTAGCTAGGGAAGATCTAACGCTTGATTTACATGAAGTCTAAGTACTTGTACATTATATATTTGTACAAGTTTACAATTGATTACATTTCATGACATTTACAATCATTCAAGCATATAGATTCCCTAGAGCTTTGTCATCCACCTCATTCCTGCAACACTCAAGTAGCACGTTAGATTAACAAGAATGAAATGTTTGTCATCATCGAAACAAAGGGATTTATCATAATGTCCAATTTATCCAACAGATATGGGGTGTGTTCCCTAATTCTTTACATGTGCTTGTGTGGCACAATCTTTATGTTTTATTAATGGAAAGTATTCTTTTGTTATCCTATGATTTCAATTCACTTTCTCTTGATACTCACTTTGGCGGTCCTTATCCTTTCTATGGGAAGCCTTTTATATTTGATGTCCTTTATTCCATATATTGCTCAATTTCCTATTTAGTATGCACATACCAGCCTTTGATGATGTCATCTATTTTCTCTTCATCCTGGGGTATGCTTCCAACCCTAGGTGAAGGACTTGGATGATAAGGCATGAAGGTTTTGGACTAGCTTACAGAGTTAAAGCATGGAGACAAAGTTGTTATGGTTTAGATTTCCCTCTACTTAGATCCTTATGTTGAATTATACATGTAAACCCTTATGGGATATTATGATGTACTTTTGTAATCTTTTGTGAAAATTGAATATAGTTATTATTTTTATTCCACTACCACACTTTAGTCTTTTGAAAACCATTATAATAAATTTGGAAAAATTATACCTATTCTAACATACCTTTGAGTGGGTTTGGAATGGATGTTAATTCTTCAAATTATATTTAGTAGGGAGTAGTGATCCCGCCCCCTTACAGGTACATTCTAATAGTACTTGCCTTATTGTTTGGTTTGGTAATATAGATTGAATTGTGATAATTGCATGCCATGTTGACCCCCCCAACTAATATCAAATCACATTCCTAAATGGCCCACCTGCCTAATCCATTACTTGAAACCCTCTTTAGCCTTCTTGCTTGTTAATGCTAGTTTAGCTTAATTGCCTTTGTTTCTTCTAGTTAATTGCTTAGTCTTGCTAGTTAGGTTTAATCTAGATTCTTGCTTGCTCTAGTGTTTAGCTTAGTTCTTAGTTGATAATTGCCTTGCTAGAGTAGAGTAGATCATCTTGCTCTTTCTTAGCTGATTGCTTAATCTAGTTTCTTAGACCTAACTTGCCTAGTGTAATCTAGTCTTTGGTAATCTAGTTTTCATATTTCCATTTGCTTTCTTGCGTGCTTAGTGTAATCATACCAAAACCCCTTTTAAACCCTTCAACCCTAGTCTCCACTTTAGGAACGTAGCCAACACCAACTAATCTCTAGTGCCCCCTCTATCCATGTGGTTCGACCCCCTTTGCTTGCCTCTCACCTATACTATAACATGACCTCGTATGCTTGCGGGAGCATATTTTAGTGTTGTGAGTGAACCTAGTTTGGTGAAATCTTATAAATATCGAAAGATCACATGTGCGTGCAATACTGCGCTTGGGAGATGATGGTGTGATTTGATAAATTGAATATAGTCGTCATTTTATTTCGTTGTTGTTCTTTGATCTCTTTTTGTATATCATCATTTGAGAAGAAAAAAAGTATGCCTATTCGAACATGCTTTAAAGTATGTTTAGATAGACAAGTTACTCTCAAATTTAAGTAGGGAGTAGATCCCCTCTTGGGCCACTCCTTACATTGGGTTGTTTGTCACTTATCACTTCATACTACCATTCCACCATTTTGTCATTTTCTATTCCCACACTACCAACTTGACAACACCAAAGGCCATTAAGGAGTGGAACCACATCCAAGGGTCAAGTTTGAAGGAGGTGCCATCTTACCACTTTGTTTCTTTTATTCTCTCACTTCTATATTATGTGTATCTCTTTCCTTTACTTGCTATTAGTGTAATGATGTCTTTGTTGCAATACATTCTTGTTATGGGCCCTAAAAATTATATGATATAAACTTAAATAATAATTAACTACAAGCTTTACTTTATCTTCAAATGCATCTAATAAAACTGGAATGATATAGAGAATATTAGCATGGCCCCGTACAAGGATGACATGTGCAAATAGATAGAGAAAAGACATGCTTTAGTTGTAAATCATCAGTACTTGTAAATACTTATAGTAATTGTATCACTTTATACATGTTTTGTGTTTGAGCTTGTAGCCTTTCTTGAGTTCGGATTGATTTGTTTTATTGTACTAATGATTGTTGTACTTTTGATTACAATTTATAATCTGAATGGTCATTCTCTAAGATAGTGATTATTGTTAACACTTGTAATTCTCTAGTGGTTGTAGCTTCATTTCTAACCTAGGATTAAATAGTGGTGATAGTTACCGTGTAGGTAGTTATCACTCCATACATTGGCATGTGCCAAATTATGTTTTATTGGCCATTTTTATTGTGTGAGTGATATAGACATCCTCTTGTTTATTTCAACCTAGAGTTTTCCTTTTGGCACTTATATATACTTATTAACCTAATATGCCTTTTTATACTTCTTATTGATTGTTACTTTGTTTATACTCAAAGCATTCAATCTTTGAACATATCTAACTACTCTAAAACACTAATAAAATAGCAGAATCTATAGACCTATGTAACTATAGAACCCGTGATACTCAAAGTATCACCTAAGTATAGCCCTTTCCTAGTTGTTCGACCCTTACTCACCACTTTACTAATATAGATTGTGCACACATAGTGTTCATTATATATTATCAATCTTGGATTTTCATAGGACGAGTTTTTCCTAGCTTAACACTCTAGTACAATTAGCTTTGGGAGTGAAAATAGAGAATTGATACCCAACATAAACAAGAGTGCCTAGTGGTACCTAATACTATTAAGTTAGTGCAATGAGAGTATGAGAAACTCCTACACATTATGCATAGTGCAATGAGGAAGACAAAATATTACACTAGGGTGCTTTCTGTAGAAGGATAGAGAGCACTGATACTCCACCTAAATACCTAAGTTAGTGCATGTGTCTAGTTTTCTACCTACTAGTTGTTTAGTTGTCAAGTAAAATGTAGTGAGACATGTGTATACCAAGGGTCAAATCCCAGATGTACACTATATCCTCATGGTTTATGATAGACGTTCTCTTGGATGGTAAAATCTAAGTGGGTTTAAAAAAATGTAATTTAAAAGATATGATAATTAGTAAGAGAATCAAAATCACACAGAACTGGAACAGTAATGTTACATAATGTGTTCATAGTATAAATGTAATGCTCAAAGTTAATGTGTAGTATATGAATATCATGTATCTAATGTACCTCCAACTATGTTGCATGGTTTTTTTATCTTCTATGATGCTATGCAAATTGTCTTCAAGTTATGGATTTATTTTGTGTTGTAAAAAAGTTGGTTTTATAGAAGTTGATAAATTAAGAAAATCATGATTTTATTCTAGTAGATAGGGGTTGTCTAATTTGAGCAAAGATCCCCATTCATTAATCCAGTAGATCACCCCTCTATGAATAAATTTTTTGGGATGATCTGAATAAGTGAGGATTTACTCTGTTTTGGTGGAGTCTTGCCACAAGCTTGACAATCATGGTACTTGTACTTACTCTTAGTCCACGTAATTGTAGGCCCTTGAGCTTTGTAATTTTTTGTAAGTAATGCAATTTGTATTTCTTGCTAAATCCTATAAGTATAATACAAATTTCTTTATACAATTAAGTGATGCAAGAATGCTTTATGTGAATTAGCTTGATAGAATAAATCATGGTTTGGGTTATTGTAGATGAAAATTTGTTACATATATCAATAACAAATTTTTAGTCGAATGGATTTTTATTATAAAAAAGGAAAATGTTAAAAGGTGCCAGATTAGATGAGAAAAGTCCTAGTATTGGTGTGTAGATTTTGTATTCCTAAGTAGAGTTATGGGTTGGTTTTTGACAATATGTATCCAATGTCTGGACCAATATATACCCATAGAGATGGCAGCTGGTGTTCTTGACTAGAGTTAAGACATAATGCAAAAAGTAAGGTTGAAACCACTAAACAAAGTGAAGGAACGGTGATGTTTTACAGGAAACATTACCTCTAGCATGTCATCTTATCTTTAGAAGAAACAAGATCATCTTCATAGGAACTAGTAAAACCACTGAATAAATTGATTTTGATCATTTTGAAGTGGTCAAAGTGGGATAATAAATATAAGATATTAGTATATGACAATGTGATTGGAGAATATAATAAGAATTCCACATTAGAAAATTGTGGATTTGAGGATAATGAGTAAATGGAAATATTTATCATATTAGTTCTCCAATTGTGTTCCATACTATGGGTAAAAAATCCTCACACAGATACACAGATATTGTTGGCACCAAACCTCATGGCAACCATCAATTATCTAATATCTTGAAACATATATATATATATATATATATATATATATATAGGTATGTATGTAGGTATGTATGTATGTGATTAAGAAAGAAAGATTTTTTACCCCCTCTCTCACACCTGTAACAGAGGTTGAATGCCTGAGAGGGTGGTAAATTAAGACGGCAACTGGGTTTCAAACCCGGGTCCATTTGTTAGAGGACACTATGCTTGACCACTTGAGCCACTCCTTATTGGTCGTATGTATGTATGTATGGGATTAAGAGAGAAATATTTATAACCCCCTCTCCCATGCATGGGCAGAGGTCAAATGCCTGGGAGGGTGGTAAATCAAGGCGGCAACTGGGATTCGAACTCGGGTCCCTTTATGAGGAGACATCATGCTTGACCACTTGAGCCACTCCTTGTCGGCCGTATGTATGTATGTATGTATGTATGTATGGGATTAAGAGAGAAAGATTCTCCCCCCCTCTCCCACGCTCGTGGCGGAGGCCGAATGCCCGAGAGGGTAGTAAATCAAGGGTGTATGTATGTATGTATGTATGTATGTATGTATGTATGTATGTATGTATGTATGTATGTATGTATGTATATATGGGATTAAGAGAGAAAGATTTCTCTCCCCCTCTCCCATAACCCGTGGTGGAGGCCGGATGCCCGGGAGGGTGATAAATCAAGAGATGCTTCTCTGTGTGGTTTCAAACACGGGTCCCTCCATTGGGGACCAGCAGAATTTGCCATCTGGGCTATTCCCTTGTTGACAGTATGTATGTATGTATGTATGGGATTAAGAGAGAAAGATTTCTCCCCCCTCTCCCACGCCCGTGGCGGAGGCCGAATGCCTGGGAGGGTAGTAAATCAAGGTGGCAACTGGGATTCAAACTCAGGTCCCTTTGTTAGGGGACACCGTGTTTAACCACTTGAGTCACTCCTTGTCGGTTGTATGTATGTATGTATGCATGCATGCATGCATGTATGTATGTATGTATGTATATATGTATGTATGTATGTATGTATGTATGTATATATGTATATAGTTATCCCTAATGAGATCTCGAAACTATGATGAATTCCTATGAAATTGTTCATGACGTGAATCCCTTACCATATGTGAATATATGTATGTATGTATATATATATATATATGTATATATGTATATGTGTGTGTGTGTGTTCGGTACAAGTTTTGTTGCTATTTTGTATTTTTAAATAAGGGTAAAACTAAGGAGGGGGAAGAGAAAAAGGAGTATGAGCCGTGTAGCTACTAACTCTATCTATACAATTGTTTAAGGATAAGAAAAAAATTATATACCAAAAGCCAGAGAAAACAACTGAAAAGCTCCAGAATCAAAAAGAACTTTGACGAGATTGTAAAGAAATAGCACTCTGAAAAATACTCCATAAAGTTGTAGTCGATCTTTCCATGTCTTCATGGTATCTCAGATTCCTTTCCAGCTAGATGTAGAAAAGGATACTCATACAACAGATCTTCCACTTCACATCTGAGTTACCAATCATATCAGTCAAATATTTAGGTCGGGAAAAGGATAGGTTGGCCTGGGCAAATTTCCAATACTCATAAAAAAACTACATTCAAAATAGATATGAGAAGTATCTTCATAACTAGATTTACACAAACAACATCTAGACACAAAACAAATCCCAATTCTCTTGATGTAGTCAATTGTTGGCAATCTGTTGTGGAAGATTTTCCACATACTAACCTGGAAACTCCTAGAAATTGGACCTTTCCATATCCAAATAAAATTTAGAGAAACGGCCTCATGAGTTATGATAGCATTCCACACTTTTTTCAACTTAGGCCTAAGTTCCTCAAGGAAAAGGATGCTATTTTCATTACCAGAGGGCTTGGGGAAATCTGGAAGAAAAAAAACTTCAGCATGTACATGTTGAGTCGATTAAGTGGGATGTTCCAATCACAACCTCTAACAATAGAGCTAACTTTGCAATCTAGAGAGTAGCCCAGTTTAAGAATGCTTTCTTTACCCAAAAAATGTAAAACGTTATGATCGACCGAAGGGTCTAACCATAAAAAAATAGTTTTTCCATCAACAACTGAAAACTTAAGAGTGAATCTCTACATTTTACAATCTTCTTGAAGGCCCAAGACATACCGGAAGATATATTTATAGACCAAAAAGATTTGTCTAACATGCACTTCTCATGGACCCATTTTACCCACAATGTTTTTTCTAGCTAAATCCCTGACATTTAGGAGAATAAAAGCAAGATAAGAATATCTAGACTTTTTTATATTTAGACCTCCTTCAGAAATAGGTTGGGTGACATAGTCCCAACTATTGAAATGTAGGTGATTCTTATCAACATATCTCCAAAAAAAGTCTTTGCACATCCTATCTATCTCATTCTGAATAGAAATAGGTAGAGGAAAGGATCCCATCCAATACAAATTCGTAACATACAAGGTCGATCCTATCAATTCTGCTCTTCCAACTAAAGATAATAGCTTAGATTTCCAACCTTTCAACTGCTTCCCAATTCGATCCAACAAGGGTTCACAGGCTACTTTAGACATCTTCCTTAGGAAAAGAGGCAAGAACGGATACTTAGAAGGTAACTTCCCTTCTTTAAAACCACATATTTCAATAAGATGTTGTTTTGGGGCCAATTTGTTGTAGTAAACTTCACATTTCTCTACATTAATATAAAGATCAGAAAGCATTGCAAACTGGTTACACAAGGCAAGAATATTCTCTGCATGTTTTTAATTTTCTTCAAAAAAACCATCAAATCATCAGCAAATACGAGGTGTGAAACATTTAACTTCTTTGATGCAACAATAGGGTCAATCTTTTTACATTCAATAGCCTGCTCCATCAACATAGAAAACCCTTGCATGATAATGACAAAAATGTAAGGGGCTATTGGGTCCCCTTGCCTAATCCCATTTGAAGGTCTAAAAGCAGCAATTGGCTTGCCATTCATAAGAACTTGGTAAGAGGTTGAGCAGAAAATCTCATTAATCCAATCAATCCAACTAGAAGGAAAAACCATTCTGTAAAGTACAACATATAGAAAATCCCATTTGACAGAGTCGTGTGCTTTTGATATATCCATTTTAATACACATCTTACACCCCAAAATTTGATCTACTGAAGTCATGAATAATTTCATTAGATAAGAGAGTTTCATCCTTGATATTTCTCCCTCTAACAAAGGAACATTGATTCTCATTGATAACGGAAGTTAGAATAGCTTGCAATATGTTAGCAAAGATTTTAGAAATGATCTTGTAAACCTCATTACATAAGGAGATAGGTCTCCAGTTCTTTAATTCATTTGAATTAGCTCCTTTAGGAATAAGTGTTAAGAAAGTATTGTTAGCTTCATTAAGGAGTTTACCATTCTTTAAGAACTCTTGAATCGCAAGACTGACATCAGTACCAATGATTTGCCATGTTTTCTGAATAAAAATGGCATTAAACCCATCAGTCCTAGGGGCCTTCTCAACCTTGAGATTCTTAATCACATAATCAATTTCCACCTGAGAAATAGGAGCAGATAAGGAAATCCTCTACTCAAAATTAAGAGTAGAACCTCTTCATTTAAAATCAGCAAGACCAATGGATTTCTCAGCTTTATTGAAAAGGCTATTATAGTATTGAAGAATATAGATTTTAAAATCATCAAGTTCATTCAGAACATGATCCTTCAAAACAAGTTTCCTGATTTGATTCATATCCTTCTTGTTTTGATAGACGCATAGAAAAACCTTGAATTCCTATCCCCTTCTCGAATCCATTACACCCTTGACATCTGTTTGAGAAGCAACTCTTCATTCAATTCAGCTTCTTTAATCTTCTTCATCAAAAGGTTTGCCTTAGTGATAAGTTCGGGGTCTAGAGGAGATAAGTCAGCTCGTTCCTGAGCACAAAGAGCTTTGTCTTTTAAAACCTTAACATTGTCAAAAATATCACCATAAATAGACTGATTCTACACTTTGGTCTTATGCTTGACATTTGCAAGTCTCCTATAAACCTTGTACATAGAAAAACCTTCAATCGGAATTGCCCAAGCCTTCTTTACAATGTTCAGAAAATCCTTATGAGTAGACCAAGAGTTAATGAAATGGAAAGGAGTTCTAAGCTTTCTTTGATTACTCATTTCAAACTACACAATCATGTAGTCACTGACAGTATTTGAAATAGAAGAGCCATGATACTCAGGAATATAGTCTAAGAACAAATTATTATAGAAGACTATGTCAATCTTCAAAGTTATGAATTCACCCACTTCTTGATGGTTATCACAGGCGAAGAAAGCACCTTTAGGTTCAAGACCAAAGATCCCACAAGCTTTAATACAATCATTAAACTCTACCACTGCTTTCTTAGTAGGCGAAAGCTTACCTTTCTTCTTAGAATTCAATCTAACAGAGTTGAAATCTCCTGCAATCAACCAGGGAAAGTCAACAAAGGAATTAACGAATTTGATAGTTTCCCATAAGAAAGACATATCATTATCATAAGAATGACCATAAACATCATATATATACACACACAGAGAAACACACACACACACACACGTTTGATTGTTGCTTTTTTTGTGTGGTGTTCAAATCTACATACATTTGGAGTTCGTACAAAAAAACCTTCAGAATTCGTAATGGATATAGATCCACACTAAAAGCATGACTAGCTGATGAAAAACTCTAACGTAATTTGTTGGGCTATGACCGATTCTTTAGTTTTAGAACTAAGTTTTCTTATAGGAGGATACATTCGCAATAGTAGAGAACGGCTTTGATTGAAGTATACTAAGAGGCATAAATTCTTCTCTTCGACTCAGACCTAGGGTTTCTATATTCGTAGGGTGGTATGGAGTTGCGACCTACTTTTGATCAAATAGGATAAAGCATAAATTCTTCTTTATGAATGAAAAACTTACGGTTACAATTGACTTCATATTCAAGAACGATATTATTTGAATGTCTTTTCTTGTTTCACCCATAGACGTATGACGTGAAAATTAGGCTCCGGATGTCTAGGCAATGGCTGATCATAAAGTGAAGAGTCTTCTACACCCTACGACACTTAGATGATATATGGTGCAACTAGTATATGCTCCCTCTCGACAATGAAGGTACCTACCATTGTATCACTGACTCACTACATAATTATTGTATGTATTTCTTTTATTTAAGATCAACCAGATATTATGTATCACTATATGTTTTTAATAGATAAATCATGCAGACATCCTCTGACAACTAGATGCTTCTGAACTTGCCATTCAGTGCCCTTTTGGCACTCTCTAAATCGCCTAGAAATTGTCCAGGAGTAGGAAGGCAGCTAAGACGGTGGCTTGACCTTCCTTTCTTAGGAAGCCATCCGCTGAGAGACAGCACGCAGGGCGACGCGGGTTTATCAGTGATCATGCTACAGGAAAGCCTGTGAAAGCGAAATGCAGCTCGCCTACAGGACTTGGTCAAATTTTTATCAAAATTAGCCACCTGCATCCAAGTCGTTGTAGTATAGTGGTAAGTATTCCCGCCTGTCACGCGGGTGACCCGGGTTCGATCCCCGGCAACGGCGTTATTTTAGTTTTGGGGACTTATCCTGCCTAAACCTACTCCCTTGTTAAATTTATATCTCTCCTCTTACTGGTATATCAAGGATAGCATAAGTAATACGCCGACATCACATCTTCTGATGTTGGCAAGTGGGGGTACTGTGGCAGGCAACTTTACTTTGTCCATTGTTGTCTGTTCATCCATGCTTTCTTCAACCCCTTTCTCTGATAAGTAGTGCTTCCGTGAAGGGCCTCGGTGGTCCTTTACTTCAGCCCCTTTCCCTTTCTCGATACTTTGTCCATTGTTGTTTCGTTAACTCTTTGCTGGCATGGTGGTTGTTGCGCTCTCACGTGGTGAAATCCGGTTCGGTTGGCAGTGTCCTGTCAGCGAGCTTTTATGATTTCCA
The DNA here is from genome assembly GCA_963693085.1 of Alisma plantago-aquatica. Lineage (NCBI taxonomy): Eukaryota > Viridiplantae > Streptophyta > Magnoliopsida > Alismatales > Alismataceae > Alisma > Alisma plantago-aquatica. The sequence goes on along the minus strand of OY856415.1, from coordinate 413,719,260 downwards.
CCCATACATTATCGGTAGAGCTGGCTGGTTTAAATGTTGGGAGGAAAACTGAAGTATTTTTCTCTTTTTAGTGAAATTGGTCGCACATGTATTTTACTGCAGTCAGGGATGTACCTAGGGGGCTGCTAGTGCTTTAGCTCCCTTCCCCCAATAAATAGTCTCAAATAGATATATTTTTCGTATTAGATAAAGTTAAATATAATGTTTCCAATGTCTTCAGTGCAAGGGCATTAGAAGAAAAAACATGACTAGTGCGCTCATTATTTCTTACACAAATGAAGCATATGAAGGGCCCGTGAAATTTGTTTTTCATGCATTCCTTTCCTATGAATAGTTTTTTTTCACACTATAACCTTAATAAAAAATATGGCATTTTTTTGGAAATTTTATTTTCTAAAAAAGACCCATAAAGACTTTTAAGAGAAATGATAAAAATAATGCATTTCTTGTTGACTGTATAATCATGACCCATGCTCATCTAAGAAAAGATTTATCTTGAGCCTAAGAGTTAACTTTTGAATTTCTCAATATAATTTGTGAGTCTTGAGAATATCTATTTTTCTCTTAGTGCATTTTTTCACTTGAATTGGTCAAGACAGAGGCTTTTGTCAAGAGTGATGTGTTTTTTATTTTGTTTGGGATGTTGTTATCAGTGTTGTATTGGTCCAGATGACCTAAGTGTAATCAATTTTTAGTCCTGAATAACATAGAGTTTCATGAAAAAGGAGAGGTATGTAGAGTATCTTCTATAAGGTAAGTGTTTATTAAGGTACTTCCAGAAATGTTATAACTTTTTATTATTGTTGATGCTTTTACATGGCAGTTGTTTTCTATAGTATTTATTTGTAATGAATTGATACCATGTCATTTCTTTATAAGTAATAAGACTAAGTAGATTTTTTTAAAAGACATTCTGAGCGGAGATGGAGGTTGATAATGTCCCCATCCTCCAAGATCTTGGTCCTATTTATGGTCTCAAATTTACATGTGTATTTTTCTATTTTATATTTGTGCTAACCCAATGAAAATTACATAGAATTTTATTGATGTGTTTCAATCTTGTATAGTGAAGGAATGCATCAAAGGAAGCATGAGGATATGCCAGAAAGGATAGCAATAAGAAGCATGAGACATCCAGCTTTGTTGAGACAATTGGTTCTTTTAATGTAGAGGGAAATCTAGATGGTTGAAGTGATTTTTTCTCTTTTGAATGAAAATAAGGATCATATACGATAAATTCAGACACATGGATTAATCTTCAGCATGCTCGGCCAAGCTATCAGCATCATCCATATCCATTTGTGTCAAGTTGGTGGAACAAGTGTCAGCTAAGGAATTCATAGTCTCCAAGAGGGATTGGATCGTGTCGACATCCTCCTCAAAGTTGATAACACCAATCGGGGTTGATGTATCACCATCATTTTATATGGAGAAGTATTTATGGAGAGCCTTACCTGTGAGACTGAACCAATATCATGTATAAATAATATTTTTCTTTTAGAGACTAAGCAAAGAGTAGATATTGGCTATGATCCTATATTTATTATTATCTTAGATAATATTGCTTATTCCTACTCAGATATTTCAAAATGTATAAGTAGCTAGTTTGCAACCCATATTTTTTGAAGCTAAGAACTCGACAAGAGTTAGATCTATACAAATAGTATAACTATAATACATGTAATGGTGTTATTGTGTTGATTGTAAAGATAATGTTCACAAATGTCTATAGCGTACATAAGGACATTTGAAGGAAATATGACTAGTGTTCTCATTCTTTTTCAAACAAAGGAAGCATATGAAGGGCCCATGAAATTCCCTTTTCATGCATTTTCCTTCCCTACAAAGAGCTTTTTGTACCCTCTTAGGCATAACAAATATGATTTCTTGGACATTTGGTTTTATAAAAATACAACCCATTAAGATTTTTAAGTCCGGATGTGACAAAGAATGTGTGTGTTGTTGATTGTATTATTAGGACCCCATGCCCACCTAAGAAAATGTTTATTTTGAAGCATATAGAGTAAAATTTTGAATTTCTCAATATAATGTGAGTCAAAGGATATTTATTTGTCTCTTAGTGTGTTATGTCTACTTGAATTGAGTAGAAAGGGGGCTTTGTCATGAGTAATATTTTTAATTTTGTTCAAAATCTTGTGGTTAGTGTTGTATTGGTCAACACGACCTAAGTATGACCAATTTTCAATCCAAGACCACATGGAGTCTTAATAGTAAAGAGGTGTATGTATAATATCTTCTATAAGGTTAGAATTATTATTGAGGTATCTCATGTAAAGTGATATCTTTTTCTTGATTTAGATGTGTTTAGATGGTGATTGTTTCCTATAGTATTTATTTTTTATGGATTGGTACCATGTGGTTTTTTTTATGATTGATAAGATGAACCATAATTTTGTTGAAAAGACATTGTGAGTGGATATAGAGGTTCATAATCCCCCATATCCAAGGGATTTGGTCTTATTTATGGTCTTCCAGTTTAAAATGTATATTTTTCTTGTGTCTATATGTGCTACCCCAAGGAAATTACAATGGATTTAATTGATATGTGTTTCAATATTGTATGATAGAGGAATGAAGCTAATAAAGTATGAGGATATGCTAGATATGATGTGATTAAGAAGCGTGAGACTACTACCATAGAAATAAGTAATTACAATGGAAGAATACAACAAATTTTCTATCAATGTTGATTTAATACAACACAACTTATGTAAAACATGTCAATCCTATTTCAATATATGTTAGACTACACTAGGTGTTAAACTATTGTAATATATCATAATAACACAACATGCTCTTACCCATTGTTATAGATCAAAATCATGCAACATGCTTAAAAACTTGTTGTAACATACCCAAGTTATATACAACAACCAAACCCTTTGTAATAATGAGAAAATACAACATATGCTAAATCATTGTGATAGATTGCAATAAAAAAACATGCTATAACATGTTGTAATATACCACAACTACAAAATATGTCTAACCTATTATAATATCCCCAAGTTAGTACAATACACCAAACTTGTACTAATATAAGTGAGACTACAACAAGTATTAAACCATTATAATAGACCGTCATCACACAACATGATCTAATCCCATTTTTATATAACATAATCATACAACATGATCTAACTTGAAACACTTACAAAATGATGAATGTATAAGTGAAAACTTAGTTAATACGCCTCCTCTTCCTACCCAATTATGAATTTCACTTTTCCTTAATTGATCCACATTTGACCCCTTTTATCTATTCCAACCGTCATTGTCATGTGCACTCATACTTTATTCCATCCACCAAAAGTCCTACCTATCTACTCCCTCTCTCCCTTGGTACTTGTTCTTTTCTTCTTCTTGACTCTCAGCTCACATTGTAGAAGGAATCAGTAGTGGTGGAAGGTTTAGTCATGCCAATCAAACAACAATACCTAAAAGACGCCACATACTAGGAGTAGGAGGAAGAGAAGGGAGAAGAGATAGAAGACAAAGATCCCAAAGAGGAGGAACATTGGTAGTAAGGTACAATGGCATCGATTAGGAGGGAGGAAAGGTCAGACTCCTTAGAACATATTGTTGTTTTAGTCTACTCAAATATCCTACAGTGCACCATTTGTTGTGAATTACTCACTCCCCCTATTTGTTAGTGCAGTAACATGCATGTTGCTTATTCTTCCTATTGTGCATCAATGAAAAAGTGTCACCCTTACCCGTCATCATTAGGACCCAGTCATCTTATGGTGCTAGATAAATTGCTTGAGTCCAGAATAATGCCTTACCCCAATGTAAAATATGGTTTCATAGCACACATTGTTTATTATAAGCGGTAAGCTGATAATAGTGTGCATGCATTCCTCCTTTTTTTAGCAAAATGCATGGGAATTCCATTCATCCCGTTCCCCGGTAGGTAAAGAACATTATATGATTGTTGGCTTTGAATTTTATTAAAAATAGCCAACAATAGACCCCTATGTGTTTCAGGTCTGTGCTTGACAAAATCAATCTCCAAGCAGCCCCATCTATTACAACAAATGTGTTTATCTATCTTCTATAAGTATCTATTTTGAGCTATGATTCGCTATCCAGCTCGACGGATGACTCGAAGATAGGCAAGTGATGTGTGTATTTTATATCATCTGTTGGACCACTTTTGGTTGCATTTCCAAATCATTTTCACCAAATAATCACTCTTAATCATGCTATATTTTCCACTTTATTGTTAGCATTACTTGTTCTATGGTTTGGTTTGTAGGTACAACAATTTGACATCAAAATGGGGAGAAAATTCTATAATAACATATATCAACACATTGCCAATCATTTAGACATTCAAAAAATCAATGTTGTTGAGACTGATAAAGACTCCATGTGTCTTAATTAAGATACCTTGTGTCTTAATAAAGTAACATCATGTCTTATTAAAGACATGCCGTGTCTTATTAAAGACACCATGTGTCTCAGTCCAAAAATTGAACCTAGAACTCTTAGAATTGTAGCAACACGACATGCCTTATTAAAGGGACATTGTGTCTTATTAAGGACGTGTTGTGCAACTTTCTAGAACTCAATCCAAACTTCAGTTATCACATTGAACACAATTTGTCTTATTAAAGACACACAATATGACCTACAAACTTTACTCAAACACAAATTTAACTATCTTACACTTATTTATATGACCCCAAGCCATCTTGGGATAGTTTCCACAAACTATTTTGGACCTTTTGGAGTGAGACTCAAGAAAGGGAGAGCCAGGAGGAGTTGGAGGTGATCTAAGGGAGAAAAGTTGGTTTCTCATGAGGGAAACTTCTTCTTTTTCCTTCTTCTCCAAAAATTACAGCAAGGATCTCTGTTGTTCTTTTCTCTCCACTCAGAGGTGAAGCTTTCTGGAGAGTTTTTAGCAACAAGAACGGATTTGTGACTCATTAACCGGAGTTCCAAGTCTATCTTCCTTCTTCCACGGACATTCAAATTTCTTTCCTTCTATTATGATGTCTAGCACTACTTTCTACTGCTTGTATCTACTATCTACAACCATGTATGAGTAAATATCTTATTCTTGGGCATGGGGGAGTAACTCCCATGTCATAACATTGTTGAAAATGAATTTATATATAATGCTAGTTGTTTCATTGTTCTAAGGTTCATCGGTGTTTAATTCTTCTTACATGCTTAGCTGGCCACTTTGTATGTTTGATTTCTACTCTTTGTATAATCTGGTAAGATATGCATAAGAATAAGGAGATGTTCTTTAACTACACTACCTTGACCACAGGAGTGGCTGGGATGTGTAGGGGCACAAAGGTTTGTAGTCTGAATCTTAGTATATCCATGGGAGTGGTATACAAAGTTAGGAATATTCTACACTACAAGGGAGGTGGGTGTAGGATACAAACCTCCCTTGTGTCATTTCTAGCATTTTTTATCATTATTGTTCTTCATGTTATGATATGAATGTGAAACCTTATTCTCAAGAATCCCCAATCCAATTTGATCCTTAATACAAGTGATTTTTGTCTAGTTTGTTTCCTTTTGATTACTTAGTTAGCTAAACAAAACCTCTCTTGTTAAAAAGATCTGGATTGTTGAAGTTTAATACTCTTGCTCCTAACAAAATCTTGCTCCTTAGATGACCTCGATAGTACTACACGCATGCGTATACTTTTAGGGTAGTATTCGAGTTTATAAATTTAAAACTTGTGCACACAGATAACAAGTTTTTGGCATCGTGACCGGGGAGCATCGGTATATTTGTTAGAGTAAGAAGTATTGAATTGTAGGTGAAACTAAATCACACCACCATGTGTCATGTCCACCATCATTTTTATGCCTTTCATCATGATCATCATCATTATCATATTTTTGTATCTTCCATTCTCATTTTTGTACTTCACTCCCTTTCTTTATTTGTAGGACAATATGAGGCGATCCAAAAGGGGTGCCTTCCACATTTCTGGACCCCAAAATTAAGCACACTATTAGAAACCTTCAAAAAGAATGGAGGAGTGGACCTCAATCAGATTTGGAGGACTCGTAGCCATCATCACCAACGTCTTTGCCACCATATTTACCATCCCAACAAGGAGAACAAATCATGGAAGATGATCATCCCCTAAAGGACTTCATGGTTCCAGCCGCTACAAAAATCAATGGGGCTATTACTATCTAGAAATTGAGGTAAATGACTTTTCTAACAGCCCCCCAACTATACTAATGATATAGCATAACCAGTTTGGAGGGACACCAATGGAGGATCCAAACCTCCACATTGCTGAATTTCTGTTGTATCTTAGCACTTTCAAGATAGATGGTATTCCTACTGATGTTGTTTGTCTTCTCTTTGAGAGCCAGCGCCAAGGTGTGGCTCTATTCTTTGCGAGGAAACTCCATCAACAGCTGGGATGAACTCCTCAAAAATTTCTTAGACAAATACTTTTCACCGAGCAAGACCGCACAATTGAGGAGTCAGCTCATCAATTTTTCTCAAAGGCATGGAGAGACCTTGTATGACACATGGGAAAGGTTCAAAGACCTTCTATATCTTTGTCCACACCATGGTTTAAGCAATTGTCTTCTATTGCAAACTTTCTATAATGGTTTATTCTATAGTACGAGGATGTCTATTGATGTTGATGCAAATGGTGCTTTAATGAACAAATCATAGAGGGACACCTATGCCATTATTGAAGACATGGCAATTAATCATTTGTAGTGGAATCCTGAGTGGAGAAGCCAGCCTTCTTCTTCAAGCTCTATTTCTGAAAAGCAAGTCGAAGTAATTTGTGATGCATGTGGAGCAATACACACCCTTCTTCATGTTTTGGCACACCATCACAATTTGAAGAGATATTGGAGCTCCACAACAATGTCAGTTGTAATTTCATCCATCACCAATAATATTTACTGTGCAAGCTGAGTTTGGAGTCCATGCTTGAGACATTTGTCTCAACTCAAATTTAGAAAAAATGATGAGTTTTTTCAACAAAGGGAGCTGTAAGGATGTTATTTCACAACTTTCTTCTAAGGTGGATGGAATTGCCACTCATACTAGGATGTTGGAGAATCAAATTACTAAACAAGCTCTTTTCAATTAAAAAGCACCCTCTGGTTCCGTGCCTAATCAACCACAAATACATTCAAGGAAGACATTCACATCAATTACCTTGAGGACCAGAGCTTCTATAGAAGAACTTTCTTCACCATCACATACAATATCATATGAAGTTGTTGACTTCAATGTAGGCAATGATGCTGAAGATCAAAGCAAGAAATATACATATGATCCTAAGGATGGTTTTTCAAATAAGACAAGTGCCCCCCTCACAACACATCTTTGATACAATACTTGGTGATGACAAAATTCTCTTTAAATCGGATGTTGATTATTTTGAAGAAGAGAATGAAGGGACATACAACATTGAAATCCAGAAGACTATTCATATTGCAAATCACCAGCATCAATCTTCAGACCAAATAAAAGATATATTGACAAAGTGGCATAGAAGCGTATCACAACAATATCCAACTTCAAATCAAAGCAGTGGACCTCCATCTTCATCATTCACCATGACAAGTATCTGGTTGCAATCCTCTTGAGTTTGTTATATGTAGTGAGGATGTTGCAAATTTCAAGCTTAGGTGGGAGCAACCTGAGGCGATCAAATCACCAAAAACAAGATCAACGAATGCGGAAGCGATTAACTAGCAGCAAAGTTTCTAAAAATCACTAAAAAATAAAACTTTTTGTAAAGAGATCTTCAAATGATAAAACTCTTTCATAAGAAACAAAATAAGTTGTTTTACAACCTGATCCATCATTACATCTCTGTAAAATCACATCATGAGTGATTACCACATCAATTGCTCTGTTATCTGTACAAAGCAAGATACAAAATCTCAAGACATTTAAGCCAAAATCACAGATCTACTTAAAACACCTACTTACTCCTAGGACCTGAGAGTACAGAGACGACACATAGGACATACTATCTATAAGACTTGACAGATAGTCTCCACCTGAGAATCACTGTTGTCCCTAGTGTTGCTGCTATTGTTGCTCACCCTCTGATGGGTTCCTTCGTCCTCACCGTCTACCTAAAAAGTCGAATCCCACGGGGGTGAGACAATTTGAATAATTGTCCCAGCGAGAGTTATAACTCTCCACCAGAAGCTTTGTTATTGCAACAAATAGAATAACAATAAGCAATATAATTTTAAATATTCAATAATAGGTTTAACATTGTATAACTAAGTGAAACAACATTCTCTTGAGAAATCATTTCAATTATAACTTAATTGAATATCAAGTCATATCTAAATAAGGAATATGAAGAACATGTATACTAGTTATTCAACTAGAACATTATAAACAATGTATCATCAATCATTCTTTCACGTAGTTCAACCTAAGTAGTTATGCTACACAGATGATTATGTTTTTCAAACATTATTATGTCGTGAGGAGATGAGTTACACCTCTCATACTCCAACCGACCATTACAAAATCGCAATCGGTACCATACATAGGTCATCAGAAGAGCCGAATTCCTATGACCTCATCTTCCTCAGTCAGTGTGAGGATCAACATGCATGACATCTCGTGTCTCTGCTATAATAGCTTTCCAGGGTATTCCGACAACTTCGCTATTAGAGTTACAGTGGCATTCTGTACTCTCTTCGCCATCGAGGTTTTCTTGTTTATCTCACACCGATGCGACATTAACAACATCATCCGGAGATTAGTGATACATCATCCCGGCATAAACATATAATGAAGGATTGATGGATTAAAGGTACATCTTACATCAAATCCTACATTAGGACGTAAGGATATTCACATCCATAACCCCAACATACTCAAAAGTATGCTCTCCAGGAGTTCCCTTAGGAAAACCTGTTTCACCATCATTAAACTACTGACAATGATGGGTCTATAGTTAGGGCTATACATGATATCATTATACTTGATTATTTAAATACATTATGGCATTCTTTTAACATCAGGCATGTTTTCAAACATAAACCAATAAGACAATTTCCATAAAGAAAGAGTACTATTTGTATCAAGTTCATGTTACCGATTTTCAACAATGGGATATCAATCCCTAATCATCTCATCATTATGATTCAGGAATATGGGTGTTCAAACCCTTAGATCATCAAGGTACTTGTTACCAGATCTCTAAATGGTCAACGCCTGATCAACCCATCCAAACGGTCTTGGACCGGTTGCTTCCAAACGTTCTTGTGAAACCGTTTGCTCTCAAACGGTTTTGAAACCGTTTGCTTTCAAACGATTTTGCAAATCGTTTGAGCAAAAGGTGGGAGATCGTTTGCTAAAGCAAGATTAGGATATACTTTCAAAATAATGTCATCTTCTTCTACCTCAAGAACAGGGACTGTTCTTCACGGAATTGCTTGTAAGAACACATAGATGTGTCTAAAGAAGGAGAATAAGCACCGTTTTCATGGGAAGAAGATGCATAAATAAAACTTTAAGGTTTAGAGTTATAAAACCCGCCTTAGGATCAGATCTAGAGCTCCAAGCTTCATAGATTTAATGGTGGCTTGAGCTCCACAGGTCTTCCAAGGTCCGTTCCTCAAGATTTGGATGGAGAAGATGGCTAGAAAGAAGAGTTGTGTAAGGAAAACTAACAAACCAACCTCGTGGTAGGGTTTCCTCCATGAATTCGAGCTAGGTGATGGTCAAAGCTTACCTAAACCAGCTTGGTCGTTTTCCTCTGTTCCTAAGCTTCTCCCTAGTCAGCCAAAGCAAGAAGATAAGTGAGGGAATGAAGGGAAATGATCCCTTGCTTTGTGGAAAAAGAGTTACTTATATACTTTTGGTTATTTGCAAGGCAAGGAGAATTATTTCCTTTATTTCTCAACTAAATCCACCAAGCCCTTCTCCACTTCTTGGACACGTTTCTCCCTCCATGTTACATGAAAAATCCCTCTCTCAACCAAGGTTAAGGAAAAAGGAACCAAACACCTTACTAATTTGCATATATAAAAGGGTCATTTTGCATATAACTTGGTTATTCAATTATAAATGTTATCTTTCTTATTTAATCATTCAAATGAGGCGCCCTCCTCATTTTCATTGCTCTATTTGATGCCAAGAGTCATAAAAGATACTCTAGATGGTATATTTTACATGTTGCACCCTAAGTCTTGGGTAAATTGCACTTTACACCAAAACTAGGTTTTAAAGCACAAGGATTGCTCTATAAGCTATATCTTGGTGCCCAAGCTTGTGGAATCCATTCCACTACATAATATTCATTCTCATGATGCCTTATCATCAGAGGAACATTTTAACATGCGCAATTTTGCAAGTTAACCCCTCTTATTGGGTAATTTGCACATTAGTCCATATTTAACAAAACAATATTACAACATTGTTCAAAAAGGGCTGAAATAGAAATATAAGTTCCTCAAAAACTTTAATTACATATCAAAAGATAACCACAAGCATCTAATCACATATTTAAGCAAAACACCTAGGGTTAGTTCATAACCCAGGTCAGGAATGTTAAAAATTATCCACCCCTTACAAGGATTTCATCCCTGAAATCAACAAAACATATTAAGAGAAAAGAGTAGTGTGTTTCCTTCTTATTTCTTCTTCTAGTTCCCATGTGGCTTCTTCAACACCACGGTGATTCCAGAGGACTTTCACAAGACTTATGTCTTTCTTTTTCAACTTTTTAATTCTTTTATCAAGGATTGACACTGGTCCTTCCTCATAAGATACATCATCATTCAACTCTACTTCCATGGATTGCAGGACTGATTGTGTATCAGGGTGACATTTCCTAAGCATGGAAATGTGGAACACAGGGTGTAGCTTCTGTAACTCTGGTGGTAACTCTATCTTATAGACTACTCTTCCAATCCGTTCAATGATTGGATAAGGCCTTATAAACCTAGGAGCTAACTTTCCTTTCCTCCCAAATCTCAGAACTCCTTTCCAAGGTGAGACTTTAAGGTACACTCTGTATCCAACCTGGAATTCTAAAGGTCTATGACGTTTATCAGCGTAAGACTTCTGCCTATCATGTGCAGTCTTTATCTGTTGTTGTATTACTTTAATCTTCTCTGTGGTTTGCTGCACAAGATCGGGACCTAACAGTTGGTATTCACCAATTTCATACCAACATAGGGGTGATCTACAATGTCTACCATACAAAGCTTCATAAGGTGCCATTTCAATGCTATGTTGATAGCTATTATTGTAGGGAAACTCTACCAAGCTTAGGTGCAGATCCCAACTCCCTGTAAACTGAAGAACACATGCTCTAAGCAAATCTTCCAAGGTATGTATGGTCCTTTCTGACTGTCCATCAGTCTGAGGATGAAAGGTTGTATTAAACCTTAACTGTGTGCCTAGAGCTTTATGAAGTCGCTCCCAAAAATGACTCGTAAACTGGGGACCTCTGTCGGAAACAATGGTGACTGGGACTCCGTGCAGTCGTACTATCTCTTCAACATACAACTGTGCTATCTTCTCAGTAGAATAGGTTTTTTTGACAAGCAAGAAGTGTGCTGTCTTTGTCAACCTATCAACTATTACCCAAATAGAATCATGTCCTTTGCTTGTCCTGGGTAGGCCAACGACAAAGTCCATGGTTACATGGTCCCACATCCACTGTGGTATGGGCAAAAGTTGAATTGTTCCTGTAGGCTTCTGGCGTTCAGCTTTAACTTGCTGACACACAGGATGCCACATAACAAACTCAGCAATGTCCTTCTTCATTCCAGGCCACCAATACATATCTTTTAAATTTCGATACATCTTGGTGCTTCTTGGATGCATGACATACATCGAAGAATGAGCTTCTTCCAGGACTAACTTTCTCAAGTTATCCACATCTGATACTATCATCCTACCATGATAACAGGCTACTTGGTCATCAGAGTCATGGAAACCATCTCGTTTCTCATTACCATACTCCGCTCTAATCTGTTGAACAGCAACATCAACTTGTTGTGCCTCCTTGATCTGCTCTCTCAGAGTAGGTTTTATATGCATCTCAACTATCAACCCGGCTAACAATGATACTTTCAACTGTACAGTGTCTTGCCTTAAGGAGATAAGCATATCTCTCCTAGAGCATACCAAGGAATTTAGTTGTGCTCTATCTAAGGCTGGTGTTGCTGATTTCCTACTCAAATCATCAACAACCACATTGGCTTTACCTGGATGGTAATCAATTGTACAATCGTAGTCTTTGATTAACTCCATCCAGCGACGTGGCCTCATGTTAAGCTCATGTAGAGAAAAGATGTACTTAAGGTTCTTATGATCAGTGAAAATCTAGAATGTCTCTCCATAAAGATAGTGTCTCCAAATATTCAAGGCATGAACCACATCAGCTAGTTCTACATCATGTTTCGGATAATTCTCCTCGTGTTTCTTAAGTTGTCGGGAAGCAAAAGAAATCACTTGTTTATCCTGCATCAACACACATCCAAGTCCATTCTTGGAGGCATCACAGAAAACTATATATCCTTTCCCTTGCTCATGTAACACAAGCATAGGTGCACTTGTCACCTCTCCTTCAACAACTGAAAAGATTGTTGACACTTATCACTCCAAACAAAAGGAACATCCTTCCTGGTTAGCTTAGTCAAGGGTAAGGCTATGGAACTGAAGTTCCTAATGAACCTCCAGTAATAGCCTGCCAACCCTAAGAAATTATGGATCTCCTTCAGTGTCTTCGGCTGTTCCCATTGCAGAACAGATTCTACCTTTTTACGGTCAACACGAATACCCGAGGCAGATATCACGTGTCCAAGAAAAGATACTTCTGGCAACCAGAACTCACACTTACTAAACTTAGCATATAGCTTGTGTTTTCTTAGCAGAGTTAGAGCCTGTCGAAGATGTTGTTCATGCTGCAGAATATCTTTACTATAGATCAGGATGTCATCTATAAAGACAATAGCACATTGATTGAGAAAAGGTCGGAAGATTCTATTCATGAGTTCCATAAATGCACCTGGTGCATTAGTTAGTCCAAACGACATAACTGTGAACTCATAGTGACCATACCTCATCCTAAAGGCAGACTTTGGTATGTCACTATCCTTAATCCGCAACTGGTGATATCTTGATCTCAAGTCTATCTTTGAGAAGACGGTTGCATCACGCAACTGGTCGAAGAGATCATCAATCCTTGGCAGAGGATACTTATTCTTTATTGTTACTTTATTTAACTGACTATAATCAATGCACAACCGCATTGACCCGTCTTTCTTCTTAACAAAGAGGACTGGAGCACCCCAAGGCGAAGTACTTGGTCGGATGAAACCCTTCTCAAGTAACTCTTGTAGCTGTTTCTTGAGTTATGCCATCTCAGTAGGCACCATCCTATATGGTGTTGTGCTATAGGTTGTGTGTCTAGAATTAAATTGATTTCAAAATCAATTTCGTGAGGCGGTGGCACACCTGGAAGTTCTTCAGGAAATATATCTTCAAATTCCCTGACTACAGGAACTTCGGTAGGGTTAGGACTATCCATGGTAGTATCTACCACATGTGCCAAGAATGCATAACATCCTTGCCTCATCAGCTTCTCTGCAACCATAGCTGACACAAGACAGGTGGGTAGAATCTTTCTCTCTCCTTGAAAGATCCATGTGTCACTATCATCAGCAAACATAGCTTGCTTGATTCACAATCCAAGATAACCTTATACCTTTCTAAGATATCCATACCAAGGATTATATCAAATCCATGCATCTCAAGTGGTATAAGATCCACTTGAATGCGATGTTCAGAAAAGAAGAGGATGCAGGGAGAACATACCTCTTGCAACACATCAGACCCCCTCAATGGAGTTTCTAGAAACAAACTATCTGCTCTGTAATTGATTGTCATATTGCAGTTACGAACCACTCTTTGAGTGATAAAGGAGTACGTAGCACCCGGATCAATTAAAATAGATACAACGTAAGATGTAGATATATATGAATATAACAATTCCATCCGACCTGCCACAACCCGAGGGTTGATCACTCCATCAGGTGGATTCATCGCATAGAATCTTGCCATCGCCTGTGGTTGATTCGGTGTCGATGATCCAGCTTGGGACGCTTGTCCACGCCCTCTAGCTCCTCCTGGAAACTGTCTCCTTTGAGATCCTTGCTGACTCTGCCTCTGTGGTTGAATTACACTCACTTCTCTAGCTCTACAGTCTTTCATCAGATGTCCCATCTTCCCACATATATAACAACTTTTGTTCAGTTGTTGTGCTCTGGGTGGTCCTGTAACCGACATAGATGCTGAACTGCGAGCTCCTTCTAGTGGTAGGCTTCGTCCTCTACCCCTATTCGACATCCACTGCGTCTGGGTATTGGATCTAGGTGGTGGTGTAGGCACAGAAAACCTAGGTTTCTTGAAACCTTTTGATGAGGATCCTTGGAACTGGGGATACATCCTCTTGTTCTGGGTCTGTCTCTTCTCTACTATAGACCTCTCTATCCTTCTGATAGACTCTACCAAGGTAGCAAACCTTTCTCTATTCTCTAGGGCAGACACAGGAGTAGTCAACTCAGGGTTTAACCCTTTCTCAAAATGCCTAACCCTTTCTTCATCTGTAGTTGCCATGTGTGGACAGAACCGCAATAGCTCCATGAACTTAGCCTCGTACTCACTAATGTTCATTGGACCTTGCCTTAACCTCTCAAACTGAGAGATTTTCTCATCCAGAAATGTCTTAGGGAAATATCTGTTGATAAATTCCCGTCAGAAGACTTCCCATGAAACTTCTACACCAGGCCTCTTCTGTTCTTCCATGGTGCACCAATGACCAGCACTCCCTTTGAAAAGATATACAACATGTTTAACCTTCTCTGCTTCTGGGATGTTCAGGATTCTAAAGGCCTTCTCTAGTTCAGTTAACCACAAGTCAGCATCTGCTGGGTCAGCTGTTCCAGCATACTCTGTGGCTCCAACTCAGCGAAGTCGTTCAAATGTCTTGTCGATTCCTTGTCCTTCAAGATGGGTAGGTGCCCTAGATGCATGTATAGGCATCCTATCAGTTATATGTGTCATGAAAGTCATAAACTGCCCAAACATGGTCAGGACGGTTGGGTTCCCCATGTCAGTTGGAATGAAATGGGGTGGTTCAGGCACATGTTCTTCTCTATCTGGGTCTCTTGCACCTCTTCTTGGTGCAGAAGAACTACTCCCTGCAACGTGCTCTTCGTGAGGTCCAGACATATTTAGTTTTATCTTCTTCTCCTGAGGAGCAGAAGACACTATCAGATATACTGGAAGACACTTAGAACAAACTTAACATCCTAAGTCCTCTGTCCCTATAGACTCAACGAACCTAGAGCTCTGATACCACTTAATTGAGGCGATCGAATCGCCAAAAACAAGATCAACGAATGCGGAAGCGATTAACTAGCAGCGGAATTTCTAAAAATTACTAAAAATTAAAACTTTTTGTAAAGATATCTTCAAACAATAAAACTCTTTCATAAGAAACAAAATAAATTGTTTTACAACTTGATCCATCATTACATCTCCGTAAAATCACATCTCGAGTGATTACCTCATCAATTGCTATGTTATCTGTACAAAGCAAGATACAAAAATCTCGAGGCATTTAAGCCAAAATCTCAGATCTACTTAAAACACCTACTGACTCCTAGGACCTGAGAGTACAGAGACAACACATAGGACATACTATCTACAAGACTTGACAGACAATGTCTCCACCTGAGAATCACTACTGTCCCTGGTGTTGTTGCTGCTGCTGTTGTTGCTCAGCCTCTGATGGGTTCCTTCGTCCTCGACGTCTACCTAAAAAGTCGAATCCCACGGGGGTGAGACAATTTGAATAATTGTCCCAGTGAGAGTTAGAACTCTCCACCAGAAGCTTTGTTATTGCAACAAATATAATAACAATAAGAAGTATAATTTTAGATATTCAACAGCAGGTTTAACATTGTATAACTAAGTGAAACAACATTCTCTTGAGTAATCATTTCAGTTATAACTTAACTGAATATCAAGGCATATCTAAATAAGGAATATGAAGAACATGTATACGAGTTATTCAACTAGAACATTATAAACAATGTATCATCAATCATTGTTTCATGTAGTTCAACCTAAGCAGTTATGCTACACGGCTGATTATGTTTTTCAAACATTATTATGCCCTGAGGAGATGAGTTACACCTCTCATACTCCAACCGACCATTACGAAATCACAATCGGTACCATACATAGGTCATCAGAAGAGCCGGATTCCTATGACCTCATCTTCCTCTGTCAGTGTGAGGATCAACATGCAGGACATCTCGTGTCTCTGCTATAATAGCTTTCCAGGGTATTCTAGCGACTTCACTATTAGAGTTACAGTGGCATTCTGTACTCTATTCTCCATCGAGGGATTTCTTGTTTATCTCACACCGATGTGGCATTAACAACATCATCGGGAGATTAGTAATACATCATCCCGACATAAACATATAATGAAGGATTGATGGATTAAAGGTACATCTTACATCAAATCCTACATTAGGATGTAAGGATATCCACGTCCATAATCCCAACATACTCAAAAGTATGCTCTCCAAGAGTTCCCTTAGGAAAACATGTTTCACCATCATTAAGCTACTGATAATGATGGGTCTATAGTCAGGGCTCTACATGATATCATTATACTTGATTATTTAAGTACATGATGGCATTCTTTTAACATCAGACATGTTTTCAAACATAAACCAATAAGACAATTGCCATATAGAAAGAGTACTATTTGTATCAAGTTCATGTTACACATTTTCAACATTGGGATATCAGTCCCTAATCATCTCATCATTATGATTTAGGAATATGGGTGTTCAAACCCTTAGATCATCAAGGTACTTGTTACCAAGTGACATACTATCATCAAGTCATTTAACAATATGACCTTGATTGTTACGACCCTATCTGAGCTTAATTGGTAAACTAGGGTTTACCTAGACAATTGCAAAGATTAATTATAATAATCATTCCTGAAATCTAATTAATGACGATAACACAATTAGGATGTTTTAACTATGATAAGAAGTCTAAATGTTCTTTTGTCTTGAGAATTAGGGTTTGAGAAACATAAACCCTAATCGGCCCAAAAATAGGGTTTTGATAATGCTTGAATACAGAATTTGATAAGTAGAATGTCTCACTAAATGATTTTTAGTAATTTATGTATAAATCTCATTTACTTCAAATTTGGATATGATTTAGATATATAAAATGTGAACAACAATGGAAAATATCATAATTTTTGAAGAATGCTCTGACCTGTTTGTCGGCCGAGTTTCAAACTCGACCGATCACAATTTCAGAATTTTACAGCAGTGTGGTAATTGAATTTTATCTTTTTATTGGTATATCCAATTGATCTTAAATTTTAACAGTATTTGATAAATACAATTTTAGACACTCTGTTAAATTGGCGTAATTTTTGAATGACTTTTGAATCCCTACAGTAAAGGTGTCGGTCGAGTTTGTGCAGGACAAACTCGGCCGAATATATTGCTGACTGCAATATAGCAGTGTACTGTTCGATTTTTAATTAATTATTGGTAACTCCAAATGATCCCAAATTTTAACAGAATCTCTATAGATCAATTATAAACAACTTTATAAATTCTCATAATTGTTGGAGAAGGTTTGATCTCTGAAATAAATGAATTACAGTAACTTTTGTATAATTGAATATTCAGCTAATATAATTAAAGTTGAGTGTTGGGTCAATTTGCAATTGACCCAAGCAGCTCAAATTGACTAATAAGGTCGACCACACACACAAACAGCTCTCATTATTCGTCATCCATTCTAGAGAAACGAGCTTCTAGAGAGAGAGGGAGAATTAGGGCTTGAGTGGAGAAAGTGGGGGAAATTGCTGAATTAGGGTTTTGCGATTCTAGGAAGGGTGAAATCAAGTAAGTTCGGATTCCTTGCATAGACTTTTATGGTGAATCTTCTCTATTATGTCAAGATTCCGTCCATGCTCTAATTTGATCCAAGAGGATGTCCAAATTCCCTCTTTTCTCACCCTTTCTTCATAATCCCTCTTTTTCAAGGTTCCCGAGTTGAATGGAAGAAGAATTGGGAGATTTGCTAGGGATTTGAGGGGAATTCGAGATTCCCTGAGTTGAGCTGCAGTTGTGAGGTGTTTTCACACCTTAGGGTGAGTGGGTTCTTCCTTCAAACATTCTAATGCACGAATTTGATTATAACATTCAAATCCCTAAATGCTTAACATGTAAATTCTAAATCCTGAAATGTCCATTTGATTTAAGTTATTGTAAATTGATATGATATGGATTACTTCTGTGTTTGAATGACTTCTAAATGGTAGATTCATATCAGAAACGTATACAACACTTCCTAGTGAGGATTTTTTTAGATTTATATCAAATGATGTAATTAGGGTTTGACCTAATTGAGATATCGCTAGAGTTTCAACCTTATTGAAAATGACTAGTAATCCTATAAGTGGTTAGGATGTACCTCGTGGGTTATCTTAACTGAATCTTATTCTGGATACATGATATCGTAGTGATGATATGGGAAAACCTAAAATTTAGTTAAATTTCCATGGTTGCATGTCTATATTGATTGCATACGATTTGTTGGAAACAATCTTTATTTAGTGAATGCTTATATCCTATGAATTCCTTATGAGAGCCATGTGACAAGTGAATGAGGTAAATGAAAAGGTGAATGTGGCAAATGCAACCCTAAGAGTAGGGTGTTGGCATGTGATGAATAAATAAGGTAAATGAAACCCTAAGGATAGGGTGTTCAATGAATCATGCTATGGTAATATGATAGGTCTCGATATGAGATGTGGTGATGCTTAATTGTTAAATTGTATGTTTCTAGTGCATTTAACTTTATATGCTTGTTCTCCCTGAAATGATATTTACATACTGCATGGCTTCTTATATTTCAATACATATCTCGTAAATTGCAGGTGATGAGATATGACATGACCTAGAAAGGGATGTTACTGAGACATGGTATATGTTGAATACATGAGCTATGATATTTATCTGTTAATTAATTAATAGAATAGATGCCCTAACACCGTAGAACCCCTAACATGTGTCTGCGATTTAGGGGTGAAACTCGTGTTGCAACATTATCCGTGCGATGTCATGGAGACACGAGGATAGTAAGGCAGTGTCCAACAACAACGCGTGCTTGTGTCACGGTGGCACTGGAGGAAAGTGGGGGTTATTGCAACATTATCCGTGTGTGTATCATGGAGATAACCCCGTGAGACTCTCTGCCTGTGTGCTCAGGTTTGCAGAGTCTGGAGCACAAGTGGTTGTGCAGCACACGTGGTTGTGCATTGAGGCCGTGGAGCCTGGGGTCCTGTAGCAGAGCAGGGCTGAAGTCAGACTTAGCATTTCCCGGATGTGTCGCTAAGTCTTGTACGGTGGGGCCGTAGCATGAACTTGTTGCGGATCTTTATATGCAGAGTACACTGCATATATTTAGGGAATAATATAAAATATGATCATATAGGTTCACAGAGTTCCTTATATATGAAAGAGTTATGGAAGACTAGAGCATAGTCTTCTAGTAGTTACTCTTTGGATGCAATATTTACATTCTTTGATATTTCAATTATATTGTTTTAGAACTGCTCAGTGTAGTATTTAATGTTGTTAAATTTCATATCGTTTACTCAAAATTATATCTGCAATCACATTAGTGCATTAGTCTGTTTCCATGAAGTACTCATTCACTGAGCGAGTAGGCTCACCCCTCTACTCAAACATTTTAGGGTTAATCGCGTGGACTTGAAGATGGTCAGAGCATCAATGTAGACTTGCCACAGGAATCAAGTACAAGATTAGTTGAGTCAGTCGGTCCTTGTCACTCTAGGTCCTCAGTAAAAGATAAGAGAGAGAGTTGTAAATACGATGTGTAATGTTGTTCCTCTTTGATATGTATGCTAATTAGCAAGTTTCATATGCATAATGAGCGAGAGGCATTATGAATGTTTATACATGTATCTTTTCTATTAAAGTCTGATTAATAAAAGAAATGTTCAGATTCCTTTGTTAAAGATGTTATGTGGTTCAATGCGGGAAAACAAGAGTTTTAAAAGAAAAGTAAAAGTTAAGGGTGTTCTTTGTGTTAATTATAAATCCTTTCTTATGCCCTAATCTCATGATTTGAGGAAATTGTGAGATCGGGGTGTAACAACTTGGTATCAGAGCTTAGGGTGAGTTGTCAAGGACCATTAAGTTAGTAAGTTAGAGTCCTATGTGTGGCAGATAGGAGATGGTTGATGTTAGCTTTAGGGATTTGAGTATTTGGATATCCTGGCCCGATATCTGAGTACTTGGATCAACCAGTACAAGCTACTCTGTCTATTCTCTCACGTATACCCTGGCCAGGTATACAGTGGAAGAATGGGCTAGAGATGAACCCTAGAAATGTTAGGGTTAGAAAACGAGAAAAGAAAACAAGAATTAAGAGCATAAATGTAAAAGGAGATAGAACTTACATTTCATAATGTTGTTTTTGTTGGAAATGTATAGAAATGCTCTTATATGCTTGAATTGAAATATTCAATACTTTGAAATATGGGTCTTTAATATCTGTTGTACACTATGCAGTTGTAGCATTTATTGATTTCACTATTTGTAACAAGTAGACTAGAATTGACCTTTGAATGAGCTTTTGTTTCTATAGTCTTGCCTGCTGATTCGAGTGAAATTGACATCAGCAGGTCTGTTTAGATTTCAGTCTGTACACGATTCGGCCGAGTTGTATGTAATTCGGCCGAGTTTCCTTTTTCAAGAAATCTACCGGCAAGTTGATCGGCCGAGTTTCAAGCGGATCGGCCGAGTTGTGAAGCAATCGGCCGAGTTTCTGACCAATCGACCGAGTTTCTGAGCTGTGAGTGGCAGTTCAGGAAGTATGTGATCCTTTGTAATTCTTGGCTTCAGGACTTCAGGTTTGGCCTGGTCTGGTTGGCAGGATGCGTTATTAGGATCTAATGAATCCTATCAATAGCATAATAAGAATATAATTGGAATAATTAGACCCACCTCAGAGTAAGAGTGTACATACAGTAAGATGTTGAAACATATGGGCAAGATCAGAATAACTAAGAATTAGTTGAAACTGATATCTGAGGTTCAACTTTGGGATCTCAAAGGTGAAACCCTTAATTGGGAATAATAGAACATGATAAGAAGTTCATAATCAGTTTATTGATTAATATTACATGAACTATACATGTGAAATATAGAAGAGATATGTGAAATGTATGTATGTATGGTTCAAGATAACAAGAATCAATCATGAAGAATGAATCATAGAATAGAGTATAATGCTTTTATGAACCCTAAAGCAAAGGCTAAGTAGAAGAATAGGGTTGAGCATTCAATAGGTCCATAGAAGTAAAGAGTCTTTAAAGGAGTAAAGGTAAAGAGAATCGTATGAACATGTAATTCATAAGACTAGAACAACAAATTAGTTTCTAAGCAAAGGACATAGGTGTAGTTTAACGAATGAATAAGTCATACAAAGGTAGACTGTATTCAGAAGAAAAAAAACTTGATTGAAAGAGAAATTATGTTTGATTCATGCATGATCCACTTGATGTAAAAATGAAGAATATGTAATGTATTCAACATGAGTAAAAACTAATAGAAGGACTATTAATTTAGGATGTTAACTTCATAATAGTATAAAGATAAAGGAGGAAATATGTGCAACATGGTATACATGACCACACATATGAATAAGCAACATGGTCATAAGAGAAAAATTTAGAATTAAAGATGACAGGTTAAAGAGTAGTATAGGGAAAGAGGACTATGAAATGTAAGAAAGGGTTTGAAATATGATGGAGCAGTTATAAAATAAAGAGGTTGAGAGATTCAAGCAAGTGCTAATTAATCAAATATCTCTGTTGATGACTAAGTAAATCTACATATGAGAATGTATTAGGGGATGTTTGAATACAAGTATTCTAAGTCTTAAAATCATCTTCTCTTTCATATATTCCTTAATGAGAGCAAGGTGGGAATGAAAGGATAAGAGAAAATGAATCATACATGGTGAATAACTACCTTGGTAGGGTCATCTGGTGATACGGTTTGGATGATGTCAGAACATATGGAGAGATACCCTGAACAAGGTAGTCATACTTATTCACTCATTTTAATAGAAAGGGATGATAATTAGATTGTTTGGACAAGTAACCCTAATGAGGTGTAGCTTGTTATACCTAGCTCTAATATAACTGAGTGATGGTAATTGAGTATGATTAATGCTTGAATGACTGATACAATTGTGGATTACTTTATTACTGTTGTTGAAACCCTAAAATGATATAATACGATGGTTACACTTTGAATTGTGTGTGGGCCCATAACCCACAGATCCCAGGACCGAAACAGGATAGTATGGAATGAGGTGGTAATGCTTCACCTCATGTATCCATGACCCAATGGGGATGCCAAGAGTAGTATTGTGCAATCTATTGTTGAATCTAGTCTTTTAATTCAAGACTGTTTTTCTATTTGAATAGCACTTGATTAAAGTTTAAAACAGTATGGTGAACTTGCTTTTGTCACTTAAAGGTGATACAGAACAATAGAACTCTCTGAGCAGCATAAGTTGAGATAGCTGTATCAGAGTATCAGAGTTGCGCAGCGAAAGCGTGGTGGTTTATCTTTGCATTCTATGTTTTTCTGTGGCATAAAGAATTTGCTTGATATCATTGAGAACTATTTGAAATATGTTGTGATTTGGTAAAGAATTAAAAGATCTAATGTTGAAAACTACATTCAGGTATGAAATACAAGAATATAATGACATGGAAGGCTTTAGAAGCTTAGAATAACCTTGAATGTATCTTTCTTGTAGGTTTATGTTTCGAGGACGAAACATTCTAAGGGGGGAGAGTTGTTACGACCCCATCTGAGCTTAATTGGTAAACTAGGGTTTACCTAGACAATTGCAAAGATTAATTATAATAATCATTCTTGAAATCTAATTAATGACGATAACACAATTAGGATGTTTTAACTATGATAAGAAGTCTAAATGTTCTTTTGTCTTGAGAATTAGGGTTTGAGAAACATAAACCCTAATCGGCCCAAAAATAGGGTTTTGATAATGTTTGAATACAGAATTTGATAAGTAGAATGTCTCACTAAATGATTTTTAGTAATTTATGTATAACTCTGATTTACTTCAAATTTGGATATGATTTAGATATATAAAATTGAACAACATTGGAAAATATCATAATTTTTGAAGAATGCTCTGACCTCTTTGTAGGCCGAGTTTCAAACTCGACCGATCACAACTTCAGAATTTTACAGCAGTGTGGTAATTGAATTTTATCTTTTTATTGGTATATCCAATTGATCTAAAATTTTAACAGTATTTGATAAATACAATTTTAGACACTCTGTTAAATTAGCGTAATTTTTGAATGACTTTTGAATCCCTACAGTAAAGGTGTCGGTCGAGTTTGTGCAGGACAAACTCGGCCGAATATATTGCTGACTGCAATATAGCAGTGCACTGTTCGATTTTTAATTAATTTTTGGTAACTCCAAATGATCCCAAATTTTAAAAGAAGCTCTATAAAACAATTATAAACAACGTGCTAAATTCTCATAATTGTTGGAGAAGGTTGGATCTCTGAAATAAACGAATTACAGTAACTTTTGTATAATTGAATATTCAGCTAATATAATTAAAGTTGAGTGTTGGGTCAATTTGCAATTGACCCAAGCAGCTCAAATTGACTAATAAGGTCGACCACACACACACACAACTCTCATTCTTCGTCATCCATTCCAGAGAAACGAGCTTCTAGAGAGAGAGGGAGAATTAGGGCTTGAGTGGAGAAAGTGGGGGAAATTGCTGAATTAGGGTTTTGCGATTCCAGGAAGGGTGAAACCAAGTAAGTTCGGATTCCTTGCATAGACTTTTATGGTGAATCTTCTCTCTTATGTCAAGATTCCGTCCATGCTCTGATTTGATCCAAGAGGATGTCGAAATTCCCTCTTTTCTCACCCTTTCTTCATAATCCCTCTTTTTCAAGGTTCCCGAGTTGAATGGAAGAAGAATTGGGAGATTTGCTAGGGATTTGAGGGGAATTCGAGATTCCCTGAGTTGATCTGCAGTTGTGAGGTGTTTTCACACCTTAGGGTGAGTGGGTTCTTCCTTCAAACGTTCTAATGCACGAATTTGATTATAACATTCAAATCCCTAAATGCTTAACATGTAAATTCTAAATCCTGAAATGTCCATTTGATTTAAGTTATTGTAAATTGATATGATATGGATTACTTCTGTGTTTGAATGACTTCTAAATGGTAGATTCATATCATAAACGAATACAACACTTCCTAGTGAGGATGTTTTTAGATTTATATCAAATGATGTAATTAGGGTTTGACCTAATTGAGATATCGCTAGAGTTTCAACCTTATTGAAAATGACTAGTAATCCTATAAGTGGTTAGGATGTACCTCGTGGGTTATCTTAACTGAATCTTATTCTGGATACATGATATCGCAGTGATGATATGGGAAAACCTAAAATTTAGTTAAATTTCCATGGTTTCATGTCTATATTGATTGCATACGATTTGTTGGAAACAATCTTTATTTAGTGAATGCTTATATCCTATGAATTCCTTATGAGAGCCATGTGACAAGTGAATGAGGTAAATGAAAAGGTGAATGAGGCAAATGCAACCCTAAGAGTAGGGTGTTGGCATGTGATGAATGAATAAGGTAAATGAAACCCTAAGGATAGGGTGTTCAATGAATCATGCTATGGTAATATGATAGGTCTCGATATGAGATGTGGTGATGCTTAATTGTTAAACTGTATGTTTCTAGTGCATTTAACTTTATATGCTTGTTCTCCCTGAAATGATATTTACATACTGCATGGCTTCTTATATTTCAATACATATCTCGTAAATTGTAGGTGATGAGATATGACATGCCCTAGAAAGGGATGTTACTGAGACATGGTATATGTTGAATACATGAGCTATGATATTTATCTGTTAATTAATTAATAGAATAGATGCCCTAACACCGTAGAACCCCTAACATGTGTCTGCGATTTAGGGGTGAAACTCGTGTTGCAACATTATCCGTGCGATGTCATGGAGACACGAGGATAGTAAGGCAGTGTCCAACAACAACGCGTGCTTGTGTCACGGTGGCACTGGAGGAAAGTGGGGGTTATTGCAACATTATCCGTGCGTGTGTCATGGAGATAACCCCGTGAGACTCTCTGCCTGTGTGCTCAGGTTTGCAGAGTCTGGAGCACAAGTGGTTGTGCAGCACACGTGGTTGTGCATTGAGGCCGTGGAGCCTGGGGTCCTGTAGCAGAGCAGGGCCGAAATACTACTTAGCATTTCCCGGGTGTGTCGCTAAGTCTTGTACAGTGGGGCCGTAGCATGAACTTGTTGCGGATCTTTATATGCAGAGTACACTGCATATATTTAGGGCATAATCTAAAATATGATCATATAGGTTCACAGAGTTCCTTATATATGAAAGAGTTATGGAAGACTAGAGCATAGTCTTCTAGTAGTTACTCTTTGGATGCAATATTTACATTCTTTGATATTTCAATTATATTGTTTTAGAACTGCTCAGTGTAGTATTTAATGTTGTTAAATTTCATATCGTTTACTCAAAATTATATCTGCAATCACATTAGTGCATTAGTCTATTTCCATGAAGTACTCATTCACTGAGCGAGTAGGCTCACCCCTCTACTCAAACATTTTAGGGTTAATCGCGTGGACTTGAAGATGGTCAGAGCATCAATGTAGACTTGCCACAGGAATCAAGTACAAGATTAGTTGAGTCAGTCGGTCCTTGTCACTCTAGGTCCTCAGTAAAAGATAAGAGAGAGAGTTGTAAATACGATGTGTAATGTTGTTCCTCTTTGATATGTATGCTAATTAGCAAGTTTCATATGCATAATGAGCGAGAGGCATTATGAATGTTTATACATGTATCTTTTCTATTAAAGTCTGATTAATAAAAGAAATGTTCAGATTCCTTTGTTAAAGATGTTATGTGGTTCAATGCGGGAAAACAAGAGTTTTAAAAGAAAAGTAAAAGTTAAGGGTGTTCTTTGTGTTAATTATAAATCCTTTCTTATGCCCTAATCTCATGATTTGAGGAAATTGTGAGATCGGGGTGTAACATTGATTGTAACAATGCAGATGGTCTTCATGGCTCATACAGCCTATCCATCTCAAAAGTTACCTTTTACTAGGCAACATAACTTATCATTATTTTCAAAGCATAAAGAAATGCTTTTAATGAATGTGGCATCATAACCCTTACCTGGCTATGATTATCTCTTGATAACAACCTGCATGACTAATATAATTGATAACATGCACATTTTATCTATATCAGCACAATACAAGTTCTTTTCAAATTAATCATAGAACACCACGACCGTGCTACCTTGCACGGTCGTTGTTACAACCCCAATTTTGGGTTCATTTACTGAGAAATATAATTTCTCATATTAAAGATTTTGAACGAATAAATGATATAATCTATTTTGAATGAATGGATTTCATTTACAATAGCCTCTTTGTTTGATTTGTGGGCTTTATTGGCTATTGGGCCTAATAACAAGGATATTCAATTAATTAATGAATAACTGAGAATTTGAGATGAGAAAGGTATGGAAACCTTTAGAAAGAAAATCCAAGGAGGATTTCGTGCCACTTGGGTTCCTTGGGTTCCCAGGAGTCGAATGTTGCAAAGAAAAGGCAATAAGAAAGGAAAATATCAATTAAGTATTTCCTTGTTAATAAAGAAATTGAAAAGATTGATGAAATGTGGAAAATATGTGAAAAGATGAATAAATGGGTAATCCTTAGTGGAATCTCGTGTCCCAAGGATTCCTAATAATAAAAGGAACACTAATGAGGAAACTAAGAGAGAAATAAAGAGAAATCCACAAAAGGAAATATTTTAATAAGAAATAAAACAAGATAATGAGAATAATGCATATTGATGCATTTAAGGATAAGGAGTATTCCATTAAAAGAAATTTAGAATTCTTAAAGTTTCTTGGGTGCCAAGCTAAAGGAGAGGAAAGAGAAAATAGCAAATTTGCAAAATAAAAAGATAATGTGTTGCATTATTAATGAATGATGTAATATTGTTTTAAAGGAAGTATTTCCTACTCCAGGAGGTATATAATTTCGTGCCAACACAAGAACAAGTAAGATAATGGGAATAATCTTCGAAATCCTAACATCAAAAGGAGAAAGAATACTAAAGAGACATGAGAGAGAGAGAGGGAGAGAGAGCATGCTTTTAATGAAGGAATCGGATTTCTAGTAGGAAAGAACGTTTTCCTTCGTGAGCAAGCATCGTAGGGCGTTGTACCCTCATCTATAAAAGGAGAAATAGCCATGGGCCGAGTCCAAGAGAGAGATTCCACGTACTCTCCTTCCTTCTTGCTCTTCTTCTTGTTGTTTTTGGCAAAACCCTAACCAAGGAAACAAGGGGCTGTTTTGGGGGCTCTTGACGGCTATGGGGGATCTTGATGAAGGCACGAAGCAACACTCAATGTTTCGGGTAGCCAGCTGTATTCCTCTTACTTCCATCTTCGTTCAGGGTAGCTAACAGACCTGCAGGCGCTGCTACAGTGAGCGCCGCTACCAGGCCGACTCCGGCCACCTCGGCCAGAGCTGGAGATCACCGCGGGTAGGGTAGGCGGTGGCTGGGGCTCTGGAGTGGGCGCTGGTGCTCTAAGGACCGAGAAGGAGGGAAGAAGATGACCGCGAAACCCTACAGTCTGCGGCAGCGCAGGGTAGAAGACGACCCAGAGATCCAAATGACCACGTTACCCCTACGAGATACAAGAAGCGACTTGCCATACCAAGGGCATAAGGGTAAATTGGTTATAACCTCCAGCAAGCCGCGTTGCACGGACCCGGGCGACGTGGCACTCTGTGATTGGCCAGAAGTAAGTGTTTCTTGTTAAATTCTCAACTAAATAACCGTAGCTCGGATAGATGCACATTATATATGAATTTTGATCAGGAGAACGAGAGGAATCCACTAAAATATAATTAGATATTGATTCCGTTCCTAATTGCAAAAGTACTTTAAGTTAATGAAAAGTGTATTAAAGTTAGGATTAACAACCCTAAATGAGGTTAATGATGGAATCTATGATGCCTAATTGGTTAGTTTGAAGTGTTAATAACCTGTTAAATGATAATGTTAGATTTAAACCTAATCTAAATGAAGACTTGCCTGATTTAGGGTTATAACTCATATGAGAATGATTTAATAATTTAGAAACCCTAATTTAAGGTAAAAGAAGATAAGATCATATTTAGATTGAAAAATGTGAAAATATGATTGTTAAATGATAGTTCTAAGTTATTTGTATATGAAAGTCCTTAATTTAGGATAAATACCCTAAAAGTAATGATTAAGGTCTTTTCATGAATAAAAGGTGGAATTGGTGGCAAATTGAGTTCATATGGTAATTAGATCCAAATGAGCTTTGAATTAATGATAGATACACATAATGATCTTGTCATGAATTAATAGGGATAAAAATAGTAGCTTTAATGTAAAAGAAGTTTAATGAAATTAACTGATGAGTAATGTGCCTTTAAATATGGAAATAAGGTTATATGTTGTTGAGATAACCTTAATATTGGAGAATAGATAAGATAACTAGGGTTTTTGAGTAATCACATAAAATTAGGGTAAAAGGTGAAGGGAAACCCTAATTGTAAAATGAAACCCTAAAATGGACACAAAACCCTAGAAAGTGAATCCAAGTAAATAGAGTAGATTCTTGATGAAGTGTGTAACAATAGAGTACATATTCTTTTCAGGAATTATGTGATGATTGAATTACTTTCTTGGATCTGTTGATTGGCTTGATTGTATACACATGAAGTATATGTTGAATAATCTGCATGACTCATCAAATCAGGTATGTGGTTACTCTTATGACTACCCGAATTAGTTTTCCGGGATTTTATCGATGTTTCCATCGTGGCTTGAATTAAACTGTTGGATGTATTTAATTCATGCAAAGTATAATGTGAATATGACTATCACATAAGAAATATGCCTACTAGCTCAGATCCTAGTCCCCTCTGTAGCTTTATAGATTAACCTAGTAAATGGCTACCAATGAGGGTAGGTCCATCAGGTCATTAAATGACTTAGTAAATGGCTACCAATGGGGTAGGTACATCAAGTCATCATGAGTCAGGGATTGGTCTAACTTTGGGTAGGACCATGCGACTCCATAACCCTAGGTATTGGCTACCTGTGTTGTAGGGCCATGGGGGTAAGGATCTACCATATGAGAGAGGTAGTATCCACGTCCACTGCAGGGACGTTACAGAGAAAGGGGATAGGCAAGGATTGAGTAGTATTGCTTAAAACATAATTTTGGTTGTTAAATGATATTTGGTTGATTACATTGTTAACATAGTTGCACAATTATTGTTTCCCCCACATACCAGCTTTGGCTGACCGACGTTTTGTTTGTCGGCATTTTAGGTACAAATGAAAAGAACAAACAGTAAAGTGGCATACGTGGAATTAAATGAAAAATAACGTGCACAGGAGGATTAGTTAGATTAGCTTCTTCATGGATAGAAGTTTAGAAATCCCAGTTTTTCCAAGGTAAGACAAGTTTTATTTTATACCATTTTCAGTTTAGCTGGTAAATTTTATTAATTGTTATTGATTATTTGTCGAACCTTTGATCCTGTAATTGAATAACGGCTCTGTCCTTCGGGTCTCCCTTAATTGGGGGTTACCGGGAGGTGGGGTCATTACAATTGGTATCAGAGCCCAGGTTCCTCATCTAAGCTTTAATAATTATTAAATTTTATAAATTCTGTAGAACCCAAGGGAGTTATTAGAGGATTTTCCGAAAGACTGAGGTGTCTAGAAAAGGATCACATCCGGGGGCTGGCAAATTTTTCCTCCGCACCGCTAGTCGGAATACGAGGACTCCCGGATCGTGTGACTGCCTGGCCGATGTCTTAGGTTAAGACTTGAAGTAAGATACCTTTAGGACTCTCTCATATTATTCACCCCTTCTCAACTCAAATTCTATTAAGGACCTTAAGGATTAGGGTTTCCTCTCTTCTCCTCACCCTCTTGAGGTATGGGTAAGGTTGATAAGGATTAAGGAATCCTCCATCAAATTAATAAAAAGCATGTAAATAAGATGTCATGGACATAAGCTTAATAGAGTAAGCGTAAAGGAATAGATACATGCTTAGGTCGTATGACATGAGTTGTCATTGTCCTTATGAGAGATCTGAGGATAGACCTCCTTGGCAGGAGGATGTGTAGAGAGAAAGTTAAGCTTGGAGGTAGAGACTTCCATTAAAGGTAGAGACCTAGCACATCCTTTGAGGATGATGGTAACCCTAACCCTAAGTAAAGGTTAGAGAGAGGGATGACGTGATGAATTAGATGTCATGATTGACCGAGTAATTGGTAGGTCATGCCTTGTGATGCCATAAGAAGGTAGATGACCTAGTACCTTTGGTGACCCAACCCTGGAGAGGGTCGTGCGTGCCATAGCAAAGGATAGCTCCTTCGTGGATGAGGTTAGAGAACCTATAGTTACCCTATGGGCTTAAGCAAGTAGGGTATAGCTTGATGAAATCCTGGTTAAGAGTTCGTGAGGGATGGCTTATGAAAGGGGTATGGATGCTCTTGAGCCAAACATGAATGGAGAATAGGATTCAACCACATAGGGGTATGCTTGTGAGCATGAGCCTTCATGGAGAAGGGACCTCTAGTAAGTATGGTTGGAGGTGGAATTAGCACTAGAGGGAGGAAGCAGAACCGCAACAGGGAGGTTGGAAGCCTAAAACCTAGAAACATGAGGAATAGTGAGGAGTCAAGAATGATGCGACCTAAGTGGATGATGGTGGTTGCCTTATGCTTGATCCCTGAAGGCTGATGATATCTTAGTTGCCTTTAGAGGAACCAAACTTTAGAGAAAGAATGATGCTTCTGGAACCTATGTGCCTATGGTATAGGAGTTTACCTGCTGAGATGAGACAAAGAGTGCCTTAGACCCTGAGGAGTGTTAAGTAACCAGTTATGAGGCTGTATACCTAGTTGGTTGTCCTTGAGGGGGACTCGACTTTGTGGCGTTGCTCATATGAAAGGATCGTGGAAGTACATGAGATACCTGGGATATGCTTGATTCATGGTTAAGAGTTTGAGCATGCAGTTGGATACCCAAAAGTGAACATAGGGTTCCTAGGCCTAAGAGGGGAAGCGGTGTATCCAATGCTCATAATGAGATTTGAGTCTCTATTTAGTTCGAGCATGGTAATCCTCAGGTGTAGAGGTAAATGAAACCCCTTAGGATAAGGGTATGTTTGATGAACCCTTCACGACTAAGTTGAACTAATGTTGAGGATGAGAACAAGTTTGACCTAGCATGGTTTATTAGGTGATGAACTTGTGCTTTAATACCTGTCGGGTTAGACATGCTCGTGCGAAGGTAAACCCTAAGGACAGTTGTGACCTTGTCGTCAAAAGGTGTAGTTTCCTCCCATCCTGGGAGAGTGACCCTTTGGTAGGGAAGTTTACCAGTTTGGTTGGTTTTGAGGTAACCTAAGGAGGTTTTGTAGGATCTTGAGAAGCTAAGTGAAGAGTACAATGCATGAGAATGAACCTATAGACCCATAGATAACCATCTCTAAGTGCATATGCATGTGTTACCATGAAGGTAACCGGTATGGGGCCTGACCAAGGTAAGCAGGTCGCCATGATCCCTGAGAAAGGATGAAAGTCAGTCATGAATGCAGAGAGAGATGATGAAGGATTGGGTAAGGTTCTAAGTGGACATGTACTATGTTAGAATCCTAAGTCTATCCAAGGGTCAGGTAGGGATAAGACTGATGGAAGAAGGAGTCCCCTAATTCCCTAGTTGCACATGACCATAGGGTCGGGAGGTAACAACTATCATTGTCTGAGGGCCATGGGTTAGGAGATTGATCACCTTCATGAACTCATGGGACCCAAAGGGCATATGAGTAGGGCACTCTCGAGATGCATAAGGAAAAAGGGATGACCCCAAAAGTGCCGGCACCCTATAGACCTAGAGGAGATGACCAAGGATTGTGCTTGGACCAAGTATGTTCGAGACCAGTTTTCCATGGAAGTAATTTTGAAATCATGATGTTTGTGATATAGAGGCATAAGGTGCACGTTTCAGCTTGGATTTGAAAGTGTACGGGCAAGGTGGGCTGTACCATCTCTACTCTTGGAACGGGACGAACTCTGTATTTGGAGTGCAGCCAAATGCTTATTTCTTCTCGTTATGGGAGTGAGAGATAGGACAGTACTCATGCCTTACACTAAGGATAAAGATGATGTAAGTTGGAACGTAGCTACAAGGTATGATGATAGAGATGATAACATACCTGGGTAAAGTGAATGATACATGGATGGTTCTCAAACACTAAGAGAGGTAGTGTAGCCAGCTTATGAGGATGTTTTATCAGGAACTATGTGGAATTTCCAGATTAACCAAGGTCAAATTCGATCACAGTGGGTATGAGCTTAGAGTTTCTTGCTGAATACAAACTTAGAGTTTGAGATGAGATGATAAGTAGAATCCATGGAAGAGTATGTCTTCAATGTTACCTAATACCGAAGGATGTGAAGTGGAGATAGAGATGCCCAGTTTGGCTAGAAGGGAGTTGTTAGGCTAACCCTACATTTGGAAAGAAGATGTGTTTTGGCTAACACTCAGATGTAATGAGATAGGTTGAACAAGTTAATGATTGTTTGGTTAGCCAGTCTAGTCCTTGACGTAGTGAAAGCATGGTTTAGAGCCTCAGATGCACTTCTCTGGAAGGAAATGTGATGAAACTCTGATTAGAATGATTTAGGGTTTATGAGGTATCAAGCTTGAGGGATCATGACACACTGGAGATCATGATCTTAAGATCACCATATACCATGGTATTACTGAGATGGTAGCACTTTGGATGCTTAAGATGAAGATGCATGCGGCTTGTGGTCATGCATGATAAAGGTAAAGGACGAATACCAATAACCCAGTGTACCAATATAGAGGATAAAAGAGTCCCTAAAAAGGAATGAGAGTTCATCACTATGTATGATGTGGAAACTCTCCCCTTAACCAAGGAAGATCAATTAGGGTTATGGTAGATCACCTTACCTAGATGACAGGAAAAGAAGAGTACTATCAAGTGACAGATCAGGTTGAATTACTTATAATAGAGAAAGAAATGGTTCAACAACACCATGATGTGAGTTAAAAGAGTTCTTGAACATGATTAGAAGGTTTACTTCCATGTGGAAGAAGTAGGTACATGAAGAACTCGTCTTAGTACCATTTATCACCCTAACTAATGAGTAGTATGATCCAGACTAGAGGGTCTGATGAGAGCAAGTGTGCTTGTTCAGGGTGATACAAAGAGACAGTTCTTAAGATGTGATGTTAACCACCATATCCTTTATCGAGATGTAAGAAGGAGGTTGTGTCGGTCACCGCTTCATTAAGATGATGTTGGTGAAGGAGGCCTCGTGAAGGTCATAAAAGAACCACAGTGTGTGCAGATGAAGTTGCTTGATCATGCAATGGATGAAAGAGAGAGCCCAAGGGTGACATGAGTCACGAGCTGATGCAAAGCAGACTGACATGCAGTTCACTATGGGAGAATATGTGATGTGAAAATCCGACCCCTCTAAGAAACAACTGATAAAGCTGAGTCCCTGATATATGGGTCCATTTGAGATGGATTGGTGGAGATGGTTGTGTTTAACCTTACCCCTCAGGATAAAATGATGTGTTACATGAGTCCGATCTAGAGCACTATGTGAGGTACCCAAGCCATGTGTTGAGCCCTGAACCTATTCAGCTTTTGAGAGGATGAAATGTCCTGAGTCACCTATGAGGGTACGATATACCAAGGTAAGAAAGAACTCAGATGGAAGAATATGAGATAATGAAGGTTCTTGGGAAACACCATGGAAAGGGTGAAGCCACATGGGAGCCATGATGGACATATGAAAGGCTTATCCTGTTTGTTTGCTTGCTTGATGGAATTTTGAGGACAAAATTCTTATAAGAGGGGAAGGATGTTACAACCCCAATTTTGGGTCCATTTACTGAGAAATATAATTTATCATATTAAAGATTTTGAATGAATAAATGATATAATCTATTTTGAATGAATGGATTTCATTTACAATAGCCTCGTTGTTTGATTTGTGGGCTTTATTGGCTATTGGGCCTAATAACAAGGATATTCAATTAATTAATGAATAACTGAGAATTTGAGATGAGAAAGGTATGGAAACCTTTAGAAAGCAAATACAACGAGGATTTCGTGCCACTTGGGTTCCTTGGGTTCCAAGGAGTCCAATGTTGCAAAGAAAAGGCAATAAGAAAAGAAAATATCAATTAAGTATTTCCTTGTTAATAAAGAAATTGAAAACATTGACGAAATGTGGAAAATATGTGAAAAGATGAATAAATGGGTAATCCTTAGTGGAATCTCGTGTACCAAGGATTCCTAATAATAAAAGGAACACTAATGAGGAAACTAAGAGAGAAATAAAGAGAAATCCACAAAAGGAAATATTTTAATAAGAAATAAAACAAGATAATGAGAATAATGAATATTGATGCATTTAAGGATAAGGAGTATTCCATTAAAAGAAATTTCGAATTCTTAAAGTTTCTTGGGTTCCAAGCTAAAGGAGAGGAAAGAGAAAATAGCAAATTTGCAAAATAAAAAGATAATGTGTTGCATTATTAATGAATGATGTAATATTGTTTTAAAGGAAGTATTTCCTACTCCAGGAGGTATATAATTTTGTGCCAACACAAGAACAAGTAAGATAATGGGAATAATCTTCGAAATCCTAACATCAAAAGGAGAAAGAATACTAAAGAGACATGAGAGAGAGAGGGAGAGAGAGCATGCTTTTAATGAAGGAATCGGATTTCTAGTAGGAAAGAATGTTTTCCTTCGTGAGCAAGCATCGTAGGGCGTTGTACCCTCATCTATAAAAGGAGAAATAGCCATGGGCCGAGTCCAAGAGAGAGATTCCACATACTCTCCTTCCTTCTTGCTCTTCTTCTTGTTGTTTTCGGCAAAACCCTAACCAAGGAAACAAGGGGCTGTTTTGGGGGCTCTTGACGGCTATGGGGGATCTTGATGAAGGCACGAAGCAACACTCAATGTTTCGGGTAGCCAGCTATATTCCTCTTACTTCCATCTTCGTTCAGGGTAGCTAACAGACCTGCAGGTGCTGCTGCAGTGAGCGCCGCTACCAGGCCGACTCCGGCCACCTCGGCCAGAGCTGGAGATCACCGCGGGTAGGGCAGGCGGTGGCTGAGGCTCTGGAGTGGGCGTCGGTGCTCTAAGGACCGAGAAGGAGGGAGGCAGATGACCGCGAAACCCTACAGTTCGCGGCAGCGCAGGGTTGCGCTGGGTAGAAGATGACCCGGAGATCCAAATGACCACGTTACCCCTCCGAGATACAAGAAGCGACTTGCCATACCAAGGGCATAAGGGTAAATTGGTTATAACCTCTAGCAAGCCGCGTTGCACGGACCCCAGCGACGTGGCACTCTGTGATTGGCCAGAAGTAAGTGTTTCTTGTTAAATTCACAACTAAATAACCGTCGCTCGGATAGATGCACATTATATATGAATTTTGATTAGGAGAACGAGAGGAATCCACTAAAATATAATTAGATATTGATTCCGTTCCTAATTGCAAAAGTACTTTAAGTTAATGAAAAGTGTATTAAAGTTAGGATTAACAACCCTAAATGAGGTTAATGATGGAATCTATGATGCCTAATGGGTTAGTTTGAAGTGTTAATAACCTGTTAAATGATAATGTTAGATTCGAACCTAATCTAAATGAAGCCTTGCCTGATTTAGGGTTATAACTCATATGAGAATGATTTAATAATTTAGAAACCCTAATTTAAGGTAAAAGAAGATAAGATCATATTTAGATTGAAAAATGTGAAAATATGATTGTTAAATGATAGTTCTAAGTTATTTGTATATGAAAGTCCTTAATTTAGGATAAATACCCTAAAAGTAATGATTAAGGTCTTTTCATGAATAAAAGGTGGAATTGGTGGCACAATGAGTTCATATGGTAATTATATCCAAATGAGCTTTGAATTAATGATAGATACACATAAGATCTTGTCATGAATTAATAGGGATAAAAATAGTAGCTTTAATGTAAAAGAAGTTTAATGAAATTAACTGATGAGTAGCGTGCCTTTAAATATGGAAATAGGGTTATATGTTGTTGTGATAACCTTAATATTGAAGAATAGATAAGATAACTAGGGTTTTTGAGTAATCGCATAAAATTAGGGTAAAAGGTGAAGGGAAACCCTAATTGTAAAATGAAACCCTAAAATGGACACAAAACCCTAGAAAGTGAATCCAAGTAAATAGAGTAGATTCTTGATGAAGTGTGTAACAATAGAGTACATATTCTTTTCAGGAATTATGTGATGATTGAATTACTTTCTTGGATTTGTTGATTGGCTTGATTGTATACACATGAAGTATATGTTGAATAATCTGCATGACTCATCAAATCAGGTATGTGGTTACTCTTATGACTACCCGAATTAGTTTTCCGGGATTTTATCGATGTTTCCATCGTGGCTTGAATTAAACTGTTGGATGTATTTAATTCATGCAAAGTATAATGTGAATATGACTATCACATAAGAAATATGCCTACTAGCTCAGATCCTAGTCCCCTCTGTAGCTTTATAGATTAACCTAGTAAATGGCTACCAATGAGGGTAGGTCCATCAGGTCATTAAATGACTTAGTAAATGGCTACCAATGGGGTAGGTCCATCAAGTCATCATGAGTCAGGTATTGGTCTACCTTTGGGTAGGACCATGCGACTCCATAACCCTAGGTATTGGCTACCTGTGTGGTAGGGCCATGGGGGTAAGGATCTACCATATGAGAGAGGTAGTATCCACGTCCACTGCAGGGACGTTACAGAGAAAGGGGATAGGCAAGGATTGAGTAGTATTGCTTAAAACGTAATCTTGGTTGTTAAATGATATTTGGTTGATTACATTGTTAACATAGTTGCACAATTATTGTTTCCCCCACATACCAGCTTCGGCTGACCGACGTTTTGTTTGTCGGAGTTTTAGGTACAAATGAAAAGAACAAACAGTAAAGTGGCATATGTGGAATTAAATGAAAAATAACGTGCACAGGAGGATTAGTTAGATTAGCTTCTTCATGGATAGAAGTTTAGAAATCCCAGTTTTTCCAAGGTAAGAAAAGTTTTATTTTATACCATTTTCAGTTTAGCTGGTAAAGTTTATTAATTGTTATTGATTATTTGTCGAACCTTTGATCCTGTAATTGAATAACGGCTTTGTCCTTCAGGTCTCCCTTAATTGGGGGTTACCGGGAGGTGGGGTCGTTATAGTCGTGCTACTGATGAACTACCACGACCGTGTTGCATCACCACGGTTGGTTTCTAGGGTTAGGGTTTCCCTATTCAATTCAATTAGGGTTATTCAACCCTTATGACTTTCAAAGGTATACTGATTACTCATTTTATAATTCAAGAACAGAGCTTCATGCTTAAAAGCATAACCCAAATTAGGGTTTACCGTTCACATCATCACATTTCCCTAGATTAGGGTTTACTATTTACATTACTATGAATTAAGATCATATCATCATCATTTATGATGATTGCTTCCATTAATGCCCTCAAATTAGGTTAAGATTCATTGACCATCATAATTAGGGTTTCCATGATCTCACTATGAAGGATCATACCCTAATTAGATGTATTCATACATATTGGAAGTATATTACTTGATTTCCATACATATAGGGAGTATTTTCTCTCCTCCAACTATTAGATGATGTTTACATCACTCTTGATTAGGTTAAGTCAAGTCAACTTTGACAACATAAGTTATGACATCACTATTATGGTCATTAGGGTTTCCTTGATCAAGGGGTATTAGTCATACTATCACACCAAGGGTAATTTTGTAATGTTCACCATTTCTCATAACATGCATTAATCCACTAATTAGTTGGTCCCTTAATGACTTTAGGTATCTCTAAGATTTAAGTTAATTAACCACTAAACCATTTTAACCTCTAAAGCATCAAACGTTCTTGACCTTTTCAAACCTCAAATGGTTTTGCACTTTCAACCTCCAAATGGTTTTGAAACCGTTTGGGGTTGTTGACCGTTTGTTGACTTTTGAAACCGCATGGTAAAGTACACACTCAAGACCGTTGGCCCTAGGTGAGGTGAAGACCGTTTGGTCTTGTTGACCGTTTGGCCAACTTTGACTTTGAAACCGCATGGGCAAATTGATCTTGAAAATGCATGGTCACCAAACAGTTTGGGATTGTTTGGTCCCAAACGGTCTTGAGATTGTTTGGTCCCAAACGGTATTGAGACCGTTTGGTCCAAGCCATCTCAAAACTGCATGGACCAAAAAGTGTCTCAACCATTCCAATTGAGTTAGGGTTTCCAATGTTGAACCCCTCAATCGATCATGCAATGGTTAGCCACACATCAATTGAGTCAATTAGGTCAACCCTCAACTGATTTGACCCTAAATTTACCCTCAATTGATCATCAATTGATCATAAATTAGGGCTTGGACCATTTGAATTAGGGTCTAGAAATGATCACCCTTCAACATGTATCAACATGAGTCTAATTGACCTTGAGACCGTTGAACCATCATTCAATTGGGTCATGACCTGACCCCAAACGGTCTTGGGATCATTTGGACATTCTCCAAACGGTCTTGAGACCGTTTTCTCAAGTCAACACCAAAAACTAAGTCATTCTATTAAGGATTGAACCCTAGATTTGATCACCTAAATCAGCACTTAATTATTCAACAACTTATTATGATTGGACCTTCAGTTGGTCAACCCCACTTAACCCTAGACCTCCAAATGGTCTTGGGTGATCACCAAACGGTCTTGAGACCGTTTGGGTGATCCCCAAACGGTTTTGAAACCGTTTGGGCCACTCAACCCAAACTTCAACATGATTGCATTATTGAAATCAACAATAGACCCGATTAGGGTTTAAGTGAGTAAAGGACCTTCAATTGGTGATTTACTTGGAATTAGATGATGGTTTTTGGTGGTTGATTAGTCCATAATGTGTACAACGGGTGATTAGTCCATAATGTGTACAACAGATCTCTAAACGGTCAATGCCTGGTCAACCCATCCAAACAGTCTTGGACCGGTTGCTTCAAAACATTCTTGTGAAACCGTTTGCTCTCAAACGGTTTTGAAACCGTTTGCTTTCAAACGGTTTTGCAAACCGTTTGAGAAAAAGATGGGAGATTGTTTGCTAAAGCAAGATTAGGATATACTTTGGAAATAACGTCATCTTCTTCTACCTCAAGAACAGGGACTGTTCTTCACAGAATTGCTTGCAAGAACACATAGATGTGTCTAAAGAAGGAGAATAAGCAACGTTTCCATGGGAAGAAGATGCATAAACAAAACTTTAAGGTATAGAGTTATAAAACCCACCTTAGGATCGGATATAGAGCTCCAAGCTTCGTAGCTTTAATGGAGGCTTGAGCTCCACAGGTCGTCCTAGGTCCGTTCCTCAAGATTTGGATGGAGAAGATGGCTAGAAAGAAGAGTTGTGTAAGGAAAACTAACAAACCAACCTTGTAGTAGGGTTTCCTCCATGAATTCGAGCTAGGTGATGGTCAAAGCTTACCTAAACCAGCTTGGTCGTTTTCCTCTGCTCCTGAGCTTCTCCTTAGTTGGCCAAAGCAAGAAGATAAGTGAAGGAATGAAGGGAAACGATCCCTTGCTTTGTGGAAAAAGAGTTACTTATATACTTTTGGTTATTTGCAAGGCAAGGAGAATTATTTCCTTTATTTCTCAACTAAATACACCAAGCCCTTCTCCACTTCTTGGCCACGTTTCTCCCTCCATTTTACATGCAAAACCCCTCTCTCAACCAAGGTTAAGAAAAAAGGAACCAAACACCTTACTAATTTGCATATATAAAAGGGTCATTTTGCATAAAACTTGGTTATTCAATTATAAAGGTTATCTTTGTTATTTGATCATTCAAATGAGACGCCCTCCTCAATTTCATTTCTCTACTTGTTGCCAAGATTCATAAAAGATACTCTAGATGGTATATTTTACATGTTGCACCCTAAGTCTTGGGTAAATTGCACTTTACACCAAAACTAGGTTTTAAAGAACAAGGATTGCTCTATATGCTATATCTTGGTACCCAAGCTTGTGGAATCCATTCCACTACATCATATTCATTCTCATGATGACTTATCATCAGAGGAACATTTTAACATGCGCAATTTTGCAAGTTAACCGCTCTTATTGGGTAATTTGCACATTAGTCCATATTTAACAAAACAATATTACAACATTGTTCAAAAAGGGCTGAAATAGAAATATAAGTTCCTGAAAAACTTTAATTACATATCAAAATATAACCACAAGCATATAATCACATATTTAAGCAAAAAACCTAGGGTTAGTTCATAACCCAGGTCAGGGATGTTACACAACCGACCGGTAGTGTAGTGTAGTTTTATTTTCTTTTTATCATCTTTTTTTAGTTATTGTTTTCAGTTCTGCTCTTCTTGCGGAAAATCCAGTATGATAGGAAGCTTATCATTTGTATGTGGATTAAAATCCTATGTTTAACTAATTTTGTTAGGAAATATAATTTGGAGAAATTGTAAAGGGCATGCATCAATCAAATGCAATCTTTTGGCCTTTAACATGTGCTTTACTCTGGTTTATGCTTCTAGCTTGAACATTCATCTTTCACATCCTTGATTTCTTAAAACATGTAATGGTTTCAATTTGTCTAAGTAAATCAACTTTACAACATCATTTAGAATAAGGGATGCCCTTGTCAATCTCATAGTGCATTTTCAACTACTCGTTCAGTGAAATTTTTTCAAAAAAATGAATAAAATTTAGCTAATGTTGCAATTTAGTTGACTAACCTATGTTTTAGAAAAAAATTGAAATTTCTATTAGCTTATTTCACCCTCATACCCCATAAAAGATAGCTAAATTGCCCACATACCATGCTATCCTAGTGTAAGTCTGGTCTGGCCATAATGGTTAGGTGGTATGTCTCAAGAGAGGGTAAAATACGCCAATTGTCACTCCACATGTGCATAAGCCTACATTAGTAGACGAGTGTCAGAACCCGTAATCCATTGTTATATTATTTTTTTGGAAAGAAGGAGAGTACAACTAAATTTGTTAATTTTAACTAGGATTTCATCATTTGTATCCTTAATAGTTGAGAGTTTGAGTTGCACATCCACTAATTGTTTGGCTTGGTCATCCAAATTCTACTTAGTGTTGTTTAATTGATTGATTCATTAAATTGTGACCACCCCTACTAAACTAAAATTCTCTTTTTTTGGTCTTTAAGTTGAATTGATGGCTATGAGTATAAACATGTTGATCATGTTTAGTTTGTCTTATACACATCTTTTAGTTCATTTGATCTATGCATGAACTTGAAAATTCCTTCATTTGTGTTTCTATGCTCTTTTTTATTGAGGACAAGCAATGGTTTAATCTTAGGGGGATTTGATGTGCTTATTTTATATCATCTTTTGGACCACTTTTGCCTGCATTCCAAATCATTTTCACCCAATAATCACCCTTAATTTTGCTATATTTTCCACTTTATTATTATCTTTACTTGCTCTATGGTTTGTTTGTAGGTACAACAATTTGTCATCAAAATGGGTAGGAAATGCCATTATAACATCCATCAACACATTCCCCAATCATCTAGACATTTAGAAAATCAATGTTGATTTAACTGAATAAGACACTTTGTGTCGTAATTAAGACACCCCATGTCTTATTAAAGACATCCCACATCCCAGTCTAGAAATTGAACCCAGAACTCCCAGATTTGTAGAAACACATAGTGTTTTATTAAAAACACGTTGTGTAACTTTTTAGAACTCGATCCAGGCTTCATTTACCATGTTGAACACACTGTGAGACCTGCAAATTTCACTCAAATGCAAATTTAACTATCTCACACTTATATATACGACCCCAAGCCATCTTGGGACAGTTACCATAGACTATTTCAGACCTTTTGGAGTGGGACTCAAGAAAGGGAGAGCCAGGAGGAGTTGGAGGTGTTCCAAGGGAGAAAAATTGGTTTCTCAGGAGGTGAAGATGATGGTATCACCTTATAAAGTGATATCGGATTCAAGCACACAAGCAAGTGTAACATCCCAGGATTTGAGGCCTTGGATAAGTTGATCTTAAAAGGAATGATCGGACTACCCATATCACCAAGGTGCACCTCCTTTTCCGGGAACCCATCACTTAAGAACTCCATAGTTAAGCGTGCTCAACTTGGAGTAGTGTTGGGATGGGTGACCTATCAGGAAGTTGATCATGGCATGCGTGTGAGTGAGGACAAAGCGTGTAGTTAAGGCTAGTGGTGGTCTATGGGGACAGTCATCATTCCAGAAACTCTACTAGAGCCTTGGGCAGTGGGCCCGGGCATTACAAATGGTATCAGAGTCATAACCCCTTCAGTAGGTGGGGCCTACATGGACATGACATGCTAGTCTTGAGCCGTGCGGTCCGGCATGTAGGAAAGGGTTGTCCATGGTTGACGTAGCCACCCTTGTGCTGGTATTCTGTGATCGGGAGCTGGGTGTCCATGGGCCATTGTGGGTCTGCACTGAAATGGGGAAGAGATTATGAGGCCTTATAGTTGAGCCTTGACGAGGACGTCAAGAGCCTAAGTGGGGGAGATTGTAACATCCCAGGATTTGAGGCCTCGGATAACATGATCTTAAAAGGAATGATTGGACTACCCTTATCACCAAGGTGCACATCCTTTTTAGGGAGCCCATCACTAAAGAACTCCATAGTTAAACATGCTCAACTTGAAGTAGTACTGGGATGGGTGACTAGTCGGGAAGTTGATCTCGTCTTGCGCATGAGTGAGGACAAAGTATGCAGTTAAGGCTAGTAGTGGTCTGTGGGGCCAGTCGTCATTCCTGAAACTCTACTAGAGCCTTGGGCAGTTGGCCCAAGCATTACAGTGATCTACTCAACTTTATGTATATTCTTTTTGGACTTTGATGTATCTCTTGATCATCTTTTACCAAACTCTATTTTGAGAAATTGACTTAAATTGAATCTTATTTTCCAATATGATAGCCTCTTGTGGTCTTATTATGTATCTTGATTATGGACATGATTGAATAATTGTTTATGGCCCGTCTAACCCCAAAAGATAACTATAGATGTTCTCATCCTTTTATTTTGAAGCTTGATTAAACTTAATCTTTCCTCTACGTAGTGCATGGTTGATTCCAATTTTATTTCTTATAGTGATACATGGTGTGCTCCCGCCAATGGTGTTACACACTACTCGAAGTACATGGGTGGATTCACTTTCAAAATTTATAAACCTAACTAACACACCTACTTCTACTAAAACAACTACACTTG
This sequence comes from Alisma plantago-aquatica, assembly GCA_963693085.1. Lineage (NCBI taxonomy): Eukaryota > Viridiplantae > Streptophyta > Magnoliopsida > Alismatales > Alismataceae > Alisma > Alisma plantago-aquatica. The sequence continues at coordinate 413,675,590 of OY856415.1, read as the reverse complement.
GAAGCAAACGAGGTCGTGTCGTAGTATAGGAAGGTGGCAAGTATAGGGTCGATCCATAGGGAAAAGAGGGGGCGCTAGAGCTAGATTTAGTTTTGCTAGGTTCCTACTACAAAGACTAGGGTTAGGGGTTTAAAGGTGATTTGATTGTTAAACTATTATGAACAAAAGAGGAATTTAAGGCAATAATGAAACCTACGTTAACCCTAGACTAAATTAAGGATAAACAGGAAAGAAAGGATTAAGCTGGGTATGAAAAGGAAAATTACACTAAGGCAAGCAAGAGATAAGCAAAAGAGCAATTAAAGAGCTAAACTAACATGAACAAGGTAAGAACAAAGCAAGGAGCTAACTAAGCAAGAAAATAACTAATTAAGCTAAGCAAGCACAAAACTAGGGTTTTAAGCAATAAAGAGAGATATGGGATGTTTAGGGGTATGAACTTATCACTTAAGTTGGGGGGTGACATATGAACATTATGATTCCATTTAGATTATCCAAACCAAACAACAAGTTAGAGTCTAATGAATTAACCTAAGCTACTAACTGGCCATGGATATGCTAGGTTGTGTATAGGGGAACTAGTCCCTAACACCCCCTACTACCCTTACGAGGCTCAATTCGATTAGGGATTAGCTTAAATTCAATTATAGTCTAATCAAGTCTAGGCTTCTAGATTAGGCATTCCTAGGGAAATTAGGGGCCGAGGGTTGTAATGGGAGGTGAAATTAGGGTTCTGGACCCCAATTCCCCCGCATTCTAGCCTTGAGAAGGCTCCATGCTAATTGCACTAGAATTATCTAATATAGCTACTTAGATCTCTCACTTAGGTTTAGCGAGATTGATTAAGATGTGGGAAGATGGGAGGCAACATAGGGATCCAAGAATTGGACCTAGGGCCAAATCCCAAAATTCACACATATAAGCAATTTGCCTAAATTCCTAGGTGATTTCACACACAAACCACCAAGAAATTCATGGAGAATGAGATAGAAATAGAATATTATCATTCAAAAATGGAATTACAACATTTACATGCCATTATCCCCCAGCATGGTATCAAAGTAACATAATTTCCCCCAAACAGCCAACCCAAGGGGCCTAGGTACTCATAACAAAGAAAAATACAAAGAGAAAGGAGATAAAATGAGTAGAGGAGTGAAAAGCCATGATGATCTCGTTGAAGACTCCTCCTTCTCCACCTCCTAGCAGCTGCATCTTGGGCTCCCTCCTCCAAAGTAGGTGAATGACATGGATGTATGGTGGAAATGGAAGGAAAGTAGGGTTTTGATGGTGGAAAAGGTGAAATGGAGGTGGAATGAGGTGGGAATGAGTAGAGGACGAAATGGGGAGGATAGAGTGGTTGTACGGTAGCTATCCTCATGCCCCAACTGCCACCTAGATATATATAGGTGTGGGGAGGAAGCACTAGGTCAAGTAGGGGCAAAATGGGTAAAGCAGTGAAAACTAGGTGGGTTTTGTGAGTAGCACGGCTGTGGTGGGTAGGGTAGACAACGGCTGTGGTGGATGGGCAGGGTCGTGGGAATTAAAAAGTGGAGATCACATGGCGGTGTACATGGATGGTCACAGTCGTGTGGGGTCACCGTGGTCGTGGTGGGAACCTATGGCCATGTGCATATTGATCACCACAGCCGTTTTGGCCATATTCATCAAATTCTGGGAGTTACAATGATTTTTTGTGCTTGGGGCATGTCCACCACGACCGTGGTTATGTACCACGGACGTTTTGGTGTCCCTCCCATGCACTTGAGCATTGAACTTGATCATCCATAGAGGGTATTTCTTCAAAACATTCTTTGACCACTTGGGGTAGGTTGGGAGTGGTTTTGGCCTCATTTTGGGCTCCTCCAAGCCTGAGGAAACCCTAGATTGGACCATCTTCTTTACATTCCATCAAGTAGTGGACACAGTACCTATGAAACATGCAAAAAAACCTCCATAAATGCATTTGATAGAAATAAGCATATTGGGGGAAATAACATGTAATCTAGCAAGTATAGATGTGATTGAAATGCAGTATGACACAAGATGAAGCCCTAAAATAGGGATGAATCACCACCCCAAACTTAAAACATAATTGTCCTCAAGTATGCTCCAACTCAATCTCTCTACAAACTTTTCACACTCGAGACATGACAAATACAATGTAAAAGGTGATTATTTCTGAATGGGGTCAAAAAAATGACTAGGTGCATGCATTCCACCTCTCTCCTATCCTACTTTCACAAACCAATCATGAAAAGAGCACAAAGCATATGAACTTCAAATATCGTGCATAGAATACACAAGCTATCCATATTTCTTTCATGTAGTTCTGGGTAGACCGTTTCATAATGGCATTAAACAAGGATGACTAGGAGTGTTGTTTCACCTTCATGCTTTCAACCTTATGTTTCAAATCACACCAAATGACCCGCATGGTTGTAGAAAAGGGAAAGATGATCTAGGTTTGATGTTTCCTAGCTCATTGGGTATGAAAATGGAAGAAAGGGTTGTGGTAAGATTTTGGAGTGTTATTACATAGAGCACTCATATTTTCTCTATTTGAATTCTCTTAAATAGGAGCATCCTTTTATTTTATTTTTGCATTTTTTTCTTTGACCTTGGGGTAGGTAGGACATATGGTGATGGGAGTGAAGCGGTGAGATGTAGATGTGGCCACCCCAAACTTTTGGAGGTGGTCACAGATAATATGTGCACTTTGGCATCCTTTCATGAGGCGGGGGGGTAAGAAGATGGTGAGTGAATAGTCGGGTCAAAGAGGGGTCATTGGCGTGATTCTTAACATAAGGTCTCCTGCATGAAAATTTATCCAACCCTTCATCTAACAATGTCACACCACATGAATGAACAACATGAAACTAATACTTCAATCAAGTGTTTTCGTAGACACTAAGCGCTCATAGCTTGCTCAAGTCACAAATCAACCAAATCATTCCCAAACACAAGAGAGGTGATGCACATGTAAAAAGTCAAGAATTGATACCATTTAGCAATAAACAATGATAAGTCACTTGCATTTGTCAAAGGTAATCATTTTTACTCAAAACAGTAGAGATTGGGTCAAAACACACTTTTTAGACAAGAAATCTCAAATTTGGGCAAAATTGGCTAAAATGGTGCCAAATTGCCTTCAATCACATCTAAGACTATATTATTGAACTTAAAGAAGAAAACAAACAACTCCTAGCTAAAACATGAAAAAGATAAAAAATCTACATGATATGCAATGCATGGCAAAAAGGGTGAATTTTTTGAAAATTATGCAAAAATGGCAGGAAAGTAAACTACATGATATGCAAGCATGCAAAGCAGTAAACAAAATCCACACTAGATAGATCAAAAGTAACCAAAGATCATGTTAGATAGGTAATCAAAATGAGAGAATGAGATAGGTGGTGTGTACCTCCCAACCACCCCAAACTTTTGAATCATGATGTCCTCGACATGAAACTAGAGCTTAGGAATAGTAGGGTGAAGATCATGGCTGGTGAGGAGCGGTCAAAATGCAAGTCACCCTGTTGTGGCTCGTGGTCAACCCTCACCACAGTCATGGTTGGGGGCCACAGTTGTGGCCAATCAACTTCAACACGACTGTGGAAATGGGCCACAGTCGTGGCCATTCTTGCCAAAACAACCTAACATCTTCAATGAATTAAACCCCACAACCATGGTGGATGCCCACGGTTGTGGCCATGCTTCCTTGACACGGTCGTGGTAGGTGGCCACGGCCATGTCCATTCTTCCAAAACAACCTGTAACTTGGCAAAACTGAAGCAATAAAACCCACGATCGTGGCAGATGGCCACGGTCGTGCTTGAACACTTTTGCCACGATCATGGTCGAGCTCCACGACCATTTTTGGGGTACTCCTTTAGTTTTCTCAATTAAAAACATGAACTCCATTTATATTCGTTATTCGGCCACAAATCTCCCTTAATGACCATGATTCACTTCTATACCTTCTCTCTCTAGTGTCTAGCACCTACCATATCATTAAAACTCACAAAAAGCTATTAAACACAAGTGTGTGTGTGTGTGTTTAGGTATGTGTAAAACAAAAAGAAAAAGTATAAAAATGAGAGGTTGGGTGAAGAAAAATCCCAAATCTAGGTGGGTTGCCTCCCACAATCACTGAGTTTCTTGCCTTCAGCTAGGCTTCTTGGTGATTCTTCATTCATTCATTCATTTGGAATTCTCATGTGTCCATTCTTGCAAAACATGCATCCCTCATTTGCACTCAATCTATTTTCGTCATCCCTTTCATCACAATAATCATTACCAATTTCTTCACCTTGGCGTCCTCTCAAATGCCCATTTGGACTTGTGAAGTGATCATGTCTAATATCCCTATCTTGGACTCGCCGGGTTGAGGTCTTGTACATGTTGATGTTGATCTTCATGTCCATGAATGAGACTGTCATAGTGCCACTGTGCACATGAATGTCGGCATCAGCCGTAGACAAGAATGGCCTTCCCAAGAATGGGAATCTTCCTATCTTCCGGCTCCATATCAAGTACAATGAAATTTGCTGGGAATACAATGCCTTTCTCTTTGTCTATCATTACCAAGACATCATCCACTCTACCCCTAGGCACTTTTATGGATCTATCTGCCAACTGGAGAGTGCAATGTGTTGGATTCAACTTGCCTAAGCCTAGCTCAACATAGACATTGCATGGCATCAAATTCACACTAGATCCCAAATCAAGTAAGGACCTATCTATGTGATGTCCCCCTATGTAACTAGGTATAAGTGGGGCTCCTGGGTCTTTTCTCTTCACATGAAGGGAATGTTGTATGATGGAGCTCACTTGTTCAGTTAATCTCACCTTCTTTGGAATCCTCCCCATTGATCTTCTTTTCACAGTGCATAGGTTCTTGATGAACTTGGCATATGATGGGATTTGCTTGATAGCATCCAAAAGTGGAATATTCACCTTCACTTGGCGAAAAACCTCAACAATATCAACATTTTGCTTTTGCCTCCTTTTCAATTCCGGTGGCTCATCTAGTTCTTCTACGAATGGAGGATCACTAGTTTTAGCCACACTTGCATGAACATGAGGCGGAATAATAGGGATTGTGGGACCCTTAAAGGGGATATGTTGTGGATCACATGGAATCCCAAACTCAACATGCGATATCACAACATCATCTTCAGCAATATCAACCACAGTATCACCACTTGGCTGCCTTTGCTTCGCTTTATCAACCTTTCTTTGACTTGTGGGCTGCTAAAGAGACTTCCCACTCCTTAGAACTGTCATAGCACTAACTTGCTCATGGTGGAGAGGGGGAGCATGTTGTGGCTGTGGAGGAGGTGGAGATGACACTTGGGGTTGAAATTGAAGAAGAGAATTGAGGAGGAGGAGAGAATTGGGGTTGGAAAGTGAGGTTTTGAGAATTTTGAGGTGAGGGAGGTGGAGGAGGAGTGTAAGCCTTAGAATAGCCTTGGAAAGAGTGAATGGGATGTACTATCATGGGGGGTGGACTATAGAAAATGTGGGAAGAAGGCATAGGTCTGCTTGCTTCATGGTGACTCATGATGGATTTTGAAGACAATTTTTCTTCTTGGAGAGCGATTATGGAAGATAGCTTCTCTATTCTCTCTTCTAAACTTGCAACATCTCTTTGAACATCATCAAATACTTTCAATCTAGAGAGAACCTCTTCCTCAAACCTTGAGCTATATGTGGGACTTTGTGGTTCCTGGTATCTATAGGAGTGAGGTGTCTTTTTTTCTTCCCCATAGAACTGAATATCATTGACTGAATGACAAGGAGGCTTGGTCACTTGGTTTCTCATGAAGCTCACCATTTCACCAAACATTTTCATCAATTTTAGGCTTGAATCATCATGAGTTGGAGATGTAACACCAAAAGATAGGTCACTGCCACTAACCATACTAGAAGCTTTCATCCTTGAACTTTCTACCAAACTCTCAAACAATGGACATGTCTCTTCAAGTGGTTTAGCCATAAAAACTCCCCCACAAGAAGAATCCAATATAGCTTGACTTGCATGAGATAGACCGGAGTAGAAGGACTGAACTAGCTGCCACAAAGGGATCTCGTTATGTGGACATTCTCTCAACATCTTTTGAAATCTCTCCCAAGCCTCGTGGAATCGCTCATTATCTATTTGATTGAAACTTACTATGGAACACCACATTTGTTTTAGCTTTTCTATAGAGTAGAATTTCCTCAAGAAAGCATTTTTCATCTCTCCCCAACTCATGATGTCCTTTCTTGAATCATACCACTCTTTGGCTTTGTCTTTGAGGGAGAAGGAGAACAAAGTCTGCCTGATTGTATCATCACTTGCTGTCGGCATCCTGAAGGTGGAGCATACTTCAAGAAAGGAGTCCAAATGCTTGTAGGGGTTCTCACTTTCCGAGCTGTAGAAGATGGGTAGGAGCCCAAGAAGACCTGGAGGGATGAGAATTGCTCCCCTGACATCTGATCAACCCTGCTAGGAATTGGTGATTTGTAATTGCTAGGCATGAAGTAGTCTTGAAGTGGCTTGTGAAGTGCATTTTGTCCTTCCATCTTGTCTTCCCTGAATGGCTTGTCACATGCACAAAGCACAACCAAACAAAAGAGAACAAGTTAGTAAACCAATATACACAAAGAATGCAAAGAATAATGAATAAAGAATAGAAATGGTGAGGGTAGTAGGAAAATTCAAAGCAAAACTAACTAGCTAGGCCGAGTGCCTCTAATCCCTGGCAACGGCGCCAGAAAGCTTGGTGCACTCCCACCAATGGTGTTACACACTACTCAATTGGAGTTTTGAATAGATGCAACCCCGCAGACGGAAGCACATGGTGGATTCACTTTCAAAAATTATAAAACCTAAACTGGCTACCTACGTCTGCCAAAACACTACACTCTCAAGCGCACGAGGTCGTGTCGTAGTATAGGTAAGCGATAAGTATAGGGTCGATCCATAGGGAAAAGAGGGGGCACTAGAGCTAGGTTTAGTTTGGCTAGGTTCCTACTGCGGAAACTAGGGTTATGGGTTTAAAGGTGATTCGATTGTTAAACTACTATGAACAAACGAGCAATTTAAGGCAACAATGAAATCTATGTTAACCCTAGACTAGATTAAGGATAAACAGGCAAACTTCCATTCATGTCATTCTGGGTAAACTATTTCATGTTGGTGTTAATCAAAGGTGACTCGGAGTGTTGTTTCACTTTCATGCATTTACTCTTATGCTTCAAATCACACTAGATGACCCACTGGGCTGTAAAAAGGGTAAAGTGAGCTAGATTTGATGTTTTCTAGCTCAATGGGTATGAAAGAGGAAGAAAGGATTGCGGTAAGGTTCAGAGTACTTTTACACACTCGTCTTTTTTATTTGAATGCTCTTAAATAGGAGCATCCTTTTATTTCATTTTTGCTTTTTTTTTTCTTTTCCCTTGGTGTAGATAGGGCATATAGTGGATGGAGTAAAGCAGGGAGGTTGAGATGTGGCCACCCCAAACTTTTGTGGGTGGCCACGGCTGATATGCACACTTTTGGCATCTTTCCATGAGGCAGAGAGGTATGAAGGTGGTGAAAGAATAGTCAGATCAAAGAGGGGTCATCAGTGTAGTTTCCAACATCAGATTTCCTGCATGAAAGCTAATTCAACACTTCACCAAATGATATCACACCACATGATAGAATCAACATAACATTCAAATTTCTACCAAGTGATTCCATAGGCTTTAAGCGCTTGTAGCTAGCTCGATTCATGATTCAACCAAAACATCCACAAACTTAAGAGATGTGGTGCACATGTAAAAAGTCAACAAACAAGACCATATAGCAATAAGATCTAATAAAGTAGGGCAAAATTGGCCAAAATGGTGCCAATTTACACTAAATCACATGTAAACCTACTTTAGGGAATTTAAAAACATAAAGTAGCAAATCCTAATTACAATGCATAAGAAACTACAAAAATTACATGAAGATGCAATGCATGGTATGGAAGAGCAAAAAGAGCAAAAATTTTGAAAAATTGCAAGAAAATGCATGAAATTAAACTACATGTATGCATGAATGCAAACAGACACACCAGGTTAGGGTAAACAAGTATGAAATGTCAGTCAAACTATTTGATCATCTTGCAGAAATTTAGCACAAGGCACAGAGAGAAAAATGTGGTGAGAGAAGGGTTTACCGCCCTACCACCCCAAACTTTTAAATCATGCCGCCCTCAGCATAAAATAGAAGTTTAGACTAGTAGGTTAAAAGGCGTGAGGTCACGAAAGACAACCACCAAGAGCTGGAGTGGTCAATGTAACACTAGGTGAGCAGGACAGGGCCACTGAAGTCGTGCTGAACAACATGACCGTTCTGTCCTTCTTCCTGTAGATCCTCTATTGATTTGCAATATCTTCTTCCATTTTGACCTCCACTTTAGATAAACCCTTTTTGCATCATCTTTTCTTCCTTATACCTATGCTAACATGATTCACAAACAGAAATACAATCAAGTACAATGTGTGTGTTTTTCTTGGAATCCAAAAGAAAGTATGATAAAACAAGGTTTGAGAATCTCAAACCACGTGGGTTGCCTCCCACTAGCACAAAATTTATAGCCTTTATCTGGGCTTGTTGCTCTTTTCACTAAGTATCGACACCCACAGTGTCCTCCTTTTCGTCTACAGTGTTCCTATCCGGGTTCTGACGACATGTGCTTCATCCCATGGACTGTGCATCGAGCAGAAGTATGAACTTGATCTCCACAACTCTAGGGGATCATAATAGCATAAAATCTCACCAAAGTCTTCATTACCTATCTTGTCCCTCTCCTCTTCAGTAAATATAAAGAAATCGAATTTTCTCCTCTTATAGGTGACCGTCAGAGTGCCCGTACGCACATTGATTTGTGCACCCACATTGGACAAGAAGGACCTCCCCAATATGAGGTATTCTTTCCCATCAATACGTTCAGAATCCACTATCAGAAAGTCGGTCACATATGCAATGTTCATCCTTTCATCCATCGATACTATTGCATTTTGCAGTATTCGCAAGGGTTTCCTTTTGGTTCCATCACCTAAGACAAGGACACAATCCACCGGTTCCAATTTATTTAGGCCCAGACGTAGATACATGCTCCATGGCATGATGCTTGTCCCTGCACCTAAGTCAAGGAGGTAGTGCTCGATGGGTTGTGTACCAATGTAGCAGGTGATGAGAGGCACTCCTCGATCTTCTCTCTTTTCTGGAAAGCCTAGATCGAAGATGAACTTAATGTATTTTAAAGCAACAATTTCCTTGGTCGGTAGAAGCACTAGTTTTCTCTTCCCCGTGCACACATCTGTCACAAACAAAAAGAATGATGTGATGGCTTCCATCCCTCACTTCAAGGGTCCCAGGAGATCCATGATACTGCTACCCTTTTCTTGGGGAGATAGACCTTCATGGAATTGCTTCTCAGCTACATCGATTGTTTCTGCAACACTCATTGGACCTTGAGGAGGGATGATGGTGATCCTTGTCTCATGAGAAGGTTTTGACTCCCATAAAGGTATTGCTTCAAGCGCTGCTATGTCAATGGCCTGTGAAGCAGTGGACATGACCTTGTCATAAGTAGCCAGATGAGCCATATCTATTGCAATTTCACTATTCTTAAGAGAGGGTGGGATAAGTGAGAGCACTTCTACATTCGCGCCGGGAGCAGTAGAAATTTGGGTGTACTTAGCATTCTTTCGCAGTGCTTGGATGGTAGATTCTTCAGAGCCTTTGTTATCTTTGTGAGACCCCTCTAGTATCGGGCTTTTGTCATCAACCTCAGTCACTTTCTTTCCCCTTCTCTCAAGATTTTGAGCAGATTTTTCTCCCCATATGATAGATAGCATGTTCACTTGTTCATGGGAAGAAGAAGGGGTTTGTGAAGATGAAGGTGGTGGTGGTCTTTGATGGGTGGAATTAGGATTTTAGAGTATTCAAGTTGGTTGTTGGGGAGGTTGTTATGGGGGTGGTGGTTGATAGGTATGTGAATGTGGTTGGGATATTGGTACTTAAGCGGGGGTTGGTGAGGTGGTAGAGCATATGGGTGTGCTGGTCCTTGATATTGTAGGAGTGAAGTTGCTTGGCCTCGTGGTGGGACGTATGCAACTTGAGTATCATTCACATAGCCACCATCGTTGTTTGAATTTATCATGGGTTGAGAGGGAAGTCTCCCCTCTTCATGGTGAGAAAGTGAGATGGAGATTTGATCAATTGTTTATTCAAGGCGGCTAATATTCTTCCCTTGAGAGGACACTTCTATCTTTACCTCATCTAAGTTCCTCAACCTCCTGAGTACCTCATCTTCAAATTTAGAGTTGTACCGTGGCCTCGGATGCCCTTGCCCATCCTCATTCTATTGTTTCCAAGAAAAATTCGAATCGTTCCTCCACTCGGGGGTGTAGGTGTTGGACATGGGGCCTTGGTTGTTGTGGCCACCAAAGGAGTGCAAAGTATTTACTTCCTCATCCATAGAGTCGACTACCATAGCGGGTTGGCTGGAAGAGCCACTAACTTGATTCTTCATCATTTTCATCATGTACTCCATCATTTTAATCTTGTCGGGGTCGGTAGCATTGTGGGTTGGAGTCACGGAGGAAGGTGGGGGAGTGTGGTTCTGATCTCTATGCCGTCCTTTTGTAGAAGCGCAATGGCATGAATTTTCGGCGAGATGTTCGAACAAGGGCCATGATTTTTCGGGTGGCTTTGCCATGAAAGTACCTCAGTTGGAAGAGTCCACATTATTTTGGCTTTGCTCTTCAATCCCGATGTAAAATGCTTGAACGGGTTGCCACAATGGTACTTCATGGTGAGGATAGTCTCGGAGCAGCTTTTAGAACCTCTCCCACACCTCGTGGAAGGGTTCATTTTCCTTCTGAGAAAAAGAAGTGATGCACCTCCTCATGTAGAACAGCTTTGCAATAGGAAAGAACTTCTTGAGGAATTCATTTTTAACTTCATTCCATGTGACCAGTTCTGGATTTGACACGTACCACTCTTTAGCTTTCTCTTTTAGGGAGAAAGGGAAGAGTGTTCTCCTGATATAATCGTCAGTGGCAGCGGGGGTGCAGAAGGTTGAGAACGACTCAGGGAATGCGTCGATGTGGTGATAAGGGTTTAATTCTTCATCCCATAGTAGGTAGGGAGGAGTCCAAGGAGTGCAGGCAGAATGGAGAATTGTTGACCTGACATCTGGTCAACTAAGGTGGCGATAGGGGAGTTATAGTTCCCCCGTGTGAAGTATTTGTGGAGTGGGAGATGTGGATTGTTTTCAGCCATCTCGGCCTCTCTGTGCTGGTTACGGCAAGCTTGGTTCCTTCTTCTACCAATCTCGCGGTCGTACACCACCAAGTCAGTGCAAGTAGAACATGTGTTGTGCATGCACAACTGTCACCTGCGCAAGACACAAACAAACAACAAGAAACCAAGTTAGCAAACCAAGATGCAAAAGTAACACAAAGAATAAATAATAGCAATGGTGAGGGCAAAAGGAAAGTCTAAGCTATACTATCTAACTAGGCTGAGCGCCTCTATCCCCAACAACGATGCCAGAAAGCTTGTTGCGCTTCTGCTAGAGGCGTACAAACTAGACAACTAGGGTGGCTAGATGCACTCCACAAGGTCAGAACGCACGGGATGGGATTTTTCTTTTGATATTTATAAACCTAAACTAACACACCTACATCTACTAAAAAAACAACCACAGTATGAACCTTATTCCTCTTGTCACGCCTGTTGTCTCCTTTCCCCTTCTTCCTCTTATTCTTCAGCTTAGTACTCTTTGTATGAATGAAGAATTTTCCCCTTCTTCCTCTTATTCGACACCCGCAAGCACACAGAGTCATGTCATAGTATAGGATGGTAGCAAGTATAGGGTCGATCCACAGGGATAGAAGGGGCACTAGAGTTAGGTAGTGTGGGCTATGTTCCTAGTGCGGAGATTAGGATTTGAGGGTTTTAAAAGGGTTTTTTTTGTGGATTACTCTATTTGAACAAGTAATGTAGAATTAAACCTAAGTTATCTTGAACAAGCAAATTAGCAAACGAAGTTGACAAACTAGCTAAGCAAAGGCAAGAGCAAGCTACACTAGACTAAACAACCAAGAAGCAATTTGGGCTTTAACAAGATGATTAAGGTAGGTGGGCCATTTGGGGATGTGGTTTGATATTAGATAGGGGATATCAACATAGCAAGCAACCATCACTATCTAGATTATCAAACCAAACAACAAGGCAAGTGCTAGGAGAATATACCCTATACTACTAGTTGGGTAACTAGGGTTAGGTGTAATTCTAGTAGGACTTGTCAAATCTAGGTTTCTAGGGTAAGTGGTATTAGGTCAATTGAGGGACAAGGGTAGAGATGGGAGTAGAGATGAGGATATTTGACCTCATGCCACTTGCCACTCTAGCCTTTAGAACACCCTAGGCAATTGCACTAATCACACTTACCCTAGCTGCTTAGATCTCACACTCGCTTGTAGGAGGAGGGATGTGTATGTAGGAACAAAGGGGGCTAGCTAGGGATCCACTAATTGGACCTAGGATCCAATCCTAAAATTTTCACATACACTCCAATTCCTCCTAGAAGCTAAGTGTCATCAAACATCTCAAAGCAAGCAATCCATGTTATAAGCACAAACCACATGCAATAAAATAGGAAATGAGATGAAGCAAGAGGAAATCATCATAGATAGAAATTATGTTCATTACAAGCCATTTTCCACCAACATGGTATCAAAGTCACATTTTAACCCCAAACATCCCACCACTAGGGGCTTAGCTATACATAGTCATAGAAAAAGTAAAAGATAGGGGAAGAAGGGGAAGAAACGCCATGGAGCTCAGGGAAGTGGCCTTCTTCTTCACCTCCTTGATGTTGTGGATGACCTCCGTCCTCCAAGGGTGCAAGTGAGCATGAATATATGGGGGGTTATGATAGAAATCCTAGAAAACTAGATTTCCAAGGTGGAATGGAGGTGGAAATGGTGGGTGGAGAGCATAAATGCAAGGGAAATGCACTAAATTCTCAAGGGGAGGAGTAATGGCGGCTAGGAGCATCTAGGGAAGCCTATCCCTTGTGCCCCAACTGCCACCTATGTATATATAGGTGGTGGGGAGGCAGTAGGGTAAGTAGGGGTAGTTTAGGAAAAATAGTGTAAAAGTTTACTAGGGTTGGCGAGTCACCATAGTTGTGTTGGTGTGCCATGGCCGTGGTGAGGGTAGTATAGGAAGGTCGTGTGGTAAGAATACATTTGTGGTATGGGGCCGGTGGTGATATGCTAAGTATGGTGGTGGCCACAGCCGTGGCGGAGTGCCACGGTCATGGTGGGTGAGTGGCACCATGGCTGTGTTGAGTAACACAGCCATTTTGGAGGAGGGGGATGTGGTCGTGGAGTAGCATAATGGTCATTTTATTCTTCATTGACCACACTCGTGGCAACTTGGGGAAAAACCCTATTGAAACGCTGGTTCTTGGTCATAAATTCGCACGACCGTGGGACGTTCCCACGACCGTTTTCCATTCTTCTGACCACGACCGTGTGGAGGACCATGACCATGGTGTATTCAATGGCCACGGTCGTGGCAGGTGGCCACGATCGTGGGATTTTGAGGAAAAACCCTATTGAGTTTGGCACTTATTTTCCAAAAAAGACATGACCGTGGGGTTGTGCCCACGACCATGGTGAGGCTTGCACCACTTGATTATCCTTCAAACTTCATCATTCTTGGATGTATTTGCTTGGTTACGACTCTTGGCCATTGGAGGTAGGTTGTGGGAGATTTTGGGGCCTCCTTTAGACCTCCCCATGACTGGAGGAGCCCTATAATTCCTTCTTTCTCTCTCTTCCATCTAAGGCATGGTCCAAGTACTTGAAAATAGTGCAAAGAACATCATAAGTGCATTTGGTAATGATAAACACATTAGGGGAAAAAGCTTTTAATTTAACATGTTTAGATGTGATTTAAGTTCAAAATGGCACAGGATGAACACAAGTTAACACCAACATGAAATGGTTTACCCGGAATGACATGAAGGACATATGGACAACTTGTGTTTCTATGCTTTATATTTGGAAGTTTGTATGCTCAATGCTCAACTCATGAATGGTTTCTATGCTTTGTACTTAAAATGGCTTGTCACATGCACAAAGAACAACCAAACAAAAGAGAACAAGTTAGTAAACCAATATACATAAATAATGCAAAGAATAATGAATAAAGAATAGCAATGGTGAGGGTAGTAGGAAAAGTCAAAGCAAAACTAACTAGCTAGGCCGAGCACCTCTAATCCCCGACAACAACGCCAGAAAATTGGGTGCGCTCCTGCCAATGGGGTTACACACTACTCAATTTGGAGTTTTGAGTAGATGCAACCCCCGTGGATGGAAGCACACAGGTGGATTCACTTTCAAAATTTATAAACCTAACTAACACACCTACTTCTACTAAAACAGCTACACCCGCAAGCGCACGGGGTCGTGTCGTAGTATAGGAAGGTGGAAAGTATAGGGTCGATCCACAGGGAAAAGAGGGGATGCTAGAGATAGATTTAGTTTCTCTAGGTTCCTACTGTGGAGACTAGGGTTAAGGGTTTAAAGGTGATTTGATTGTTAAACTACTATGAACAAACAAGGAATTTAAGGCAAGAATGAAATCTAGACTAGATTAAGGCTAAACGGGAAAGAAAGGATTAAGCTGGGAGAAGCAAAAGAGCAATTAAAGAGCTAAACTAACATGAACAAGGCAAGAACAAAGCAGGGAGCTAACTAAGCAAGAAAAGAACTAATTAAGATAAGCAAGCACAAAACTAGGGTTTTAAGCAATAAAGAGAGTATGGGCTGTTTAGGGGTATGAACTTATCACTTAAGTTGGGGGTGACATTTGAACATTATGATTCCATTTAGATTATCCAAACCAAACAACAAGTTAGAGTCTAATGAATTAACCTAAGCTACTAACTGGCCATGGATATGCTAGGTTGTGCATAGTGGAACTAGTCCCTAACACCCCCTACTACCGTTACGAGGTTCAATTGGATTAGGTATTAGGTTAAATTCAATTAGAATATAATAAAGTCTAGGATTCTATATTAGGCATTCCTAGCTCAATTAAGGGTCGAGGGTAGTAATGGGGAGGTGAAATTGGGGGTTTGGACCCCAATTCCCCCGCATTCAAGCCTTGAGAAGGCTCCATGCTAATTGCACTAGAATTATCTAATATAGATACTTAGATCTCTCACTTAGGTTTAGAAAGATTGATTAGGACGTGGGAAGATGGGAGGCAACCTAGGAATCCAAGAATTAGACCTAGGGACAAATCTCAAAATTCACACATATAAGCAATTTTCCTAAATTCCTAGGTGATTTCACACACAAACCACCAAGAAATTCATGGAGAATGAGATAGAAATAGAATATAATCATTACAAAATGGAATTACAACATTTACATGTCATTCTCCCCCAACATGGTATCATGGTAACATAATTTCCCCCAAACATCCCACCCAGGGGGCCTAACTACTCATAACAAAGAAAAATACAAAGAGAAAGGAGATAGAATGAGTAGAGGAGTGAAAAGCCATGATGAGCTCGGTGAAGACTCCTCCTTCTCCACCACCTAGCAGTTGTAGCTCGAGCTCCCTCCTCCAAGGTAGGTGAATGACATGGATGTATGGTGGAAATGGAAGGAAAGTAGGGTTTTGATGGTGGAAAAGGTGAAATGGAGGTGGAATGAGGTGGGAATGAGTGGAGGACGAAATGGGGAGGCTAGAGTGGCTTTTGGGTAGCTATCCTCATGCCCCATCCACCACCTAGATATATATATATATATATATATATATATATATATATATATATAGGTGTGGGGAGGAAGCACTAGGTCAACTAGGGGCAAAATGGGTAAAGTAGTGAAAACTAGGTGGGTTTTGTGCGTAGCACGGCCGTGGTGGGTAGGGTAGACCACGACCGTGGTGGATGGGCACAGTCGTGGGAATTAAAAAGTGGAGATTACAGGGAGGTGTACATGGATGGCCACGACCGTGGGGAGTCACCACGGTCGTGGTGGGAACCTATGGCCACGAGCATATTGATCACCACAGTCGTTTTGGCCATATTCATCAAATTCAGGAGTTACAGTGATTTTTTGTGCTTGGGGCATGTACACTATGACCGTGGTGAAGTACCACGGCCGTTTTGGTGTTCCTCCCATGCACTTGAGCATTGAACTTGATCATCCATGGAGGGTATTTCTTCAAAACATTCTTTGACCACTTGGGGTAGGTTGGGAGTGGTTTTGGCCTCATTTTGGGCTCCTCCAAGCCTGACGAAACCCTAGATTGGACCATCTTCTTTCCATGCCATCAATTAGTGGAAAAAGTACCTATGAAACATGCAAAAAAGCCTCCATAAGTGCATTTGATAGAAATAAGCATATTGGGGGAAATAACATTTAATCTAGCAAGTATAGATGTGATTGAAATGCAGTATGACACAAGATGAAGCCCTAAAATAGGGCTGAATCAATACATGAGTGCAACCATACATAAGGCACACTTTTTCCCTTGAGTGTGCCTTTCCACTAATTATATATATAGGCCGTTCTTATTCTGCCTAGTGTGTTCTTTTCCACCCACTTTTAGGTTGACATCCTATGGTTTCCCAAGCCTTCTTGTGATAACCTTAGTCTAATGTTTTTTACATGCACTACTTAGGAATTGTTATATTATTATTTTGACATTGCTTTAAGGCAAGAAATCTTTTATTTATTATCTTCTTTAATTGTCTCTCTTAGTGTTCACTTGGATGGTACTTTTCCTCTTTGATGGGGATCCTTGTTATATTTGATATCCTAATTCCTAATGCTGCTCAATCCCCAATTAATACGCACACACTAACCTTTATGTTGACAGTTTCCACTTTGTCTTCTCTAGTGGGGATGCTTCCAATCCTTAGGTGGAGGACATGGAGGACATGACATATAGAAGAGGACCTGGATGAAGGAACTGACTGTTGGGAGATAGATTTGAGATAGTTTAGTTATCCCTCTACTTAAACCTGAAGTTGTTTTTTCATGTAACTTAATGGGAGATTATTTTTAATCTTTATAAAGTGATTATAGTCATAATTTATTATTCCAATGTTATACCTTTGTTATTATTGTATACCACTAAATGAGAAATAAAAAATGTACACCTATTCCAACTTACTTGCTAGCGTGTTTAGAATAGATGGATTTATTTCTCAAATTTTAGCAATGAGTAGATCCGCTCTCAGGTCCCACTCCTTATAGTAGAGGTCTGAGAGCCTTACAAGATATAGATATATGACTATCTCTCTTAAAAATATCCTACTTGCTTAAATGGATGTAGCAAGTGACTAAGTTCGTGAGAGTGGATAGGGGTTCTTTGAGGCACTTTCTGTCTCAACTATAGCATAGGAGCAACATGTAGTGCTTGGCTAACCATGGGATGAAGCCGAAGGGGTCCTATTTATAGTTGAGTATGCCTCCTTTCCATTAGAACCATTGGAGATGAATTATAGTCATTTTGGGGAGAGTTCATCAGACATATTTCACTTTAGGACTATTTTACTTTAGGACTTTCTCCAACATGTATTTTTTGTGCACCGGATCCAAATTATGGTAGAGTTCAGTCCAAGGAGAAATCAACTGTTAAGATGTTCTATCTTTCTTGCTACAATGGTCGGATGAGTTACCTTGTGACCAAACTTGGCTGATAGAGGATGTTAGAAACATTGATGAATAGTGGCGTCAGTTAAGTTATACCTTGGGGAAGACTCAATCAACCACACTTTCCATTTTGGGTGTTTAAAGACCCTCCCAGGTACATATAAATTATCCTAATTAGCTCTATTAATATGTGAGCTTAATTACAAGTCATACAATCATTACAAGTGGATTAAATCAAAGATCTAAGAAAAAAGCTATCTACTCTTCAATATTGATCTTTATGCATGTATGACTTGATTTCGTCATATAGGGTTTACAAGTTTAGACAATTGGACTTTGTTTATACAATATGAAATCACTCTAATTAAAGTATTAAACACAAACAAGTGGAATGATCTAGTCATCATCAAAATAAGGGATTAGTTACTTTAGACTTTGAGTCTAATAAGCAACTTTAGAATATATAAGATCTCTCATATTATATTTCAAAGCACTGATAAATGGAAAAATTAATCAAAATAGGCATCAAGACGAAACTCATAAAGAAATTTGACATTCACATTCAAGTACTTTTGTAAATATAAGGATGTGAAATTATAAGAGATGATAATAATGAAGCCCCAGAAATTGAAGACAGTTCACAATATCCTTCAAAAGTGTCCATACATAGCACAAATTATCATTTTAGACATAAAAAAGGTTTATCTTAATAAATGTTCAATCTTTACGATCAAGGTTATAATTATGTTTATATGACATTTATAAAACACCATAAAAACTTTTGTATGTAAGTTTTAAAGTATGGAAAAGTTATATCTAAATCATGAATGAGCATAAAGATGTCATTTTTTGGTCTAAATGGGATGCCTTTAGATATATAATCTACTTCAAATAAAATTTAGAATAACAGTTGTGGAAGCATGTCAAATAAATAATATATGATCATTTAAATAGCAAGTAAGATCAAATAATTTGTTTCCCATCAACATGGTATCCAATAGCCCTAAAAGAGGCATTTTATGGGGGAAGCACATAATTTCAAAATTGTAATCTTATGGACACTAGAAGTCATGTCATTATCACTAGGGAACATCATCAAATGTTAAGGAAATGCAAGGAAATCATATTCAGTCCATAATTCACAAAATCATTCATAAATATTCCACCGTTAGGCACATAGTGCAAGTTCTACAATTGAGATAAGATATAACCATTTCTCTCTTATTTTATCTATGTATGAATGATTGCATCAAAGCAGGAGTAAGAAGCCCACCTTAAAAATACGTAGGAGGGATCTTACTCTTAAATCCCCTATGTATCAGACTTAAACATCCCTCCAAAATATCACATCAAACTCCATCTAGCTAGACCTACCCAAAACTAGGGCAAAAAAGGGAGTAAGGTATGATTTTAAGCTATAGGAAGCTAAAGTTGTAAAATACCAAAATATACCTATCCTGACATGAGAAAACCTAATCCCTTGTAGGAGGATAGTATACTTGGATCTTTAGAATGACCAAACAAGGTTAAGAAAGTACCCTAATACATCTTGATTATACCCTAGTGAATATATAATGCATGTAGCATGAGTAACTCAAATCAAAACCTTAACTATGGATGCGCATGACCTCGATAACTCTCTAGATCAATAAAATCCTAGCACGGTGTTATGTTGGGTGTAACCTAACCATAGACTTTGTATATGATAATGATGTTTATTATATGAATAGAAATCATGCTGACCTAAACCTAAGTTTGAAGTTGACTAATCCTAGCTTATACATGATTAATACTACACATGATGTCATATTATTATTAGATGTTTTAATCACACAACATTTATCAAGGCACATGAAATGGATCTAATAACCTAACTGTGGTTTAATATGTAAACAAGCACTTTAAATATATCATATGTGTTGTGATGATCACTCATTGACCGCAGCCTAAATCGCACGTCCAAAATGGAGCAGATCCAGAGTAGTAGGACTCTCAAGATAATAACACAACACTCAAGCCCCCACAACTATTATATAGAGTCGGACGTAGTAATCGGGGTCAAACCACATGGACAAGGTTGGCAAGTGTTAAGTACGAAGGGTCTCACACTCATATAGTCTAGACAAACAAATAGTTTTAAAAGGTTGTTCCCTAAGGAACGATGGTGCTCGAGACAAAACTAAGAAAGTTAACGGAAAGAAAAATAACAACAAGAGAAAATGAGTATGAACGGTAAGAAACAAAGATATGGAAGGAAACTCGGATCAAGTTTCACCTACTAAGATCTCTCACCAACGTGCAAAACTCACTCCCCTTAGTATACTCCTATCAAAATTACAAGCAGCCATAAAAATGTCTATTCCCTCCTCTCTCAAGATAAGGATAGATCTAGGATCTAAGGTGGCCTCCCTCTCAAGATAACTGCCTTACAACCACAAAGCAAATGATATGGACATAAGCTTTAGCAATCCAACATTCTCATTAGACTTGTCTTGCAGGTGGGTGAGTTGGATTTGGGTTGGGTCGTTGGGGATCACTACTACAGAACCTACCTTTAGTGTCGGTTATTTTAGGCCTTTAGTGTCGGTTTTTGAGAGACGCCTATGTGGGCGACACTAAAAGGTCACCCATTACGCGTCGGTTCCAGAACCGACACCCATACTCTTCACGCGCGACCGAAAACGTGCCATCAGGGGACTATATGTGTCGGTTATTAGTTAAGAAACCGACACCCATAACCTTCGCGCCACAGAAAGGGCGCCATCTTGGGCGCTATCTGTGTCGGTTATAAGCCAAAAACCGACGAAATATGTCTTCGCGCCAAAAGCATATGTGTCGGTGACATATAAATAACCGACACTGTAACGTTATGTGTCGGTTGTTTACAAATACCGACGCCTGTTATTGGCGCCAGCTTGGGCACTATCAGTGTCGATTTGTAGTAAGAACCCGACACCATATATGTTTGCGCCACAGGAAATAGGCGCCGGTTATTTCTAAAAAACCGACATTACATAGTTGTGTGTCGGTTATTTACAAATAACCGACGCCTATTCTTTTTTTTTTTTACAGACCTGCAGACCTGCTGTGGCTGGTCGCAGGATGAGAAACCTGTAGCTCAGTTAACCGAACTGCAGGTTTTACGATATCCATTGATATCAGCCAACAACAGGCCACAAACCTGCAAATTTAACAATAAAAATATTCACACATGCATTTAGCAATACAACCTGCAGTTCCATTTTATTTTCACACATTTAGAAACATTCATGTAGCTAGCAATCTGTAGTTGCATTCATTCACATTCACACATGTAGAAACATTGATATAGTAACCTAACTTTCATTCATTTTCACTCAGACACATGTAGAAACATCTAGACATGTAGAAATATTCACACATATTATAATTCAGAAATTCATTTACAAAATCCCCACTATTTGTATGGTTGTTGACCATTTTTCTCTTACTTCATTTCATTCTCCCATCGTATAGGGAGCATGTACATCTGGTAAGTCCGTTCCTGTAGTGGGGTCAACTTTAAACACATGTAAAGAGATTGATGTATATATATAATTAATGAGCTATAAATAAGATTGATATATTTTATATTATCTAATGAGACTATATAATACCTGAGCAATACAATCCATGTCCATACAACATGACAGACTAACACATATATAGTACATAACAACAGCATTGTCGAATTTACATACAACACTAGCTTAGTACATATATAGTGGGACTTATAAGGTGACGATCCCACCTGGTAAAACAGGTTACCGACAACTACGTACATGTTACGACTGGGAGGTCATGATTCAGCAACAATATGCATTAGCAGGAGGACAAACAGATCACCATATGTTTGTCCTCATATGGTGATCTGTTTGTACTCCTGCTAATGCATACGGTTGCTGAATCACGACCTCCCAGTCGTAACATGTAGTCGGTAACCTGTTTTAGCAGGTGGTATCGTCACCTTAGTCCACTATATATGTACTAAGTTAGTGTTGTATGTAAATTCGGAGCTGCTGTTGTTAAGCACTATATATATGTGTGTTAGTCTGTCATGTTGTTATATGAATCTGAACCACTTGTGTGTGCTGCACTTTATGTATTGTATTTGTATCCTGCTTCTCTTCATTGGGGCTTCTTCCTGCATATTCTACATAGCTATGTCATGTCCGTCCTGCATAGCCTTCTTCCTATATTTATTTTTCAAAGAGAATACAAACAAAAATTATTAATGTAGAGTTAGTGAAATACTGATCAATGTCTAGAATTGGAATAGATCAAGAACCTACTCTCAGCATCGCGTATGTAATCTCGGGTGAGATTGGTCCTATATTTCTTTAGCATCCTCCCACAATGTTTAGCATTTGTATTAACTAGAATATAATGAAACCTCAAATCAGAAAATGATATTGATATTAAAAAAGTAAACATTTAGCTTTAATAAAAAAATATAAACATGCACACCTCTAAAATTGTGATCTTTTCTCAATTAACAATCCTTCGTTGTGATCTCCGCGCACATATAAGTCATCATTAGCTTCAATATTTTCTAGAGTTGGCAACCCAACTGAGAATGGACTGGAGTCATCATATTTATCATAGTACTCTTCTTCATCTATAGGATCTTCAATGAACTGTCTTTTACCATGAAGAACAACCGACCATTTATCATTTGCAGGATCATCGATATAAAATACTTGTTTCGCTTGTGATTCCAATATGAATGGTTCAGCCTTCTCGCCAATCTTTTCAAAGTTCACCAAAGTGAAACCCAATTCATCCACTATAACTCCTTTGGTGTTATCAACCCAATTACATTTGAAGAGTGGAATTCTGAAATCTATGTAGTCAAATTCCCATATCTCTTCAATGACACCGTAGTATGACATTTTAGCTTCACGTGGACTCTTATCCTTTGCACTTGAAAAAAACATAGTCGATGCTTGAAGGGTGACCCCACTGTTTTGGACGACACTCTTATCATCTTGGCACTTTGTGTAATATGTGAATCCACTAATGTCATACCCTTCATAAGATATAACAGTCAACTTTGGTTTAAAGGCGAGGCATTTGATAGTTTCAGTAATATCATCTGGTGTTTCAGATAGTTGATGTAAGACTTTATCTTCAAACCACTTAATAAAAGTCTTGTTATGATCTCTAGCAAGCCACATTGTAGTGGCTCGAGGATATTGTCTTTTGATGACATTGGTATGTTCCTCGATATAAACGTTCACTTCGTCCATGTTGTGTAAAATATACAAGTGAGCTTGTTCCAACTGCTCACGGCTGATTACTTTCACACGTGATCCCAAAATTCCTTTGCCAATTAGCTCGTCAATATTCTTGTCATTATCAGGAGTGTCATTACCACTGAGAAAGTCATTGCAGAAATCCATAACCTCTCTCGCCACATAACCTTCAATAATACTCCCTTCAGGCCGATAACGGTTTCGAACATCACCTTTAAAAACGCTCATGTATCGTTCAAAGGGATACATCCAATGCAAGAAAACCGGGCCCAAGATTTTCACTTCCCTAGTCAAGTGGACAACAAGATGTACCATGATATCAAAGAACGAAGGAGGGAAATACATCTCAAGCTGACATAGGGTAACAACCACTTCTCTTTGCAAATTATCGAGAGTCTCAGGGTCAATAACTTTGCTGCAGAGACTGTTGAAAAAGAAACAAAGTCTGGTGATTGCAAACCTTACATGCTTCGGCAATATAGATCGAATTGCCATAGGCAATATTTGTTGCATTAGAGTGTGACAATCATGAGATTTAAGTCCTATCAACTTCAGATCTTTCATTGATATCAATCTACGGATGTTGGATGAGTAACCATTTGGCACCTTAACATTTATCAAGCATTCACAAAAAGCTTTCTTCTCTTTTCTAGACAACGTATAACATGCGGGAGGTAAGTATGTTCTTTTACTACCCATTTCACGTATTTCTGTTAATTCTGACCTTATTCCCATTTCACGTAGGTCCAGTATGGATTTTATCCCATCTTTAGTCTTACCTGGTATATTTAACAGAGTACCAATGATGCTATCACAGACATTTTTTTCAACGTGCATTACATCGATACAATGTCTGATTGTCAAAGAACTCCAATAAGGAAGATCCCAAAATATTGACTTCTTCTTGAATGAAGAATTGTCACTCCGTGTAGTACATTGTGATCTCTTACCAAATTCATTGACAAAGTCTTTTATTCTGTCATAAACAACCTCCCCTGGTATAGTTTAGGTGCACTGCGTTCCTCATTCAATCCATTGAATGCTTTGCGCTTCCTACGATACGGATGGAATTTTGGAAGAAACCTTCGATGACCGAGATATACATTCTTACCGCCATGTTTTAGTCTTGTTGAATCAGTGTTCTCTTCACATATAGGACACACTTTAGCTCCTTTGACACTATATCCAGACAAATTCCCATATGCTGGAAAGTCATTAATAGTGCAAAACAACATAGCATGCAAACAAAATGTCTTTCTTCGTGAAGCATCATAGGTCATCACACCTTCACCCCAGAGTTTCTATAAGTCATCAATCAGAGGTTCAAGATAAACATCGATGTCATTTCCAGGTTGTTTAGGACCCGATATCAACAACGACAACATTACGTACTTATTTTTCATACACAGCCAGGGAGGAAGATTGTATATAACAAGCATGACTGGCCAAGTGCTATGTTGACTGCTCAATGTCCCGTACGGATTCATCCCGTCTGTACAAAGCCCAAGTCTTAGATTCCTATCTTCTTCACCAAATTCAGGGTACAGTACATCAATCTTCTTCCACTGTGGGGAATCAGACGCATGTCGTAGGATCCCATCATTATTTTTCTTAACATCTGCATGCCACCTCAAATTCTTCGCATCTATCGGATTGGCAAACAAGCGTTGAAACTGTGATATTATAGGTAGATACCACATCACCTTGGCAGGAGAACCAGTTTTGGACTCCCCCGAAGTCGTCAATTTATACCGTGACACACCACATTTTGGACAATCTTTCAAATCTGCATAGTCCTTTTGAAATAATACACAATCATTAGGGCATGCGTGTATCTTCTTGGCATCCATTCCCATTGGGCACAACCATTTCTTTACCTGGTATGTTGAAATTGGGAGCTCGTTCCCTTCAGGAAGCATTTCTTTCAACAAAGACAACAATGACGTGAAGCTTTTGTCGCTCCATCTATTGTTAGCTTTCAACTTATACAATCTCAACACAGCGTTAAGCTTCGTAAACTTAGTACAACCTGTGTATAACGGCATCTCAGCATTATGCACAATGTTTCTAAAAATGGGAGGTGGATCGGTGTGCTCTACCCCACAACTATCCAGCATCGCATCAACGATGTCTACTAGAACTGGTTCATTCACATCTACGTCATCGTAGGCAATTTCTTCTTCCACACAAGCACTGCTATCGACATCCACTGGTTTCGGGTTTGAAATCTCTCCATGCCAGTGCCATTCTGTATAGCCTTGTATAATCCCGTTGCACATGACATGAGTCATGATTTCTTCACCAGTGTTGACTTTCAGGTTGTTACCGCAATGTCTACATGGACAATAGAACCTATCTCCAGGTTGTTTCCTATGTTCCTCGGAAAATTTAATGAACTGGTGAAGACCAGAAATAAACTCTGGGCTGCAGCGATTGCGAATGGACATCCATGATCTATCCATTCTATGATCAAAGAGAAAACAAGTATATATTAGGACAAGATTAGGGTCTAGGGTTAACAAATACATGTTATGTCATTATTATATATAATAAATGTGTACCACCTATCCATTCTTGAACACCTAATCTCACTAGTAAGTGTATAATGTGTATTGGGTTTTCAAGAAAATTTCGGCAGCATTTCCCCGCTGTTCTCCAAGTACATATGTACTTAGAGAACAAACGGGGAAATGCTGCCAAAATTTTCTTGAAAACCCAATACACATTATACACTTACATCCTAAGCGAGATTATGTGTTCAAGAACAGTCCCAAACCGGGGACTATCCAAGATTTACTCCTAATGAGTAAATCTTGGACGGGTTTAATTTCTAGGCCAACAAATAATGTATTGTCATTCTTATACCTAAAATCCTAGTTCTTCAAGTTAGGGTGATTATTGATGTCTTTTAAAGCATGATTGGCAATTTAGGGAAAAGTTCATCATTTACATTCCAAGCATGTCACATGTGTGCATTACAGTTCATCATTAGGAAAGATATAAGCAAGTATGTCGTACTAAAATAGACTAAACAATATAAGAAAATTTTTTTGAGGCAAGACAATATGAGAAAATAGTAGTGTAATCATGTAAATGGGAACATTCATGGGAATACACACTTCAGTTATAAGCATTCATGTAGCAACTTACAGTTCCATTCATGGGAACACACACTTTAGTTATAACAATAACTAAACAAAGGGGTTGGTGTACCCCTAAACATGCGCATAATTAAAAAAACTATTAATATAGACAAGTCTAGATAGATAGACAACTAAATACTACACCAACCTTGTCCTGCATGCATCAGTAACTTCTTTTTGATGATGAAGCTGTGTCACGAAGCTCCTCGCTGTATTTAGCCAAATCTGAACTGACAGGGGCCTCAGATTCATATTTGTACGAGCTGATATGCGACGCCGTGCGCTCATACCACAGAAGATGATCGGGGGTCTCGCAGTTGTTGTCGGTTATCCAAACTTTGATGGAATTATCGCCAACTGGACGGAGAAAAAGCCTATTCCAACGGACCATATACAGCTCTCCAATCCAATCACGCCAACCGGATTTTGATACAAGATTTCCCGCCAAATCATACTCAACCTCGATTACATGTGAATAATTTCCAAAAGTTAGGGTCACTTTACCAGGCATGTAGTGTCTTCCTTTTAGAAAACGCCAATGTTTGGGTATGACCAATTGGTTTAAGGAACGATCATCTAGGATGATGTCCAATTGTTCTTCAATAGGGAACGTTAACATTGACATAGAGGCCCAATTCATAGTCATTGTTATGGGAAGACAGAGACTGCACAATATTAGTATTAACAAAGTGTAAGTACATATAACGATGTTATATATTTTCAGAAAAATTGTATAACATCAGTTAACCTTTTATTGCTTGTCTAGGTGCTTACTAAAATAGAACCATTATATGGAACTAAAATGGAGCCATTATATGGAACTAATCCTACATTATACACATACTTTTCCTGAGTAAGATAATGTGCACTTCATGGAATTATTAAGATCTGAATATATATAAGTTGTTTCTACCTACTTTGATGGGATTTTATAACATTCGAGTCTTCCATTTAAGGCATTATATGCATATATTGCAGTACATGTATTCAAATCAGTAGAAGCACAAAATCAATACCTAAACCTAAACACAAATAAGTAAATAACTTAAAAAAAATGTCCAGCAGCTGCTTGGGCGTGCCTTGGCACCGCCCAAGCAGCCACCGGAGCAGAGGAGAGGGCGGGGGGGGGGAGCAGAAGGCAGGGAGGGCGGACGGGCATACCTGGCGGAGAGGGCGGCGGGGCTAGCTGCTACCAGCGAAGCGGAGAAGGAGACCGGCGGGCGGAGAGGCAGTCGGCGGGCGGAGAGGCAGCCGGCGGGCGGAGAGGAGGCCGGCGGGGGGACTGCTTCTCGCGGAGAGGCAGGGAGAACGACGGTGGTGGCGAGGCAGGGAGCACGACGGTGGCAGCGAGCACGAACAGCAAGGAGCACGACGGCGGCGGCGAGCACAAACGGCAGGGGCGGCGGCGGCAAGGGTAGAAATTGCCGGAGCTAGGTATATCGGGAACGAAATAGGGGAAATGGGAAGAATCGTTCGGGCAGGGGAGCTATTAAGTTGACAATATGTGTCGGTTATTTTAAAAAACCGACAACTAAACCAACAATGTTGGTTGTTTGCTAAAAACCGACAACTATATTGGACTATCGTCGTCGGTTTTTAAATAAAAGACAACCGACAACTATACCTGTCTCGCGCATACACTTTGGTCGTCGGTTATTTATTAAAGAACCGACAACATATGTCAAATTTTGGAGCCAATTTTTTCGCTGGAATTTTGGGTTTGGCGGTTGAGTTTATGTGTCGGTTGTTAATTAAATAACCAACACGTAATAAAAGCGGTACCCGTGTCTGGTCGACCTTCATGGGTTGGATGTCGGTTTCTGTTAAAAACCGACACATTAGTGTTTATGTGTCTGTTTTTGTATACAACCGACACCCTACCAACCGACTTTATAAGCCATTTCTGTAGTAGTGGGTTTTGGTCTCGCTGGTGCAGGTCAAAAAGATGTAGTTCTAAATGGGTGGAACAAAGAAAAATACAAACCCGACCCATCGGGTTGCGGGTTGCCCGCGGGTGCCCACTTATTTTTTTTCTAAAATATATTGCTTGTGTTTGTTTATATAAGATATGGCACAAAACAATCACGTTGTATACATTGTCATGTCATATTTATTTATATATCCAAAAGCGTGTTATAAGAAGAGTATCAAAATGCAATATACCCATGAACATGGCTGCAACATGTCTATTAAAGAAGAGCCTGACTGGCTGAATTAAGTTTCTAAATCACATAAATGCTGGAATAGTAGTGTACTATAGACTTTAGAAATTCATACATTAGTCACAAATAATGACCACCTACAACAAACAACAACAAAAATACAACAATATCTAGTATGAATTGTGGCATCCAAATGAGATGAAGAATAGATCTTGGAAACTAAAAGAAAGACTGAAATTTAAGTCAGTTCTAGTCAGACTACTTAAGTCTAGCAATCGCCTCTAGACTTATGTTTCCTCTTGGTTTTCTTTTGTTTCACAATCCGATTTTGGAGTCTCTGTTATTGTGCTTTGTTAACTTAAATTGTAATATGCAATTGTGATATGAGTATATGATTGATTTAATATTTTCCCATTATTACTAAGCCACATGGATGCAAAAAAATAGTGTAATTAAGCGGGTCACTCGCGGGTGCCCACAGATTTCCCATGAAACCCGCTAAGTAAACAGGTGGGTACGGGTTTGGGGTTTTTCTGGAAGGTGGTAAATTTTGTGACCCAAACCCAACTTAAACGGGTCGACCCATGGGCGCCTGTGGATTTTGACCCAGTTAGATAGGTTTAATTCTCATACATTCATACTACTCTATAACACTAGATAAAGAAGATACTACTCTTTCGAGGTACCAACAATCAAACATCACAAAATTGTAGCTAGGCATACAAGTGAAGCATTAAGAACAAGCACATGGAGATAATCTTGATATGAACATATATATATTCAAAGGGAAGCAATAATATACATGTTGGGAGAGCCTTAGTGGCTACTCCCAACCTGAGTTAAGTGTTTAGCCACATATGTTAACGTGAAACATAATGGCGTTACAAAATAATAGATACATCACAATCA
Organism: Alisma plantago-aquatica; assembly: GCA_963693085.1. NCBI lineage: Eukaryota > Viridiplantae > Streptophyta > Magnoliopsida > Alismatales > Alismataceae > Alisma > Alisma plantago-aquatica. The sequence goes on along the minus strand of OY856415.1, from coordinate 413,646,379 downwards.
CAAAGAGGGGAGGGGTACAATGTAATGGAGATGATATATCTAGATGAGAGAGAAGATGGCGATACACCAATATACTCCTTTGAATCTAGATCCAGGATGGATAATGTGGATGCTTCTCCTTCTTTTGAGGAAGAGGGGCCATCAATCTTCTCTCTCCTCAGCTTTCACCTTTAGAGATCCAAGACTGATCGGATGGATAAGAGTGGGTATGTAATTTGGCACCACTTCGTGGTCCTTGATGATCTAATGATGTGACAAGTCAAGGTGGATGGACTATTTATAGGTGTTGCCCACAGACTTAACTATCCATGCCGCGTTCAAGGCATGTCATGGTCGATTAAGGAATCTCCTCGGTTGAGGCTACCACAATGGCTGGTCAAGTTAGCACCTCAGTCGAGGTGTGATCATAGTCGATCAAAGCATCTCCTCGGTCGAGGTTGAACTGCGGCCGTGGCAGCACCTTGGTCGAGGCTGGGATGAAAACACCGCTGTTGAGATACCGACCTCGGTCGAGGTCAGGACAGATTCAAAGTTGAGATGCATGGGTTGTCGACCGCGACCAAAAGGGGTGTGAGGCACCACAACCACAAATCATTAGTGTTGCCTCGAGGACACCGACCGTGGTGGGAGAGTCCCTAGTGGCCGATGAGCCACAGTCGAGATACTAACCGTGGTCATGGCTTAATGTGACCCTGAAAAGGTAGAGAAGGTGTGTGAATAAGATTTTTGGCATAAGTACTAAAATAAGCATATAAAGTCATGTTAGAAGGGGTATAAAATATATGCAAAAAGTGTATAAAATGAGATTCTATCACTCATACACACATTATGCCTTAAGTGTACTGAATTTGGTAATTAATGTGCACATATATGTGTAAATGTTTAATTTGCAATATAATGTGATGATATATATAACGATATAATAAATGGACTCTTATTGCAAGTGGAGATAACTAGTGTGTTGTCATCTAAGTAAATATTGAATAAAGTGACCTAATAGATTAAATAAGTAAAATATAGAAATTTGTGTAGTATAATACACCATGACCTTTAATAAAGATACAAGGATAATAGGACTCTAACTAAAGAATGTTGAAGATAAATTTTGATATTTATTAATAAATATTGAGATAATCAATTTAAAACATGATTATATTAGTCTCATAAAATATAATCTTAAAAGCTAAATACCACATTGAAATACAGTTACATGTACCCTAATTAGCTAACATGCCAAGTTTCAACCTTGTCGGATAACATTTTCTATCCCAAATTAATTAGAGAAGATAATTCTTAACTATGAAATTGTTATTTGAATTTTAATATGGTTAATTTGATTTATATTGAGATTTCTTGTCCATGACTAAGTTATCTACTTTTTTCTAGGTTTGCTTCTCACCCAGGGTTTACCTTGGCTTTTACTCAGGCTCAATCTGAGTTGTTTGGTCCTCATTGTATGTATTTGCACCTTTCTTCTACCTTGAGTCCTGGCTCCATCTGGACTCGATAGTTTTGTGGACTCTACCTCCCCCAATCTCTATCTTTGTCTCTGATCCTTCTCTCCTCTATATTTTCCTCTCTCCACAATCCTCGCTTAGATACAACTCCATCTAACTTGACTTGGATAGTTTTCACTTCCATAGTTTCCTAGACTAATAAGAGTTCCTCTATGTAGGGTTTTTGGGAAGTGGGCCCGACAAAATAACAAAAATTCTCCTTCTTGTTTTACCATGCCCGTAGATCTATCGTTGTTATAAAATTAAAGTGAACAAAAGACATACAATGGATTAAGAATATACCTATGTGCACACTAGTTCTCAATCACTAGAAATGTCTTTTTGGTGAAGAACTCAAACTTTCAAATCTAGATTTGAATCGGCTACGAAGAAATCCAAACAGGCCACCAAGAAACCTAGACTGGACACCAAGTTGTTGCATGGTTGTCATCTTTTTAGCACCTTGTTTTCATATTGTAGAGCATGTTCTCCAAGACCCTGCACAAGTGCCTCAGCCTCCACTTTGTTCACTAAGATGAGGGAGAACATGGTGCATCACCATAACCACGAAGTTGAAGTAGAATAAAAGTTTTCAACATGCTAGTCATCCCATAACTCCCTTTCTTACCCTACCTTGAGCAACCATCGTTAGGGAAACTTTTTCTCTCTTTAAGAGAAATATGACAACCATCTTGTATCACAAGATGTGTCTCATGTGTGTAAGCCTAGTGGGATGGACCTCCTTTATATTAGAGAGTCATCAGTTTGGAATTTCCTAATTCAAATACTTTTGTAATTTGAATGTCGAAAATCATCTCAAAACTAAAAACATAGAATGCAATTCCAATCAGCCGACTAGGACTCCCAATTGGATGACTGGGTCCTTGTGGGACTCAGTGGGATTTCAATATACCGAATGGGTCAATATAGGTCTAGATCTAAATTGATTTCCTAATTGAAACTTTCCCTATTGGATTCCAATCGCCTGACTCACTAAGTGAGCCAAACAATTGGTCACTATTCAAAGTGAAAGCAGTCAATCAACTGACAATTAATTTGGCCCCTTGATCCAATTAGAATGGACATTCCATTTGCCTAACTAGACAAAAAAATCAGCTTGATTATGATTTAGAACCAATTCTAAACTTATGTTTGATTGCAAACAATAATTCCTTTATGCATCTATATGCATGTGACCAAGTAGGTTCCTAATTACATTAGTAGTGATGTTTAATATCTCACAAGCAAATATATGTGTCTAGAAACACATCATTTCACCCAAGTAATAGGAGTAAGTTGGAGAACAACTTGAACATGTAAAGTAATCAATATTACCATGACTGTATAGTTCCTTTTTTATAGTTATCCACATTGGAGTTAAGGCATGAAACTGTAAACCTTCTCTTGAATCAATCTATTTTCCTTATACTAAAGGTGACTATTCGTGATTTTATGAGCTCTACATCATATATTGACTCACATGAGCATGATCATGCATTTCTACAGTCACACTTATCAAGTGGTCAGGATATCACTCTAAAGGAGGAAAATATTCCATCTACATCACTACAATAATCCAAAAGTGTCATAGTGCTCCCAATAACAACATTTTAGCAACTCTTATTAAGAGCATTTGGGATAGTGGTCTAAGTACACTGAACAACAAGTGATTACTATAGTGACTTCAGGTCTAAGGATCACAATCACCACTATCACATTGAGATATGACTCTGATATGTCATTACATGATTCTCAAGGTGGGTGTTTGTAATAGAACTTGTTCTCTAACAAGTACTCATGTATCTGAGTTGATATCCAAGATTATGACTAAAGAGACATAATTATCATTTGCCATACATGCTAGTCTTGTATATTGTTGTTGCCTTATAATATCTACAATAAGAAGAAACTAGGGACATAACAAGAATGAATCCTCTTAGTATACATATGATCTCATGTTTAGGTCCTCAACCCAAACCATATGTCATTGAATAAAAACATTCTTAGGACACTATTAGGTTTATTCATTATCTCAATATTGAAACAAACATTAAATGTGTAATTACCTTTTATTAGTAATCAATTCAAGTACAAAGTATCCCAATTAAAATCATGACACCGTGTCTCTCATGGAATAAAACCATCACGCTATTCCCCTACTTTTGGATGTTGTGAGAGTCCCAACCACCATTGACCTCCTACCACATATATACCTAATTTGAAAACCTCTAAACAAACCCCTAAATTTGTTTCTACATGTGATTTCATACTCGATCAAGTAGATCTTCCGAAATATAGCTATTTTCTCATGCCATCTCAGCTTCTCCGAAGCTCCACTGACCTCCGAATGGGTATGCGGTATCACAACTCAGTTCTATAGATTTAAGTGTGGTTTTTGGTAGAAATAATTTCTTTCTTGAAGTTGTGTTATGTACTTTCCCTCATTTATAGTTATTTGTCTCCATTCTATAACTCTAAATGCTCTCTTTGTGTCTGGTCATGACATGTGGTGTTTGCCCCCATTTTTTACTCCACCACAACTTTTCCTATCTTCCTTGCTTATTACTTCCATTGTGTTTTCTAGTTGGGTGGGTCATTGGTTGCTTCTCCTTGTTGACCATGGCCAAAGTCACAAATGTGGGTGACAACCATCTTGTGACTTCTTATTGGGTTCTCACGGACTCACTCCATTTTAAGAACTTGAAGAAATTATTCATCAGTATTTGACTTCCAAGTATTGTGTGGTTGATTATCGACATTTACCTATATTCCCCAAACACTTTACTCTATGTAACCGTGAGTTTGAGAATGAAACAAAGAACAATGCTTCTTGCAGATTTACCTATTTGCCCCAAGTTGAACTTGATGTTGTCAAACTTTGCAGTGGCAATTTTTGTCTTTTAGTAACTTATTTGTCATCTGGTCACATGATATTTGATCATTGAATAATGATCAATATACCCTGTCATGCATCAAGCAATTGACGTGTGATGCAGGGATACATGGATAATTTGATAATGCTTTTGTTCAATAAATCAATAAAATATGATTATCCCAACTAATACATAACTTATTCTCTACTCATCAAAAAAATACAAATAAATAATTGTATGAATTAGAAATAAATTCTCTATGTCACCATATATAATTTAGGACCTAAATTTGTTGATCGTTACAAGTTTATAAACCAAAGTTTTAAGTATACATAATAATTGATGAGATAAATATTCAATGTGATAATAGATGAAAGATACTCTACTTGGACTAGGGTTTGACCTTGACTCATTGATACATCTTTTGAGGTTTGTCACTTTTATTTATGAGTCATATTTTACTATATAATTTGTATCTATATCTCTCTCTTTGACTTTATTGTGACATTATTTTGCATGTCACATGTTTATAATTATTTGACTTGATTGGTTCCAAACTTTTATAATTAATCTTATGGACTATTGTAATTGCAAATTGAAACCATTCTTTTATTTTGTCGTTGTTCCATTAAATTTACATCTTAAAGAAATTATTGTTCCATGTTCAGTGGAAACTCCTAATTTCATATGTTGGTCATAGTTTATTATTAATCATATTTATACAAATTTATGATGTCTCCCTCATTTGGATATTATATTGTGACTCGACTAAACCAATGTTCACCTCTCTATTAAAATTCATGCTTTATTTTGATAATTGGTATATTTTGAACATCTGCACATAGTGTTGAATCCCTATTGTATGTATCTTATATATAGGGGAATTAGACTGCATTTCCTTTCCCTAAGTAGTGGTGCATTGAAGCCATAAATCCCCAAAATGTTATGGTGATGATGTCTTACTTTGTTTCTATGGTCCTGATGCCATATACCTTGTGGTTTCTTTTACTTTTTTTATCATGATGATCTACATGCAAATTCTTATTATTCGTTGTTACTCTCTAATTTGAGATATAGAAGCTGAAATTGATGGTTCTATATTTTGTTTCTTCATTTTTGAATCATATTATATTAAGTTCCTTTTGACAATAGTTGGATAATCTACCTCCCTCTTCATTAGGAACCTTGTTTACTTGAATTTGATGTGCCTTATTTACATGCATTGTCCAATCCCTATTTACATGCATACTAGCCTTCTTTGATAAATTTCCACCTTGTATTCTCTTGTGGGGGTGTTTTCAAGCCTTAGGTGGAAGCCCATTGACATTATTGATCCTGAGTTGCAACAACATGGGAGTAGTTATTTTTTGGAGATAGATTGAAGTAGGAAGGTTACATGGTACTACCTATTAGCTAGATTGAAGTAGGAAGGTTGAACGGTACTACCTTTTAGCTATAAGTTAGCTTCCTTTATAACTCCTTTGTATACACCCTATAGGGCGAGGAACTTTTAGATTGAGAACTATAATGGTTATATATTTTTATATTACATTTCTATACTTTGTGATTTTAACATACTGATTGAATGAATTAAATTATTATCTGATGAAAAATTTTATGACCGTTCTTGGTGTTGGATACGTTTCCTTTTGTTCACTCTAGTAGGTGAGTGGCTCCCTTATCATGTCCCAATCCTTACAAGTATGGTATTAGAGCAAAGGTATTAAGTTAATTTGACTATTTCAATATTATCTCCCTTAGGTTGTTTACCTCTCTGATAGATTGATAACACCTTATACCCTTTCCTTATGCATTAACATCGACATGGATGGAGATAACCTAACTGTCAATAACCATGCTAGTTTTAAGACACCTCAAGAACTAAAGTACGATATGTCAAAGATGGATTCTCCTATCATCACTCATGTGTCTCAAGAGTCCTCAACCTATGTGAGTATCCCCGTAAATGAATATTCAATGCATATATTTGATTCACATTCGAGTCCAAAACTTGATAATTTTTTTTGCATTTGACATGATTCCATCAAATTTGGATATCAAATATAATATCTGGGTATATTGGATTGAATATCTAATATAATGTTGTCCACTCTAAAAAATATCGACCTATATACATATACAATAGTGAAAATAATATAAGCCTATGTCTAATTTAGCTATAGCAACTTACATACTTGTATAATTGCACATTGCACACTGAATGTTGTGTTTATATGTCATGTGACTTTGATGGGCTAGGCAACATGAAAAAATGTTTATAAATTAACTACTAATCTAAACCTAGATATAAAATATCCGCTCACAACATCAACACCTAGGTGACCCCATTTCTGCTGATCTTGGCATGGCTTAGGTATAGGATATCAAAGATGCGTACTTCCTCAATTACGACTCACAATAGCTAGCCATAAAAAAGATCATAGTCTAGTGGCCATGGATCTTATTTAGATTCATCCTACAATGAGAGAAGATCAAAGGCGTCCTCTACCTATGATTAAGCTACCCAAAGCTGATGTACAAAAGAATAGTTGTGGTAGTCCAGATCGATGCTCTTTATAGAAGGGTTTTGTCCTTGAAGGAAATGTTTGGGGGTACAACCATCATCTATCTACCCTTATCGATCTTGTAGTAGATATAAGTGTTACATCAAGTGTGACCTAATCTTCATGTACCTGTGCTAATAAGTGTTACTTGATTAGCAGTCACCTTCATCGAGCTAAATCCCTAAGGTGATAGGACTAGGTATGTCCCTGTAAGAACCCATAACCCTAAATGATGTTACTCAAAACACAAAACACAATTTATCACTAATTAATCAGAGACCCAAAAAAGAGGGTAATTTAAAACCAATTTCAACATCACCACAAGCTCAGAAACATTTACATTAAAGCCCAACATCTTGCTTGTATTCATACTATGCTAAGAAGCTGATACAATTTGTTCCATGGAATTAGCCACACACATATATATACATAGGAGAACATAATTCATGCATGCCACATAAACAAGCATTAACATGCTATCAAAAGCTCAATTTGTTTGTTATATCATATACACACTTTCCTATCGGACCCGAGAGTACATGGATGACTTCTTGGGCACACTAGACATCTAAAGAACCTATTCCATGGCCCATTATCACATCTCCTCCTTGCCATCACATGTCTAATACTGCTGCTTTCAATCACGTAAAAAGGTGTGGTGCCCCATGAGTGAGACCCATGTCCCAACAAAAGATATAACCTCAACACTAAGTAGATTAGGAAAATTAATCAGACAAGATTAAATACAAGCATGATTAAATAGATACATAAAGGAATAAGTAACAACTATCCTCATTAGCCTGATTATCAATATATACCTTGCTAACAGTATGAGCAGTATAATGGCATAAGCATGGCTAGCATCATAAGCAAGTTTAGCAGCATAACATCTCTATCATCATGAATAAGTCTAGCAACATATGTTTAGCTATCAGTATTAGCATGTTTAACAGGTTGAGAAGATCATAAGTAGAGCTAACAACTAAAGCAAAATTATCTACATAAGCATGATTATCAATATGAGAACCTATAATATAGAGGCATGGATGGCATTATAACCATAGCTAATTGCATGTGATAACTATCATCTTCAACATAATCAACAGTAGAGTATATCTATCGACATAAGCATGTATGATGTATGTACACATCTATAACATGAGCATATCCAAAGCATAATCATATCTACTATCTATTAATTGCACTAAGCATCATCTTTATGTAAAGATAACAAACAAGGGTTATCATCCAATGTAAAGTATTGTGCATAAACTTAAACAAATATGCTACACATATGTATTACATATTTTATTACGCATTGGGGATTTTGAGTCGTACCACCCAAAGTCCAACTGATCCCTGCAAAGGGCTATTCAATTTTGTACAACATCTAGGAGAATCGACATCTTAAGATCTCTCCTCTACCCGGTCAGTTTGGGTCAAAAAGGCAGTGACATATCAGTCAATGCTTCCACTACAACGACATATAGTCAAGCTGCTACATCTAGTCCGCCCTTGGTACAGGTTACAACACTAGTCACTACGGTATGCAAAGCAAAACCATACCAACTATGATACATCCACAATGTACTCAGTCACATCATATATGAAAAACATCTGAGGCATGACCACAACCATCTTCCATAACCTACAATTGTAGATGACAAGAATATACACCCAACTTGCTACCCACGCATACTCAATAGTATGCGCTCCGAGTAATTTCACCATCTAGCAAAGGCTGACACTGAAGATGGTTCTATGGAACATGGCACTACATGATTAGGATTTCACTTGATTAGTTATGCCAATTGGGTGAATTAAGGCTGCATCAAACAAGTGGACATACAAACCCTAGTTCATTTCCAGCAAACACTGCTATATAAAAACTTCATAAGATATAAAATGTGTGAGATAATTTCCTTATGTCAACATGACAAGGTACTATTTAGTTGCCATTCATGAGACTACACTTGTCATCGTACTATCATAGGATATAAATCCTTATCACAATATCACATGGTATCAAAACTTATTAGCATAAGAGGATTACACCTCATTCAAGACTCAATCATACCCAAAGGTCATTAATACCATCATATCATGCCCTACACGACCATCATTATCTTTCCATGCCTTATAACAAGGCTTCAATAAACATCAACATACATGTGATACATAGGCTCAACATGATATTGCATTTAAAGAACTAAAATATGTTCACAACATTGCATGATTATTTTAGCATTCAAGAGCACTCCTTTAATATATCAACCTATTAAGAAGCTAGGTATAGCTGGCCATTATCATACTTATATGTAGTGTACAAGTTTAGCATAAGAAAGCATAAATCATAAAGCTATGATGACCACAAGTTATATCATTTGAGTTACAATCAATCATTAGGAAGGATATTCCATTATTATATTAATCATTCAAGAAGGGTAGCATGACTAACCTCCATCATGTATTTGCATTAGGGTTAGGTTTAGCAAGATAGGATACATTAAAGTTATAGTTCAACACTCATAGACAAACCCTTATTCATGGAATCCCCATACAATCGTGGATGCATAAGATAATGCATGACCATCACATTCCATACCTTCCTCAAGTATTGATCCATGCATAGATCAAGGTGTAACCATCAGATTAAAGTATACTAGGGTTTCCACAACAATAAGAGAGAAATCCATGATTCTATTAATCATTTAAGGGAGATATTCATCCTGAATGGCCATCTCTTGGTTACATTAGGATTAGGTGTAACAAGATATACTTCATTAGGGTTACCCATTAATTCAATATGGTGATTATCAATTAAATTCATACGAGGGAAAAGGTAAGACTATAAAAGTAAGGGACAACCTCCATTGGTTTCAACGTCATTCATACAATACCATCATACTAAAAGCATCAACCCAGAAGCATTAGATTGTTGAAAAGGTAAAACCAGTGGTTGCTTACATAAGTAAACACCTAGAACAAACCACCTATAAAGCCATCGAGTTGTGACCTAGAAAGAATCACCATCTAACCCTAGATATTCCTTATTTAATAACATAAAGGGTACCATCAGTTGTGGGAATAAAACCCACCATTAGTTATACATTTAAAGCAGGCCATCAATTGTCAACAAACAAGCTCCTTAGGTTGATCACATGTAAGAAACCATTGAATTGTTATTATTAGAACCAACATAATACATTATAGGTATCATCCCAAACTATTAGACATTGAAGTATCAAATCATAAACATTAATTTATATTCTTTACTAAAAACCATCAATTGGAGTATAGGTCTAACCCTTAAATCAATTGACCCAGGAAACCATTGGTTTAGGGCTTTACATGAAGTAACATTTAAAACCTTGACTCACCATTGGTCGTAGTAACCTGAACCACCATCAGTTGTGACACATGTTGGATCTAGGGCTCTAGGGGGGGTTGAATAAAGCTTCAAAAATTCTCTCAAGATAGATTAGACCTTCAAATTATATCAAACAAAACCAATAGCTCAAGTGTAATTTGAAGTCCTAACTAGCAAGCATAGAAAGGATGAAAGGAATTGAAAGAAAGCACTTGATAAGGTCATTTAGAGTGGTTCCACTCTCCAAACTAGGAGAGAGTCAGTCCACTGCCTAGAGAGGTCAACCTCTAGGACTTTGCAAGTGTTGTTTTCTATATATTCACCAATAAGAATTACAATACAAGACCACCAAAGGACTTACCCATCCAAACACAGAGTCTTCCACCTTACCAAGGACTTACCCACTTTGCCAAGAGTCTCCAGCCTTCTTCCAAGGTCTTACCTACTCGTGCACAAGTCTTTAGCCTTTAAGGGTTTACACATTCTTCTTGGATCTTCAACCTTTTCCTTCTTATTTACCTGGAGAAGATCTTCACCTCTTCTTCAACATTGAAGAAGAACAACAACAACTCCACCTTCACTCGGAGTAGCTTGCTTCACCTTTGCTTCTTGGAGGAAAGGGGTAGGGAAGATGGAACGGAATGAGAGCTTTACAAACACAAGGAAGTAGCTCTCTTACAACTGGCCTATCTCACTCATAATCACGAAATGAAGTGTAAATTGGAGAGAGAAAGGGGCTCAAGGAGTTGCAACACACTCAACTATAGCAAGGAGTTAGAATAACATGAATGAGAAAACTTGGAATGAATGCCAAGGGGTCCTATTTATAGCTGGGGGTGTTCCCTTGAGTGTGGGATCACTTAGGGTCAAAATATAGTCGTTTCCCAAGATTCAACAGATCTATTTTGCCCAAAACAACTCACCAATGGTTATAATCACTTTTTCTGTGTTTTTTTTGAAGGTGTAAGAACTTCTATTAGTTGCCTCTCAAATCGGAATCAGCAAGGTTTAAAACATCAGCAGGAAAAAAGCTATCGTATAAAAAACAGCTACTACTATTGGCCGCCGTCCTTGCTAGCTGGTGTGCTAGTTCGTTGGCTTGCCTATTACATGAAATAAAACCTATTCTATTAAAAGACGATATCAAGGCTGCAATATCATGGAGAAAAGTTCCCAAAAGATCCATTCTTTTGGTTTGTTCCGGATGTGGCGGATGACTGTTTTAAAATCAGACTCGACGAGCAGGTTATCTAGCTATTTTGTCTTTTCTAGTTAGAGGCCTTCTCGGATCGCCCATGCTTCAGCGCAGCTGGCATCCTATAGTGAGGGGTTGCTTTGACCTACTGCAAGAAGGACAGAACCGTGGCTATCCCTCCACACCAGTCCAGTGCTATCGGAGCCGTGTACTCCCACCACAACGTCACAATTCATCTTGATCTGTGATGGTTCCGGTGGCATCCACCGTACTTGTACTCGAGGTTTCCCCGGCTGGTGGTTGTGACAGTGTATTCTTCGGTGATATCTAATTTGTTGTAGCAAAGTTCTATGGATCATAGTTGGCGGCCGGATCTTATTGCCAAAGACGTTGTCATTTCTTCTCGTCCAAATTGACCAGAGCGTAACAATCATAGCATCTTCTTCCTCTTCCATTTTTGCTATTGTGATTTCCTTGCAAGCTTGTCCCACAGTGTAGTTTTCTACTTCCTTCACCTTCTGTTGTATCTCTGGTGCACGGTCTCGCCAGAGTTCCCAGGCTTGGGGGCATCAGAATAAGATGTGCGGTATGTCCTCTTTCTCTTTAGCGCAGATACTACACATTCCAGTGGCATGGCAGTGTCTATCAAAAAAGGTGGCCAAGGGTTGCCAGCACTCCCAACACACATCACCAGAGAAAGTTCGCTACTTTTGGAAGTAGTCCTCTCTTCCACACTTTCCTCCATAGCTCGGCTTCCCTGGGTTCCTGGTTTGCTTTTGGGTTTGGTAGTTGTGATGCCATCTAGTAGGCTGATCGAACTGTATACTGGCCATTCTTCTTGGACGCCAGAAAATATTATCCTCCATTCCTGCTTCACTGACCGGTATGGCCAAAACGTTGGCCGCTATCTCAAGAGTGAAAAGGTTATTTATATAGTCTGCATCCCAAACCTTATTCTCCCTATCTATGAGTTCCGAGACATATTGAGTTGTGTTGCTTGAAACTCCATATTTGTCTTCAATGCTGCCTCCCAATCTTGGAATCCAATTGTCCATCCAGATTTTAATATCTTCCCCCATTCCGACCCTCCATTGGATTCCCTCAAGTATAACACTCTTGGAATTTCAAATACTGTGCCATGTGAAGCTTGGATTATGGCCTCGTCTAGCATTCAAAATTGTATCCCTAGGGAAATATTTAGCCTTCAATACTCTGTACACCAGTGTATCTTGTCTATGAAACAGTCTCCACACTTGCTTAGCTAAAAGAGCTTGATTGAAGATGTGAATGTTTCTGAACCCCATGCCTCCTTGATTTTTCAGCTTGCATAGTGACTCCCAACTTGCCCATGCTATCTTTTGTTCTGCCTCTTTTGCACCCCACCAGAACCGTGCTATGATGTTTTTGATAGAGTCGAGTAGGTATGATGGTAACTGGAATATGCTCATGATGTATGACGGAATGGCTTGTGCAATCTCTTTAATAAGGATCTCCTTTCCTTCTTTGGATAGCATCTTCTCCTTCAACCCTTGTAGTTTTATCCATATGCGCTCCTGGATATATGTGAAAACCTTCTTCTTGGATCTTCCCACTATTGTGGGCAGCCCCAAATACTTGCCATGTCTGTCCACTTCTTTCACCTATGAAGATTTGTAATTTCCATCTTCTTGTTGTGGTCGATTCCCTTGCTAAAGGCAACTTTAGTCTTATGTAAATTGATTTTCTGTCCGGATGCCCGTTCATATTGGCTGATGATGTCAGCTCACTTCAGACATTCTTCTTTGGTTGCCTTGGCAAAGAGTATTGAGTCATCTGCAAAGAAAAGGTGAGATATCTGAGGACCTTGTCGGCTTTCCCAAATGCCATGGTTCTCTCGTTGTTGTGAGGCAAGAACAAGTGATGTGGAGAAAGCTTCAACACAAAGGATAAAAAGATAAGGAGATAAAGGGTCACCTTGTCGTAGTCCTCTAGAAGGTAGAGTCTCTCTGGTGCGATCCCCGTTAATAGCAATGGAATGAGATACAATTGACATACAATCCAAAATCTTCTTTCTCCATCTTTCCCCAAATCCCAATTTTCCTTGGATGAAATGCACAAACTTCCACTCCACTCTATCATATGCCTTGGACATATCAAGTTTTAGGGCCAGGTTTCCTCCCTTTCTTCCTTTTCCCCCTTTCATAGTATGAAACAATTTATATGCAATGAGGGCGTTTTCAGTGATAAGTTTGCCAGGGATGAAAGCACTTTGGTTTTCTGACACAATCTTGTCCATTAGGGGTCGAATTCTATTCGCAATGACTTTTGAGGCTATTTCGTACAAGACATTGCATAGACTAATGGGTAGGAACTCTCCTACCTCCATTGGTTTTTGCACCTTTGGTATCAAGACTACCAGAGTAGAGTTTATATCAATGATGCTTCTTTCAGATTTCCACCAACATTTAATGTAATTGGACACATCCTCACCCACTATGTGCTAATATTTTTGAAAGAAAAGGGCTTTCATACCATCAAGTCCCGGGGCTTTATTCGGGTGCGTGCCTTTAATAGCAATTAGGATTTCTTCTGTAGTGAAGTCTCTCTCTAGGAACTCTCTTTCCTCTTCATCAATCCTTTTGGATATTCCCTTGGGTGCCTCCTCCCAGCCCAAAGTATTAGAAGCCTGGAACATATCCTGGAAAAAATATTTGATGATCTTTTCAATCTCCTCCTCCTCTGTCTTCCATTGCCCCTCAGCATTTTTAGTCCTTCAATTCTATTCTTTTTCCTTTTCTGGGACGCCTTGTGGTGGAAGTAGGCAGTGTATTTGTCTCCTAATCTCATCTCATTAACATGGGCTCTAGCGTGCTAGATAGCCTCATCTCTCCTGTGCCACTCTTGTAACTCGGCTGCAATCTTTGAGCATCTTTCTAGATTGGTATTGTCAGGTGGCAGCTATTGGCATTCCTCCAGTTGACCTTCCAGTTCCTTTATTCTTTTTTTTTTTTAATTTCCCAAATTTCTCTGAAGCCCATTCTTTTAACTTGCTGCCACATTCCTTCATTCTATCTTGTATGCCCCCATGTTGGTATTTTATCCATGTTGACTGAATGATATACTCGCATCCTTCCTCTTCAACCCACTTGGGCTCAAAGTAAAAGAATTGTTGCCTTCTCTTTTTCTTCTTTGTTCTCTGCCCTATGTGGATGATGATAGGCACATGATCTGACTCATACTTGGTGAGGTGAACAACCTGGCCTAATGAAAATTGAAGTCCATCTTGGGCATGCAAGAAATCTATCAAGCCTCTCACGAATAAGAGTTTCCATCGTCCGTCCCCTCTGCCATGTGAAAATACTGCCAATGTACCCCAAGTCGGTCAGATCGCAATCGTCAATAACATCTCTGAAGTCTTGGATATATCTCAGAGGTTTTGGTGGTCCTCCCTGCTTCTCAAAGTTTGAGACAATTTCGTTGAAATCTCCAAAGAAAATTGTTGGATAGCTAGATTCTGCCTTTAACTCCCTCATGAGATCCCAAGTCCTGTGTTTTTGCTGCTGATCTACCCAGCCATAAATCCCAATAGCTCTCCATATACTATTTGTGTTTCCATCTGTAATCTCGCAGTTGCAGTAATATTGTGAATAAGATGTAACTTTTAGGTTCATGTCCCTCCACCACAACCCGATACCTCCTGCTCTACCGACATTGGAAATGCATATCCCTTGGGTAAACCCACATTTTCTCTTGATCACTTCCAAGTCCATACTTGCCATCATAGACTCCATCATGAAGACTATGTTTGGGCTTCCCTCCAACACCATGACCAGAGGGCATTTACCGTGTCAGGGCAGCCCAGAACCTGACAATTCCAGCTCATTATTTTCATTGTTGTTCGCGGGGCTAGCCTGTCCCAGCCTCCGCTACTTGGACTATATCAGTCCCATCCAAAAGATTGTTGTACCCTTCCATCCTTGCCTTTTTTCCTCCATCGTCTGTTTGTTTTGTGCCATCTACCTCCATATCGCATTGCTATGTGCCCCTGCCTCTTTTTCCTATAACCAAATCCCAAATAACCTCTGTCTCAGCAATTCCCGATCTCTATGCTCTACTCATTTTGTATACCCACAAGGGAGTCTTCTTCTTCCTTTCCTCGTGTTTTCCCTTCTTCAAAGTTTTTTTTTCTGTGATCCTTTTCTGTCTGTGCCCTGGTGCGAACAGCCATGCTGATGGGTTCTGTCATCTCATTGACGCTATCTGGCTGCTGATGTTTGTGGCCTGCCTTGCCATAGTGTTGTTGTGTTCGGTCATTCTCTATACTGTTCACCTGTATAACATTCATCTCCTCGTCTGGTCGATCATTTGTTCTCAAATCCAATATGGTCCCTTGAGAGCAGGACCTTCTCCTTCTGTGTCACCTCTTTTCGCTGGCCACACTTGTTGCTTTGTCCTTTGGTTTGTTTCCCTCTGCTGCACCCCACATCTGAGTTGTTAGGTTCCTGTGTATCCCATGGTTGCTCTGGAATGATCTCCGATAAGACCTCTGTTAGGTTATAGGTTGACTCCCCTCCCTTCTCTATATTGGAATAATGATGCAATCTCCCTTCATGGTTTGCTTGATTGTGAGATAGGTTGTCTTTTTCCTTGCCATTTTCAGACTTAGCAGAGGATTCACCCTTTCCTCTTACAGATTGAGAGTGATCTTCTGATCGGTCTGTCCCTGGTTTGTTGATAAAAATGATGTTGCACTTTGTTTTGGTGTTTCCAAAGATCTCTTCATGCAGTGGAACCCGTGGTTTCCTTGGAGACGCTCTAAGACAAGCTCCCCATTAGGTCTCTCGTATGTCTTCTTCCTCTTTCTTTCTGCAATCTTTCTTGACATGACCTAAACGAACACAACAGTAGAAAAGATTAGTGAGTCTTTCATATTTTAGTTCCAACTCCCTTATCTTGTTGTTGTGTCGGATCCTCAGAACCCTCTTTAAAGGTTTAGTGACATCGAGATCAATTCGTGCTCTTGCGAAAGATTCCCATCCTAACTCATCGGTATCCAGCATGATCACCCTTCCAATTCTACTGGCTATTTGCTCTATTATCTTTGCCAATCTACAACCCAGGGGTAGGTCATAGATGTGGATCCAGAAAGGGCTATGATTTATTATAATTCCTCTTGGCTGCTTGTGAGGATCGATGTCCTTAAATAGAAGGAGTTTGTTGTCAAAATTCCATGGTGCCCCATCCACCATTTTCTGTTTGTCCCACCAGTCAAGGAATTGAATCACAAAGTCGCCATCTTCGAGTTGCTTGAAGACTACTTTGTTGTTTAGACCCCAGGCTTGTGTGAAAGTACGTTTCATAGCCCCAAAATTGTATGATCTCTCTGTCAGGATTCGAGCCACCAACTCCAGTTGCAGATGCGCCGGTTCATCATCATCTACCTGCTGTTCAACCTTTATCGGTTCCTCTTCTTCCAACGTCAACTGTAGTCTCGAGTACTGATCTGCTAGTTCCTCTGCCATAATGGGAAAAGCTCCCAGAGAGATCGCCCTATCCTTGGACCTGCAAGAGAGAAACCTATGAGGGAGGTATCCATCTTACACACAAAACCCTAATCGCCAGAGCATTGAGGTTAGCCACAGGGAGAGATCTACTTAGGATTACTTTTTCTGTGTTTTTCGTATTGTACATTTGGTCAGGTTTCAATAAAGGTAACTCGACCGATCCACTAAATGACAAAGCCAATTTTCAAACTATCGATCAATTTTGTTCTGGGAAACTTGACCAATGAGCTAAAATTAGTTTTTCTTAGTGAGTCATTTGGTCAAGTCCTGTGAGTGTGCAACTCGACTGATGGGTCATCTTCATAAAATCCATCATAGGATTGGTCGAGTTTCCAACTCGACCGATAAATAGCCTGTGACAAATTTTCTAAATTGACATTTGAGTGATTAAACCATGGAACTAAGTGTCCCTAATTTTTTCTCATCTTAGTTACAAGTCATATCATCAATAATAGTTATTACAAAAATCATCTAAGGTCATTTGGAGTGATTTCCCAAAATGCACACTTGCATTGCATTTGACTTGAACTTGAACAAGCTAGGGCTTGTATGATTTGATCCTTTTCATGTACCTAAAGCCTGAAATCAATCTTGAACAAACATATTAGATACATAGGAATGGAATGGTTAAGTCATTATCAAAATATGGGCAATGTATAACTCTCAAGTCAACATTTCCCCCCTTTTTGACAATGAAACACCATTCCTCAATCATATTGAAAAGGATATTGAAGTTATATCTTTGCCTTGTGAATTGCAAGGGGATTCAAGATTTGAACAATGTGAATTGCTCCCCCTCAATCTATGCTTACTCTAACCTGCATAGTTAGTTTATCTACACAAAGCAACATGACATATATATACTATGTGGTCCTTTAGCAAGTCACATGATAAAGCATATAATGGACAAGAAAAGGATCACATAGGAAATACAAAAAATATGGTTGAGCTTCAAAACATTGTATTTCTCTCCCCCTTTTGACATTATAAAAAAGGAAGGGGGTGTAGAAGAGCACAAAAACAAGTCTTCTCCAAGAACAACCAAGCATACATGAACAATGTGCAATCTCATAACATACATCAAAATAGAGACGAGAGAAACAAACAATCTAAGTCATAATCAATATATGGTAAGACACGGCACCAACTCATGATATATAGTAAATCAAAGAGTAATTGTACAATGGATTAATATTACAACCCAGAAAGCAAGTTCTCAAAAATCAACTACAAGCCAAAAATGATGAAAACTAGATGATAAAATAGTACATCTCAGATCATGTGCCCAGATGTTTTTAATACAAAATAGCCTAGAAAGATAAATATGATAAACAACTAGACTTAAAATTAGAACAAATACACATCTAGGTCATCTATGTCTACATCATTGACAACATCATCATCATCACCAGAAGCATCTGGCTCATAGTCATCATCTCCGTCTGAAGGTACAACAAAGAGAACAACATCTCCTTCGTTACCGGAGGCACCAGCAAAGCCATCATTAGAAGTCTCACCATCATCATCATCAACCTCCTCGTTAGTAGCAGTCTCCTCATCAGCCTAGTCTGGCATCTCCTCATCAGTAAGAGAACCAAAACTATGACTAGGCCAACGTGCATTCTACTCATCCCAAGTCATACCAATAGCATGGAGCTCATTGGCCTGTGGGAAGGAAGGAACATAACTACTAAGGCTAGAAAGTAGACTAGACAAGGGGCCAACTATTAGAGGTAGCACACCAGGGGTAGATCCACCAGCAGTAGGGGGTGCAACAACGGAAGGTGCAGGTGGAGGGGCAGTGTAAAAGTGACCATATGAATAGGAAGCATAGTCACCTCCTGGGTAGGGCTGTTAGGCAGGGTAGGGGTGTGCACATGACATGTTCATGTTGGACATGATAGAACATAAGTCTTGATGTAGGTACTCCTGAACCTGTAGGTTGTATGCTTATTGATGCATCATGTAGCCCATAAGGGTTTCATTAGAGACATTGAACGAGGCACATACAGGTTGAGTAGACTGAGGTGGTGAAGGTGCTCGGGTAGAGGTAGAGGTAGAGGCACCAGGTGTGGTAGAGGATAGGATAGGCACTGACTTCTAAAGTGAGGTCTCACTAATACAAACTCCTTTTTGGGTAGGTTTGTAGTGAAGGTCATGGAAAAGAGATTTGCTAGTGGCAAGATGGAATAGACCATAGATCAGGGCTGGGTAGGGTGGGTAGGTGCCACGGGTGTTCTTGCCTGAGTCAAAGTAGGTGATATGATGGAGAACATATCTTGACCACTTGACTCTGATGTTATTTAAGAGACAATACATGATTACCACAGTATATTCTGCAATCTCAGTCTGATTCTTCTTTGGGTGAATATTGTAGTTAACAACTAGGGTAGGGATGTGTCTCTTTAGGTACAAGATAGAGGAGAGAAGGGTGCACTTCTTCCTATATGCGAATTGAGGATTCTTCAAGAACTTATGAATATCAAGGAGATTGACAACATATTGCTTGTAGAAGGCCTCAGGCTTAACTTAGTCAAAATACTCTAGATAGTCCTTACGCCAGGTGTCAGTCACTTCAATACCTGAAAAGAAGATGTTTAGGGTATCCTCAGAGACTTGAAATTTCTTCCCAGCTATCATAGATGTGAGGACTACTTGAGTATTAGGTGAGGGTACGAGAATGCCATAATTCCAACACAAATTTGCATAGAATTCATGAACAACTTTGGTTCTTGTGATGGAATTATTATTGCACGCACATTCAACACCCAAGACTGAGAGACGATGATCATAATGAAACTCTACTAATTGATCTATGACCGCTTGTCTTTGTGGTCTAGGCTCAAATAGGGCACAAAAATAAAAATAATTCCTAGGAAGGAGCTCCTTATATCTATTTAGAGCCTCATTTGAGACGAATAAGGTGTCATTAAATGAAATCAAGCGGGAGTTGGATGAAGATGAAGGTACATTAGTAGGGTGGCCCTCTTCCTCCTATTGGATGCCACAAAGATGAAAAGGAGAGGAAGGAGAGAGCAAAAGCTAAAGAATCACCACCAAAACTCATCCAAATACCTAGATTAGAAAAGGGGAAGGTTAAGGGAGGTCGAGTTAGGTCAAACTAGGGCTAGGGAGAGGAAGGTCGGGGCTAGGGTTGAGAGCTTAGGGGAGCTGGAGGTCGGATCAGTTGACTTTTCTCTAGTTGAGAGGGAGAATAGTCGGCCGAACCCATCTTAAGTTTGCTCCATTCTGGCCATTGGTTGAGTTCTATGAACTCAAAAACTTGACCGATAGGATTTTTAAAAAAGCTCTCAGCCTCCAATCGGTAGAGTTGGTAACTTGACCGATGGTCAACCTGACCTACATTTAGAAATCCGAATTTCTAGCCATTAGATTGCTAATTAAATTTATTTTCAAGTCCATTATGTATATTGAACATACTTAGGCACACATCACTCATCATTGGGTACTATTTTGTAATAAAACAAGCATTTGCAAAAAACCCAAAAATAAGAGAAAAACAAGACAAAATGAACATGACAAACTGATATTTAGCAAATTAGCAAGTAATTGTGATCAAAACATAGGCAAAGAATATAGGATAGATGACTACTAGATAAAAGGCACATCAGATTCATTCAAAATAGTTATGAGCAGTTTAATCAAATAAAGTTAAATTTCTCTCTAGATAGAGGTTAAGTGAAAATGTCTGCCAACTGGTTTTCCATGTCCACATGCATGATATACATATCCTTCTTGGCAATGTGATCACATAGAAAATGATGGCGAATGATCCAACCCTAATCTATGGTTGTATCTTGTGTCATTTTGTACTTTTATCACATTCAAACGTATTAGAATTACATGTTATTCTACCCAATATGATTATCATTGCAAATATGCTTATGGATGTTCTTTGCACTATTTTTCAGAACCTTGGACCATGCTTAGATGGAAGAGAGAGAGAGAGGGAGTTCTAGGGTTCCCCCACTCAAGGAGGGACCCAAAGAAGGCCCCAAAGTCTCCCCCAACCTA
This sequence comes from Alisma plantago-aquatica, assembly GCA_963693085.1. Lineage (NCBI taxonomy): Eukaryota > Viridiplantae > Streptophyta > Magnoliopsida > Alismatales > Alismataceae > Alisma > Alisma plantago-aquatica. The sequence goes on along the minus strand of OY856415.1, from coordinate 413,625,303 downwards.
CCTCTAGTAGCCAAGAATCACCCCCAAGCAAAGACATCCGAAAAATGACAAAGTTAGAAGCGAAATCAAGAAGTCAAGCCTCACCACGGCCGTGGCCACAATGCCACGGTCGTGCATTTATTGCCAAAGATCAACAGGTTGCAACAGGGAAATTCCACCGAGTCCCACAGCCGTGGCCTCCCAACCACGACCGTGGCCAATGAAGACACCACGACCGTGGCCATCAGCACAGTCGTAGTCAGGAGAAGAGAACACGGTCGTGGCACCCTACCACGGTCGTGGGAATTAATTGCAAGAAGTCAGTTGCCAACATGGTTTTTGCCTGGAACGCCACGACCATGGCCAAGTCGCCACGACCGTGGCCGAAGACGATCAAGACGCCCGTGCCCCCTCCCCACGGTCAGCTCCTCCCCCTCCAAAACGGCTGTGTTACCCAACACGGCCGTGGTGCATGTTACCCACCACGACCGTGGCACTCCGCCACGGTCGTGGCCACCACCATCTCACCACTTCCTTCACACCACGACCGTATTTACCACCCACGACCATTCCCCACTACTTCACCACGGCCTCGGCACACCAACCACGACCATGGTGATCACCTAACCTACATAACTTTTCACTATTTTTCCTATTATACCCCCACCTAGCCCTAGCTCCTATATAAGCACTAGTTGCTTTTAGGGCTCAGGAGAGAGCACTTCCTAGCCGCAACCCAGCTTCTCCCTTGCATCCATTACTCCCATCCACCTACTTTCCTTGCATTTAATCCCATTTCCACCCACTTTCCACTCATTTCCACCATAGAAACCTAGTTTCTCTAGGTTTCTATCCATCCATTTCCCTTTTTCATGTTCTTGGGCACCATTGGAGGAGGAGGCTTGTGGCTGGCAGCAAGGAGGTGAAGAAGTCAAGCTTCATAAAGCATCCATGGCATTTCCTACTCTCTTTCCCTTCTCCTTTATTTCTAATTTGATCATGTATAGCTAAGCTCCCCTTGGGTGGGCTGTTTGGGGAAAAAATGTGACTGTGATACCATGTTGGGGGAATATAATTTGTAATGAACATATTTCACTTCTATGATGATTGCCTTTGCTTGTATCTCATTTTCCATTACTTGTGCATGTGATTTTTGTTTAATTACAGTAATTGCTTGCCTTGTGGTGCTTGAAGACATTTGCCTCTAGGATGTTTTGGTTTCTATGTAGCTATCATAGGATTGGCTCCTAGGTCCTTAATCCGGATCCCTAGCTAGCCCCCTATCTTCCTGCATAATCACCTTCTCCCTACATGCAAATGTGAGTTCTAAGTGACTAGTATAAGTGTGATTAGTGCAATTGCCTAGGATTTCTTAAAGGTTGAGGTGGCCAGTGGCATGAGGTCAAATACCCTTATCTCTACTCCCATCCTTACCCTTGGTCCTCAATTGACTAATACCACTTAACCTAGAGACCTAGACTTGGTAAGTCCTATGAGAATTACACCTAGCCCTAGTTCTCCAACTAGTATCATAGGGTACATCCTCATAGCACCCACCTTATTGTTTGGTTTGGTAGTCTAGAATGAAATATGCTAATTGCTTATTATGGTGACATCCCCCAATTAATGTCAAGGTCACATTCCCAAATGGCCCACCTCCTTCATCTAATTGTTTAAAACCTCAGTTGCTCTGTTTGTTGGTTAATGCTAGTGTAGTTCAATTGCTTTAGTTAACTTAGTTAATTTCCTAGTTTTGCCAGCTAAGTGTTAACTTCGGTCTTTGATCTTGATTAGTGGTTAACTTAGGCTCTCAATTGCTAGTTGCTTGCTTAGTCTAGTGTAGTTTGTTCTTGCTCTTGTTTAGATAGATACAGCCATTTGATAACTTAGTTTCATATTTCTTTTCCTACTTGCTCACTTAGCTTAATCAACAACCAACCGACCTTTTAAACCCTAAAAACCTTACTCTCTGCAATAGGAACGTAGCCCACACCGTCTAACTCTAGTGCCCCCTCTATCTCTGTGGATCGACCCAGTACTTGCCACCTCACCTATACTACGACACGACTCTGTGCGCTTGCGGGCGTAGTGGCTTAGTAGACGTAGGTAGTTAGTGTAGGTTCTACAAATTTGGAAAGCATAAGATCCCACATCCCGTACGCTCCAACCTCGTGGGGTGTAAAAGCACCACTAGCGGGGACACGCCAAGCTTTCTGGTGCCGTTGCCGGGGATATTGGCGCTCGGCCTAGTTAGATAGTATAGCTTAGCCTTTCCTTTTTCCCTCACCATTGCTATTATTTATTCTTTGTGTTACTCTTGCATATTGGTTCGCTAACTTGGCTCCTTGTTGTTTGTTCGTGATTTGCACAGGTGACAGTTGTGCATGCCTAGAATAAATTCGACTTGCACTGACTTGGTGGTTTACGACCCCGATATTGGGAGAAGAAGGCGTCAAGCTTGCCGCAACCTACAACGAGAGACCGAGATGGCTGAGAACAACCCGCCACCAGATGTTCCACCTCCACCGCCACATCGCCCACTTCATGAGTACTTCATGCCAGGGAACTACAACTCCCCCATCGCCACGCTGGTTGACCAAATGCCCGGTCAAAAGTTCTCCATCCCGCTGACACTCCTAGGGCTTCTCCCTACATACTTTGGTATGGAGAATGAGAACCCCTACCACCACATAGACGGGTTCCTTGAAACGTGCTCTACTTTCTGCACTCCAGCCGCCACCGACGACTCAATCTGGAGGACACTCTTTCCTTTCTCCCTCAAGGAGAAAGCCAAGGAGTGGTACGTTTCAAGGCCAGAGTTGGTCACTTGGAATGAGGTGAAGAATGAGTTTCTCAAGAAGTTCTTCCCCATCGCCAAGTTTTCTTATATGAGAAGGTGCATCACGTCGTTCACCCAGAAAGAGAACGAGCCCTTCCACGAGGCGTGGGAGAGGTTCCAGAAGTTGCTTCGTGACTACCCTGATCATGAGGTTCCTCTGTGGCAGCTTGTTCATGCCTTCTACATCGGGCATGAGGAGCAAAGCCAAAACAACGTAGACTCTTCCTGCGGGGGCACGTTCATGGAAAAGTCGTCTGAGGAATCATGGCCACTGTTTGAGAATCTCACCAAGAATTCTCGCCACTGAGCCTCCACTAAAGGGGGGCATTACAGCCAAATCTACACTCCTCCACCTTCCTCTGTGGCTCCCGCACGCAATGCCACCAACCCTGATATGATGAAAATGATGGCTGATATGATGCGGATGATGAAGAATCAAGTGGGTGGCTCTTCTAGCCAACCCACATTGGCTGACGAGGAAGTCAACGCTCTACATTCGTTTCGTGGCCGCAACAACTAGGGAACAATGTCCAACTCCTACACTCCTGAGTGGAGGAACCACCCAAACTTCGCTTGGAAACAACAGAATGAGGATGGAAAAGGACAGGGGCAACAAAAGCCACGCTACAACTCCAAGTTTGAAGACGAGGTAGTAGGAAGGCTAAGAAGCCTAGATGAAGTAAAAAAGGATGTCAATGCACATGGGTAGTCTATTAACCATCTTGAGCAGAGGTTGGATCAGATTTCTCTCTCTTTGGCTAGAAGAGAAGAAGGTAGACTTCCATCTCAACCAATGCCAAATCTGAACAATGATAGAGCTTTTCTATGAAACACTTCGAGTGCTTATGTTCCACCATCTTACCAAGCCCCACCAAACCCCTATGCTCCTCCGCCTCCTGAAGTGCCACTCAATTATCAATATGATCCACCTTCACCTCACACCTAACAACAACCACCTCCACAATACCACCCACACCACAACAACAACTGAAACCCCAATTCATTCTTCAAACTCCCAACTCCCCTCACCAAAGGCCTCCACCACCCCAACAGCCACAACCACCTCCACAAGCTCCCTCTCCTACCACCCATGAACATGTGAAGGTAGTGACTACCTTAAGGAGTGGCAGGACTTTGGAGAGCCCCCATGGTATAATTGTTGGCAGAGATGACACTGAGGCTAAGTAGGTTGATGCTGAGAGGCAAAGTGATGATACTGTGATAAGAGGCAGTGTTGATACCGTGATGTCGAGCATTGATACTATGATACCGAGCCGTGATACTATGATTCTAGTGATACCAGTGGATGATACTGTTGATTTGGACCGATTGGGGTCCAAACTCCCTCCATATCCTGATGCACTTGAGGAGCCTTCTGTTGCAAAGAAAAAAAAGAAGCATGCGGAAGATATTTTGGAGATCTTCAAGCAAGTGAAAATCAACGTACCTCTTATAGATGCGGTCAAGCAAATTTCATCCTATGTAAAGTTCCTTAAAGAATTGTGCACCTTCAAAAGAAAGACAACATGGAGGACACCTAAGAAGATCAAGCTCATTGAGCAAGTGAGCTCCATTCTCCAACACACCATTCCCCAGAAAAGAAAAGACCCCGGTGCTCCCATCATTTCATGCTACATCAGGGCACATCGCATAGACCATGCTCTTCTTGACTTGGGGTCTAGCGTAAACTTGATGTCGTACGATATGTTTGCTGAGCTCCAAATGGGGGAGTTAAGGCCAGCCCATTGCACTCTACAGTTGGTCGACCGATCTATGAAGACACCTAGAGGGTGTGTGGATGATGTGCTGGTCTGTCTTGATGAGGATACTTCTGCCTTCTTCCCAGCCGATTTTATCATTCTTGATATGGAAAAAGTGACTAGAAAGGTGCCAATTATCTTGGGGAGACCTTTCCTAGCCACAACTGATGTCGTAATCCATGTGAGGACTGGGACCATGTATGTTACATTCATGCACATGAAGATCCGGTTGAACATCTTCAAGTCTTCTACAACAGCCGAAGTGATAGGGGCCACCGATGAAGATTGTTATTTGGTGGAATGCCTAGAAGTGATTGTTGAAGAGTGCCTACCTGCGTGGATTGAGACTGCCACCCAAGGTAGAGGTCTTGAACCAATTGTTGAGTTCCCTGACGATGATGATGAAGAAAGTGAAAAGGGTGAGCTGGCCTTAGTGGCTGCAAGTGAGGACCTTCCTTCTATTTCTGCACCATTGAAGAACTCCCTTGAAGCACCGCCCGTTCTTGAGTTGAAGACACTTCCTGAAGGATTGAAGTACGCTTTCCTTGGCTCAAATGACACCCTCCCAGTGATCATTTCCTCCATTCTCTCTCTTGAGCAAGAAGATGCCTTGATGGAAGTCTTGAGGAAGAACATCCAAGCCATTGGATGGTCTATTGCTGACTTGAGAGGGATTGACTCCTCTATTTGTGTGCATCAGATATACTTAGAAGAAGATGCGAGACCGACCCGCCAAATTCAAAGAAGGCTAAATCCAAAGTTGAAGGATGTTGTAACTGAAGAGGTTGTAAAGTTGCTTGATGCATGGATCATCTATCCCATTTCTGAAAGTACGTGGGTGAGTCCCATCTAAGTTGTGCCCTAGAAGGGCGGGATTACGATTGCAGAAAATGCTGATGGTGAGATTATGCCAGTGAGAGAGCAATCCAAGGGGAGAATGTGCGTTGATTACCGGAAGCTCAATGAAAAGACAAAGAAGCATCACTACCTACTCCCATTTCTTGATCAGATTTTAGAGAGATTGGCTGGGCAGAGCTTCTACTATTTTCTTGACGGATACTCAGGATATTTTTAGATTGTTGTGCATACGGTGGATCAGGAAAAGATGACATTCACTTGTCCAAGTGGTACATTTTCCTATCGGAGAGTGCCATTTGGATTGTGCAATGCCCCTTCCACTTTTCACAGATGTGTAACCTCAATCTTCGCTGACATGCTTGATTCGTCACTTGAAGTTTTCATGGATGATTTTTCAGTTTTTGGGAAAACCTTTGATGAGTGCTTGCTACATCTAGTTGTTGTTCTGGAAAGATGTGTGAAAGTTTGCTTAGTTTTGTCTTGGGAAAAGAGCCATTTCATGGTACCTGAGGGTATAGTTCTGGGACACCGAGTTTCTAAAGATGGGATTGAAGTTGACAAGGCCAAGGTGGACCTTATTTCTACACTCGACCTTCCTTCCAGCGTAAGACATGTTCGATCTTTCTTGGGACATGCAGGTTTCTACCTCCGCTTTATCAAGGACATTAGCAAAATCTCAAGACCACTCTATCAATTGCTTGAGAAAGATGTTGAATTTAAGTTTGATGACAAATGTGTTGAAGCCTTCAATCATTTGAAAGAAAGGCTTATTTCTTCTCCTAACATGCAACCCCCGGATTTCTCTTTGCCATTTGAGATCATGACTGATGCATCCGATATGGCGGTGGGGGCTGTGCTGGGTCAACGCGTTGGCCGAATTCCTCATGTTATCTACTATGCGAGAAAAACCTTAGACGATGCTCAAAGAAACTATACAACTACCGAGAAGGAGTTGCTTGTGGTAATCTTCACTCTTGACAAGTTCTGGCTGTATCTCTTGCAAAAAAAAGTGACAATCTACACGGACCATGCTGCTTTGAAGTAACTTATGTCCAAGACATACTCAAAACCAAGGTTGATCCGATGGATTTTGTTGCTCCAAGAATTTGACATAGAAATTGTGGATAAGAAGGGAGTAGAAAATGGTGCAGCAGATCATCTCTCCCGCCTTGATGGACCTTTTGATATGACAAGTCCAATCAAAGAGACAATGCCACATGAACAACTCCTCTTAATCTCATCTGTACAAAAGCCATGGTACAAGCACATAGAGAATTTCCTAGCTAGTGGGAGGATACCTAGTATGTGGATAAGAGAGGAAAGCAAGAGATTGTTTGCTATGGTCAAGAACTACATTTGGGATGACCCTCACCTCTTCAAGTATTTCCCGGACCAACTCATTAGGAGGTGTATTCCGGAGATGGAGCAGCAAGAAGTCTTATCTATGTGCCATTCCGAAGTGTGTGGAGGTCATTTTGGAGGGAAACGCACGGCCGCCAAAGTTCTTCAATGTGGTTTCTACTGGCCAACATTGTTCAAAGATGCTCACGACTTTTGCAAGAGTTGCTTCAAGTGCCAAAAAGTGGGCACTATCTCAAAGAGGGACATGATGCCTTTATCACCTATTCTCGTGGTAGAAGTGTTTGATGTTTGGGGGATTGACTTTATGGGTCCTTTCCCTCCTTCTTTCAGGTATGTCTACATCTTGGTCGCCGTAGACTATGTATCAAAATGGATTGAGGATGTGGCAACAAGGACAAATGATCACAAGGTGGGGTGTGATTTCGTAAAATCCAACATCTTTAGCCTTTTTGGTGTTCCAAGGGCTATGATTAGTGATGGAGGGAGTCATTTAATCCACTGCACCTTTGAAGGGCTGCTAAAGAGACATGGAGTGAACCATCGTGTAGCTACTCCTTACCACCCTCAAACGAGTGGTCAAGTTGAGTTGGCAAATCAGGAGATAAAGCTCATTTTGGAGAATACGGTGCAACCGGACTGCAAGGATTGGTCACTTCGCCTCAATGAAGCTTTATGGGCATATAGGACTACATACAAAGCCCCGATTGGCACTACACCGTTCAAGCTTGTCTATGGTAAGAGTTGCCATTTGCCAGTTGAGATGCAACACAAGGCACTTTGGGCCTTGAAGAAGATGGACTTTGATGAAGAGAGTGCCGGAATGAGAAGAAAGTTTCAATTGCATGAGCTAGAAGTAATGCGGCATGAAGCATATGAAACGTCAAAGAGCTACAAGGAAAGAACCAAGTTTCTACATGACAAGATCATAAAAAAGAAAGAGTTTGAGACCCAACAAATGGGTATGGCTATACAATTCAAGAATGAAGTTCTTTCCCGGACAACTTCGGTCTAGATGGGAAGGTCCTTACCTTGTCAAGAAGGTTTACCCATCTGGGGCAGTGGTCATTTGTGCAAAAGAAGGAGCTAAGGAATTTTCCGTCAATGGGCAAAGATTGAAATTTGTTGTTGAAGTTGGCCCGGACAAGGCCAATCAAGATTTTGATATTGTTATGTTTGTAAAGGAAGAATCCGATGAAGAAGAATGCTTGGACGAGGATGAAAAAGGGATCTACTACAAGGATCTATTGAAGATTCTGAAAAAATGAAAAAAGTCCAACAATCAATAAGCCTAGATGAAGGCATTAAATTTAGCGCTAGTGGGAGGCAACCCACATGGTTTGAGATTCTCGAACCTTTTCCTTTTCTATACTTTAGTTTTCTATTACACCAATACACACATGCACATTTGTGCTTGATGGTTTTGTTTGAGTTTTGATGAGGTGCAGGTGTTAGACAATAGAGAGAGGAGTTTTAGAAGTAAATCATGGCCATTAAGTCAAATTTGTGGCAAAAGAACAAATGAAATCGAAAGTTCAAGTTTTAAAGTTTGAAAACTGAGGAGACAACCCCAACACAGCCGTGGAGCTCGACCATGACCGTTGTGTATGTGGCCAAGCACGACCATGGTCTACGACCACGACCGTGGGGATTATTGCACCAATTTGGCCAAAGTTACAGGTTGTTTTGAAGAACGGCCACGACCGTGGCGAGCTGCCACGAACGTGGTGAAGGAGACTTCCCATGACCGTGGTCCTCACCACGTCCGTGTTGAAGAAGGCGGGCCACAACCGTGGGAATTTATGCTGCAAATTGGCCGAAGTTACATGGTTTTTGCAAGATCAGCCACGACCATGGAAAGTCTCCACGACCGTGGTGGGAGGACAAGGCCACGACCGTGGCGCACCACCACGACCGTAGCAAGGTCAAACTGGGGAGTTCTTCATCGACAACACAACCATGACACCCTCCACGACCGTGCTACCCAACCCTGGCCACCTGCCACGACTGTGGCCGAGCCCGGTTCAGAAAAAAAATATAAGTTATAAGCATCCAAACCCGACCCCCTCCTCATTCCATTGTCTTCAAGCTCGCATACAATGACCGTGGCGGTGAAAAACGACATCGTGCTCCCCCATTCACCACATCCAACCCCCAAAAACACCTCCATTTGATCCCCAATCCATTCCAAATCAATCCCCAGCCATTCCTCTACCTTTTCCACTATCTAATCTAACCCAATTTCTCCTCCATCTCCATTTCCATCTCCACTCCGCCCTATAGCTCCCCTACACAAAACCTCCATGAAAACCCTTCCTTTCTTGCCCAAATCCACCAAAAATCATATACCCACCATTTATACATCACTATCCTTCCATTCCACCCACAAAACCACATCCACACCACTTTCTCCACAAAAATATGAAAATCCTCACCTTCACCTCCACCTCCACCATGAAAAAGATTGGAAAGGCTATTACAAAGGGGTCGAACATCCTCACTGGAGGGAAACAACATTCCAAAAATGCCTCCTCTAATGTATCTGTGCCATCCCACACCCCTTCACCTACCACCTCCGCCCACCATTCCCTCCGCCGGTCGCAATTGGTGAGCGTGTCACACTCCCGCTCATCTGATAGCCACCACATCACGGATGCCACCTACGAGGGAGAGGATGCAGAAGAGGAGGAGTCCATGGGGGTCGACTTGGACAACCTCATTGATGAGATCGAGCCGATGGCCGCAAAAAGAAGTCAAAGATCTAAAGTGGCACCGTCCTCATCCTGGCTGTCCCCAAAGCCTACACCAGCCCGCCACTCGACGTCTGAGGTGACAGCGAGACGTGGTGTGCAGCCGCAACCCTCGTGGAAATTACAGCAAGACGAGGAACATTCGACCCACTGGTACAATCTGGACACCAGTTCGTGGTCGCACTCCTACACAATGGAGGAAGAAGAAGACAGTGAGGAGGAAGAGGTGGAGTTGGAGCATGAAGGAGACGATGTTCTGGCACATTTGGACGCTGATAGAGAAATAACCTTGGGCAAAGCACCGGTGGGGGTGTCCTATGGTAGAGGACATAGAAAAAAGAAGGCTGATCTCATCTACCCTGAGTGCATGACAAGGCGAGTCGTCGCCTCTAGGTATGGTTGTGAGAAAACCATTGAGGATCTTGGTATCAAGGAGGCAGTGGAAATGGGCTTGAAGAGGATTGGGTTGTGGAATATTCTTTTCACACCCCAACCTACATATCCTACTTTGACCAGAGAGTTCTTTGCCACTCTGGAGAAGACAAAAGTGAGGGGTTGTGATGCACTCAGATTTGCCATGATGGGCAACATGCACACCCTCACTTCCACTGAGTTGAATGCTATCATTGCCTCTAGTCTTGAAGAAGCTGTGAAATTGGATGACGGCTTGTTAGAGAGAGAGGGCACTTTGGACTATGCCTATTATTGGAAGAGATTCACGGGCAAAGAGGACTACTACGCGAGTAGATAAAAAACTGTTGCCATAAGTAACCCGCTAACACGCTACATGCAGAAGGTCTTGGCTATCATGATTGTGGGCAACTACGACAACCAAGGCATCATTTCCCAAAAGGATATGATTGTCTTGATCGGTATGCACTACAAGAGGTACATTGACCTTGGAGTTCTTTTGATTGACCATCTAAAGGGCATACCCTACAAGAGCTCGAAGTTGTTCGTTATGGGAGGGTTCGTCACTTCTATTGCACTAGCGTTGGGATACGATCTCTCGGGGGCACAAGACACTATTGAGGCAGAACTTGTTGACCTCAATTATCTGACGTGTCGCACACCATAAAAATGAAGGATAAAAGAATGATTTATTTAACTACAAGTGTGCAGGATTTTGAACTAGAGCTTCCATATCACGCGGAACCCCTTATATCCGTGTTAGGACCTGGCGACAGGATGAGGGAAAAACTAATGGCATGGCAGCAAGACCACCCGAGGGAGACATATGCTAGGGGAGCCGCTACCGTACATGAAGACGTTGCCGAATCTAATGTACAAGGGCAGTAGCAAGAAGATGCAGAACAAAGGCAACCCCGAAGAACAAGAAGGAGGGATGAGGGGACATCCCAGCTGCAGCCACCCTCAGGGAATGCCTATGACATGGCCACAATCCAGGCACACCTTGAGAATATTCAGAAGACCCAAGGTGACATGCAGCTTGCCCAACAACACATGTGGTATGATCAGCAACAGATACACTATCAGATCAACCACTTGTATCAATATCACCATGCCTAGGCAGCAAGAAACCCCGAATGGGGCGCAGATTTTTGGGGCAGTTTAGCTGGGTATCCACAGACTTACCCTCCACCCCAGGATGACTACTGGGGGCACTACTACCAGCATCCTCCATCCAGCTCAGCTCCAGCCTCAGCTCCTCCTCTAGATTCTCCGCAGATGCCGGACCAGCCACCGCAACCTTGACTCTTCCCCTATCTCCCCTAAGCTATAGTTTCATGCTGAGGACATCATGATTCTAAAGTTTAGGGTGGGTAGGGTGGTATGCACCACTTTATCTCTCATTTTGTCATTTTGATATCACCTCTGCCATCTAGTACTATTTTTTTTCTTTTCATTGCATCTTTGCATGACATGTAGTTGATTTCTGCACTTTTGAGTAATTTTCAAAATTTTTGCTTTTTCAGCCATGCATTGCATCTCATGTAGTTTTTGCTAATTTTTGCATGTTTTAGCTAGGATTTACTTGCTTTTTACCTAAAATTGTGTTTGAATGTGATTTAGTGCAATTTGGCACCGTTTTGGCTAATTTTGCCCAAATTTGATGTTTCTTGTCCAAAAAGCATGTTTTGACTCAATCTTTACCATATTGAATGAAATTGCTTATCTTTGACAAATACAAGATGATATGCTGTGATGAAGTGTTATGTGGTATCAACGAGTGACTTCTTACATGCTTGTCACCTCCCTTGGGAATGTGTTGGTTTGATTGAATTATGATCCGAGAAAGCATAGAACGTTTAATGTTTGTGGAGTTACTTGATTGATATATGGATATCATTTGGTTCATTCATGTGATGTGATATCTGTGGTGAAGTGTCAGACTAGTTTTCATGCAGGAGACCTTATGTGGAAGATCATGCCAAGTGACCCCTCTTTGACCTGACCACTCTTTCATCATCTTCATACCTCACCGCCTCATAAAAAGATGTCAAAGTGCACATATTAGCCGTGGCCACCTCCAAAAGTTTGGAGTGGCCACATCTATATCTACCCACTTCACTCTATCCACCATATGCCCTATCTACACCAAGGGCAAGAAAGTAAAAAAATGCAAAATGCAAAAAGAAAATAAAAGGATGCTCCTGTTTAAGAGCATTCAAATAAAGAAAATATGAGTGTGTAATAGCACTCCAAATCTTACCGCAACCCTTTCTTCATTCTTTCATACCCATGGAGCTAGGAAACATTAAACCTAGCTCACTTTATCCCTTTCCGCAACCATGTGGGTCATTTGGCATAACTTGAAGCATAAGGTTGAACGCATGAAGGTGAAACAACACTCCTAGTCATAGGCAATTAACATCATCATGAAATGGTCTACCTGGAACCTTATGGATGAGATATTGATAACTTGTGCAACCCAAGCATTATATGCAAAGTTCATGTGCTTTGTGATCTCTTCATGGTTGGTTTGTGAAAGTAGAAGAGGAGGGAAGTGATTTGCATGTACCTAGTCACCTTTGATCCCATTTAGCATTTATTGCCCATTATATTACATTTGTCATATCTTTTGATTGTGGAAAATGGAAAAGAGATTGAGTTGGAGCATACTTGAGGACAAGTATGTTTCAAGTTTGGGGTGGTGATCCAACCCTATTCTAGGGATGTATCTTGTGTCATTTTGTACTTTTATCACATTCAAACGTATTAGAATTACATGTTATTCTCCCCAATATGATTATCATTGCAAATATGCTTATGGATGTTCTTTGCACTATTTTTCAGGTACTTGGACCATGCTTAGATGGAAGAGAGAGAGAGAGGGAGTTTTAGGGTTCCCCCACTCAAGGAGGGACCCAAAGAAGGCCCCAAAGTCTCCCCCAACCTACGTCCAGTGGCCAAGAATCACCCCCAAGCAAAGACATCCGAAAATGACAAAGTTAGAAGCGAAATCAAGAAGTAAAGCCTCACCACGGACGTGGCCACAATATCACGATCGTGCATTTATTGCCAAAGATCCAACATGTTGCAACAGGGAAATTCCACCGAGTCCCACGACCGTGGCCTCCCAGCCACGACTGTGGCCAGTGAAGACACCACGATCGTGGCCATCAGCATGGTCATGGTCAGGAGAAGAGAACACGGTCGTGGCACCCTACCACGGTCGTGGGAATTAATTGCAAGAAGTCAATTGCCAACATGGTTTTTTCCCAGAACGCCACGACCGTGGCCAAGTCACCATGACCGTGGCCGAAGACGATCAAGATGCCCGTGTCCCCTCCCCACGGTCAGCTCCCCCCTCCAAAACGGACGTGTTACCCAACACGGCCGTGGTGCATGTTACCCATCACGACCGTGGCACTCCGCCACAGTCGTGGCCATCACCATCTCACCACTTCCTTCACACCACGACCATATTTACCCCCCCCCCCCACGACCATTCCCCACTACCCTCACCACGGCCGTGGCACACCCACCACGACCGTGGTGATCACCTACCCTACACAACTTTTCACTGCTTTTCCTATAATACCCCCACTGAGCCCTAGCTCCTATATAAGCACTAGTTGCTTCTAGGGATCAGGATAGAGCACTTGCTAGCCACAACCCAGCTGCTCCCTTGCATCCATTACTCCCATCCACCTACTTTCCTTGCATTTAATCCCATTTCCACCCACTTTCCACTCATTTCCACCATACAAACCTAGTTTCTCTAGGTTTCTATCCATCCATTTCCCTTTTTCATGCTCTTGGGCACCATTGGAGGAGGAGGCTCGTGGCTGGCAGCAAGGAGGTGAAGAAGTCAAGCTTCATCAAGCATCCATGGCGTTTCCGACTCTCTTTCCCTTCTCCTTTGTTTCTATTTTGATCTTGTATAGCAAAGCCCCCCTTGGGTGGGCTGTTTGGGGCAAAAATGTGACTATGATACCATGTTGGGGGAATATAATTTGTAATGAACATGTTTCACTTCTATGATGATTTCCTTTTCTTGTATCTCATTTCCCATTACTTGTGCATGTGATTGTTGTTTAATTACATTAATTGCTTGCCTTGTGGTGCTTGAAGACATTTGCCTCTAGGATGTTTTGGTTTCTATGTAGCTATCATAGGATTGGCTCCTAGGTCCTTAATCTGGATCCCTAGCTAGCCCCCTATCTTCCTACATAATCATCTTCTTCCTACATGCAAATGTGAGTTCTAAGTGACTAGTATAAGTGTGATTAGTGCAATTGCCTAGGATTTCCTAAAGGCTGAGGTGGCTAGTGGCATGAGGTCAAATACCCTCATCTCTACTCCCATCCTTACCCTTGGTCCTCAATTGAGTAATACCACTTATCCTAGAGACCTAGACTTGGTAAGTCCTATGAGAATTACACCTAGCCCTAGTTCTCCAACTATTAGCATAGGGTACATCCTCATAGCACCCACCCTGTTGTTTGGTTTGATAGTTTAGAATGAAATATGCTAATGGCTTATTATGGTGACATCCCCCAATTAATGTCAAGGGTACATTCCCAAATGACCCACCTCCTTCATCTAATTGTTTAAAACCTCAGTTTCTCTGTTTGCTTGTTAATGCTAGTGTAGTTCAATTGCTTTAGTTAACTTAGTTAATTGCCTAGTTTTTCTAGCTAAGTGTTAACTTAGGTCTTTGATCTTGATTAATGGTTAACTTAGGCTCTCAATGGCGAGTTGCTTGCTTATTCTAGTGTAGTTTGTTCTTGCTCTTGTTTTGATAACTTGTTGACTTAGATTGCTAATTCAGCCTTTTGATAACTTAGTTTCATATTGCTTTTCCTACTTGCTCATTTAGCTTAATCAACATCCAACCAACCTTTTAAACCCTAAAAAACTTACTCTCCGCAATAGGAACGCAGCCCACACCGTCTAACTCTAGTTCACCCTCTATCTCCATGATCGACCCTGTACTTGCCACCTCACCTATACTACGACATGACCTTGTGCGCTTGTGGGCGTAGTGTCTTAGTAGACGTAGGTAGTTAGTGTAGGTTCTACAAATTTCGAAAGCATAAGATCCCACATCCCGTGCGCTCCGACCTCGTGGGGTGTAAAACACCACTAGCGGGGACGCACCAGTGAAACTCTATGCTTAGCTCTACTATGCAAGATAGGATTATATGTCAAGTTAATTCCACTAGTATTACCACAATAGACAGGAGAAGCATCAAAATGAATGTTAAAGTCTTGGAGCATTTGCTTCATCCATAGGACCTGATCACAACAAATTTCAGTTGCAATGTATTCAGCCTCAGTGGTTGATAGTGCCATTGTTCTATGTTTCTTCACTACTACAAAAATGGCTTATAAAGTTGGTTTTCAGGGTGTCGGTTGTATACCAAAACCGACACATAAACCCTACTGTGTCGACTTTTAACATAAACCGACATCCAATATGTGAAGGTCGACCAGACACGGGTACCGCTTTCAATAAGTGTCGGTTATTTAATAAACAATTGACACTTAAAATCAACCTCCAAAACCAAAATTCCAGCAAAAAAATTACCTTCAAAATTGGACATATGTCGTCGGTTTTTTAATAAATAACCGACAACTAAAGGGTATGTGCGAGACATGAATAGTTGTCGGTTGTCTTTTATTTATAAACTGACGAATATTAGGTAGTATAGTTGTCAGTTGTTGGCAAAGAGCCGACACTGTTGGTTTAGTTGTCGGTTTTGTTAAATAACCGACACATATTGTCAACTTAATAGCCCCGCGAACAGAACTTTTCCTCATTGTCTCTGTTTCATTGCCGTGTGCTAGGGTCTGGCGATTTCCACCGATTGCTCCCGCCGTCATTGCCGGTTGGCTCCCCGCGCCGCCGTTCGTCTCCTCG
Organism: Alisma plantago-aquatica; assembly: GCA_963693085.1. Taxonomy (NCBI): domain Eukaryota; kingdom Viridiplantae; phylum Streptophyta; class Magnoliopsida; order Alismatales; family Alismataceae; genus Alisma; species Alisma plantago-aquatica. The sequence goes on along the minus strand of OY856415.1, from coordinate 413,609,427 downwards.
CACGTCGCTCGCCACCGTCGCCATCGCCTCCGTCACCGTCGTCGCCGTCGCTGCCGGTTGCTGGTCTCCTCGACGCCCTCATCGCCGCTCCGCCGAGCCGTCGCCGGTTGTTGGTCCTCCTCTCCTCGCCGTCGTCACCTCCAGCTGCTCTCCTCTGCTCCGGCACTGTCAGCTTCACCTTGTTGCGCTCAAGGTACACCGGCTTCTTCCTTCTTCCTCATCCCCTAGCTTAATACTGCCTGTCTAATAGACTCAACTCAAGTTTTTCTATCTTTACATTTGCATTATTCATTGCCATGTCTTTAAAATGTAAATGAAACTATAATGGTTATCCAATGTTAAAGTTGAATACCTTGTTGTAGGCTACACAATAGATGAAACTATAGTAGCGTTTTCGTGTATATGTGTTTTATATTCTTATATCACTAGAAAGAAAGACAACCATTTTCATTACTAGTAGATGAATAAATACATTAAATACAAATCAATTGGTAAATTAATATAAATCAGTAGATGATTACATAATTCCTAAATCAGCACATAAATAAATACAAATAGTAGATGAATAAAATACAATAAATACAGTAATAGAGTTAAATCAGTAGATAATTAAATGATATCAAAATTAGTACATAAATAAAAACAAATCAATAGATAACTAAATAAAAATAGTAATAAATAAAAACAAATAAGTAGATGAATAAATACATAAGTGGAAAAGTAAATATGAATCAGTTGATAAATAAAGTTACATCAGTAGATTCTTACATAATTTCAGAAGCAATATAAATAAATTCAAATGAGTAAATAGCTAAATAAAAAACAGTAGATGAATAAATACAAATAAGTAGATGAATAAATACAATCAGTTGATTAACTAATATAAAATTATAAATCAGTGATGATTAATCAATTCTCAAATCAGTACATAAATGAATACAAATAGTAGATGAATAAATATAATATAATCAAATCAGTTGATAATTAAAGTTAAACAGTTGATAACTAAAGTTAAATCAGTAGATGATTACATAGTATCAAAATCAATACATAAATAAACACAAATCAGTTGATAACTAAAGTTAAACAGTTGATAATTAACTAAAGTTAAATCAGTAGATGATTAAATAATATCAAAATCAATACATAAATAAACACATGTGACATGCTTGGAATGTAAATGATGCACTTTTCCCTAAATTGCCAATCATGCTTTTAAAGACATCAATAATCACCTAACTTGAAGAACTAGGATTTTAGGTATAAGAATGACAACACATTAGATGTTGGCCTAGAAACCCGTCCAAGATTTACTCATTAGGAGTAAATCTTGGATAGTACCTGGTTTGGGACTGTTCTTGAACACCTAATCTCGCTTAGGATGTAAGTGTATAATGTGTATTGGGTTTTTAAGAAAATTTCGGCAGCATTTTCCTGTTTGTTCTCTAAGTACATATGTACTTGGAGAACAACGGGGAAATGCTGCCGAAATTTTCTTGAAAACCCAATACACATTATACACTTACTAGTGAGATTAGGTGTTCAAGAATGGATAGGTGGTACACATTTATTATATATAATGATGACATCACATGTATTTGTTAACCCTAGACCCTAATCTTGTCCTAATATATACTTGTTTTCAATTATTTTACAATGTGAACTTTACAATTTGAATGTGAATTTGCAGATGCATGACCATTCTCCTGATGACCGTGCTAGTGATTACGTTGAGGGTGAGGACATCAATGCGCCGCCTCACAATGTAAGTTTAAAAAAAATATCATATATTTATATCTATATGTCCATTTATAGTTATATCTTGTAAATGTGTTTATTTTGTCAAATTTTAGGTTGATGATGCACAGGTACCACCTGGAGCACTTGATGCACTTGATCAACATCACCAAAAAGTTGACAAGAGAAGGGGCATCACAATGATGAAGAAGTTAATTGCGAAAAAGGGCAATGGACCCAAACTTGTTGTGGATTTTGATAATGCAGGAAATGCATGTGGTGTGAATCGTAATTCATTTATTTCATATCTTGGGTTTGTCACTCGTAGCCATTGTGGTTGTCGCTTAGATTCTTGGCATAACGTTCCTAAGGAGAAGAAAGACACAATATGGAGGGATTTATGTGTGAGTTGTTATTAATTTGCAATTCTATTTTGTAGATTACTAAATTTTTGGATACTAGTTAATAGCAATTCTATTTTGCAGAGTATATTTGAATTAGATGAAAAGTTGCATCGTGAATGCGTGATGCAATGTTGTGGGAGAGTCCTAAGGAACTATAGGACAAATCTCACACGAGAATACATCAAAGAAGCTGACAGGAGGAAGAAGACAGCCACTGAACAGTGGAACTTCCTGGACAAAGAAGAATGGGAGGCGTTCGTCGCTTCAAGACAAACTGATGAATTCAAGGTATTATGCATCAGTCTCAATCTCATTATTAATATTCACCTATTCAAGATTAAAATTTAGTGTTACTAACCAAATCATTAATGTGCATACTAACTAGGCCCTCAGTGATGCACAAAGATCAAGGCGTGCGATGAATGTGCACGACCACACAATGGGTCCAAGAGGATATGCAGGCATTCACCAAAGACTACAGTATGAGACTGCTGCTCAGTCTGCTCCTACTCAGGAGTCATCTACCATAGGTAGCACACCTCTTCCTCGCCATGATATCTGGATAGTTGGGAGGCAAAATAAGGGAGAAATAACGAAGGCCGCAACTGCTGAGGCGGCTGAAAAAATGGTAAAATACAACTCTTACAACAATCATTCGAATATTGATTATTTGTGTTGTTTACTTAATTACAAATTTTTGTTTTGGTGATTAGTGGGAGTTGTACGAGCTAAGGAAACAAGGCAAGTTCATCCCTGAGGGAACATGGGATGAATTGACAGTTGCTCTAGGTAACCCAGAGCATCCTGGACGTGTTAGGGTTGCAGGCGCAGGTGTGGGCATCAAAGCTTTTTTTGGGTCATCTCAGCGCAAACATGTCCAAAAAGTGGGACTTTCAAAAGAAGAGGTAACATATTCTTTCTTGATAATGTTACTGTAAAAGAGAATCAAATAATCAGAAGCTAACATTTCTTTTATCCATGTATAGGTCGATAAGATATTTGAGAGGAGACTCAAAGAAGCAATGGAAACCTGGCAGTCATCTCAGATTGCACCTCAGCAGACAGTACCTATAGCTCGTACTGCAGGCTCTACTCCTACTGCAGATGTTGGGAGTAATCCTGTAGACCCACCTAGCACATCCGCTGTAAGTATTTTTATGATATGTATATATAGTCGTTTCAAAAAAAAGATGATACATATATATGTATATAACATTCTTTATAAAAAAATTTGTAGGGGTTGAAGTGATGTCGTCTAAAAAATAATGAATATGTCGTTGCAGAGGCGTCGGCTTATCCATCCCTACTCGGGGATCAGTTTCAAAGGTCTCCATTACCAGCTGGTTGGCTTCGTGTGAGCCCGATACATGTATTGCAAGGATGGGCGGATCTTCCATTGCCATATGCCCACCCAGATTGTGAGACGCTTGGTGAGGCAGAAGGCGGAGTGATATTGTGGCGAAAAGCAGATGTCCTCTTTACAGAAACTGTATGATAAATTTACATTATGCTAAATTGTTAGTGTGTGTATATGATGTCAGTTGATCTAAAATTATATATATATATATATATATACATGTTAAAAAGAAGATACCCAGAACATCTAGGCCTCCACTTCCACCTCCTTCATTACCTAGTTGGGTTCCACAAGACATAGTTGTCCTGTTAGGTCCTAACTGTAGGGGTATGGCAATATGGTTAGGCGAACATGATATAAACTGCCCTATAACTGTTTCTTCCGATTTAGATTCTACAGGCCAGTCATACGAAACCAAACTTTTTATACAAGATATTTTGGAGTTGTTTGGAGATGAATGGCTAAATACATCTGTGATAGAGCTATGGATAAGGTGAGATCTTCTTTATACATCCATATACCTTGTGTATGATCTGGTTTCTTATTTATTAATGCATGTGTAATTAATATATATTTTGCAGCTACTTAGACAAGATATGTGCAGATTTTGGATTCGAACATGTAGGGTTTTTGATTCCATCTTTGATTAGTCTAGTAGCTAAAGACTCTACGTCAGTTCAACAATAGTGATGTGAGGCTTTTACAAATTTTTCTGTAAATAAGAAGACGTTGATAATGGCTCCATTCAATGTAAAGTAAGTTTACTTTGCTTATTATAATTTGGACTTGAGAAAATTAAATTTTTATTGTGGATTTTGAGTTATTATTTTTAACTTTTTTACCTCTAGTGGTAAGCATTGAGAGTTATTGGTTATTCTCCCCGAGACGTTCACTGTCTATTATCTAGATCCTAAGGGGACTAAATTGAATACAAGATTTGGACACATAATGAAAATGGCATTATTCCAGTGAGAAATATTTCATTTTCATATCCGTTAACATATGTTATTACTATACTACTTAATTGCAATGTTCTGTGTTACATTAACATGTAGGGGTTTTGATGAGTACAAAAGGGATGGAGGAAAGGTCCCCACAACTGCAATATATATATATATATATATATATATATTATTTATGTGAACAATGCTTAATTAGTTGTATTTTTTAATATTTTGTATGTTTGAATTTATAGTGTGCTACACAAGACAACGGATGGGCATGTGGATTCTATGTCATGCGATATATGCACATGATTATCAAACATGCCACACTTGATATCGAGTGTATTGCTATAGTATTATATAGTCTCATTAGATAATATGATCGAAATATATCAATCTTATTTATAGCTCATTAATTATATATACATCATTCTATTTACAGGTGTTTAAAATTGACCCCACTACAGGAGAGGACTTAAAAGATGTACATGCTCCCTATACGACAGAAGAATTAAATGAAGTAAAAAAAGAATGGGCAACAACCATACAAATAGTGGGGATCTTAAAATATAATTGGGATGCTGATACCGAATAATGACTAAAGAATGATATTTTGTAAATGAATTTCTAAATTATAATATATGTGTGAATGTTTCTACATGTGTGGATATTTCTACATGTGTCTGAGTGAAAATGAATGAAAGTGTTGGTTGCTATATGAATGTTTCTACAAGTGTGAATGTGAATGAATGGAACTATAGATTGCTATCTACATGAATGTTTCTAAATGTGTGAAAATATATTTTTGTTGTTAATTTGCAGGTTGCATTGCTAAATGCATGTGTGAATATATATTTTTGTTGTTAATTTGCAGGTTTGTGGCCTGTTGTAGGCTGATATCAATGGATGTCATAAAACGTGCAGTTCAGTTAACTGAACTGCAGGTTTCTCGTCCTGCGACCAGCCACAGCAGGTCTGCAGACTGACAAAAAAAAACCAAAACAATAGGCGTCAGTTATTTGTAAAAAACTTACACACAATGATGTTGTGTCTTTTTTTAGATATAACCGACGCCTATTTCCAGTGGCGCGAACATATATGGTGTCAGTTTCTTACTACAAACCGACACTGATAGTGCCCAAGCTGGCACCAATAACAGGTGTCGGTAATTGTAAACAACTGACACATAAAGTTACAGTGTCAGTTTTGTACATATAACTGACACCTATTGTTTTGGCGCGAAGACATATTTTGTCGGTTTTTGGCTTATAACCGACATTGATAGTGCCCAAGCTGGTGCCCTTTCTGTGGCGTGAAGGTGTATGGTGTCAGTTTCTTATCTAATAATCGACACTTATAGTCCCCTGATGGTGCGTTTTCGGTCGCGCGCGAAGAGTTTGGGCGTCGGTTCTGGAACCGACGCGTAATGGGTGACCTTTTAGTGTCGCCCACATAGGTGTCGCTTAGAAACCGACACTAAAGGCCTTAAATAACTGACACTAAAGGTAGGTTCTGTAGTAGTGCTTAGAGAACCAAGACACTAAGCATTATCCTAGGAGGAAACAAGTGCCACTTGTTCACTTTCTATGAATCAAGCACCCTGCATAATCGACATCACTATAAGAAGTAAGAGTAAAATCCCTTGACTTGGGATACCATAGTCTAAAATTTTGAGTTTTGGCTATGTACCTTAAAATCCTCTTAACAACTATAAAATGTGATTTCTTAGGGTTTGATTGAAAGCAAGCACACAAACCAACACTAAACATTATATCATGTCTAGAGGTAGTTAAGTAAAGTAAACTTCCGATCATACCTCTATAGAGATTCTCATCTACCTTCTCACCTTCTTCATCTTTGTCAAATTTGTTAATGTTTGACATGGGTGTGTCCATCGACTTAGTGTTCTCCATCCCAAAGAGCTTGAGTAACTCACTTGTATACTTGCCTTGGTTGATGAAGTTCCCATCTTTTATTTTCTTGATTTGAAAGAAGAGGAAGAACGTGAGCTCCCCCATCATACTCATCTTGAATTCACTATGCATAAGATCACTAAATTCTTTACAAAGATCAAGATTAGTTCTGCCAAAAATGATATCATCAACATATATTTGTATGATAAGAAAATTGTTAGAAGTGTGCATTAGAAATAGGGTAGAATCCACTTTGCCCATGATATACCCATGATCTAACAAAAAGTTCTTTAATTTCTCATACCAAGCTCTAGGTGCTTGTTTGAGTCCATAGAGAACAAATAAACATGGTTAGGTAAACTGTAATGTTCAAAACTCGGGGGTTGTGCAGCATACACTTCCTGCTCAATTGTACCATTCAAAAATGTATTTTTAACATCCATTCGATAAAGATGAAAGTTTTTATAACTAGCAAAGGCAAGTAACATACAAATGAAATCAAGTCTAGATACAGGTGCACATGTTTCATCAAAATCTATACCATCCTGTTGATTATAGCCTTAAGCCACTAACCTTGTTTTGTTCCTTACCACTTTGTCAGTTTCATCAAGCTTGTTGCGGTAGACCCACTTGGTGCCAATGATATTTCTATCACTTGGTCTTGGTACTAGGTTCCATACTTTGTTCTTTTCAAATTTCTCCAACTCTTCTTGCATATCTATGATCTATTCATCATCCATAAGAGCTTCCTTGACATTAATTCTTAGGCTCGAGTTGTGAGATGAAGGCGTTGTTGGCTTGTTCTTTGTTGAATGCAACATGCATCTTCACTCTTTCAAATGGATCGCCTAAAATCAGCTCTTTTGGATGATTCTTTGGAAATCTGGGGATTTGATCCTTCTTCTTTTCATCTTTCTCTTCTTCTTGAGTGACCACCTCTTTTCCCTTTTGGGTGATGTTGAGTTCTTTTAGAATAGGAATTACTTCACTTGCAACATCATCATTTGGAACAATATCTTTGGAAATAGAGGGGTTAGTCTCAATAAACTTAACATTTATGGATTCTTCTACTTTAGCAAGATCAACATTAAATACTCTATAAGCCTTGCTAGTAGTTCTATAGCCAAGAAAAAAAGCCTTGTAAGATTTCGGATCAAACTTGTTGAGAGAATCTTTCATATTCAAAACAAAACAAGGACATCTAAAAACATGGAAATACTTGATAGAAGGCTTCCTACCACACCATAGCTCATAGGGGGTTTTCTTCAAAGACGTCTATGTAAACATCCAATTTTTCACAAAGCATGAGGTACTGACAACTTCAGCCCAAAACTTCTTTGGAGTATCATACTCTATAAGCATGATCCTATCCATCTCCTATAAAGACATATTCTTCCACTCTACAACCCCATTTTTTGAGGTTTTCGAGGTGAAGAGAAGTTGTGTGCATAACCAGATTCTTGACAAAAATGTTCAAAAAGCTCATTTTCAAATTCTCCCCCATGATCACTTTGGATGGAAACAATGCGGCAAGAGGCTTCATTCTCAACTTGTTTACAAAAGCCCGAGAAAATAGAAAGTGTATCACTCTTAGAAACAAGAAAGAAGTTCCAAGTATATCTAGAGAAATCATCGAAAATAACAAGGCAATACTTGGAACCACGAAGCGATTGAGTTCTCATTGGTCCAAATAGATCAATGTGAAGAAGTTCAAGAGATCTCTTGGTACTAAGTACTCCTTTGGATTTGAAGGAGGACTTGGTTTGCTTTCCTTGGGTACAAGGTTGGCATTCCTCATCCTTTTCAAAATACAATTTGGGAAGTCCCTTGACCAAGTTCTTTTTTTTTCACTTCTTCAACTAATGCATATTTACATGACCAAGTCGACGATGACAAAGAGAAATATCATTTGAGTTGACTACTAGGCATCTACCAACAACAATCTTAATAGAGTCAAGAATAATAACATAAAGATTACCACTTCTAGTTCCCCTATATATAACTTGGTAGGTGAGGGAATCTAGAATCAAGCATTCAAAGGAAGTAAATAACACAAGGTAACTATTGTCACATAATTGACTAACACTAATTAAATTGTGATGTAGGCCATCCAAAAAAAGAACATTCTTAATGCACAAGGATTCACCTACATCACCCTCACCTTTGACTTTACCTTTCTTGTTGTCCCCAAAGATGACCGAACCTCCTTTCTTTTTGGTGAAGTTGTTGAAATGGCTTATATCACCTGTCATATGCATAGTGAAACCACTATCAACAATGCATCTTCCTTTTTCCTGCAAAAAAGGAGAATGTCAGTTCCCAACTCAAACTTTAGGATTCAAAGTTATCTTGGGGACCCATTTCACATTTGGGTTGGTCCCCTTAGGCTTGTAAGGATAATAGATGTAGAGTAATGATCATCACACTTGCAATCATAACAAACCATAGGATTCTTAGTGTCAGAAGACTCTCCTACAAAGAGAGAGGTCTCCTTGCTCTTTTTCTTACCTTTGGATTTGTTCTTGCCCTTTAGATCTCCCACTATAAATCCCAAACCACTAGTACCACTTTGTTTGGTAAAATGGTCAAGGATTTCATTTAGGAAGTTTTTTCCTTTGAGAAATTTTTGTAGAGATGCTCTTAATCTATGATTATCATCATTAAGAGAAATTATAGTAGAAGAAAATCTAGCAATATCATCTCTAGCATGAACAAGGTTGGCCTCAAGACATAGGGCTTTAGTTAAATAAGAATCTATCTCAAGAGAAATAGAAGCAACATCATTACTAGGAAAGATAGGTCTAGAAGATAAATCATTAACTTGAACAAGCAACCTGGAATTTTCAGATTTAAGCACTTGAATTTCCTTAAGATAAACATCTCTCTCATCCCTACAAGCATCAATAAGAAGCTTGAATGCAACCTTTTTAGTTTTAAGAGTTTCAAGCTTCTTTAGGAACTTTTGGTTGTCTTCCTTAAGAGTTTCAATGTTCTTAAGGTAGACTCCATTCTCAACTTGAATGCCATTGCATTGGAGATCAACATCAAGATATTTCCCTTGCAAGTTATCAATGTCTCAAGATGAGTTTTCTCATTTAGCTCAAGAATTTCAAGTTTAGCATACAAATCATCCATAATTTTTCCTAACCATTTTCTTTTAGATTTACATTTAGCAAAAGATGAATGAGTAGAAACAAGCATGTCAACAATATCTTCCTTAGATAAGTCATGCAAGCTTACCTCACTTACCTCATCAATTTCTTCACTAGTAGAGGCCATGAGTGCAAGGTGGCACTCTCCATCTTCTTTGGAGCTTGAGCTACTTGAGGATGAAGCTTCCCAAACTGTATGAGCTGCATTCTTGTGTCTCTTATCCTTCTTGTCCTTCCTCTTGTACTTGTTCTCCTTCTTGTACTCCTCTTCCTTCTTTGAGGTGCACTTGTGGTGTGAATTTCTTGACTTGGGACATTCACTCTTATAGTGCCCCTTTTTTCCACACTTGTAGCATCTAGGAGTAGAGGAGGAGGAGGCTTGATTTCCCTTGAAGTTTTTCCCCTTGATGTAGTTGACTTCATGCTCACTTGGGCCATCATCTTCACTAGACGAGGAAGGAGAAGTACGACAAGCAAGTTGTTGTTGAAGGATGACCCCCTCCACTTGTGCTTTGAAAGAACTATCTTTGATTTTCTTGGCTTCCTTCTCTTCTTGCTTGGCTTCTTCTTCTTCTTGCTTGTCAAGCCTTGGCTCATGGGCTTGGAGGTTGCCAATGAGTTCTTCGGTTGGGATGTCACCAAGTCTCCTCACTTCTTTAACGAAGGTGACCTTTCACTTCCATCTATTTGGTAGATTTCTCAAGATCTTAGAGTTGATTACACCTCTATCCAAAGTGTTGCCCAATGCAGCCAGCCCATTGATGATGACATTGAGTGTTGAGTACATCTCCACAATCCCTTCTTTCTTTCCCATCTTGAAGTTCTCTAGAAGGTTGTTCAATATGTAGATATTAGCTTCCTTGACTTGCTTTTTGCCCTCATAAGTGATTCACAATTTGTCCCAAATCTCATAGGAGGTGTCCCAATATGAGATCTGGTTGAACTATGTCGGGGTAAGGGCTGCATAGAGGATGCTTATGGCTTTGGGATTGAGCTAGGATTCTTTGAGTGCAGCTTCACTCCATGTTGCAACAACTCTGACTGGCTCCTTGTATGGTGTGGACAACACCTTCCACATGTTAAAGTTCATGCCTTGAATGTAGAATTACATGTGCCTCTTCCAATAGAGGAAGTTGGTTCCATCAAAGACCAGAGGACACATGGAGAAGCCTCCCTCTAGGTTTAGAGAACCAAGTAGGTTGTCGCTCATCTTCTCTTCTCGCGGGAGATGTTGGAGAAAACCTTGTTGGATCTAGGGCTCTAGTTAGGGGGTGAATAGAGCTTCAAATATTCTCACAAGATATATTAGACCTTCAAATTATATCAAACAAAACCAATAGTTTAAGTGAAATTTGACGTCCTAGATAACAAGCATAGCAAGGATGATAGGAATTCAAAGCAAGCACTTGACAAGGTCATTTAGAGTGTTCCACTCTACAAATTGGGAGAGAGTTAGTCCACTACCTATAGAGGTCAACCTCTAGGACTTTTCAAGTGCTTTTCTCTATATATTCACCAGTTAGATGTACAACACAAGACCACCAAAGGACTTACCCATCCAAACACAAAAAGTGTTCCATATTACCAAGGACTTACCCACTTTGCCAAGAGTCTTCATCCTTCTTCCAAGGTCTTACCTACTCTTGCACAACTCTTCAACCTTTAAGGGTTTACCCACTCTTCTTAGATCTTCAGCCTTTGCCTTCCCCTTGACCTGGAGGAGATCTCCAACTCTTCTTCATCCTTGAAGAAGAACAACAATAGATCCACCTTCACTCATAGTAGCTTGCTTCACCTTTGCTTCATGGAGGAAAGGGGTAGGGAAGATGGAATGGAATGAGAGATTTATAAGAAAAATGAAGTAGCTCTCTTACAACTAGCCTATCTCAATCATAATCATGAAATGAAGTGTAAAATAGAGAGATAAAGGGGCTCAAGGAATTGCAACACACTCAACTATAAAAGGATTTAGAATAGCATGAATGAGCAAACTTGGAATGAACTCCAAGGGGTCCTATTTATAACTGGGGGTGTTCCCTTGAATGTGGGATCACTTAGTATCAAAATATAGCTATTTTCCAAGATGCAATGGATCTATTTTCACTCAAAACAGCTCACCAATAGTTATAATCACTTTTTATATGTTTTCCGTATAGTACATTCGGTCGAGTTTCAATAAAGGAAACTCGACTGATCCACTAAATGACAAAGCCAATTTTCAAACTATCGTCCGCGTTTGTTCTGGGAAACTCGACCGATGAGCTAAACTTAGTTTTGCTCAGTGAGTCGGTCATTCGAGTTCTGTGAGTGTGCAAATCGATCGATGGGCCATCTTTAGAAAATCCATCATAGGATCAGTCAAGTTTCCAACTTGATCGATAAACATCTTGTAACAAATTTTCTAAATTAACATTTGAGTGATTAAACCATGGAATTAAGTGTCCCTAATTTTTTCTCTTAGTTACAAGTCATATCATCGATACAAGTGATTACAAAAATCATCTAAGGTCATTTGGAGTGATTTCCCAGAACCCACACTTGCATTGCATCTCACTTGAACTTGAACAAGCTAGGGCTTGTATGATTTGATCCTTTTCATGTACCAAAATCCTGAAATCAATCTTGAACAAACATACTAGATACATAGGAATGGAATGGTTAAGTCATTATCAAAATATGGGCAATGTATTACTCTCAAGTCAACAACACATTGTGTCACTATTGGTTTATAGGTTCAGTACTACCATCATTTGTCTCCATCAAGTTTTGAGCTAATGTCACCATCAGTTCATGCTATCTCTAGGGCACTAAAGAATTGGCTGATATGCTTTTAAAGGAGTCTAAAGCTGACCTAAGGTGTGACCATCAGTTGACACCATTGGTTGTCACCATTGGTCATCACCATCGGTTGTCAAGAAGACAACTCCATTGATTCTAGTGTAAGATCATCCACCAGTTCATGTATAAACTGGAAATCAGCTGAAAAACTCTAAATACAGGCCATCATTTAATAGGTTGTAAGCACCATCAATTTGCCATATAACCTAATCTAAGTCTTCCTCTACCTTAGGAAGATTGTACACCTGATTTCAAGTTCATCTAGAGCTAGAAACTAAGTAAGAAACACCATAAAAATTGAAACCCTAGGCGATAATAGTTTTTATACACATCGGTCTTCATTTTAGAGGAAGAACATGAGTAAGCAAGCTTTTAGTAAGCAATAAACAAAAAGGGGGTTATAAACTCGCCTCTAGGAAAAATATCAGATCCCAAACAACAGGAAAACTCGAGAAAGGAGGGTAGAAAACCCTAGTATAAGCTTTGAACTCGGCCAACTAGAACCTTTCTCCACAAAAGAAGCAAACCTACTTTAGGTCGAAACAAGCAAAGATGCTCCACGAACCCTAAAAGAAGGGTAGATCCAATCTCTAGCCATTTCCACAAGGAGATTTCCCACCTTCTTCTACCTTGGGTACTTTATCCACCACCAAGAAGGGGAAGACAATTCTTTGGTTGGTAGGCGAGAAATAAGGGTCTAAAAGTTTCATTTGGGTGCTAAAGGATAGGTATATATAGCTTATGGATAAGGGAAGATAGAAGATTGAGGTGTCCTAGTAGCTTTGCCATGTATCCATGGACAAGAGCTTCCACAGCCATGCAGAGAACAATTCCATTGGTTGTGGGATTCTATTGGACCACCAAATGATGACCTCCCAGGGTGGTCGTTGGTTTCCAACATAATATAACCATTAGTTCTTGAAACCTTATCTTACTAGGTGATGAACCATCATTTTATCATCCTTTTTAAGTGAATCACTGGTCCAAGTGAACCAAAACTAGAAAACCATTGAACTAAGGCTTTCTAGGATGAGAACTGGTTGTCACCACCTATTGGTGACCATCGACTGTCAACCAAAAAGGGGGACCATCGTTTGATGGCTCCTAAAGGTAGCTCTTCTATGAAGGAGTAAAACCCTAAGTCACCATTGAGAAACACCACCAAACCAAGGTACAATAGGATACCCATGGCCCAACAAGCTCAAGAATGATAAGAAAACATCTAAGGATCATGATGTATGAGACAAATTGCAAGTAAAACCTCAATTTTGGGTAAATTGCATAAAAGTCCAAAATGTACATAAAATTTAATAACTTGCTCAAATAATGTCCAAACTAGACCAAACTTAAAATGTAAGCTTGTAATAAGATATAAAAACACCTCAAAAGGTTGGATTAAGGTTTACATCACTCAATTATGATAATTAAGCTTGTTCAACCATTTGAACAAGGGGTCTCACAGTCCCCTTGAATCTAATTTTTTTACTGTGAAAGGTATCTAATACAAGATATTCCTATGTTTCTTTGAACATTAAAAAGTGATTCTTAGCATGTCTCTCACATTAGAGACATGTTAAATCTTTACTTAGCTAGCTGTTATTGTAAAATCAAATTTACAAAGGCATGCTGACAAGTTGGTCATAGGGTGTATTCCAATTAATCCTTGGTGTTTGTGAAACTATGTATGTTATGTTATTGTTGTAGACCTACTCACCCTAATGAAACGTGTAATGGTCACTCTGAAAAAATGATGTGCATATGTTTGAAGTTGATATATGCACCTAATATAGATTATAAAATTCAATGTTGAATGGTAATTTTTTTTTCATATATGCTTTTGTAGTACTTACATGTTGTCATGGTTATTACTGATGGTTCTAAAATCATGGGTGGTGGTGGAATTTAAGAAAAATTACATTTCATGGCAATATAGTAGTGAGATCTTTAAGCATGAAAAATATTCAACATATGTTCAATTTTTATAATTCTTGATTCATCCTGACCATGTTTAATAATAATCACCAGCTAGCACACTATATATTTCGTTAGGCTCACTTATAATAAGCATATATAGTATATTTAATAAAAAAGAGAATAAAATTTGTACTATAACGCCATCTCCATTTGGGAAAACATTCTCAATCAAGATTTTGCATAAAACATTTTTTTAAATGTAATATATTATTTGAACTTGAAATTTTAGAATCAGATTCGAATTCAAATAGGTAGTCCAAAATCTATCAAATTTTAGATCGGATATCATATATGATGATTTTTTAATTCAAGTGTTAGATATATAGGTTTCCTATCCAAATTTGATCAGTTTACAAGCATAGATGTGAGTTGAGGATCGATCCTCCTATCAACAATCTTGTGTCTAAGGCTTCCCCAATAAATGTGAGTCAACCGATAGTGGTGCAACCTACCTTGACACCCACCTCAATTACCTCAGGTTTGGGTATACCCATTGACAAGGAGTTGATACCTTTTCGACAATTAATTTCCTCTATCCCATCGGGAAAGTTATCTATGTTGTTACTATAGATAAGCCCAAGGAGTATGTTCACGTTATTTTCTAATGATGCACCCTACACACTTTCATGGTGAGAATGAAGTCAATATAGTGGAAAATGATGATGATTGGATTCTTGCCACTGAAGGAATTTTGACGGAATGGCTCATCTTGAGCATCAAAAGGTTCATTTTGCTACTTACATGCTTAACATGCCAACCCTTCATTGGTGGAGCAACATGGACAAGACTCATGATGTTGCTTCCATGACGTGGGTTAGTTCCTAGCCTTGTTTAAAGAGAAGCATATATGACATGCATCATTAAGAGGGACGAGTTTAAGTTCTATAATCTACGTAAAATTCTATAATTGTAATTGAGTATATACATAAGTTTCTACACCTAGAGCGTTATGTTAATGGTATGACTGATGATCGACATGCTATTATCTTTTTGGAAGTGTTGTTCTACAGTTTTAGAGGCATGTTGATCCCCCATTTAACCCTAACCTTTCCTCATATGGTGGATAAAGATCTTTTGATAGAATATTATCCTAGATATCAAGCAAGGGTTAATTATAAGAGGAAATCACCTCGTGAAGACTCAAAGAGTGAAATATGTTCTGCGTGCCAAAAGAAGCATCACCATTGTACTTTTCCTCCTAAAACTGACAGTCCAATCACATGTCATCATTGTGGAGATCATGGTCATATCAAGCCTCATTTCCCTCAACTTCATGGAGGTCAAGTACCAACACAACATTGGGGTAATGGTATCAATTAGTATAATTGAGGAAGACCTAATGAGAGGCAAGCAAGACATCTCAATGCCATTTATGGCAACAAAATTTATGAAGAAAATGATGAGGGTAACCCTATATCCTTGTTAGCTAGTCTAGTTATATAGTTGTGTTTCTCCTTTTACCATGTTGCCTAATAACTTTGATGAGGAATAAGTGAAAAAGTAGATGATGCTACATGTAGATAAGTTAGACTCATCGTTGTGATTTTAGTTTTATCTGACTAATTAGGTTAAACCTTTTTAAAGGGTAAAGTGTAGTTGCTTTGTCATATATGGATATGTTGATTTTGAGGACAAAATCCTTTTAAGGGACGAAGTCCTGGAACATACCAAAATCTCACCTATCCTGACTTTAGAAACCCTAATCCCATGAATGGGAGGTTAGTATGATTGGATCTTTAGAATTTCCAGACAGAATTAAGAAAATAACCTAATACATCTTGAATGCACTTTAATAGAAAAAGAACTCACATAACATTAGTAACTTAGATAAGAACATTAACTATGGATATTTATAATCTTGAAAATTGTTTGGATCAATAAAACCATTTCCTAATGCATGTTGGATGTATAGAACTTAACCCTAAACTTTATATAATGGTGATTATGTGCATTATATGAATAGAAATCATGTCAACCTAAACCCTCAGTTTGACTAATCCTAATATCTACATGGTTGGTACCACATGTGATACCTTATTTATACTAGGGCCCATCTTTAATACCCGCGCGGGTAGCTACCCGCCCCCCATTTTGGTTACTTTTTTTCAAGTTGGTTACTTTTGACGTGTAGAGGGTTACTTTACCGTGCAAACTATTGAGTTTCATGCATTAATAGTTACATTTGTAACAACAGATTTCAAAACACGGTTACATATATATCTGCTGTGTATTTTGTATTGGATTACTTTTTTAGTGGTATAGTTACTTTTTGATCAACATAGTTACTTTTTTTTATGGCAGAACTACTTTTCTGGTCAGAACAGTTACTTTTTTGGCTGTCGGGTAGCAAAATCCAGGCTACCCACGCGGGTGTTAAATAAACACCCTTTATACTAAGTATTTTAGTCACACAAAATATATACTAATACACATGAAATGAACCTAATAACCCAACCATGGCTTAATATGTAAACAATCCCATTAATTATATCACACATGCTACAATGATCACTAAAATAAACATAATGACTTATAAATGCTTAATTTAGTAATCAATGTATATGAATCTGAATAAATGATTCATGTGGAATATAATGTGACTAGTATATATATAATGGAATGATAATTTTAATGCAAGTGGAGATAACTAATGTTCCATCATATAAGTAAATATTCAATCAACAAACTTCATGTGTTAACTAAAAAAATATTGCATGCAATATTATATACTACAACCCTTTTGATAAAAATATGAGGATAACATGACTCTAAATGATAAATGTTGATATATAATAATAGATATTGAGATAATGAAGTTAGATCATAATTATATTAGAACTGATACAAGATAAATTCAAAATATTAATATAACTCCAAAATAAGATTTGTTGGGTCCTAATTAACTAACATGCTAAATTTAAATCCAATCGGATAAAGTTTGATACCACAAATTAATTTGAGAAGATAATTCCTAACTGTACAATCATTATTTGAATAGAACTATGGTTAATCTGATTTGAATCATGATTTCCTATTACAACATTAACTTATCTACTTCCTAGGTCCACTTTTGATGATGGGTTATCACATTAGCTTTTTATCAGGCTCTATCTAATCCACTTAGTTATAATCATATGAGTTTGCACCTTTCTTCCTCCTTGAGTCCTACATCCACATGGATTCTTATAGTTTCATGTTCCCATCCTCTCTTGATCTCTAACCCTCTCACTAGTCCTTCTCTCATCTATATTTAATTCTTTCCAAAATACTCACGTGAAGATGACTCTATCGAGACCTGACTCGACCAAGTTTTTTTTTCTAGCTTCGTGGTCCATCTTGGAGTTCCTATACTCCCCTATGTCTAGTCCTGGTGAGAGTGTCACTCACTATAAATACCTAAACATACAACTCCGCACAAACCCCTAAATTAGTTTCCGTCTGCATGTTCAACCTCGATCAACTTAGAGTAGATCTTCCCAACTCTATGTGTTTTCCATGCCACCTCAGCTTCTCCCGTATCATTTTGACCCCAAGATGGCTACATGGTCTCACAAATCAATTTTTGGGCTTCAACAAGGATTTAGGCGGCAACAATTTCTCTGTTGCATGTGTGTTCATACTTTCCCTCTTTTGTCATTCTTTGTCATCATTCTATAACTCTAGGTGCTCTCTTTGCATCTAATCATGATTTGTGGTATTATCCCCATTCTTAACTCCACCATAACATGTTGAGTCTTCCTAACTTAGTACTTCCATCATATTTCTTGAATGGGTTAGTTACCGACTGCTTCTCCTTGTGGCCTTGGGAAAACCATTGATCTGGGTGATGACCATCTTGTAACTTCTCCTTAGGCTCATTTAGATAAGATCCATCAAAGAACTCAAAGAAATCTTTCATCAGTGCTTGCCTTCCCAAAATTACTTGGTGGATTTTCAACATTTCCATGTATTCTCCATTGTTGTACTATGTATATTTTCAAATTTGAGAAATAAGTAGAGAAATTCTCGAGACTTTACCTATATTTCCTGAGTTGAATTTGATGTTGTCAAACTTTGCATGGGAGTTAAGGTCCTTTGGGCTTTTATTTTGTATCTGATCGTGCAAGATTTGATCATTGGATGATGACCAGTATAACCTATCACACATCAAGTAATTGATGTGTGATGCTGGTCTACATGGGTAATTAGGCAATAAGTTTGTTTAATAATTCAATATATATATTACTCTCATTTATTAATAACTTATTCTTTACTCATCAAGAAAATACAAAAAATACACATCATAACAAAAAAAACTATTTCTACCATACAGACAAGCCCAAAGTCCGATGATAGTAAGAGTTTATAATGTAAGATTTGAAGTATATCTATTACTAATAATGATGTATATACAACTGTGATAATTGGGAAAAAAGAACAAAAAAATAATATATGACATGATTGAAAGGAGACAATACATGTGAGAGGTTGGTCAGAAGCAGTAGCGCAAGCATGATCACAGGATAGGGCACTACAACATGTTTTCTTTTATATTGAGCCAACATCTATGTAGATTAATATATGATTTTAGAATTTGGGTAGGGAATCTTGTTGGTACTAATGCCCAAAGAGCCAATCATATGATGATTGTAATGGGACATTATATACTTGATTTGATAATAAAAAAGGTAATTCTATATATTATGTTTGTCTCAGTCATGATATGATGACACAAACATGGTAGATGTCTAAAGAATGATGTTATTTGATGACATATGTCTTTAGGTTGAGGACCGAAAAAATGATCATATGTTTGATAAGAGTATGCACTTTCTTGTTAAGTCTCTAGTTTGTTATTACTGTGGAAGTAAAATAGACAAAAATAATACATAAGAATAGAATGTGTGTTGACTGATGACAAAGTCTCATTAGTCTTGATATAGGATATCAAGTCAAACACATATGTACTTGTTATAAAATAGTGTACCAGACATACCCACCTTGAGAGTGATACATGGAAACCATGAAATGGTAGTCACAATTATATCTCAAGGTGATAGTGGTGATTATGGTTCTTAGACCTAAAGTCACTAAACTCATTACATGTTGTTCTATGAACTTTGACACCATCTGACATGACCTTGAATAAGGGTTTCCATAAAGGTGGTTCTTAGGTACATTGTTATAGATGGGGATTGAATGTGAGTGATGTAGATGGGATATGTACCTCTTACATGAGTTGATATCCTAGACACTTGATAAGTGAAATTGAGAAACATACGAACATACTCATGTGAATCAATATTTGAATTATGTGAGTTCACATGCATCTCATACTGTTACATCCTTGAAATTCGTAGATGTCAAGCCTAAATAAATTAGAGAACATATACCAATGAAGTGATTGGAGGGATCTTGGTTTATGGTTCCAAATCCAAGAGTCATAATAAATGTTCAATTTAAGATAATAATGTACTTTCGAACATTTGTGTTCATATGAGGCGAATATAAGATGCAATAGTTACCAAAGCCTCAAGTTTGGTAATTTGGAATGTGACTAAGCTCATGGAGCCTTTGGAAGGCCCGAAATGTTGTTCATGGGCCTTAGTGTTATGACCCACTCCATGATTAACTAATAAATACCTCGAATTACGTGAAACACCTCAATTAGTGTTGAGTATCAAATTAAATATCATGGTTAGTCAAAATAAGTTAATATGTGAATCAATAGTTGAGTTTGAATCACCTGAGGCAATTAATGATATCAATGTTGATTATTTAGTTCATTAAGTTGAATCAAGTAATCCCAATTGCAATGAGAGCTTTGATCTAGTGAAACAGTCTAATCAGTATGTTTTCATGCTTTGAGTTGGTAGAGGAGTTTGTGCTTGAGTGGGTGCAAAAGAAATCATTTGAATTGGACATCCGGGGAAAAAGATACGAGAATTTCAAGTTTTAGGGTTGGAAATGTAATTTTTACATTTTATTACCCATTTAAGTGGGTCGGCAACCTGTTAATTATCTCATCCCTTTTATTTGCTCCCGATAGATCAGCTTGAGCAGCGCACAGGGTGGAGGCCGCAGGTGATCGCAGGAGGCGATCTTGGCGATTTCCTTGTTGCAGCTCGTTCTGCTTCTCTTCTACTTCTTTTCTTCTTCTCTTCCTTCCTTACCCGCCTAGCTTGCTGCCATCTTTGCTGCTTGGGCGGCCAGCAGCTGTAGCAAGCTGCTACGGAAGCAGCAAGCTGCGTACAATAGCTAGGAAGCTTCAAGGGCGCCCGATGGCAGCAAAGGAAGCCTTCCTTAGCTCCGTTTTGGGGACCAAGCAAGGGTGCAGAGCTTTCAAGCTAGCTTTAGCCAAGATCCAGAGCCTGGCCAACCACCGTGTACCTAGCTGGCTGAATGATGGCCAACTTGCAGCAACTGCTGCGTGGCGCACGGCCAGGGAGAGATTCGTCTGGCTAATCAATACTTCAGGAAGGTATTCCCTACTTCTAATTCATGCCCACAGATCTGATTCTACTGCTTTACCCCAAGATTTAACTTTAGATCGAGCCATGTTTAGATTTTCATTTGGATTAAGATGCTAGTTATTGTTTTATTACATGTCAGTGTCTTGGTCGGCCGAATTAAATATGATTCCGCCGAGTTTCCTTTATAAGGAAATCAAACAGGGATTCGATCGGCCGAGATTGCAGCTGATCGGCCGAGTTGTCAGCCGATCGGCCGAGTTGACTAGACTGATCGACCGAGTTTCCAGCTGATCGGCCGAGTTCCAAAGTGGTCGGCCGAGTTTCAAGTTGTGAGTGGCAGTTCATTCAGAAATCATTATTTAACTCATTTTAAATGCTTATTTGCTTCAGTATCAGTTGATATGACTCTTAAACAGTGTAGTACATACAATAGTGTATGAATGATTCATTGGAAACCTGAAATATGCATGAAATGTGATTTTCCTGTTTAAAATGGTTATATGTTTATCAGTTAATAGACTTAGGTGCCCTAACACCGTAGAACCCCTATGACAGATCTGCTTCTTAGGGGTGAAACTCGTTTTGCAACATTATCCGTGCTTGTGTCATGGAGACACGAGGATAGAGAGGCAGTGTCCAACAACAAAGCGTGCTTGTGTCACGGTGGCACTGGAGGAAAATGGGGGTTATTGCAACATTATCCGTGCTTGTGTCATGGAGATAACCCCGTGAGACTCTCCGCCTGTGTACTCAGGTTAGAGGAGGAGTCTAGAGCACTCAAAGTTAGTGCAGTGAGGCCCTTGAGTGCCTAGGAACTACAGTGAGGCCCTTGAGAGCCTGAGAGTGTTGTGAGGCCCTTGAGTGCCTGAGGCCCTTGAGTGCCTAAGAGTCCTGTGCAGACCAGGACGAGTAGTCAGACTTAGCATTTCCCGGGTGTGTCGCTAAATCTTGTACGGTGGGATCGTAGTTCGCTACAGATCTTTGTATGCAGGGTACACTGCATATGATTAGGGCATAATAATATAAATATGTAATCATATAGGATCACAGTAAATTTATATGTTTGAACTCTTGTGCAAATTCTATATATATGTTTATTCACTTGAAATATCTGTCATTGCATAGAAATGTGATTATTATCTGCAAATCTGCTATGTCATTAGAATTGCCCTGCTTGTACTGTATATATGTTTTATTTGAGTTTTATAAACCTGACGAGTTGTTTAGTGATAGCTAAGTGAAATGCTATTCACTGAGCGAGTAGGCTCATACCTCTACTCAAAACATTTTCAGGTCATCATCAGCAGCAGGAAATCTGAAGGATCCTTTCATCCTAACGCTTAGTCTATAGAAGGTTTGTAGTTAGTCTAGTTAGAGGTCTCTTAGTCCTTTCCCCTCAATCCTTGGAACATGGTGTGGGTGAGAGAGAATATGTAAGGCGAATGTGAAAAAGATGTAAATTACCTGTTAAGTTTTACTCTAAGTTGAACAATGTAATATGCTGTAGACTTTGTTCATATTTCTTATTAGTTTAATAGAAATGCTTCTGCAGTTTGTTTAGCTTTAGTTTACAGCTTAAATCTGGTTATCTTTTAAATGTATTTAAAATGTTTTAAAAAGTGAAGAGTGGTTGGCTTGTGTGTAAATCCCATCATGTCACGCCCTAATCTTGTGGTTTGTGGTTAATGTGAGATCGGGGCGTGACAATTTTGGTATCAGAGCTTTGGTTTGAGTACGTAGTTACTCAAGGTCAGGGGACGATAAGAGACCAATATGATTAAGGTTTAGGTGTCTTTCTTCTATCTGTAATTTTCTAACAGGAAGTGCTCTGTTATATTATTACGGATAGCAGGAAGAGGATGTGGTCACAAGAATCAAGTAATGAGCTTAAGTTGAGTCGTTAAGAATCATTAAGATCAAAAGATAAAGTTATAAATGAGGCAAATAATAGCTGATGTGTTTTAGCTCTGGGAGGTCTGAGTGTTTAGATACCCTGGCCAGGTGTCTGAATACTTAGATTGACCAGTATCAAGCTACTCTGTCTATTTTTCTCTGGATGCCCTGGCCAGGTATGCAGAGGAAGGATAGGCTAGAGAGAAACCCTAAGAAATCTTAGGATTATGAGATAAGAAATTAATGTAGAAATAAGAGATTACATATAAGATGCGATTCAACTCTTGTCTATTATTGCTTATTTAATTTAAAGATCACTAGAAATGCTTTTATATGCATGAAATGAAATTTTCAGTTTGTAAAGTAAACATGATTCTTTTATATTGTTGTGTCATGAAGTGAAAAGTTTAATGTTTGTTTTCTTTGTATTAAAGTAGACCCGAAATTATGTTTAATTGAGTTTGCCCTAAGTGGATATTCTTTCCACATTTTTGAGATTAATAAGAGTTGGTTAATCCTGAGTAGATCTTGGCTTCAGGACTACAGGTTCGGCCTGGTCCGGCTGGCAAGATGCGTTACTGGGATCTAATGACTCCTATTAACAGTAAAATAAGAATAGACTCTGGATGATTTAGACCCATAACATAGTGAGAATTTATATAAACTAAGATGTTTTAACTATGATAAGAAGTCTAAATGTTCTTTTGTCTTGAGAATTAGGGTTTGAGAAGCATAGACCCTAATCGGCCCAAAATAGGGTTTTGATGATACGTAAACACAAAATTTGATAAGTAAAGTGTCTCAGTAAATGATTTTTGGTATTTTATGTGTAACTTTGATTTAGCTAAAATTTGTATATGATTTGGATATATAAAATGTAAACAACATTGGAAAATATCAGAAATTTTGGAAGAATGTTCTGACCTGTTTGTCGGCTGAGTTTCAAACTCGACCGATCACATTTTCTGAATGATATAGCAGTGTGGTAATTGAATTTTATCTTTTTATTGGTGTATCCAATTGATCTCAAATTTTAACTGTACTTGAAAACACAATTTTAGACACTCTGTTAAATTGGCGTAAATTTTGGATGACTTTTAATCTCTACAGTGAGGGTGTCGGCCGAGTTTGCAACTCGACCGAACCTGCTGCAGACTGCAATATAATAGTGCACTGTTTGATTTTTAATTATTTATTGGTAATTAGAAATGATCTCAAATTTTTACTTAATGTCTAAAACTTCATTAGGTATAACATATAAAATTTCCAGAATTTTTGGAGCTTCTGTTAGCTATTTAATAAACGAATTACAGACACTATTGCGAAAAACTGAATTTTCAGCCAATATAATTAAAGTTGAGTGTTGGAATAATATGCTATTGATCCAAGCGGCTCAAATTGATCTATATGATCGACCACACCTGCACACAATAATGCTATGTTACTGATAAGGACCAAACCCTAGAATGATTAGAGTTGTAGTAGTTCAAGGGATATCACTAGTGATTTAACCTTGAATACTAGTATCTCTGTAAAATAAGACCTTGAGATTTGATCTATGTAAAGTAAACTGGCTTTGATAGTGATCTAGGGTTTTATAGGTAGCTAATCTGAAGGGTACATGAAAAATATGAAATGACTTAGAGAAAAGAGTAAAACATAAACCTAAAATGTAACAATAAGAGAGTAGCATAGAAAGCGGAGTATTATCTGATATATGATCTGAAGATAGTTGATGTAGTTCATGTTTTTAAGACATGGTGTCACTATCTTTATGATGTGACAATAGATTATCACCCTAGTAAGGAAAATATGGTGGCTGATGCTTTCAGCAGAAAGTCAAGTTCAACAACTAATGCATTCTCTATGACAGGTTTCAATAGAGACATGTTAGTAGAAATGTGGGAGTTGGACTTAGACTTAGGGGTAATAGCACAAAGTGGTTTGATTGCGCAGATGCAAGTCAAGCCTACTTCTTATGACCAGATCAAGAAACTACTATAGGGTGATAGTGAGTTAAACCAGACCATGCATGACATTTTGTGTATACCTCGAGATAGTGTATTGAAAGAAAAGATTCTTATAGAAGTGCATGTATTGATGTATGCTATGCCTTCAGGAAACACTAAGATGTATATGAATCTCAAGTAGTTGAAACGGATGGTCAGATATGCAGAAGGATGTAGCTGAGTATGTGGTTCAAGGTAGTGTGTACCAGTAGGTTAAGGCTGAACCCTAGAAATCTATAGCTACCTTGTAATCTTTTTCCATGCCTGAATGGGAATAGGAATCTATCACAATGGATTTTGTGGTAATATTACCCAAGACACCTATAGGTTATGACTCGATATGAATGATTGTGGATAGACTAATTTAGTCTGCTCACTTTCTTCATATTAAGTCAACCTTTGATGTCTCGAAACATGACTAAGATATATATGGATAAAATAATTAGGTTGCCTGGTAATTCAGTTTCAATCATATCTTATTGAGATCCTAAGTTCACATCTAGGTTGTGGAAACAGTTGCATCGTGCTTCAGGCACAAAGTTAAGATTCAACATAACCTTTTTAACCGCAGACGGATGTCCAGTCTGAGAGAACCATTCAGACTCTTGAGGACATGCTGAGAGCATGTGTTTTGCTTTTCAGTGGAAGTAGGGATGAATATTTAATTCTTATAGAGTTTACTTAGTGTGAATGTTGAGTTTAGAAATACACAAACGATAATGATACGGTTTGGGTATAAACCCAGACAATACAGATTTAGTAAACCAATAGATGCATGATTTAAGGATAGTAAGATAGCATTAAAATATGTAAATAAACCTAATTGCATGTTTCTTGTTAAGTTAATGTGTATGACTTAAAATTTACATGAATTGACACGTTTCTCTGAGATATTATTAGAAATTCTCAAGTACTATTAAATATTTGTGTTATGATACGTAAATAACTCTTAATTGAGTTATGCGATGCATAAACCAAGAATTTGGTTAATATGCACATTCTTCGAGAAATTTCAGATAATTGAAAAAAAATATTACAAATGGTTTCTTATAGGTGAAGTAAATTACTCTTATTGATGTAATAAGATGTTCAATTACATGAATTCAGTATGTATGTGCCAAAATTAATTTGAGTTTGGAATATTTATGAATTTTTAATCTGCCTGCATGTATGATATAAAGATTACCCAGTAATTACAATGATATGAAATTTACTGCTCTGCCAGATCTAGAATGATACCGTATTGTGATTTGAACTGCAATCAAACAGATGAGATAATGGAAACCCTAAGAGTAGGGTGTTGCCATGTGACTAGTGAATGAGATAACCCTAAGAGTAGGGTGTTGGCATGTGATGAATAAATAAGGCAAATGAAACCCTAAGGATAGGGTGTGCGATGAATCAAGTATTTTGATATCAATTTTCATTATGAGATGTGATGATTTTTAATAGTTAAATTGCATGATTTTATTTTAGTACCAAATTGACATGCATTCTGTTTATTTAAGAATTTTAGTTTGTCTGCATGTATAGTATGATAATTTCTCAGTAATTACCCATAAATTGAGATACTGTTATAACAGTTCTAGAAAGACAATGTATTGTGGTTTGACCTGGAATCAGATCAGATGTGTCCCATGTTGAGGGACCAATACAGATAATTGATCAGTGGATCAAGAAACTCAAGAATTGTGAGATACCATTAGTGATAGTTTTGTGGAGAAATCTTAACCTAGAGGAAGCTACGTGGGAACACGAGTCAGAGATGAGTAACAAGTTTCCTTTCTCTTTTAGGAATTTCGGGATGAAATTCTTTTAAGGGGAAAAGGTTGTTATGACCCACTCCATGATTAACTAATAAATACCTCAAATTACGTGAAACACCTCAATTAGTGTTGAGTATCAAATTAAATATCATGGTTAGTCAAAATAAGTTAATATGTTAATCAATAGTTGAGTTTGAATCACCTGAGGCAATTAATAAGATCAATGTTGATTATTTAGTTCATTAAGTTGAATCAAGTAATCCCAGTTGCAATTAGAGCTTTGATCTAGTGAAACAGTCTAATCAGTATGTTTTCATGCTTTGAGTTGGTAGAGGAGTTTGTGCTTGAGTGGGTGCAAAAGAAATCATTTGAATTGGACATCCGGGGAAAAAGATACGAGAATTTCAAGTTTTAGGGTTGGAAATGTAATTTTTACATTTTATTACCCATTTAAGTGGGTCGGCAACCTGTTAATTATCTCATCCCTTTTATTTGCTCCCGATAGATCAGCTTGAGCGGCGCACAGGGTGCAGGCCGCAGGTGATCGCAGGAGGCGATCTTGGCGATTTCCTTGCTGCAGCTCGTTCTGCTTCTCTTCTACTTCTTTTCTTCTTCTCTTCCTTCCTTACCCGCCTAGCTTGCTGCCATCTTTGCTGCTTGGGCGGCCAGCAGCTGTAGCAAGCTGCTACGGAAGCAGCAAGCTGCGTACAGCGGCTAGGAAGCTTCAAGGGTGCCCGATGGCAGCAAAGGAATCCTTCCTTAGCTCCGTTTTGGGGACCAAGCAAGGGTGCAGAGCTTTTTAGCTAGCTTTAGCCAAGATCCAGAGCCTGGCCAACCACCGTGTACCTAGCTGGCTGAATGACGGCCAACTTGCAGCAACTGCTGCGCGGCGCACGGCCAGGGAGAGATTCGTCTGGCTAATCAATACTCCGGGAAGGTATTCCCTACTTCTAATTCATTGCCACAGATCTGATTCTACTGCTTTAGCCCAAGATTTAACTTTAGATCGAGCCATGTTTAGATTTTCATTTGGATTAAGATGCTAGTTACTGTTTTATTGCAGGTCAGTGTCTTGGTCGGCCGAATTAAATATGATTCGGCCGAGTTTCCTTTATAAGGAAATCAAACAGGGATTTGATCGGCCGAGATTGCAGCTGATCGGCCGAGTTGTCAGCCGATCGGCCGAGTTGACTAGACTGATCGGCCGAGTTTCCAATTGATCGACCGAATTCCAAAGTGGTCGGCCGAGTTTCAAGTTGTGAGTGGCAGTTCATTCAGAAATCATTATTTAACTCATTTTAAATGCTTATTTGCTTCAATATCAGTTGATATGACTCCTAAACAGTGTAGTACCTACAATAGTGTATGAATGATTCATTGGAAACCTGAAATATGCATGAAATGTGATTTTCCTGTTTAAAATGGTTATATGTTTATCAGTTAATAGACTTAGGTGCCCTAACACCGTAGAACCCCTTTGACAGATCTGCTTCTTAGGGGTGAAACTCGTGTTGCAACATTATCCGTGCTTGTGTCATGGAGACACGAGGATAGAGAGGCAGTGTCCAACAACAACGCGTGCTTCTGTCACGATGGCACTGGAGGAAAATGGGGGTTATTGCAACATTATCCGTGCTTGTGTCATGGAGATAACCCCGTGAGACTCTCCGCCTGTGTACTCAGGTTAGAGGAGTCTAGAGCACTCAGAGTTAGTGCAGTGAGGCCCTTGAGTGCCTAGGAACTGCAGTGAGGCCCTTGAGAGCCTGAGAGTGCTGTGAGGCCCTTGATTGCCTGAGGCCCTTGAGTGCCTGAGAGTCCTGTGCAGACCAGGACGAGTAGTCAGACTTAGCATTTCCCGGGTGTGTCACTAAGTCTTGTACGGTGGGATCGTAGTTCTCTACGGATCTTTGTATGCAAGGTACACTGCATATGATTAGGGCATAATAATATAAATATGTAATCATATAGGATCACAGTAAATTTATATGTTCGAACTCTTGTGCAAATTATATATATCTATTTATTCACTTGAAATATCTGTCGTTGCATAGAAATGTGATTATTATCTGCAAATCTGCTATGTCATTAGAACTGCCCTGCTTGTACTGTATATATGTTTTATTTGAGTTTTATAAACCTGACAAGTTGTTTAGTGATAGCTAAGTGAAATGCTATTCACTGAGCGAGTAGGCTCATACCTCTACTCAAAACATTTTCAGGTCATCATCAGCAGCAGGAAATCTGAAGGATCCTTTCATCCTAATGCTTAGTCTATAGAAGGTTTGTAGTTAGTCTAGTTAGAGGTCTCTTAGTTCTTTCCCTTCGATCCTTCGAACATGGTGTGGGTGAGAGAGAATATGTAAGGCGAATGTGAAAAAGATGTAAATTACTTGTTAAGTTTTACTCTAAGTTGAACAATGTAATATGCTGTAGACTTTGTTCATATTTCTTGTTAGTTTAATAGAAATGCTTCTGCAGTTTGTTTAGCTTTAGTTTACAGCTTAAATCTGGTTATCTTTTAAATGTCTTTAAAATGTTTTAAAAAGTGAAGAGTGGTTGGCTTGTGTGTAAATCCCATCCTGTCGCGCCCTAATCTTGTGGTTTGTGGTTAATGTGAGATCGAGGCGTGACACTTAGGGTCACTTTTCATCCCAATTGGTTAATTCAAGTTTACATATTGGTCTATGAGATATATTTTGGATATTGTGGAGATTTGTGGTTATGATGAACTTCCAAGATAGTAATGGTTGATAGATAACCATAACATTATACAATGAGAGAATTTCTAGAATGTTCTATGTTGACGTGCGACCTGGATAATTAGTTGAAGGACTATTCACCTTTTGATTAAGGACACTCTTTCAGATAATTGAAGAAGGAATTGATCTCCCATATTATTATAGGAGATATATAATAGAAACATGTGGTCGATCCTATAGTTTGAAAGTGATTGGGGGTCCTATGGTGGGTTGACAATTATCTTCACAATATGGGTTCTATATAGAGAAAATAATGGAGAATATATGAGGAAGGAAACCTGGACTTTCTCTTCTGGCCATAGGCTCTCTCCCTTGCTTTCCTTTTTCTAATGGCCATCAAGGGGTTTCCTTAGATGTGAATATATGTAGTTGGAGTGGGAACTGCCAATGCTATCATAACAGGGCCTCCAACTCATGCTTCCACGAGGAGTCCCGAAGAGTCAAGACTAGGGGAAGAGCTATATAAGGGTTTGGATATCAACCCTCAAAAAAAGAGCTCTCCTTCCTCTCCATTCTAATCAACCACTTCTGATCACAACCCCATAGATGGTTACCCTTTGTGCTTCTGCCTCCGGAAGCACTTGCCAGAGACCACGTGGAGGAGAAGATCTCAAGGTTGACCTTACCTACAGGGACATTTTGGGGATGGCGGGAGGAGCCAGTAGAGTCAGAGGTGGTAGTCTTTCCGGTATCATAGAGAAGAGGAGGAGACCTACTAGGCATTGAGGGACACAACGACACCATGAGATGCAGTGG
The DNA here is from genome assembly GCA_963693085.1 of Alisma plantago-aquatica. Taxonomy (NCBI): domain Eukaryota; kingdom Viridiplantae; phylum Streptophyta; class Magnoliopsida; order Alismatales; family Alismataceae; genus Alisma; species Alisma plantago-aquatica. The sequence goes on along the minus strand of OY856415.1, from coordinate 413,579,473 downwards.
CGTCTGCGTCGACTGTGCAGAAATGGGATGCGGCTTAAGGAGAACTATGATATCCTTGTCTACACCACCGTCGTCTCATGAAGCCATGCACCATGGTGACGTCCCTCGCGGCGGCTTCCTCTGTCGCGATCGCGCCCGTTTCAGCCTACCGGAAGTAGACGAGCAAGAAGGCCTCCCTGTCATTAGTAGTCCAAGGAAGGGTGGACCTCTTGCCACCACGAGGGGCACTTGATGCCTGGGGTTGTGTATCGGCTCCATGGGATCTCCCAGTATAACCCTCGTCCTTCCCGGTGAGTGAGAGACCGTGTCTAGGGAGTGGCTGCGGCTCCAACCATGGCCATCGCTGACTCAAAGCGGGTGTTCTCTCCGCCACCTATGGCGGCGCCCAATGAAGCTGATGAGCACTTCGAGTCCAGGAGTACCCACCGAGGGCGTGGGTATTCGCTGCGACCATCAAGCACCAAAGGGTATGGAGCGGATTGCCAACAGGATGACCCTCTGCGACGTTAGGGTAGCAGGCACACTGCAGTGCGAGGAGGGAGAAGGGTTAGAATTAAAATACTCTATTGCCCCTTTGCAGATGTACAAGATCCAAGGACAACGAGGTCCTTTCCTTCTTTTCTATGTTGGGTCATGGTAAGTTTTAAATAAGGTTTAATGGTGATGTATTGATACCCCATTGGACCAATAATGATGATTTGCAAATATCATAGTATTTGCTAGGATGATCGGATTTAAAAAAATAATATATGAAAGTTTATCAACTGAACCAGAGCAATCTAAATAAAATAGTGGAAAACTTGATTATGTTTCCTATTTCAAAATTATAGGCAATACATGTTCTAACGTGGTTAATGAATAGGAGAAACCTAGATTTGTCTTAGTCTGGTGCTTAATTAGGTATATTCGTTTATGTTGTGTTCATACCTAATTTAGACCTGTATGACAAAAATATTCTTATTAATGATGAATAATGGACGATTCTAGATTAATAATCTTATTCATACTGATTTAGAGTGTTGAAACCAATGTGGACATCTTGCTATGATCATAATGTTAGTAATATGATTTAGGTGTCACGAGTAGTTTAATATGCTTAATTTGACGATCAGGGTTTCACCTAATATGAATAACTGAATTTGTAATCTGAGAAACCATGATATGATGGAATTAGGGTTGGTATCCCTAATCCCTGGTCCAAACATGAGATAACCCTAAACCCTAGTTTAGGTTCGCATCTAGATCTGAGTAATGTAATGCAAATACATGGTGACACATATGTAGTATGGATGTTTCAGATAATGTTGATTATATGCTTGGTTTCTTAGATGTTTGGATACACTCACAAAGTATATGATGTTTTGCATGGTTTCTGCGATGGCATAAGGTACATGGTTATGCTTATGAATACATGTATCGAATTTCAAATTGCGTATTTTCTCGATGAGATTGAACGACAAATAAACAACTTGCTTGTTTATTTACTTCTTGCGAATTATAAACTTCCTATGAGTATCATGTAAAGTAAATAATAGTATTCTGAACCCTAGGTTAGGCTGATCTTAAGGGTGATGCACATGAGCCCCAGAGGTACAATGACTACACCTGAGGTAGTTGACCAGATATGGGTTAGAATATAAAAACAAGTTTATGTTCCTATTTTCAAGATAAAGACGTTTGCTTATATGTTACTTCTGATTATTAGTTGAACCCACATACCGGTATAGAAATATACTGACCAAATTTTGTTTGTTGGCATTTTAGGTATCAGGCATACTTGATTCGTGGACATGAGGGTACAAATAAAGAAGTTGAAGACAATATAGTTTAATAATGAATGTTTAGTCTTAATGGTTTATCTTCACACATGAAAAAGTTAATTCTATTTAAAAGTTATGTAACTCCTTAGAGGAGATTTTTTATGCAAACATGTAAATATTTATTCATTAATGGAAATTGTTTACTATTTTGTGTTATTTCTTGAATCTGATCATGGAGATTATGAGTGATTATCTGCGATTTTAAGGCATTTTAGACACTCAAAAGTGCGGGTCGTTACATTTGGTATCGAAGCATAGATTCATCAACTAATACTTGATAGTATATAATTTCAAATCATCCTTAGAAAATTGAAGATAAAAATTAGTAAATCTTAATGTATATAGGTTCCTCATCTCACATTTTCGTCTACTTCTCATCTCTTTTCTTAAAAGCCTTGAAAAAAATTGTTAATTAGAGAAGTAAAATGTGAAAAGATGTAACCTTTTGTGTAGGCCCCTGTAGAGAGGGTAGACACTAGAAAGATATATGTTATGGGTAAGCCCTTCTTAGAGGAAGGACTTGGTTTAGTGTATGCAAATCCTAGTGGGTCAAGGGATATGTAACTCTGAAAGGTAGAGTATAATCCCTAACCCTAACCCTAAAACCTTATTCTTAAATAATGGACACAGTGTGGTGGTATGGGACACTACCCATGTGAAACTTAAAATAAAGATTAAGAAAGATAAAGGGAAGGTTATATTTAACCCAGTCTCCCATGCATGTGTGCATGAGGAGCATAAAAACTTATGTAAGAGGTCTTAAGAAAATATATGAACCCAATGGTGATATATATATATATATATATATATATATATATGTGAAAATGAAAGTTGGAATATAACTTGCTCAAACTACTCATGTTATCTATAGAAGTTTAGTGATGGTGGCCAAGCCCCTAGAGGGAAAGGCAAATGTAGCATGAAGCCCCTAGAGGGGAACATGACCCAAGTTCATTGAATGGACAGGGATCATGAGGGGGTATTCTAGAAATTAAGCAAACATGGGTGAATAGGTTATAATGATAAAAGTTATTCCTAGGGATAAAAAGAAAGGGGACATCTACGAAACCTTTAGGGTTAGTGTGCTAGCCTGGGGTGGTTCAACCCAAGAGTGGGAAGATGACCTAGGAGGGAGGAAAAACCTTAGATCTTGGGTTCGAGTTGTGGCTAGGGTGCCTAACCCCCTCCTATGAGCCAAGAAGGCACCCTAGGACAGGACTTTCCCTTATAACGTAATTGAATAAATGCATTTAAGTATTGAGATAACCTTAATCCTCACCTAGAGGGGTAAAGAGGTAAAGATATTGTGATGGACTGATCTTTTGGACACCTAATGAGACAAATGGATCCTAGTTGTGTATTATATTAGGAGTCCCAAGTGTTTCGACAAATATGGATCTTAATTGGTGCCAACATCATAATTGAGATCCTTAAGTTTATGCCCATTTGAGGTATTTATTTGAGTAGTCATACAATTGTTTTAATACACTAAAGTTTGATGGGGTGTTTATTGGATGATGATAGACTTATAAATAAAATATGGTGATGATAGAGTGCTCATTGAAATTGATATTGAGGTTTGAAAGTGATATCAGAATGTATATAATCATGTATGATTGGCAATGGTTCAATTACATTAGCTTAGGCTTTGATCAATATCTTTGTTATGCTGTCTTGATAGTAGGTAGATCCCTTGCACAGGCTCTATGCCATGAATCAGCTTAAGTGAACAAGTTCCTAGACCCTCCGATGTATGATTGGATGGCTTAGAAACCTGCTCCTACCCGAGTCTTAATGCAGATTGTGGGTGGATAGGCCACCCCCCATCCACTACGCGTATCATGGGGCGAAGGTGGAACTAACTAAGGGTTTAGAAGTGGATACAATGTGTTGGTCCCTCGCACATAAAGAACAAGATAGACGAGGGAGAATATCCTCCCCCTCTAAGTCATCTCCTTTGCAACCTATATAGCACGCAAGCCATGGAAACGGAAGCCTGTAGCTTTCCTTGTTCATTGTGAAGGAGCAAACACAGAAGGGTAGACTGAGGTAGAGGTTCATCATGTAGGATCTGAAGCTATGCACAAATCACAAGCCGATGAGAAAGGATAGAGAGCCACGACAGGCTGGGTGGAGCAACCTCAACCTGGAGGACTTCCTTGTGAAGGCAGTGAGTTATTGGAGATAGGGAGGAGCTGCGAAGAGCTAGGTTCACAGATCATACCATGCCGATGGCGGAGATCACAACAAAGGTGATGGTGGTTGGTGGAGACACTCTCAACATGTGTACCTCACGACAACGCTAACCAACAACGGGGTTATCACGACCACGATGACAACCTTTCTGTTGTGATACACCTGAAAGGCTGGTGACATGGAGTAGAGCCACTGGCGGCTGCTTGCAGGAGGCAGAATTGGCATTCCAAGTCATCTAAGGAGGTAGTTTGGAAGTCTGATGTGAAGCTGATGGCACCCTGAACGGCTGACGAGGTGCATCCTCATGTCGTCACTTGCTTGCCGAAGGGGAGACAGAGAAAGGAAGTGGGCGCTCCAGGTCCAGTCCAAGCTAGGAACCGGTCGTCCAACATAGTAGGAATCACATCTATGGTGAGGAGGAGAGACTTGGTGGCTGATTGCACACTGGAGAGGAGGCATAAGGACGACACTCAAGGAATCATGTTGCGGGTGTCGGGCATCTTGACATTTCACACGAGAGGGAGGAAAGGGAGTTCTGAATCGGTCCAAGTCCAGTTAAATCTGATGTGAACCAGACAACTGCACCCTAATCGGATCTGCTGAACTACGGCTCAGCGTGAGTGCAAGAGCCATGAGCCATGACCTCCCTAGCCATGTGGCATCACACGATTGGACGGAGAAAGGTAAATACCCCAGAAATTACAGATCTTCTATAATTTGTTGAAAATAGCTCGCTTATCAGAAAAACATATATAATATATTGAAATTCTCAAAAAAATGCATAGAACAACATAAAACCATAATATCAGGCTTTTGATGCACTAATAATAGTAATATCATGCAAGATGTATTATGCTTATATCATGTGTTATAAATAGCAAATGATGGCCAAAAAATATGAGAATATGTCAGTAAATCTATATTCATGCTTATAATCCAGTGGATGTCAGTAATTGTAATGTTAGTGTACAAAATTATGTAATTTTCTTTATATGGATAATTAGGGATAATAACCCTAATTAATATGCAAATAATACATTTATGATCAATAAACGTTAAAATTTATAGAAATCCCTTATTCCAGTAACTAGAAGATAATATGTAAACCTAAGATCAGTTTTATATACGAAATCATTGTTATATAAAGTTGACCATTAATACATGGGTTGTAACCCTAATTTGAATAATGTATATAATATAGGGTTACTATGTGCACAAAAAGGATATGGAACTTAATGTTCATATAATGAACCATAATATGGAAAATGACATCAGCAAGATAATCCCAAGTCAAGAACACAAGTAACAATGAGAATATCCCAATGAGCTAAGTGAAACCGTAATATGGACCTAACTAGGGTTGATATGACGAGAACTTGATGATAGTATATGATCTTATCTTGATTAGGTTTAACAAAGTTATAGATGACATGAGGAATATGTGATTAGGATGTCTCTTTGGAAGTTACACCATTACCTCTTACTTGGCTTATTATACAATATGCTTGTGTTATGGTAGTAAAGACTTAGCATATGGTATTGATTGAAATGATTGTTCTTGCATGATTTTTCATACCTATTACTATAAACACATGAAACATAAGATATCTGATCCATTATATGATAGCACTGAATCTCTTTGGTAGAATAGTGCATTGATGAAAGTACTAAATCTCTTTGGTAGAATAGTACATGTGAGCACTAAATATCTTTGGAAGAATAGTACATTTATGGAGTACGAAATCTCTTTGGTAGAATAGTACATGTGAGCACTAAATCTCTTTGGTAGAATAATGCATGTGGTTGATCAACTTTACATATAATGGAAAGTCATGCTAAAACATGTGTTCTCTTTTGTTAATAAACATCTTTGCTCAAGTATATGCTTTTGTTATATTTCTTGACAAGTGACAAGTTCTAGTTTTCTCTTATTGCCAATATATGATGAGAGGTATATAAAAGACATGTAGGCGTACTCAGTACAATATTCTTGAATATTGCGTTGACGTGTACCACATGTAATCTTTTGTTTAGGTTGTGGTTATTCTCTTGAAGATCCAGGATAGTTGAGAGTTGTGTGGCGAGCTGATGTACATGTGGACCTATTGTCTTAAGATCCTATTGCTTAATGGTAGTACATGTATATGTAGAGTTTGTTGTTCAATATGTAATATCAAATGTTCTAACAATTCATGTTGTAATTATATGTTGAATGGTGAACATGTGCTATATCGTTCTATTATTATTCATGTGCATGTGCTACTCATTATTTCCTTTTGACTTTCTCTGATTTTCTTCTTCTTAGCCCAGTGTGGGGTGTTTAAATTGGGATTCTTACTGAGGTGAGGGTTTCAATTTGGGCGTCACACATTAGATTAAGTTTTAGAAAATTCAGGGACGTCACAGATATAAAGATAAAAGCACTTACATTCTTTGAACCCAAGGATTCCAACTCTACATAACAACTGGTCAAGCCTAGGATTGGGAAGACCAGTAAGGCACCAAGCCCAAGAGGGAAGGTGGCCTGAGTAGATGGCCAAGCACAGGAGGGAAGGTCATGAAATGGTAAAGACCCAGAGGGAAGAGCAATGAGGCACCAAGCCCAGGAGGGAAGGTGTCATAAGTGGACGACCAAGCCTAGGAGGGAAGGTCAGGAAATGGTCAAGCCTAGGAGGGAAGAGCAGGTAGGCACCAAGCCCAGGAGGGAAGGTGGCCTAAGTCCAGAATGCAATTGTTTTTGATCAAGCCCCTTGAGGGGAAAATCAGAGAAGGTCAAGCCAAGGAGAGAAGACCGACATGGAACCAAGCCCTGGAGAGAAGGTGGCTTGAGCCCAATGTTGGGACAACACTGCATCATGTCTACTTGAAAGTGAGAGGTGAAGGCAAACCTGGTTAAGGAATTAAATAAGAGAATAATGTGCTTAAAATATGTGACATCTCGAAAGAAACCCTTAGGAAGGGTAGAGACCTAATGCAATCCTAAGGTCAAGTAGGGTGTATTAGAGGTACATAGCTGATGGGTTGGGGGTTGATATACCCTGAATGCATATGACCATGCGGTCAGGAGGTAAAAACTAGGTTTACCCAAGGTACATGACTCACGAGATTAGCTACCTCTGTGAGGATCATGTAGCCTAATGGGTGAATGTGAAAGACACTCTCTTGATGCATAAGGATTAGATCACTCAAAAGCTACCTATACCCCTAGAGACCTCAAGGAATTGGCTAAGACTCATAAAACATGAGGTGTAAATATAAAACATATAACTAATTCATGAAAAACTTAGAGATGTTGTATCCTAACTTAAGAGTAAGAAAAAGGACACTTGAATTCATGAAATATAAGAATGCTATGAAATTAAGAACAAGTAAGTTTAGAGTCATCTCGAGTATGATTCAACTTAATATGTGAAATAGAAAGGTAATGTGTGGATGTACCATCTCCAGTCTTAGAATGAAATGAACCCTGTGTTTGGGCTGGAATCAAATGCTTGTTTCATCTCATTATGAGGGAGGGGGATGGGGTAGACACACATTATGCTTAAAATTGAGAATAAACATCTTAAGATTAATGGGAATGACTGGACCTGGGGTTAGTGGTGTTACCTCACCCTTGTGTGAAAGTGATGAATAATAGGTTAGAAACCTAGGTGAAAAGAGAAATCACCAAGCAATAATGAAATCACTAATAAGAATACAATCATCATGAGTTTATGAGGTACGAGTACTATGGATGTGGATATACTTGAATTTAGATTCAGGTGCCAATCTTAGTAATAAAATGAAATTTGATATACTATAGAAAAGTTTTTAAAGATGTCTAAGTGGGGTACTAACCCTAAGTTTTGAACATAAGATGAGTTAGCATCCACCTAGGCATAGTATGCTTGAATTTTGGGGACACAATTCCTTTTAAGGAGGGGTGAATGTTACATCCTTGAAATTCATATATTTCAAGCCTAAGTGAATTAGAGAACATATAACAATGAAGTAATTGGAGGGATCTTGGTTTATGGTTCCAAAAGTAGGACTCATAATAAATGTTCAATTTAAGATAATAATGTGCTTTCAAACATATACGTTCATATGAGGCGAATATAAGATCCAATAGTTACCAAAGCCTCAAGTTTGGTAATTAGGAATGTAACTATGCTCATGGAGCCTTTAGAAGGCCCAAGATGTTGTTCATGGTCCTTAGGGTCACTTTTTAGCCCAATTGGTTAATCCAAGTTTACATATGGGTCCATGAGTTATATTTTGGATATTGTGGATATTTGTGGTTATGATGAACTTCCAAGATATTAATGGTTGATAGATAACCATCATATTAGACAATGAGAGAATTTCTAGAATGTTTTAAGTTGACATGTGACCTAGATAATTAGTTGAAGGACTATCCACCTTTTGATTAAGGACTCTATTTTAGATAATTGAAGAAGGAATTAATATCCCATATTATTATAGGAGATAGATAATAGAAACTTGCGGTCGATCCCAGAGTTTGAAAGTGATTGGGGGTCCTATGGTGGGTTGAAAATTATCTTGACAATATGGGTTTTATATAGAGAAATAATGGAGATTATGTGAGAAAGGAAATCGGGACTTTCCCTTATGACCATAGGCTCTCTCCCTTGCTTTCCTTTTTCTAATGGCCAGCAAGGGGTTTCCCTAGATGTGGATATATGTAGTTGGAGTGGGAACCATCAACATTATCATAATAGGGCCTCCAACTCATGTTACCATGAGGAGTCCCGAAGAATCAAGACTAGGGGAAAATCTATATAAGGGTTTAGACATCAACCCTCTCTAAAAGACCTCTCCCTCCCCTCCTTTCTCATCAACCACTTCCGATCATGATCCCGTAGATGGTTACCCTTTGGGCTGCCGCCTCCGGACACACTGGCCGGAGACCACATGTAGTAGAAGGTATCAAGGTTGACCTTAGCTAGAGGGTCATTTGGGGATGGTGGGAGGAGCCTGTGGAGTCAAAGGTGGTAGTCTTTCTAGTAGCATAGAGGTGAGGAGGAGACCTGCTCAGCATTGAGAGATATAATGGGGCCATGAGATGCAGCGACGCCTGTGTCGAATGTGCAGACATAGGATGTGGATGAAGGAGGAATGTGATATCCTTTTCCATGCCACAGTCATCTCATGAATCTATGCACCATGGTGACATCCCTCGCGGCGAATTCGTCCATCACGATCATGCATGTTTCAGCCGACCGAAAGCAGACAAGCAAGCTGGCCTCCCCGTCGTTGGTAGTTTAGGGAAGGGTAGACCTCTCACCACCACGAGGGGTGATTTATGCATGGGGTTGGGTATAGCACCCAAGGACATGGAGCGGATCGCTAGTAGGGTGACCCTCCGCGACATCGGGGAAGTAGGCGTGCTGCAACACGAGGAGGGAGAAGGGTTAGAGTCAAAAGACTCTATTTCCCCTCTACGCGTGTACAAGATCCAAGGACAGAGAGGTCCTTTCCTTCTTTTCTGCGTTGGGTCCTAGTAAGTCCTTTAAAAAGGTTTAATGCTGATGTGTCGACACCCCATTGGCCCAATAATGATGATTTTGCAAATATCATAGTATTTGCTAGGATGATCGAATTTAGACAAATAATATATGAAAGTTTATCAACTGAACGAGAGGAATCCAAATAAATAGTTAGAGAACCTGATTATGTTTCATGTTCCAAAAGTATGGGCAATACATGTTCTGATGTGGTTAATGAAAAGGAGAAACCTAGATTTGCCTTAGTCTTGTGCTTAATTAGGTATATTCATTTATGTTGTGTTCATACCTGATTTAGACCTGTATGATGAAAAAAATCTTATTAATGATGACAAACGTATGATTCCAGATTAATAATCTTATTCATGCTGATTTAGGGTGTTGAAACCAATGTAGACATCTTGCTATGTTCATAATGTTAGTAATACGATTTAGGTGTCACGAGTAGTTTAATATGCTTAATTTGACGATTAGCGTTTCACCTAATATGCATAACTAAATTTGTAATCTAAGAAATCATGATATGATGGAATTAGGGTTGGTATCCCTAATCCCTGGTCCAAACATGAGATAACCCTATACCTAGTTTAGGATAGCATCTATATCTGAGTAATGTAATGTGAGTACATGGTGACACATATGTAGTATCCATGTTTCAAATACTATTGATTATATGCTTGGTTTCTTGGATGTTTAGATACACTCGTATAGTATATGACATTCTATATGGTTTCTATGATGGCATAAGGTATGTGGTTACGCTTATCAATACATGTATCAAATTTCAAGATTGTCTATGTTTATCGATGAAATTGAATGACAATAAACTACTTGCTTGTTTATTTACTTCTTACGAATTATAAAGTTCCTATGAGTATCATGTAAAGTAAATAATAGTATTTTGAACCCTTTGTTAGACTGATCTTAAGGATAATGCACAAGAGCCCCATAGGGACAGTGATTACACCTGAGGTAGTTGACCAGATATAGGTTAGTATATAAAAACAATTTTATGTTCTTATATGCAAGATAAAGATATTTTCTTTTATGTTACTTCTGATTATTGGTTGAACCCACGTACCTGTATAACAATATACTGACTGCATTTTGTTTTTTGGCGTTTTAGGTATCAAATATACTTGATTTGTGGACATGAGGGTACAAATAAGGAAGTTAAAGACGCTATAGTTTAATCATGAAGGTTTAGTCTTAATGGTTCATCTTCACACATGTAAAAGTTAATTCTGTTTTAAGTTTTGTAACTCCTTAGAGGAGCTTTTTTATGCAAACATGTAAATATTTATTCATTAATGGAAATTGTTAACTATTTTGTTTATTTCTTGAATCTGATCCTGGAGATTATGAGTGACAATCTGTGACTCTAAGGTCTTTTAGACATTCAAAAGTGTTAGTCGTTACATTTGGTATCAAAGCACATATTCATCAACTAATACTTAATAGTTTATAATTTCAAATTATCCTTAGAAATTTTAAGAGAAAAATTTGTAAATCTTGATGTATATATTAGGTTCCTCATCTCACATTTTTGTGTACTTCTCATCTCCTTGTTTAAAAGCCTTGAAAAGAAATTCAAAATTAGAGAAGTAAAATGTGAAAAGATGTAACCTTTTCTGTAGGTCCCTCTAGAGAGGGTAGACACTAGAAAGATACATGTTATGGGTAAGCCCTTATTAGAGGAAGGACATGGTTTAGGGTATGAAAAACCTAGTGGGTCAAGGGATATGGAACTTTGAGAGGTTGAGTATAGTCCCTAACCCTAAGCCTAAAATCTTAATCTTAAATAATGGACACGGTGTGGTGGTATGGGACACTACCCATGTGAAACTTAAAATCATGATTAAGAAAGATAAAGGGAAGGGTTTAGGTAACCCAATCTCCCATGCATGTGTGCATGACGAGCATAAAAACTTATGTAAGAGGTCTTAAGAAAATATATGAACCCAGTGGTGATATATATATGTGAAAATGAAAGTTGAAATATAACTTTCTCTAACTCCTCATGTTGTCTCTAGAAGTTTAGTGTTGGTGGCCAAGCCCTTGGAGGGGAACGCCGATGTAGCACCAAGCCCGAGGAGGGGAACGTGACCTAAGTTCATTGAATGGACATGGATCATGAGGGGGTATTCTAGAAATTAAGCAGATAGGGGTGGATAGGTTATAATGATAAAAGTTTTGCCTAGTGATAAAAAGAAAGGGGATATCTATGAAACCTTCAAAGTTAGTGTGCCAACCTGGGGTGGGTCAACCCAAGAGGAGATGACCTAGGAGGGAAGAAAAACCTTAGATTTTGGGATTAGGTTGTGGCTAGAGAGCCTAACCCCCTCCTATGAGCCAAGAAGGCACCCTAGGCTAGGACTTTCCCTTAAAAGGTAATTGAATAAATGAATTTAAGTATTGAGATAACCTTAATCCTCACCTAGAGGGGTGAAGAGTTAAAGATATAAAGATTAAAGCACTTACATTCTTTGAACCCAAGGATTCCATCTCTGTGTAACAACTGGTCAAGCCTAGGATTGAGAAGACCAGTAAGGAACCAAGCCCATGAGGGAAGGTGGCTTGAGTAGATGACCAAGCCCAGAAGGGAAGGTCATGAAATGGTCAAGCCCCAGAGGGAAGACCAATGAGGAACCAAGCCCAGGAGGGAAGGTGGACTAAGTGGATGACCAAACCCAGGAGGGAAGGTCAGGAAATGGTCAAGCCTAGGAGGGAAGACCAGGTAGGCACCAAGCCTAGGAGGGAAGGTGGCCTAAGTCCACAATGCAGTTGTTTGTGATCAAGCCCGTGGAGGGGTAGATCAGAGAAGGTCAAGCCCAGGAGGGAAGACTGACATGGCAACAAGCTTTGGAGGGAAGGTGGTGTGAGCCCAATGTTTGGACAACACTACATCATGTCTACTCGATAGTGAGAGGTGAAGTCAATCCTGGTTAAAGAATTAAATAAGAGAATAATGTTATGAAAAGATGTGACATCTCAAAAGAAACCCTTAGGAAGAGTAGAGACCTAATGCAATCCTAAGGTGAAGTAGGGTGTATTTGATGTACATAGGACCAATGGGTTGGGAGTTGATATGTTGTGAATGCACATGACTATGCGGTCGGGAGGTAACAACTAGGTTTACCCAAGGTACATGACTCAGGAGATTAGCTACCTCCATGAAGATCATGTAGCTTAATGGGTGAATGTGAAAGACACTCTCTTGATGCATAAGGATGAGATCACTCCAAAGGTACCTATACCCCTAGAGACCTCAAGGAATTGGCTAAGACTCATAAAATATGAGGTGTAAATATAAATGATATAAATAAGTCATGAAAAACTTAGAGAAGTTGTGTCCTAACTTAAAAGTATGAAAAAGGACACTTGAATTCATGAAATATAATAATTCTATGAAATTAAGAACAAGTAAGTTTAGAGTCATATCGAGTATTATTCAACTTAATATGTTAAATTGAAAGGTAATGCGTGGATGTACCATCTCCACTCTTGGAAATGAACCTTGTGTTTGGGCTGTAGTAAAATGCTTGTTTCATCTCATTATGAGGGAGGGGGAGGGGGTAGACACACATTATGCTTAAAATTGAGAATAAATGTCTTAAGATGAATGGGTAATGACTGGACTTGGGGTTCGAGTTGTTACCTCACCCTTGTGTGAAAGTGATGAATAATAGGTTAGAAACCTAGGTGAAAAGAGAAATCACTAATAAGAATAAAATCATAAAGAGATGATGAGGTACGAGTACTATGGATGTGGATATACTTGAATTTAGATTCAGGTGCCAATCTTAGTAATAAAATGAAATTTGATATACTATAGAAAAGTTGTTAAAGACGTCTTAGTGCGGTGCCAACCCTAAGTTTTGAACATAAGATGAGTTAGCATTCACCTAGGCTTAGTATGCCTAAATTTTGGGGACAAAATTCCTATTAAGGAGGGGTGAATGTTATATCATTGAAATTCATAGATTTCAAGCCTAAATGAATTAGAGAACATATAACAATGAAGTGATTGGAGGGATCTTGGTTTATGGTTCCAAAACCAGGACTCATAATAAATGTTCAATTTAAGATAATAATGTGCTTTCGTACATATGTGTTCATATGATGCGAATATAAGATGCAATAGTTACCAAATCCTCAAGTTTGGTAATTAGGAATGTGACTAAGCTCATGGAGCCTTTGGAAGGCCCGAGATGTTGTTCATGGGCCTTAGGGTCACTTTTTAGCCCAATTGGTTAATCCGAGTTTACATATGGGTCCATGAGATATATTTTGGATATTGTGGAGATTTGTGGTTATGATGAACTTACAAGATATTAATGGTTGATAGATAACCATAATATTAGACAATGAGAGAATTTCTTGAATGAATTAAGTTGACACGTGACCTGGATAATTAGTTGAAGGATTGTCCACCTTTTGATTAAGGACTGTATTTCATATAATTGAAGAAGGAATTAATCTCCCATGTTATTATAGGAGATAGATAATAGAAACATGTGGTTGATCCCAGAGTTTGAAAGTGATTGGGGGTCCTATGGTGGGTTGACAATTATCTTCACAATATGGGTTTTATATAGAGAAAATAATGGAGATTATATGAGGAAGGAAACCATGACTTTCCCTTCTGACCATAGGCTCTCTCCCTTGCTTTCGTTTTTCTAATTTACAACAAGGGGTTCCCTAGGCATGGATATATGTAGTTGGAGTGGGAACCGTCAATGTTATCATAATAGGGCCTCTAACTCATGCTGCCACGAGGAGTTTCAAAGAGGCAAGACTAGGGGAAAAGCTATATAAGGGTTTGGATATCAACCCTCTTGAAAAGACCTCTCCTTCTCCTCTATTCTAATCAACCACTTCTGATCATGATCCCGTAGACGGTTACCCTTTGCGCTGCCGCCTCTGGACGCACTGGCCAGAGACCACATGAAGGAGAAGGTCTCAAGGTTGACTTTACCTAGAGGGTCATTTGGGGAATGGCGAGAGGAGACTATAGATTCAAAGGTGGTTGTCTTTGCAGTAGCATAGAGGTGAGGAGGAGACCTACTCGACATTGAGGGACACAACGGTGCCATGAGATGCAGTGGCGTCTGCGTCAGTCGTGTAGACGCGGGATGCAACTGAAGGAGGACTATGATATCCTTGTCTATGCCACCATTGTCTTGTGAAGCCATGAACTATGGTGACATCCCTCACGACGGCTTCCTCCATCACGATCACACTCGTTTCAGTCGACTGGAAGCAGATGAGCAAGTAGGCCTCCCTCTCATCGACAGTTCAGGGAAGGGTGGACCTGTCACCACCACAAGGGGCGCTTGATGCCTGGGGTTGGGTATCAGCTCCGTGGGATCTCCCGATATCACCTTCGGCCTTCCCGACGAGCGAGAGGCCGCGTCTAGGGAGTGGCTACTGCTCCAGCCAAGGCCATCGCTGACTCGAAGTGGGTGTTCTCCCCGCCACTTGTGGTGGTGCTCAATGAAGATGATGAGCACTTCAACTCTAGGAGTACCCACTAAGGGCGCGGGGATCTGCAGAGGCCATCTAGAACCCAAGGGTGTGGAGCGGATCACCAGCAGGTTGACCCTCCATAATGATGGGGCAGCAGGCGCGCTGCAGCGCGAGGTGGGAGAAGGGTTAGAGCCAAAAGACTCTATTGCCCCTCAGCATGTGTACATGATCCAAGGACAGTGGGGTCCTTTCCTTATTTTCTATGTTGGGTCCTGGTAAGTCTGTCAAAAA
The DNA here is from genome assembly GCA_963693085.1 of Alisma plantago-aquatica. Classification (NCBI taxonomy): domain Eukaryota; kingdom Viridiplantae; phylum Streptophyta; class Magnoliopsida; order Alismatales; family Alismataceae; genus Alisma; species Alisma plantago-aquatica. Next base: position 413,564,190 of record OY856415.1, on the reverse strand, counting down.
GGTTTAATGCTGATCTGTCAACACCCCATTGGCCCAATAATGATGATTTTACAAATATCATAATATTTGCTAGGATGAACGGATTTAGACAAATAATATATGAAAGTTTATCAACTAAATGAGAGGAATCCAAATAAAATAGTTAGAGAACCTGGTTATGTTTCTTGTTCCAAAAGTATAGGCAATACATGTTCTAATGTGGTTAATGTAAATGAGAAACCTAGATTTGCTTCAATCTAGTTCTTAATTAGGTATATTCATTTATTTTGTATTCATACCTGATTTAGACCTGTATGATGAAGAAATTCTTATTAATGATGAATAATGCACGATTCTAGATTAATAATCTTATTCATGCTGATTTAGGGTATTGAAACCAATGTGGACATCTTGCTATGATCATAATGTTAGTAATATGATTTAGGTGTCACGAGTAGTTTAATAAGCTTAATTTGACGATTACGATTTCACCTAATATGCATAACTGAATTTGTAATCTGAGAAACCATGATATGATGGAATTAGGGTTGGTATCCCTAATCACTAGTCCAAACATGAGATAAACCTAAACCCTAGTTTAGGATCGCATCTAGATCTGAGTAATGTAATGCAAATACATGGTGACACATATGTAGTATGCATGTTTCTGATACTGTTGATTATATGCTTGGTTGCTTGGATGTTTGGATACACTCATAAAGTATATGATGTTCCGCATGGTTTCTATGATTGCATAAGGTACATGGTTACTCTTATCAATACATGTATCGAATTCTGAGATTGCTAATGTTTCTCGATGAGATTGAATGACTAATAAATTGCTTGCTTGTTTATTTACTATTTGTGAAATATAAAGTTCCTATAAGTATCGTGTAAATTAATTAATAGTATTCTGAACCCTGGGTTAAACTGATCTTAAGGGCAATGCACACGAGCCCCGGAGGGACAATGATTACACCTGAGGTAGTTGACCATATATGGGTTAGAATATAAAAACAAGTTTATGTTCTTGTATGCAAGATAAAGATGTTTTCTTATATGTTACTTCTGATTATTGGTTGAACCCACGTACCCGTATAGCAATATACTGACACATTTTTTTGTCGACATTTGAAGTATCATATATACTTGATTCATTGACATGAGTGTACATATAAGGAAGTTGAAGACACTACAGTTTAATCATGAAGGTTTTGTCTTAATGGTTTATCTTCACACATGTAAAAGTTAATTCTGTTTAAAAGTTATGTAACTCCTTAGAGGAGCTTTTTTATGCAAACATTCATTTATAGAAATTGTTTACTATTCTGTATTATTTCTTGAATCTGATCCTGGAGATTATGAGTGATGGTCTGTGACTTTAAGGTCTTTTAGACACTCAAAAGTGCAAGTAGTTACACATACAATCCGATCTAGTTCAAGTAACATGGATTGGATATCGAGAGGATGATGATTCCATGCCTTGAGTTCAATCTAGATATCAGAGACAAAGGAACTATACAATCAAAGTAATGGTAGATTGTAGGATGAAGTTGTTCTCCAACTTTCCAATCACTTGGGTAGCAATGATGTGTTTCTAGATACCTCTCATTGCTTGTGATGTCATAATCTGGTTATAGACATTCACTTCCATAATTTGGGACCTATAGGGTCACACACATAGGATTCACCTAAAATAGGAGTTTACTCATGGAGATGGTTCAAATTGATTACTTAAATGTTTAGGTAATCAATTTAAAAATACCTGGTTGTCGGCTGACTGACTAGAGTGTCCAGTTGATCGAATGGAAATGCCATTTGATCGACTAGAGTGTCCAGTCAACCGACTAGGAATTCTAGCTGAATGACTAGAGAATCAGTAGGAGTGGATCAAGGAATCAATGTTGACATCATGGCATGAATTATTCATTGCATTAAAAGCCAGTATGTTTGCTAATAGGAAAAGTATCTAATTGACCAACTAGATATCTAGTCGATTGACTGGCATGCAAGTTAACTGGGTGGAAGTCCATTCAACCAATTGGTGATTTGCAACAACCAAAACTTCACAAAATCCATCCCATCGTATCCCAGGTTTGAGGAAACAATAGCCTATCCACTCCTATATAAGGGGGGTGTCCAAGGATCTCAGTACATATACTCCTCATCTCAACATAGTGGAAACATGAGAGCCAAAAATATCCTACTCGTAAAAGGGAGAGATAGCAAAAGGGAAGAAAAGTCAACACGAGCACATTGACAATACAAAGGGACAACTCTTTCCCACAGATTCTATAAGAACTACGTGGAGTTTTTGGTGGTCCACATGTACACTTAGAGGCGTGGAGGCCATCACTATCACACTAGGAGGACACCATCAACCACTATCCATGGTGTTACACTAGGAGAACACCATCAACCACTGTCCATGGTGTTACACTAGGAGGCCACTGTCGACTGCCATCTGAGTGTTGCTTGAGAAAGAAGCACAACTCTATAGGGATTGTCAGTGGACTTGATCCAAGACCAAGTATATGCCTTGCACCTTCCTTTTTGTTCATATTTGTTGACGTGATCCATTAGTTTATGGGAAATATGGTAAGATTTTTTTATTTCTGATTCCATTTCTATTCCCATATTTCCCTACATATGTGCCCTACCAACCTTACATGTGTCTATGACACTGACTGTAAGGAGATAATGAAAGTCTAGATAAGAATTTATCAAGATAATCTAGTAATCACCCCTTCATCATCTATGTTGATATAATGAGATTTAGTGGATCCTCCAACTAAAGTGGAAATAGAAATAGAACAAAATTGGTAGATGAGGAATGCTAGAGGCTATGACAAAAGGTTTCCCTTTTAATAGATGAAGCATGAACATGGTATACAAGAGGGAAACATTTGAGAAAAATTTCAAGGAGGTGCAATACTAATGAATTGAGAACCAACTTATTTGGGGACTAGTAGATGACTAAAATGCATCTGAGGCTAAGAGTACTTAACATGAAAAATTTCTAGTCAAACTATTATTTAAACACCATAAATTCACGGTTGCATGATACTATTGTTCAAAATGTACATGCTATCTGGATGAGAACAACCACATTTTTGATGCCCCTGTAATAGCAAGGAGCATTTTTTTTCTTTCAAATCCTAAACCTGTAAGACATTTGTAAGTTTCATGTACCAAAATATTCACAACATAACAATGACTTCAGAAATCAACCTTCCAGTCTTAGAAGAGAAAATCAACATTAGCACATGCAATTATACATATTGTAACTTAAAGGGTTATCATCTATTAGATTGGAACAAAAAGATGTAGTTTAAAATGGCCACAGGCCTACACACTCTCTGGCCTCTCCTACCTCTTTCCTCCCAATTTCATTCATCAAATAAATCATTGTGGACTAACAAAAACTTCACTGAAGATGGTGTCCCTTTGTTTTGCAATACTAGCCATGAACGCCAACAACCGCAGTGAGCTACCTCCACTCTTATCAATTTCTCATACCATGATCTAAGTCTAACTGAATGCAAGTCAAACTCAAAGATATCCCACTAGGGGGAATTCTATGTTGTTGGGAACAAAACGCATGCCAACTTACAGTATCTAAATACCCATGATGATCATGTCAAGGGGATTTGGGAGTATGTATTGTTTGAAATGTCCATAGAACATCATCTATGTTGGGAAATAAAATGAGAATTGAGCTATTGCATGTTGCCTCCAAATGCACAATTGAACAAAGGGTAGACATAAGTGATCCCGATCTCATGATTTAGAACATCACAAGAACCTACAAGAGGTAGGATTTTGATAAATTGATTTTTTTAAATAAAGTGAAGGGAGCAAGTTGATCATTAGTTGGTTGAAGGGGGCACAAATGATATTGATATTGCTATTTGGTACCCATAAAGGATCCTTCTTGACATGTTCATCCCTAAAGGCCCTAAAATCTGTCTTTCCTAGGATGTGTGTATCCCTTTACATGGCCATAATTGGGTATGGAACAGTTCTTTACCGGCCAAAGTGAGATCTTTTTCCTAGAAGGTCTTAAAGGAGGAGTAATCAAAAGACTCTAGGATTAGGGATTACATGATTTAGATGGGATCCATATGTAAATGTTGTGGTATATGTGAGGAAGAGCATGTACATCATCTTTCCCTTAGATTGGGAGGTTTCTAGGAAAGTCTTGGCTAGGGCAGAGGAGATCCTAGACAACACATACTTTGGGGCCAAATGATCCCTTGGTACATATTTAAAGATGTTTATCAAGGTGTAGATGGATAAAGTTAACTGGGGAAAACATGAGGAATCTCACCTCTATTAATTCTTTAGATAATTTGGTGGTAGATATGTATGCGTAGGTTTGATGGTTGTAGGATGAACCACAAGAAGATATAGGATAAATCAATTTCTATGTTTAGAGTCTCTATGCAGGATGTCTCGCTAGTTAGATTTAGAGGGTCTAATAAACTTGAAGCTAAATGGTTCATAGGTCTGAGTGAGATCCAACTGCACAATTTCTTCTTCTTAGAGGTTAGGTGAGCGAAAACCCCTTCTGGTCATACTAAGATTAATATGGGGCGGTTAGTTTGAACACCCATTGTCAGGAGTGTAGAGGCCATGTGATAGGGGGAATTCTAAAAAACCATGATGGCCTTGTGGTTGGGGGCTTTGCACGGTCCACACCAGTGTTGGATGGGTTGGCATGTGTGATTTCCACGCAAGAGGCATGCATGAAACCCATAGATAAGTGGGTTAGAATTAAGGTAGAAATGTGGAGTTGGATGACATTTGAACCTTTAGGATCATATCAGGTAGGGATCCACCCCCTTAGCAGTATAAAAAGCAATTTAAGAAGCTCACAAGTTTTTGCATGATAGGAACAACATCAACATACTATAATATAAAGAGGCTAACAAGATGTCTCGTCAACTAGCGAAATATGATGCCAAATTCTTGTCTAGATACGCATTTGCTAATTTGGCAAAGATGTTACCTCCGGTCAGAGATGTATACAAACTTAAGGTTTGAGGGCTTGATGTTAGTAGTGTGTGAAAGTCTTAAATTTATAAATTCAAACACTACCCCACAAGTATACGAGTGTGTGTAGTATTATTGAGGTCGTCCAAGGAGCAAGGTTGTTTTAAGTGAAAGAGTATTAAACTTCAACAATCTAGATCTTTTTAACAAGAGAGGTTTTGTTTAGATAACTAAGCAATCAAAAGGAAACAAACTAAAACAAAAAACACTTGTATTAAGGATAAAATTTAATTGGGGATTCTTGAGAATAAGGTTTCACATCCATATCATCTAGTCATTCATTCTACTTGTTCTAGTAGAAGGATAACAGGTCTAATCAACTACTATAACTCATAATTTCAACAACCATTTCAGAATATTTCGGAATGTAAAGTAGTTCATTTAAGCATAACAATTTAGGTGATGAATAATAACATGGTTGAGTTCAAGTTATATAACCCTTCTTGTGAACAACTTGAAAGCTCCAAGCTCCAAAGCTTGACGTCCTAAGGTTGAAGAAGAACTTCTCCAAGGTCCAGGGCTCGTTCAAAACTCCTCCATAGATAAGAAATCACCATAGTAAAGCACTTGGTGAAGAAGGAAAGAAAGAAAGATCATAACCCTAGATCCATGCTTCAATCCAAGGTTGAAGATGATCATGGCCTTACCTTAGGGTTATTATTTGAGCTCCTTCTTGCTCCTTAGCACCTTTTCACGATAAATCACTACTCATGCACGATATGCCCTCACTATGGCCGATATCCCCTTCACGTGTGGCCAATACAACTCCACTATGGCCGATATCAACTTGTTATGGCCAATATCACTTACTATGGTTGATATCACTTGCTATGGCCGATACCAAGGCCCTATGAACGATACCACTTCACCCATGCACGATACCAAGACTCCATGAACTATATCTAGTAGCAAGGAGGTGGTAGGATTCGAAAAAGTTCACTTAGGGGGTGAAAGGAAGGGTATATATACTTGAGGTTCATGAAAAAGTGTGTATATGAGGTGTCATCAATTTACTACTAGTAGGTGCCACATGGCCATGCATGGATTGACACGTGTACTTGCATGCACTCCATCTTTATCTTTCCATGAAAAAATAAAATTGAGGATAATGCAAGGGATAAGGGTCGGCCCCCTTTGGTTATGTTCTAGGACAAGCCACTTCCACTCACATTAATATATTCACAATTCAATGCAACCTTTCCCAAGGAAAGTTGCAAGCCGATATCCATTGCTTTATTGAGGTGCTTTAGCTCGTTTTTGCAAATTCAAAGAGTGAACAACAAGATATGGGGGTCTCCTCTTTGTCTCCATGGCCGATAGGGACTCCCATTTAACACTTTAACCCGATACACCTAATACCAGCTCAAATTAGGGTTTCCATTCAAACCCCTTTCTTGGTCTTTTCATCACCAAGAATACCATCACTCATAATTGATTCAAACATGGTGCATCAATATTTATCTCTCCTCTAAATAATACTAGGAGGGAGTAGGGACACTCTAGAGGTGGTAATTTGCATATCAAGCCTACATTTTGGTTAAATTACAATTTGCACCAAAATTGGTACACAAGTCACCAACATTATTCAAACAAGTTCAAACTTGGAATTTAGGCTTTACACAAGCTACCACCTTGAATCATTCTCTCTCTAATGATGCTAAAACACATGGGGTATGTTCAACATATGACATATTGTACGATAACCCCTTATCTTGAGTAAATTACATTTTGGTCCAAAATAAAGGAGCATTACTCAAACATTATTCAAACAGGACCAAATTTGAAATATAAGTTTGTCACCTGATAAAAAACACATTAGAGGGTTATATTAAAGTTCTAAGCAACTTATTTAGGCTAAACAAACAAGGTTAGCCCTAAACCCAGGTTAGGGTCATTACAGATACCTTGGCCGATATGCCTTTGCCCGATACATGTCTTCTCTTGGTTGATTACCCGACATGAGTATATGCTACACTTGATCAGGTTGAGTGATTAGCCGATACAAGTCTGAGCCTGGGTGGTAGGCCTGGGGCGATACAAGTTGAGAGTTTGGATGATATGGTGTCATGAGTAACACAAGGACTAGTGAGGCTTGGGTGAACCAAGTACGGCATAGGTTGTTACACCTATATCTTATTGATAGAGGTGAACATAGATGGGGCAAGAAGGAAGTTAGTCCTAGTAGGGATGACCTAGAGAGCACCTTGATGGTTTTGGTGCTATGAGGTCCTTGGCCAACACAGTTGTGAGGTTGTCTAACCGAAGAAGAAGTGAGATGTGTTGGTTGAACATGGAATCTGACATGCTTAGATCCACGAGTTGTTTGATATCTTAGATGGTGGTCTCTTGATAACGATGGTCTAAGGTATGTCTGGGTGATATGGCCTTTGGGGGTGTTCTTGCATGATATTCCTAGAGGCATAGTGCTTAGGGTTGTTGGTGCCCAATATCCCTTTTGATGAAGGATTGTGCTCTTCCTGATATCCTTGGGTGAGGGTTGGTACCCTACCTGACAACCTTTAGTGAGGGTTCATTGGTCGTTGTTGGGTTTTGGTGAGGGTAGGCGACACCTCTAGTGAAGGGTTGTGCCCCAACCTGATAAACCCAAAAAGTTATCTTGAGCCTTATATGATAGTGTGTTATCTTGCTACCTTGAGCCCATATCTTTGATCATGTTGATAAGACATGACAAATAGATTGTGTACATTAGTATGGTGGTTACCTATGGTTGATGATAGGTGAACCTTTGATAATGCTTGATGGTAGATCATAGTTGTATGATCCTTAAAGAGGAATCCTTAGGGATGACACACATAGTGACACGAGATGTAGGGTATGGTGGGATACCCATGGTATGGTAATAGTAATGTGTATTGTTTAATATACCATCTAAGACATTGTACTCCATGTGTTCATAATAAAGAATGTTGTTCCAATCCTATAAATCTTAATCTTAAGGACATAATAATCATGATATGTTATTTAAAGATTTGCATCTGGTGATCAAGTTATCTCTTTTGTTATACATCCTAACCATGCAGGTATTATCAATTGAATTCATAGCCAGGTAAGCTATGATGGTCATGTGAGTATGTGCTTTGTTTGGCACTTGGTATATATGAAATATCTGAGTAATGATAATGTCCCTTTTTGATGAGATAACATGTATCACTAGTATGATGTGAGAGGTCTTGTGACCTGGTAAAGGATGAGTGCCTAATTGAGGTGTTATCCTCTAGTTGTGATATGAGGGATTGCTATCCCATGATGATGTATGATGATGAAGCCTTATGAGAGGAGTGACTTTATGTGATGAACTGAGGGATTAATATCCCATGGAAATATGATGGTATTGATGAACCCAGTGATATATGATGGGTGTTACCCATGGAATGGCAATGTGTTCCTTGATGGTGGGATTGAGTCCCTATGATGTTGATCCCTGAGATGGATCTTGATGATTGGCAAGAGGCCAACTGGTAACATGTGATGTGGGATCCTGGTGATGGGTCAGGATGATAGTGATGGCTTTGAGAATAAGAGTGACAATGTAGCACATGATAATGAGATCTATATTGTTTGTTTTTGTTATAGTTTACATGTTACATAACTTGATTGAATCTTGTAATCCACATAAAATATGTTAATTAGTTACAGATGAAACTTTCATTTAGTTGCCCTGGCCATAGATCCATCATTTTCAGGGGTTTGGTGATGGTGAAACAGGTTCTCTTAAGGGTTAACCTATAACGCATATTGTTGAATACGCGGGGTGCGCCTACGCCTTAAGTAGTAGTGCATGTAGAGCATGGTGAATATACCCATGGCTCAGGATTAGAGCACGGTTTCAGGCCCATGGATCAGTGTGGTTAGAGCATGATGAACATGCCCATGGCTTAGGATATGTGATAGAACATGGTGAACATGCCCATGGCTCAGTGATGATGGAGCACGCTGAACAGGCCTATAGCTCGGTTTTCTAGCGTCGATACTAGTACCAAGGTGGGCTAGGCAGAGGGTAGCCTGACCCTGTGTGGTTAAGGCCACTTAAGCATGAGATTGTGGTCCTACTTGTTGGTTCTTGTGCATTGACCACAAGGGAAAGAGGTCATGGAATCCGACTCTCCCATTGACCTTGTATGGCAATCGATTGCAACCAAGCGGTGGTCGGAATGGATCTTAGTGGTACGACTCACTTCCACGGGGCATAATAATTCATAATCAAGCCTATAGTATATTTTCTTAGGGAAAATACGAAACATTGATTGAGGCCTTGAATTATGTAAGCTTTCTCATATGCTCTTAAATGGTCTTTGTAGAATTTTTCATATACATTTTCTTCATATTCCTTCTTCCATAATTGGTTAGCTATTACCTGTTGTTTAGTTTGATCTATTTTCTCAATCATCTGTGATAATAATAAAGTTGGTGGAGGGTTGTGTTTCACACTGGGACTGTGTCTCACCATGTTGCTTAATAACCCTTTTTAGGTGGGTGTGCCTCACGAAGTAAGGATCATGTGGCTAAAGATGATGAGAAGAGGTATTGTAAGGACCCTGACCTTCATTTTGGGCTTACCCTTTTTGCTTTTCCTAAACCTTGTGTTTAGATGTTTGCCAATCACCTGAAGTCGTTGTTAGGGTTTGTTTGTACTTTGTTGAGAGGTTGAGGTGCAACTTGCAATTTACCTAAGTTTTAGGGTTGGTGTGCAATTTTTCCACCTTGAGAGATGTCTTTCTCTCTCTTTGCATCCTCTAGAGTTGAGAGGATGAGTTGGGCGCCTTGCCTGAGTTTCTTTGGGCCTCGTTTGAGCTTGTTGAAGCTTAGGCTTGTTGTTGGGCTTTCTTGGGCCTTGTTTTAGCTTGGTGCCACCTCCTTGCTTGGTGTATCGAGCAAGGGTGTATCGTCCAAGAGTGTGTTGGGCAGTGGTGTATCATACATGACACCAAGTTGGACGATACACACCTTTCTTGACCTAGCATCGTTTGTGTCACCCTTGGTGACACTTGTTTCTCTTTTCTAGCAAGGTGGCATAGCTTATACAAGTGGTGGTCTGGGCGAGCACATGTGGAGCAGCTCTCTAGTGGACTCCCACTTGACCCCCTTGTATATATACCCTCTTCTATGCTAGTTTGGGATCCCTTTAGCTCCTTAGTTGCTTCCCTTCTTCCTTTGGTGGCCGATACCCCCCCTGGTGTAGCTTAGTGGCTGATATCCTTTGGTGGCCGATACCCCCCCTGGTTTAGCTTGGTGGCTGATATCCTTTGGTGGAGCTTGGACGGCGACATCCTTGGCAGCCATAGCTCTAGTCTTCTTCCTCTTGTGGTGGCCGATATATATCTGGTGTCTTGTCTGATACATCTTGATCCCTTGCTCTTTTCCTTATCTCGTGGTGAGTATCCTTCTCTCTTTCCTTGGCACCTTCTCTTTCTTGCTTGTTTTTCAGCCATAGTGGTTATGAGCTTTTCTTCTCTTTTTATGATGGCCGAAGGTGGTGCCATGGTGCTTGGAGCTTTGAGCTTTTGAGCTTGAGGAGTGTGCTTAAGGTGGGTTACATAACTCCTAACCCTAACTATATTACTTCCTTACCATGTTGCTTTGGTATATGCTATCTTGATCGGCCATGTTATCCTTCTAGATATGTTTCTTACTTTAATGGTCATGTTGTTTCCCTAGATGTACCATGGATCTTGTTGGACGAACCTTGGATTAGGGTTCCTTGGGAAAAACCACTCTCTCTTAGTTGTTGAGAGGTGATCCTAGGGTCTCCTAATTCAATGGTGTGTTGTGGCGTGTTCTTGGGGCAAAATCCCTTTCTCTCTTTGGTCTTGAGAGGTGAGCTTAAGCTCTAGTGGTGTGGGCAAAACCCCTCTCTCCCTTAGTTGTTGAGAGGTCAGTCTACACTCTAGTTTCTTGAGCAACACCCCTCTCTCTCACCATGGATTTGAGAGGTGAGCCTTTGGTTGGATGTTGACCTAGTTGAGAGTTTGGTTGGCCATTTGGTTGTTATCCTAACCATGCATGTTGCCCGATATGTTTTGAGGTTATGCAAGACCCCTCTCACTTGGTTGTTGAGAGGTGAGCCAATCCTCTTGGTCTTTTAGGGCATTTTGGTGGTTGCTTGAGGTTGAAGATGACCAACCCAATATGTGGTGTAACCTGATATCCCTTGCTGCCCAATATCATGATATGAGCTTGGTGCCCGTTATCCCCCTAGTTAAGGCTTGGACGATATGATAGGTGGTAACCCTAGTTGACCCCTTGACTGATATGTGGGTTTGGCTGAGTTGAGCTCTTAGCCGATATAAGGCTCTACCCGGGACGCATCATTAGATGTTATGGCTAAGAAAATATCAATCTGTTGAGTTGCTTCACATTATGGCGTTATGCATGGATGATATTGGCTAGGTTGGCTATGTTGCACGATATGCTGCTTAACCATTATGGGGTGTAATGCACATAGAAACCCCTGGACGATATCGACCTATTAGGTGTTAGCCCGTTATCAGTTTGTGCACAGCTAGACATTATCCCAAGATAGGTGTCAACCCGAGATACATGTTGACCGATATCCATGTCAGCCCCTTTATGCAGTGTTAACCAAGACAGTGATCGACGTTACACCTTTGGTGAGGGTTGATACACCTATAGTGAGGAACGTTATGGGATGTGATACATTTGGTGAGGGTTTTCCCTTACCCAATATATCTATAGTGAGGTTTGTACTTTGTGTTCGGTTGGTAACCCTAATGCTTGATTGAAAAGTTATATATGATAATGTCATTCATAGATACTCTCATCCAATAGCATAATTATATCTCTCTTGATATATGCAATAAGTTTAAGATGTTCCTTGTATGAGTATAGTTGTACCTCTATGCTTATGCTAACCATGCAAGTACCATTTGTATGATGAGGCCATGGTGATGGCATGACAATGATATGATGTGGAACATCAAGGGTTATGATGAACCCAGTGATATATGGTGGGTGTTACCCATGAAATGGAAATGTGTGCCTTGATGGTGGGATTGAGTCCTTGTGATGTTGATCCTTGAGATGGATCTTGATGATTGGCACGAGGCCAAGTGGTAACATGTAATGTGGGATCCTGGTGATGGATCAGGATGATATTGATGGCTTTGAGAATAAGAGTGACAATGTAACACATGATAATGAGATCTATGTCGTTTACTTTTGTTACAATTTACATGTTACATAACTTGGTTGAATCTTGCAAACCACTTAAAATATGTTAATTAATTACAGATGAATCTTTCATGTAGTTTGCCCAGGCCATAGATCCATCATCGACATGAGTTATGTGATGGTGAAATAGGTTCTCCTAAAGGATAACCTACAACGCATATTTGAATATGTGGGGTGCGCCTACGCCCTAAGTAGTAGTGCATGTAGAGCATGGTGAACATGCCCATGGCTCAGGATAGAGCACAGTTTCAGGCCCGTGGCTAAGTGTGGTTAGAGCATGGTGAACATGCTCATGGATCAGGATATGTGATAGAGCATGGTGAACAAGCCCATCGCTTAGTGATGATGGAGCACGGTGAACAGGCCTGTGGCTTGGTTTTCTAGCATTGATACCTATACCAAGGTGGGCTAGGTAGAGGGTAGCCTGACCCTGTGTGGATGATGCCACTTAAGCATGAGACTATAGTCCTACTTGTTGGTTCTTGTGGATTGACCACAAGGGAAAGAGGTCGTGGAACCTGACTCTCCCATTGACCTTGTATGGAAATCGATTGCGACCAAGCGGTGGCCAGTTTGGATGTGAGTGGTATGAATCACTTCCTCAGGGCATAATAAATCATAATCCATCCGTATAGTATATTTTCTTAGGTCAAACACAGATGATTGTTGAGGCCTTGTTTGTATAGTTGTCCTAGTTATATCTTGTAGCTAATTACATGTTCCTTAGATGTTATGATAAAATCCTATCAGACTTGTCTTGTCAATCATGTTCCATATATTATCTGTTTATATGCCTCTTAGATATCCTAGTAAGGTGTTATAGAGATAGTTCTGCCCAGTATGTTGCATTTATGATTTGCCTACTTTATATGTTCTAGCTCTCCCGAGGTTTTATAGTTCGGTGGGGGGTTATGTTTCTTGCTGGCACAGTGTGTCTCACCCTGTTGGTTTAAAACCTTTTTAGGTGTACGTGCTAGATGTGGTGGTGATCGTGGTGTTGCAGCTGAGCAGCAAGAAGAACAGTAGAAGGAAAGAGATGGATATGCTCCTTTTGTGGTTGGTTTTTAGTAGAGTCCTAGAGTCATCATCCCAGTACTCTTAGGTCCTTGGAGGTGTTTTGATGAGGTTTCACGATGTGTAGTTGTTATGACTTTCTTATCCTCTTGTTGACCTGGCTAGGTCTGTTATGTACATAAACAGGTGGTGAAATCTTGTGCTTTTGGAACAACTGGATCCTATGAGCTTTGGACATGTATCAAGTTTATGTATATTTATATAACATGCTTCTTTGCAGGATGTGGATCTAGTTGTAATAGTTCCTTCCTTATCTACTTTCCGCAATCGGTTTTAATTAACTCATGTTTTAGGTAAGACGATGTTTATGATGGTTCCACACATTTTTGTGTGGTGTTTCGCTATCCTTGTGATGGAAGGATGTCACAGGTATCATACCTAGTGGAGCTGATAGTGCCTAGTAGTAGAGTCCTATGTGTCGTCCCTGTACACTCAGGTCTTCATGAGAGTTTTCAATGTTTCTCATATGATGATCGATGTACGGTTTTCGGCTTATGTACCTTGATGTAATAAATCAGCATATGGAATAGTTATTTCATGTAATGAGATGATGGGAAATTATGTTGTAGCACCTTGAAAATATGTTATGAAAAGAAAGTGTTGGCTCAAACGCAACATGTCTCATCTTATGGTTCTTGTTGTAAATCGGTTTTAATTTCCTGTGATTTTTGGTAACCCGTTGGTTAGTATATAACCGTGTTTTATTCGAGATAGGATGTCTCAAGTGGTTGGTATCAGAGCTCTAGGTTCATCGAGGCTACATGGACATTAGGATTAGGATTAGGATGGTGTTTAAGGTTGGACCGTGATGTAAAATATGGTGCATACTGTTGGTATGTATTCCCTGAGAGCCAATCATGGGATGATTGGTGGGATACATTAAGATTGATTTTATAAAGATCAAAGGTAAGCTTCCAATTCTTTCTGGTTTAGTCATATGAGATAATGATAGAACATATTGAATGTCTAGAGAATGAAAATACTCAATGACGTATGCTTTCAGGTTAAGGACCTTAAAGATGAGATCATACAAATGCTAAGAGTTTGTACATTCTCATTATGTCCCTAGTCGGTTGTCATTGTAAAAGGTAGATAGACAACAATGACACACAACACTAGATTATGGTGTTGGTTGATGACAAAATCTCATTAGTCATGATATGGAGATATCAAACCAAACACATAGGTACTTGTTAGAGAACAAGTGTATCAGACAGGCTGACCGTGAGTTTGACACATGGAACCATGACATGGTAGTCACAGTCAGTTCTCACAGTGATGGTGGTGAGTGTGATTCTTTGACCTGAAATCACTACACTCAACACATGTCATTGGGTACACCTTGACATCATCAAATGCAGTCCTAAAACATGGGTTGTTATAAAGGTGATGATTGGGTGGCTTTGACACATGGGGCTTTTGAGGGGTGAGTGATAGATATGGGATTTGTCCCTCCTGAGGGAGTATGATATACATGGCCACTTGATGAGTAGGATAGAGATAGGCATGCACGCATGTGTGAATCAATATGTGATATTGATGTCATACATATCTCCTCCAATCTACTCTGAGATCAAGAAAGTGAATGGACATTGACAGGATGATTGTTCCATTCCTTGAGTTCATTCAGGATATCAGTGACAAAGGAATTATACATTCACTGTAACATCATTCACGGATTGTAGGATTGAAATTTGTTCTCCAACTTTCCTTTTCACTTGGGTAGAATTGATGTGTAACTAGGCACCGCTCCTTTCTTGTGAAGTCATAAGTGTTATGGACTTTCACTGCCATCGTGAAATGGGCCTGTAGGGTCACACACATAGGATTTAACCTAGAAGAGGAGTTTATCCACAAATGATGTTTAGATTGATTACTAAAGGAGTTTAGTAGTTCAATTAAACACTCAATCAATTGATAGCTCAGTATCATGGTGTTCAAGGTGTTGAACTGATTGATTAGAGTATCAGATTGATTGAAACTGTGATTGACTGATTTGCACAGTTTTCTGCCCCAACCAATCGTCTCATAGGGATAAACCAATCGGCTCAGGTTGGTGAACTGGTTGGCTCAAAGTAGTGAGATGATCGGCTCATGTGTCATGAAATGATCGGCTCAATTGTTGAACCGGTCAATTCGAGTGACCAACCGAGATCATTTGGAAAGTCAAAAGACTCTTTTTGCAAATACAATTTGTTTCACTTGTACAAATTCGATTTGGACAAGGATTAATATTTGATTAGTTGGAAACAAATATGAAAGTCAATTTGATTTGGACTAGGACCACGAAACGATCGGTTCAGAAATGAACTGATCAGCTCAGGTCCCCAACTGACCATTTCATGCTTGAAACGATCGGTTCAGGGGGCACATTTAGTTGTTTTGTGGAAAATTTTGAACCCTTCTACTCCTGCTTTAATCTCGCATTGCCCGAGGTAGAGAACCCTGTCCCATGACCCTCCTATATATAGGGGTATTGGGGGCTTCTCAGGAACAACAACTCAGAACACCATTTGCTCTGCAAAGTTGTCGTTCACTCTAGTTGTGGTAACCGAGAGAGCCCGAGCAAGTGCTACCTGATAAGGGAGGCACAATAGGGGAAAGGGAACTACAAAAAAGTGACTGGTTACAGGAGAGTGTGTCGGTGGCTATTACGACGACAGGAGGGTGTGACTCCTTCTGATTTCTTATGGGACAAGGAGATCGGAGTTCCATGTGGTCCGTGTGGACTACTTCAGAGGCGGGAGACTTCTGCTGCTCAGAGGACAACTGTCAATCCCGATAGTCCTGGTGAGACCAGTAGCTGCACAGACACCATCCAAGACCGGAGGTGAAGACCGCGCAAGCTGTGAGGTAACGTTGCCGAGCAAGCCTTGTGACAAGGTATTTCTCTACAAACCATCCTTCCTACTGTGTAGACGTTAATGATGTGCCTCTAGATCTTGATCTTGAGATTGATATAAATTCCCATCATTTGAGCAAAGAGAAAAGAAGCAATATGGATGAGCAAAAAATCACCCATCCAGGGAACTAGGCTCTTGAAGCTCAAAGATGGACACTTATGCAAGAAATAAGATCTACTTTTGTAAACAATAACATGATAGGATAAATCACGATCCTTATAGTAGAATGCAAAAATTAGCTCGACAACTTTTGTATCCCGAAAGCCAATGATGGAAATCAGCATATGGTTCCTATAAAGATTACAGTCCACAACTTGAGATCTATTTGTACTGGGTTGCGATTATGTAGACAAACATATATTTTGTAAGAAAAGGCAAAGGTTTCCAAGAGCACTTGTAGAGCTTTCTAGATCAATATTTATTCAACAAGCAACATATAGTCTAATACGATGCCATTGAAATCTAGTTGTTCATGTTCTCCTTGACATAGAGGGCAAGGAGTTGGTATAATTCTATAGAGGGTGGAAATATAACAACTTGGAAGGCCTTCAAACCCAGTTTCTGGAGAAGTTTTACCATACCTCCCTGACTTATTAGATAAAGGGCCAAATCATGCAATTTGTTATGGCCCCGGGAAAATCTCTTGATGAACTAGGGAATTTTTCAAGGAACTCCTTTTTTGATGAACACACCATGGAATCTTGTAAGTGTAGTTTATAGTTAAATTTTATAGGGGTGTTGATGAGGACAACAAAAATTCTTTGATTCTTCATTTAAAGTAAACTTCATTCCATATTGTTCGTCGTGCTTGGGAGGTGGTCAAAATAGGTTCTAAAAATCATACACACGTAGGCAGAGACCACAACGAATTTCTCAAGATAGACAAGGTAGAAGACAATTTTAATCAATAATTGAGTTTTTGAACAAGTTGTCTTTGAAGAAGGACATTTTGGATTCTTCCTTTAATGCCTATGATAAAAGGGTGTGTCACAACAAATTTAGCAACAAGTGCAATATGGAAATATCTTCTGTGAATGTGTGCAAGGGAAATAATCATTCAACTATAAGTTGCAACTTTTTAGTGATGTCATAGTGAACAATGCACATGATCTAGGAACGATGGTCAAGTGAACAACTTGAGTTCCATTCATAGCATTTAAGTCCAAGGCTATTATGATCCCAATCAGACCAAGAATCATCTGAGTTTCAATATGGCAATCTGACAAGTGCCAAAATCCCATAAAAATTGTGGGGAAGATACAAAAACAACCAAGTTTGGGGTCCTCATGGGTTCCAAAACAATAAAAAATGGAATTTTAGGGACCAAGAGAATTACAAATGCAATTTCCATAAACATGTTTACAATCAAGGGAAACAATAATAGAATCTAAATTATATGCCATAGCTTCAACAAGTGAATATTCCTTCTTCTGAATGAACACAAAGTTTAATCTATAAAGAAGATTCTTCAATGACAAAACTCTATGATTGTTGGTCACCAACCATGATCTCAACAAGCCTATCAGAATACATTGTGTCACCTGGATCAACTTTCTACATTTTTGCACCCCCTAGGTGCTTTTGCAAAATAGCTAGAGAACAACTCAAAGCACACTAAGGATAAGGAAGAGGGTCTCATATGAGGAGATACAAACATTCTAGATTATTGGATTCTTAACAATGGGAAGTACTTGGTGGGCTTCTAATTCACTTTTTGATGAGAAATCCCTAGACGACCTAACCTAAATTCCAAATTGAGGTATACAACTGAAAGTGACTGCCACATGTTTAGGGAACATTTACTTAGCTCCTCTAGTGTTTCTAGAAATGTCAATTACTACTCCTATTGACAATGATGGTATTAGTACGGTGAGAGTTTGAGAGGATAAAAACTAGGTATAATTGATAAAATGGTTTTAGGAATGGCTGATGATAGAGAGAAAGCACAACTTCATATAAATGAACCAAAAATCCCAGTGTACAAGCTAAGGCCCCCTTATCAACATCACTTGTAACAGATAAAGCTTGATATCAGGCTCCTAAAACTCAAAGATGGTATGAAGAAGCTTCATATGGACATTTCATTCTTGGATGCTCTTTCTAAGATCCCCTCATGGACACAACTAGAGTATTTGATGGTCATGAAATCTAGGACATCTTCCTTCGTCGTCCTAAACAAAACTCTTAAACCATAGAAGGATCTAGGTTTGTTTAGAATAGTTTTCTACATCGGGGACAATTCTTGTAGATTTGACTATCGTATTAAGGAGCTAGTATTTCTATCATGCTAAATAGTGTATGTCAAACATTGGTTTTACAGATTTACTTCCTACAACTATGAAAATCTTGCTAGTAGATTCCTCTATGTAAAACCTGATGGGAATAATTGAATATGTTCCAGTCAAGGTTGTCAATGATTCCTATGTACCTCACAAATTTGTAGTCATGAACATAAAGGATGATCTTATATTTCCTCTTATTATAGGTCATTCATTCTGAGTTGCATGTTGTGCCTTGATAGAAATTGATGTAGGAGCACTTATTTTTCTGTTAGGGAATGTGAAAATTGAGTTTTGTGTGCTTGATAATTTAAAGGGACCCAATATCCATGAGGAAGTCTATCTACTTGACTACAAAAATGGTATATCATTTCAAGCATGATGATCCGATGTATGAAGATCCCTTACATGCATCATGGAGTTTCTTAGAAGGATCAAATTTTGATGACACAAAGGTGGATCAATTTCTTGTACATCTATATACCTATGAATAGGAGCTCAATTCCTAGTTTGAAGTTCTGAAGACTATTTCTATTGTTAAATATGAGGCACCAACCCCAAAGGTTCCAAACACGAAAAAGATTCCCAAAGGACTTAAATATGTTTATCTTGATTATTTTTAGATCTATTGTATGATTTTAAAATATAATCTTACACAAGTTAACAAAGATAGGTTGTTGATATAGATCGGAAAAAATAATCCAGACTTATGGTACAAGATGACAGAGATAACCGGTGTCAACCATGGTATATACATGCACAAGATTTGCATGGTAGAGGATTACAAGCTATCTAGGGACCCTCAATGTAGGTTGAACCTCGATATAAAGGATGTCATCCATTTAGAAGTGATAGATCTACTTGTTCCTAGGATCACCTATCTCATCTTAGAATCTCCATTAGTGAGTCATGTATAGGTTTTCCCAAAAAGTAGAATCTAAAGTCATGTTGAATGACTTTCAAAAGATAATTTACACTGGAAGTCACAAGGTGGAGAATATGCATTGATTATCATAACCTAAACAAACGGTTATATCCCTAAATTTGGTGAAATTCAATGATATAAATATAAAACATGTCCTGATAAATAATTTTCCTGAATGGTGTTATTTATGGAATAATATTATCCTTGTGACAAGTTAAAGGAATAAAAGGATTTTTGTTTGCAATAATCCATTAGAATGTTGAACAAGAGAAAGAATGGAAAATTCTAGAAAAAATATATATCGTGGATTAATGGTATTGATGTTCAAAATGAACAAGCTTTGTATGGGTAAGGTATCACTTTAGATACCAAAAGAATAAATATAATTTGGAAAGGAAATTCATAAGTTCCTATAATTGATTCAAGGATATATCAAGGAGAGAAATAGATGAATAATCTAGAATCCAATATCCAATATGTGTCATGCTTTCCTTTATGGGTTTTTGGTGTAAGAGGTATGGACATTAGTGTATATATATTGGGAATCTCTTAATTATGTTGCTTTTGACAAATATAAATACTTCACAAATGATTACCATGATTGTGAGAGGAAGATAATCACGTATGGAAACACCTTCCCAACTTGGGTAGATTGTGACTCATGTTGGATTTCACTCAAGAATATGTATAAGGAAGGTTTCCTCTTCTAGACCATCGGGTCTCTTGCTCCCGTCAATGAGTGTATAATTAAAGGAACTGGACTCTACCTAATCCTCCCTCCATAAGAACCATTAGAGTTTCCCTTAACTTGTATAAATACCGAAGATTGTATAAGGAGCCTTCACCATCATGGAACAAGGCCCTAGCCTTGGTAGTCAGGTGAAGAAGCCTTGTGGAGATTGCTCATTCCCCAAACTGCCAAATTCCAGTTCTTTGGCCCTAGAGACTCCTAGATAAACCAACAAGATAGCAACTGAGAGGAACCTGGGGATCCTTCCTCTGTTCAACATGTCATAGGTTGTCTAAAGGTCAACTGGACCTCTGAGATGGTCCGCCATGGCAGCCACACTAAGCTACGATGCGCCAGAGAGAGAGGGAGATGCAAGGCCAGTAGGGGTGACGTCAAA
Source organism: Alisma plantago-aquatica (assembly GCA_963693085.1). Classification (NCBI taxonomy): domain Eukaryota; kingdom Viridiplantae; phylum Streptophyta; class Magnoliopsida; order Alismatales; family Alismataceae; genus Alisma; species Alisma plantago-aquatica. Next base: position 413,543,639 of record OY856415.1, on the reverse strand, counting down.
GAGGGAGTCAGGAGGACAGTGCCCTCGGCAAAAGCATTGTGGTAGCAGACATCTGCTGCCTAGTGGTCAAGTTTTGGTCACATAGTGAGGGAGGGCGGTAGATACCTTGAAAGGAGGAAGACCCATGGAGGGTGAGGGGAGATGTGAATCCTGTTACATAAAGGTCTTACGTTGGCTTTAGTGGAATAATCCAGGTTGGGGATGGGACTGAAACCCCTATAGATTTGTAGTCAGTAGCAACCCAACCCAAAAGAATGGGGATCCCATAAATTGGGTTCAATGTAGTAATAACAAGCTGTCGGGTAAATCGGATGACACTATGTATTCTTGTTTGATGCTTCTAGCATCTATGTGTCTATCTCCTGGAAACCTGTTAGTGTCATGACTGCAAGTTAGTAAGAGAGTAGTCTCTTAATGGTGTCAAGTCTTAGGACAAGATGTTTGTAGTACATCCTTGGAGACTCCAGCTAAGTGGTTGATGTTGTGTAGGCTGCAATAGGAGAATTGGGTTGTTCTCTGTTATCAATCATGATATAAAATTTTGTATGCATGGCTTTAATGTATTGTTTTTCTTTACTACCATGTCTTTATTGTGTTGTTACCAACCTATACTCTTGTACGCAAGGTTCAAGTTCAAGACTTTTATTCACCTAGTTCCTACGGGGGTCACAGTTGGATAACTCAGGTAGATTCAAACTGAAAGGTATCCGCTGAAAGCACAGTATGGAGGAATGAATGATAGAGCACACTACACATTGGACTTTGTGGGGGATTGTTAGATATGTGATTACTATACGTGATTACTATATGTGATTACTATAGTTGCTATTAATGTAGCATCTAGTTACTGTAGTGCATTTATTGTGGTAATCACTTATTTAGCATGGGTTAAGCCCAATGTAGTGCCGCAAGTACATGTGAGAATGTTGTGTTGTTTCTAGTGCAAATGGCAAAGAAGTTTTATCCCATATTGCTCACTCCTAGAACTTTTGTGGTCCTCATATGTAGGATCACATGGGGTACTAGTGTCCAAAGGAGTCCTAGGAGGGAGGTATGCTCACCTCCTTGGTGGGTGGGGTTACCACATCACAACGCACGCACGCACGATCACGCGCGTGCGCCACGCCACGCCTGGCCTGGCCGGGCCGGGCTCGGGCTTGGGCTTGGGCTTGTGACTTGTAGATTGTGGATTGTGGAGAATGTCTTCCGTCTTCTTTTTGCACTAGGATACAACTAAGTAATTAATTACTTGTGTAATTAATTGTTGCTTTCTTATTCGGATTTCTTAATCCTAATTAGAAAGTGTTTCTCTTTTGCGTATTATTCCATATTGTGTACAAGAGCAACCGAGTGTTTGCGTCTTACTGGGAATAGGATTAGGGACGTGCGTGGCTATATATCGCGTGCGCGCATGCCACGCCACACCTCGCCTGGCCTGGCCTTGCCGGGCTGGGCTCGGGCTTGGGCTTGGGCTTGTGGCTTGTGGCTTGTGGATTGTGGATTGTGGAGAATGTCTTCCGTCTTCCGTCTTCTTTTTACACTAGGATACAACTATGTAATTAATTATTTGTGTAATTAATTGTTGCTTTCTTATTCAGATTTCTTAATCCTAATTAGAAAGTGTTTCTCTTTTGCGGATTATTCCGTATTGTGTATAATAGTAACGAAGTGTTTGCGTCTTACTGGGAATAGGATTAGGGACGTGCGTGGCTATATATACACATCCGGTCATTAGGGTTAAACATACCAAAACAGTCTTCTACCACCGTGTGTTTTGTGAGCCCTAGTCCAGAGTGTGAGAGCTTCGTCCCGGAGTTGCTTTGTGGAGTTGTCCTCTTGTGCAAAGCGCAACTCCTTCCTGTCGTCAAGACACAACTGTCAGGTGGTGGTTCCTGCGGTTGCTATGCTGCACTGGTAGCAGTGCAACACAACTACATTGAGCGCGAGCAAGACGTGCAAGTTCCAGGTTCGTGCCGGATCGCGTCTGGGAGAACAGTGCCTATCCACGAGGATTGTCGGGCACAACACGTTCGTTTCTCAACGAACGATCTGGTTTGCAAATTTAACTCTTATTTTATGTTCTCCTACTTTGTTTGTTCTTCAATTCTTATTTTGGATCTGCCTGGACTGTTAATTACATTGAACCTGTCGTTGTTGCATGAACGAAAATAACAAATTTTACCAACAGTCTTAAAGAAATCATTTTTTGTCGTGTTACGGTCAGGGTGGTTCGGGATGTAAAATTGATACAACTAATATGCCTGAAAAGTTTACTGGTACGAACTTTACCCGTTGGCAGAGTCGTATGGAAATTTGGCTGAATATTGTAGGTTATGATCAGTATTTAGTTGAAACTAAACTTGTATCTGATGAAACAATTCCTGATAATGCAAACATTATTGTTAATTGGAAGAAGGGTGATAAAATGTGTCGCGGTTTGATTCTGTTTGGTTTAAATAACAAACTGTATGTTTCTTACTCAAAGCCGCCAGTCACTACGTCCAAGGTTTTATGGGAATTGTTAATTAAGAATTTTAGCACTGAAAATCAAAGTGTTGAAAAATATTGCATGTCTAAATTTCTTAAGTTTTAGATGGTTGAGGGTAAGTCAGTTTCTGATCAAACACACGATCTACAACTCCTAGTTCATGAACTCTTAGATGCCAAGATGGTGTTTCCTGAGAAGTTTGTTGTTATGTCTATCATAGAAAAATTCCCTAAGTCTTGGGAGTCGTTTGGTATGTCTCTGAAGCATCGCAAAGGGACATACACCATGGATGAACTCATGATGGATATTAATATACAAGAAGAACACTTAAAGGAGAAAGGGGTCAAGGTGCCTACTGATGCAAATCCAACTGTTAATCTTACTTCTACGAAAAACACCAAAGATAAGAAATCTAAGAATGCACATAAACCCAAGGCAAAGATCCAAAAGAAACTGAAGAACAAACCTTGTTGGACTTGTGGACAGGTTAGCCACTGGAACAAGGATTGTCCTACTAAGAAGGCAAAGAAAGCTACCGCATCTGCAGCTGAGGAGGTTGTGGTCAACATGATGACTACATCCTTGAACCTCAATGATGGCTACGTGTCTACTAAACCTGAAATTCTTTCTATATTTGAACCACTTTATTCGATAATTGACACTGGGGCTAATGTAAATGTGTGTGCAGATAAATCCCTATTTGTTCCTTATCAGACCTCTCGAGTTCGTCCGTGACTTTGGGCGATTCCAGCTCTGCAGAAGTCAAAGGCGAAGGATGGGTGGACTTGAAGTTCCCTTCGGGGAAGGTTTTGACTCTTAACAGGGTCAGACATGTTCCAACCATTCAACGCAATATCCTTAGTGGCATCATATTAGTTAGATAAGGTTATATAGTAGATTGTAAATGTAATAAGGCTATTATTACACACCTTCGTGGTTCTTTGTTTTTTGGCAAGGGGTACTTCTGTAATGTGGAGAACTTGTTTGAGTTTCATGTTGAACCTATTTCAAATTCTGTTTTAAATTTGAATGATTATAGTTCTGTTTGCATGAATCTTGTTTCTTTCGATGTATGACATTCACGTTTGGGACATGTTAATGTTGCATCAATGAAGCGTATGATGAATCTAGATTTGATCCCTAAATCTGCAATTAGCAACAATAAATGTGAAATCTGTGTACAAGCTAAATTGCCTAGGAAGCCATTTTGATTCTGTGAATAGGAATTCGGAAATTTTGGATTTAGCTCATACAGATATCTGTGAATTTAATGGTGTTGCTACGAGAGATCAAAAGTGTTATTTTATAACTTTTATTGATGATGCGAGTAGATACTGTTATGTCTTTTTACTTAGAAGTAAAGATGAGGCATTGGATAAATTTCAAATTTATAAGAAAGAAGCCAAAACTTAAACCGGTAAAGTACTTAAGCGATTAAGGTCTGATAGGGGAGGAGAGTATACCTCGAACTTGTTTTTGGAATTTTTCCAATTACATGGTATAGTTCATGAGGTAACTACTCCTTATTTACCACAATCAAATGGGATAGCTGAACGTAAAAACTGAACCTTAATAGATATGGTAAATACCTTACTCCAAACATCTGGATTACCCAACTTTATGTGGGGGGAAGCTTTGAATACAGCTTGCCATATTCTAAATAGAGTTCCCCATAAACATTCAGAGAGTAGTCCGTTTGAGTTGTGGAGAGGAAGGAAATCGAGTCTTAAATATCTTCGAGTGTGGGGGTGCCTTGCAAAGGTACTTTTACCTGAACACAAAAGGAAGAAATTAGGACCGAAAACGGTTGATGCCATATTCTTAGGTTATGTAGAGACAAGTTATGCTTATAGATTCCTGATTGTAAAATCAGATATCTCTGGCATTGAGGTCAATACAATTGTGGAATTACATGATGCAACATTCTTTGAGGATGTGTTTCCTATGAAAATTGGTATGCCCAATGAAGTTTCTCAAGAAGATTCATTTACCACAGGTTCCATTCCCGAGCACGTGGAAAGGATGACAAATATGGGGGGTGACTCCGAACATGCTATTTCTGAATCTGATGATTCTGAAGAAATAGTTGAATCAAGGAGAAGTAAACGGCCTAGGACATCCAAAGACTTTGTAAGTGAGTTTCTTAGTTACAATGTTGAGGATGATCCTGTTACTTTCAAACAAGCTATGGAATCTCCAGAAGCTAAGTTTTGGAAAGAAGTCGTTAATGATGAAATCCGATCACTTCTCTCGAATGGAACTTGACAATTGGTGGATTTGCCTCCTGGTTGTTCTGCAGTTGGTTGCAAATGGATTTTTAAGAAGAAACTTAATGCAGACAGGACAATCAATAAGTATAAGGCTAGGTTAGTTGCTAAGGGTTACACACATAGGGAAGGAATAGATTATTTTGATACCTATTCACGTGTTTCCCGTATGAACATAATCCGAGTGCTTATAGCATTGGCTTCCATTTATAATCTCTATATCCATCAAATGGATGTGAAGACCGTGTTCTTACATGGTGATCTTCAAGAAGAGATATATATGGAACAACCTGAGGGATTTGTGGGTCGTGGGAATGAGTCCAAAGTGTGTAAACTTATTAAGTCATTATATGGCTTGAAACAAGCCCCTAAGTAATGGCATGAGAAGTTTGATTTTGTGATATCATCATTTGGCTTTATTTCTAATGAATTTGATAAGTGTCTCTACTGCAAGATTGTCAATATTGGATTCATTTTGTTATGCTTATACGTTGATGATATCCTACTTTTTGGTTCCGATATGAAAGTAGTAAATGAGACAAAGTCGTTATTGTGTAGAAAGTTTGAGATGAAGGATATGGGTGTCACTGATGTGATTTTAGGGCTTAAAATCATAAGGTCTACTGATGGTATAACTCTCTCTCAGTCTCACTATGTTGAGAATATACTGGAGAGGTTTGGGTACACGCCATGTAAACTTGTTAAGACTCCATATGATTCATCCAAACCCATATTCAAGAATGAGACTGGGGTTCCAGTGTCTCAATTACGATACTCTCAGATTATCGGAAGTTTGATGTATCCTATGAACTGTACACGTCTAGACATTGCGTTTGTCGTGAACAAGTTAAGTAGATACACCAGTTGTCCCGACAAGACCCATTGGGAAGCTCTTGACAGAGTTATGAGGTATATCAAGGGAACACATTCCCTTGGGCTGCATTATGGCAAACATCCTTCTGTAGTCAAAGGATATAGTGATGCAAGCTGGATTGCCATGAATTCTGGGAGTAATGGTGTCTCAGGATATGTATTCCTGTTGGGAGGAGGAGTTGTTTCCTGGAGGTCTAAGAAACAGACCATATTGTCTCGGTCCACTTTTGAAGCAGAGTTGTGTGCTTTAGATGAAACTGGATTGGAAGCTGAATGGCTACATGGACTTATGTCTAGTTTACCTATGGTAATGAAGCCGCTTCCTACAATTTCAGTTCACTATGACAATACTACAACTATTTCTAAGATAAAGAGTTCCAAGTACAATCAAAAATAGCGTAGACACATCCAAGTTAGATTGAAATTTGTAAGGGAGTTAGTGTCTAATGGGGTATTGGTTGTGGACTACGTTGGTACCAAAGATAATACAGCTGATCCTTTCACTAAAGGTCTTCCCTTGGCTTTAGTGGAAAAATCCAGGTTGGGGATGGGACTAAAACCCCTATAGATTTGCAGGCAGTAGCAACCCAACCCAAAAGAGTAGAGATCCCACAAATTGGGTTCAATGTGGTAATAACAAGTTGTCGGGTAAATCGGATGACACTATGTATTCTTGTTTGATGCTTCTAGCATCTGTGTGTCTATCTCCTGGAAACATGTTAGTGTCATGACTACAAGTTAGTAAGAGAGTAGTCTCTTAATGGTGTCCAGTCTTAGGACAGGATGTTAGCAGTACATCCTTGGAGACTCCAGCTAAGTGGTTGATGTTGTGTAGGCCACAACAGACGAATTGGGTTGTTCTCTGTTATCAATCATGATATAAAATTTTGTATGCATGGCCTTAATGCATTGTTTTTCTTTACTACCATGTATTTATTGTGTTGTTACCAACCTATACTCTTGTACCCAAGGTTCAGGTTCAAGACTTTTGTTCACCTAGTTCCTACCGGGGTCACAGTTGGATAACTCAGGTAGATTCAAACCGAAAGATATCTGCTGAAAGCACAGTATAGAGGACTAAATGGTAGAGCACACTACACATTGGACTTTGTGGGGGATTGTTAGATATGTGATTACTATACGTGATTACTATACGTGATCACTGTAGCTGCTACTAATGTAGCAACTAGTTACTGTAGTGCATTTATTGTGGTAATCACTTATTTAGCATGGGTTAAGCCCAATGTAGTGCAACAAGTACATGTGAGAATGTTGTGTTGTTTCTAGTGCAAATGGCAAAGAAGTTTTATCCCATATTGCTCACTCCTAGAACTTTTGTGGTCCTCATATGTAGGATCACATGGGGCACTAGTGTCCAAAGGAGTCCTAGGAGGGAGGTATGCTCATCTCCTTGGTGGGTGGGGTTACCACATCACAACGCACACACGCACGCGCACGTGCGCGCCACTCCACGCCTCACCTGGCCTGGCCTGGCCTGGCCGGGCTCGGGCTTGGGCTTGGGCTTGTGGCTTGTGTCTTGTGGCTTGTGGATTGTTGATTGTGGAGAATGTCTTCCGTCTTCCGTCTTCTTTTTGCGCGCGCCACGCCACGCCTCGCCTGGCCTAGCCTGGCCGTGCCGGGCTCGGGCTTGGGCTTGTGGCTTTTGGCTTGTGGCTTGTGGATTGTTGACTGTGGAGAATGTCTTCCGTCTTCCGTCTTCTTTTTGCACTAGGATACAACTAAGTAATTAATTACTCGTGTAATTAATTGTTGCTTTCTTATTTGGATTTCTTAATCCTAATTAGAAAGTGTTTATCTTTTGTGGAATATTCCGTATTGTGTACAAGAGCAACCGAGTGTTTGCGTCTTACTGGGAAAAGGATTAGGGACGTGTGTGGCTATATATACACATCTTGTCATTAGGGTTAAACATACTGAAACAGTCTTCTGCCATCGTGTGTTTTGTGAGCCCTAATCCAGAGTGTGAGATCTTCATCCCAGAGTTGCTTTGTGGAGTTGTCCTCCTGTACAAAGCGTGACTCATTCCTATCGTCAAGACGCAGCTGTCAGGCGATGGTTCCTGCGGTTGCTGTGTTGCACTGGTACCAGTGCAACGCGACTACGTCGAGCACGAGCGAGACGTGCAAGTTCCAGGTTCGTGACGGATCACGTCTGTAAGAACGGTGCCTATCTGCGAGGATTGCCAGGCACTGATGAGACGACCTGCCTCATGAAAAATAGATTAACTAAAGCAGAAATGATTAACTAACTGGCAGCGGAATTATGAAAAAGCACGAAAATTTAAAACTTTTTAAGGAAAGATACTTAAACCATAAAACCTTTTGATAAGAAACAAGATGAACAGTTAACATCATGTTTTAACATTACATCATTGTAAAATCACCTCTCGAGTGATTATATACATCAAAATACAAAATCTCGAGGCTAAAAGCCCAAATCCTTAGACCTATTGACTCCTAGGACTTGGGAGTACAAAGACGACATAAGACAAGCTAACTACAGGACTCGACAGCCAGTATCTCCACCTGAGATTCACTGCTGCCCCTGGTGTTGCTACTGCTGATACTGCTCACCCGTAGATTGGTTCCTTCATCCTCGGCGACCACCTAAAAAGTTGAAATTTACGGGGTGAGACAATTTTAAATAATTGTCCCAGCGAGAGTTATAACTCTCCGCCAGAAACTTTGTTATAGCAGAAGAAATTATAACATAAGCAAAGTAACTTTAATCATTCAACAGCAGGTTTGATATTAAGTAAAGCATCTCCTACTTAAGCATTCACTTCAATAAGGGATATAAAGAACATGTATATTAGTTACTTAACTAGAACATTATTATAATCAGTGTAACATCAATCAATGTTTCTCGTAGTTCAACCTAAGCAGATATACTACGCGGTTGATTATGTTTTACAAACATTAATATGCCCTGCGGATATGCGGTATACCGCTCATACTCCAACCGATCACTATTAAGTCGCATCGATATCATACTAGGTCATCTTAAGAGCTGGATTCTTCTGTCCTCATCTTCCTCAGTCAGTGTGAGGATCAACATGCAGGACATCTAGTGTCTCTACTAAGATAGCTTTCTAGGGTATTCTTGCAACTTCACTATCAGAGTCACAGTGGCATTCTGTACTCTCTTTGCCATTGAAATATTTCGTGTATATCTCTCATCGATGCGGCATTAAAGATTTCCTCGGGAGATTAGTAAGACATCACCCCAGCATAAATAGATAGTGAAGAGTTTATGGATTTGAAGTAAATCTACATCAATTCCTACACTAGGACGTAAGGATATTCGCGTCCATAATCCCCCACATACTCAAAAGTATGTGATCCAGGAGTTCCCTTAGGAAAACCTATTTTACCATCATTAAACTGCTGACAATGATGGATCTATGATTAGGGATCTACATGGTATGATTATACTTGATTAATTAGGTACATTTCAGTATTCTTTTAACATCAAGCATGTTTCCAAGCATTAATCATTAGAACAAGTGCTATAAAATAAGAATACTAAATGTATCAAGTTTAACTCACATCAACTATCACATGGATATCACTTCTTAATCATTTCATTACTATGATTCAAGAATGGGGGTATTCAAACCCTTAAATCATCGTAAGTCATTAACTTGTATGACTTTGATGCTACTCATGGCTATTACAACCCATCATTCTTATATGTGCCACTTAAACTTAGGCAACATAACATACATCACTAATCATTAAGCATGTTATAGACTTTCAGTGAATATACTATCATAACCCTTACCTGGTTATGATCATTCTCTCATAAGAACTTGCATGGTCAATTCAATTGATAATAATAAACAATTCATCTCATATGTCAATCATGAAGCTACATGCTTAAAGGCATAGACTGAAATTAGGGTTTATTGTACATTTCATCACATCACCCTCAACTAGGGTTTACTATTCACTTTACATGTCATTACCCTAAAATTAGGGTTTACTATTCACTTAATAGTGAATTGAGCTCATAGCACCACAATGTATGAAATTATCATCATTGATGCCTTTATATTAGGTTAAGATTTATCAATTATCATAATTAGGGTTTCTATGATCTCACCTTGATGGATCATACCCTAATCCTGTACATTCACCTGTATTGGAGGTATTTTACTTGAATTTCATTCATAATTGGATTCTTCTCTCTCCTCTTATCTTTAGATGATGTATACCTCACTCTATATTAGGTTAGGTCAAGTCAACTTGTTTAACACATGTCAAGTCATCACCACTGTGGTCCTTAGGGTTTACTTGATCAAGGGTTGTTGTCTACTTGAGCCCTTCAAGGGTACATTGGTAGAGTTCACCATTGATCATGACATGGGTCAATCTACTAATCACTTAGCCCCTAATGTCTTTAGATACCATTAGGTTTTAGATTAAACAATTATTGAACCATTTAAGCCTTCAAAGTACTAAGCATTCTTAACCCTAAAAGTCCCCAAACGGTTTCACACTTCAACCTCCAAACGGTTTTGAAACCGCATGGAGGTGTTGACCATTTAGTGACTTTGACCCTCAAGACCACATGAACCTCAAGACCGTTTTCCCTTAAATGGTCTTGAAACCGTTTGATCGTGTTGACCATTTGGACATGGTTGACTTTGAAACCGTTTGATCAAACTGCATGAGCAAACCGCATGGGCAAACCGCATGACCAAACCGCATGGGTTGAAACGGTTTTGAAACCATTTGAGCCCAAACGGTCTTGAGACTGTTTGAACCCAAATGGTCTTGAGACCATTTAGATTCAAACGGTCTTGAGACCATTTGATCCAAATCAGCTCAAAACCGCATGGACCGCAAAGGTGCATCAACACTTGTAATCGATTAGGGTTTTCAATGTTGAACCCCTCAATTGATCTCATCCTTGTTAACCACTTATTAATTGAGCTAATTAGGTTTATCCTTAACCAATTTTACACTCAAATGACCCTTTATTGATAGCCAATTAGGGTTGGGACCACTTGAATTAGGGTTTGTAATCGATTAACCATCAATGTCCATCAACATGAATCTAATTGAGGTTGAACCCATCAATTGTCATCCAATTGGGACATAACTTGGCCCAAACGGTATTTAGATCGTTTGGATATCCTCCAAACGATCTTGAGACCGTTTTCCCAAAGTCTCATCAAAATCTAAGTCCGTTTCTTAAGGGTTGAACCCTAATTAGGTCTAAAATCAGCACTTTTAATTAATTCAACAACCTATTGTGATTGGACCCTCAATTGATCAAATTACCTTAACCCTAGACCTCCAAACGGTCTTGGGTGATCCCCAAACGGTTTTAAAACCATTTGGGCCACTCAACCCAAACTTCAACATGATTGGTCCTTAAATTCAGCAATTTGAACCCGATTAGGGTTTAGGTGATTAATGTGCCTTCAACTTGAAAATTACTTGCAATTAGATGGTGATTCTTTGTAGGTGGTTAATTCATGATGTGTACAGAAGACCCTTAAACGGTCAACCCTTGGTCAAACCCCTCAAACGGTTTTGAAACTGTTTGAGTCCAAACGGTTTTGCAAACCGCATGAGATCAAACGGTTTTGAAACTGTTTGGTCCCAAACAGTTTTGCAAACCGTTTGAACCATGGGTGAAGGACCGTTTGAAAAAGTAGCCTAGGTATTCACGCCCGTCATCATCTACCTTGAGACCAAGGTCTGTTCTTCACTATTTTTCTTGCAAAAGTGCAAGGGAAGATGGGGAAGAAGAAGAACAAACTAGTATGTGCAAGAAAGAAGATATGCTTAACAAAGTAAACGGTTTAGAGTTATAAAACCCGCCTCAAAGGTTGTCCCTCGAGCTCCAAGCTTCCAAGACTTTAATGGTGTCTTGATCTCCACAGGTTGAGCAAGGTTGATTCTCCAAGGATTGGTTGGGGAAAGTCGGCTAGAAAGAAAGGACTAAGTAAGAAGACCACAAAATCTAACCTTGCACCATGAATTCCCCCATGAATTCGAGAAAGAAGATGACCAAAGCTTACCTAGCACTTCCTCAGCCATTTATCCTCTGCTCCAAGCTCTGCCTTCAGTCGGTTTAGCAAGGAGATAAGTGAAGGAAACAAGGAAACGATTCCTTGGTTTGCAGAGGAAAGAGCCTATATACCTTGGGGCTATTTTCATTATAAGGACAACTTCTCATTTTCACATCTAGGTCCTTCTATATTTTTAAGCACGTCCCTTATCCTCATTTATTAAGCAAACTCCTTCTAAAACCCAAGGTCTATAAGCAAGGAAGGTCAACTTATTACCTAGTTGTACATATAAGAGAGTCTCCTCACTTACAACTTAGTGATTAATTACAAAGGTTATCAGTCTTATTTGATTATTCAATTGAAACTCCCTCTTCATCATTCTTACTCTAAATGATGTCAAGAGTCAAAAAAGATACTCTAGAAGGTGTATTTTACAAGTTGCACCCCACATTTTTGGTAAATTGCATTTTACACCAAAATTAGGGTTTAAGCACAAGGATTGCTCCACAAGTTGCATCTAGGTGCCCAAGCTTGGAGAATCCATCATACTTCATCATATTCACTCATGTGATGTCTCATCATTAGATGAACATATAAACATATGAAATTTTCAAGTTAACCCCTATAATTAGGTAATTTGCACATAGGTCCATGTATTACAAAACATTACTACAACATTGTTGTAAAAAGGGCAGAAATGGAAACATAAGTTCCACATGAGCTTTAATTACATACTAGGAGATAATCACATGAATTCAATTACATAATTAAGCAAAACACCTAGGGTTAGTTCATAACCCAGGTCACAGATGTTACAAATGATTTCTTTAAATAACACGTTCGTTCCTCAACGAACGATCTGGTTTGCGAATCTAACTCTTATTTTCTGCTATCCTGCTTTGTTTGTTCTTCAATTAATTCTTATTTTGGATCTGCCTGGACTATTAATTACATTGCACCTATCGCTGTTGCATGAACGACAATAACACATTTTTCCAACAAATCCTTCCTAGCCTGTGTCATCAAGTAGGCACGACGGCAACACTACCTTGATCTTCCAAACCAAGGTTTAATGAGACTGGAGTTTGCGGTCTTTCTATTAGTATGAGATCAAGGTAGGAGAACTATAGGGCTGGATTGAGATCTTGACCGGTTGGACTCTGCGATGGCAGAGCTGATGTGTGGAGTTGGGGCAGTGGAGGTGCATAAGAGAAGTTGCGCTCCATCAGGCGATCGCGTCCACACAAGTGACAACTTGCACAGACTACGGCAGGAGGATGTCTTGGTTTGACAGAGGTAGTAGCCAACGGAGCTGAGAAGAGGTTGGGCACGAAGCCACGATGCTAGCAGCGCAAGCAAATGAGGACCAGACGTCGTCTCCATGAGCGAGAGCCGCCCTGGCGCAAGGGAGGGGGTGAGTTAGAGGCAAATGACTCAATTACCCCTCAGATGCATGTTTAGAGTGAAGGGCGCATGAGACCTTTCTCTTGAAATTCTTGGCCGATCCAGAATTTTACAAAAGGGATGTTTCTGATGACGTGGGGACTTCCTATTGGCCCAACAAAGGTAATTTTATAATAATTCTAGTAAATGATTGATAACTCAGAATATATCGAAACTATATATCAAACTGATCAAAAAGATGAGAGGGATTCAAAGAAAATATGATAAAAGTCTGATTAAGCTTCATGTTCTAAAAGTTTATGCAATACATGTCCTAATGTGTTGATGAAAAAGGAAAACCTAGATTTGCCTTATTATGATGCTTAATTGAATATGTTTGTTCATGTTAACTAATACCTGATCTAGACCTGTATGATGAATAAATCCTTGATAATGATGAATAATGGTTGCTTCCATATTAGTAATCATATTCATGCTATTTAGGGTTTTAAAACCAATATAGACATCTTGCTATGATCATAATGTTAGTAATGTGATCTATATATCATGAATAGTCATATATGCTTAAGATGATAATTAGGGTGTAACCTAATATGCATAAATGGGTTTGTAACTTTAGAAACCATAATATGATGGAATTAGGGTCGTAACCCTAATCCCTAGTCCAAACACGAGATAACCCTAAACCCTAATTTAGGAGCACATCTAGATCTGAGTAATGTAATATGAATACATGGTGACGCATATGTAGTATTCTTTGTTTCAGATACTTGTTGATTATATGCTTGGTTTCTTGGATTTTTGGATACACTCGTAAAGTATATGATGTTCTACATGGTTTCTACAATGGCATAACGTATGTGGTTACACTTATGAATACATGTATCAAATTATGAGATTGCCGATGTTTCTCGATGAGGATTGAATGGCAAATAATTTTTTTGCCTATTTATTTACTTCTTGCAAATTATAAAGTTCCTATGAGTATCATATAAGTAAATAACAATATTCTAAAAACTGGGTTAAACTGATCTTAAGGGTAATGCACACGAGCCCTGGAGGGACAGTGATTACACTTGAGGTAGTAGACCAGATATGGGTTAGAATATGAAAATAAATTTATGTTCTTATATGCAAGATAAAGATGTTTGCTTATATGCGTACTTGTGATTATTGTTTGAACTCACATACCAGTATAGTAGTATACTATCTGTAGATTTGTTTGTCGGCATTTTAGGTATCAGATATACTTGAATCGTGGACATGAGGGTAAAGATAGAGATGTTGAAGACACTACAGTTTAATCATGAAGGTTTAGTCTTAATGGTTTATCTTCACACATGTAAAAGTTCATTCTGTTTAAAAATAATGTAACTCCTTAGAGGAGCTTTTTATGTAAACATGTAAATATTTGTTCAGTGATGGAAATTGTTTACTATTCTATATTATTTCATGAATCTGATCCTAGAATTTATGATTAACGATCTGCGACTTTAAAGTCTTTTAGACACTCAAAAGTGTGGGTCGTTACATTTGGTATCAGAGCACATATTCATCAACTAATACTTAGTAGTTTATAATTTCAAATCATCCTTAGAAATCTAAGAGAAAAATTATTAAAGCATAATGTATCTTTTAGGTTTCTCATCTCACATTTTCATCTACTTCTCACCTCTTTCTTAATAACCTTTGAAAAGACAATGTTAATTAGAGAAGTAAAATGTAAAAAGATGTAACCTTTTGTGTAGGTCCCTCTAGAGAGGGTAGACACTAGAAAGATACATGTATGGGTAAGCCCTTTCATAGAGGAAGGACTTGGATTAGGGTATGAAAACTCTAGAGAGTCAAGGGATATGAAAACTCCGAGAGGTAGAGTATAGTCCATAACCCTAACCCTAAGAACCTTAATCTTAAATAATGAACATAGTGTGGTGCTATGGGACACTACCCATGTGAAACTTGAAATTGGGAATAAGAAAGATAAAGAGATGGGTTTGGGTGACCTAGTCTCCCATGCATGTGTGCGCATGGAGTATAATACTAATGTAAGATGTCTTAAGAAAATATGAACCTAATAGTTATATATATGTGAAAAATGAAAGTGTGTATAACTTTCTCAAACTCCTCATGGTCTCTATAAGTTTAGCGGTGATGGCCAAGCCCTAGAGGGGAAGGCCGATCTAGCACCAAGCCCCTGGAGGGGAAGGTGACCCAAGTTCATTGAATGGACAGGGATCATGAGAGGGTATTCTAGGAATTGAGCAAACATGGGTTTATATGTTATAATGATAAAAAGTTATGCCTAATAAAAAAAGTATTTATGAAACCTTTAGGGTTAGTGTGCCAATCTGGGGTGGGTCAACCCAAAGAGGGGGAAGATGACGTATGAGGGAGGCAAAACCTAGATCTTGGGATTAGGTTGTGGCTAGAGAGCCTAACCCCCTCCTATGAGCCAAGAAGGCACCCTAGGCTAGGACTTTCCCGTAAAAGGCAATTGAATAAATGCATTTAAGTTTTGAGATAACCTTAATCCTCACCTAGAGGAGTGAAGAGTTAAAGACATAAAAAAATGAAAGTACTTATATTCTTTGAACCCAAGGATGCCAACTCTGAATGACACAACTACTCAAGCCCAGGAGGGAAGACCAGTAAGGCACCACCCCCAGGAGGGAAGGTGGCCTAAGTGGACGACCAAGCCTAGGAGGGAAGGTCATGAAATGGTCAAGCCGAGGAGGGAAGACCGAGCAGGCACCAAGCCCATGATGGAAGGTGGCCTAAGTCCACAATTCAGTTGTTCAGGATCAAGCCCCTGAAGGGGAAGATCAAAGAGGTCAAGCCCAAGAGAGAAGACTGACATGGCACCAAGCCCTAGAGGGAAGGTGGCCCGAGCCCAATGATAGGACGAAACTGCATTATGTGTACTCAAAAGAGAGAGATGAAGGCAATCCGAGTTAAAGAATTAAATAAGAGAATATTGTGCTTAAAAGATGTGACATCTCAAAAGAAACCCTTAGGGACGGTAGAGTCCTAATGTAATCCTAGGGTCAAGTAGGGTTTATTAGAGGTACATAGAACCGATGGGTTGGGAGTTGATATGCCTTGAATGCACATGACCATGTGATCGGGAGGTAACAGCTAGGTTTATCCAAGGTACATGACTCAGGAGATTAGCTACCTCCATGAAGATCATGTAGACTAATGGGTGAATGTGAAAGGCACTCTCTTGATGCATAAGGATGAGATCACTCCCAAAGTACCTATACCCCTAGAGACCTCTTGGATTTGTCTAAGGCTCCTAATGATATATGAGATGTAAATATAAAAGATATAAGGAAGTCATAGAAACTTAAGAGAAGTTGTGCCCTAACTTAAGAGTAAGAAAAGGGACACTTAACTTCATGGAATATAAGTATGCTATGAATTTAAGAACAAGTAAGTTTAGAGTCATATCGAGTATGATTCAACTTAAGATGTGAATTGAAAGGTAATGTGTGGATGTGCCATATCCTCTCTTAGAATGGATTGAACTTTGTGTTTGGGCTGCAGCCAAATGCTTATTTCATCTCCTTATGAGGGAGGGAGATTGGATAGACACACACTATGCTTAAAATTGAGATAATGAGGATGATATCCTACATTTAATGTGTAATGACATGATCTATGGTTAGAGGTGTTACCTCACACTTATGTGAAATAATAGATAATAGGTTGGAAACCTAGGTGAAAAGAGAAATCAACAAGTAATAATGAAATCATCAATGATACTGAAATCATCAAGTCATGATAAGATGTGTATACTAAAGATGTAGATATACTTGAATTTAGATTCAGGTGCCAATCTTAGTCATAAGCCGAGAATGAGTTTATTAAGAAAAGTTGTTAAGGATAACTAAGTAGGGTGCTAACCCTAAAATTTGAGAATTATATGAGTTATCATTCACCTTAAAGCTTAATGGGTGTGAATTTTGGAGACAAAATTCTTTTAAGGAGGGGTGACTGTTATATCCCTAATTTTGGCAAAATTGAATGATATAAATATAAAACATATCCCGATAAATAACTTTCCTGAATGGTTTTATTTATGGAATAATATTATCCTTGTGACATGTTAAAGGAATAAAAGGATTTTTGTTTACAATAATCCATTAGAATGTTGAACAAGAGAAAGAATGGAAAATTCTAGAAAAAAGGATATATCGTGGGATAATGGTATTAATGTTCAAAAGGAACAAGCTTTGTATGGGAAATGTATCACTTTAGATCCCAAAATAATAAATATAATTTGGAAAGGAATTCCTATAATTGATGCAAGGATATATCAAGGAAAGAAATAGATGAATAATCCAGAATCCATTATCCAATATGTGTCATGCTTTCCTTTATGGGTTTTTGGTGTAAGATGTATGGACATTAATATATATATATATATATATATATATATATATATATATATGTATGTATATGTAGGGAATCTCTTAATTGTGTTGTTTTTGACAAAGATAAATACTTCAAAAAAGATTACCATAATTGTGGCAGGAAGAGAAAATACTAGTTGGCAATGGATCGTTGAATAAAAAGGAATATCCTTTTAATGCATAAAGGAAGAAGGGATTTAATTTAATTCCTTGCCTTGTTATTCCTTGGCAATCACGTATGGAAACACCTTCTTAACTTGGGTAGATTGTGACTCATGTTGGATTTCACTCAAGAATATGTATAAGGAAGGTTTCCTCTTCTAGACCATCGGGTCTCTCCCTCCCATCAATGAGTGTATAAGGAAAGGAAATGGGCTCTCCCTAATCCTCCCTCCATAAGAACCATTAGAGTTTCCCTTAGCTTGTATAAATACGGAAGATTGTATAAGGAGCCTTCGCCATCATGGAACAAGGCCCTAACCTCGGCTGTCAGGTGAAGAAGCCCTGTGGAGATTGCTCGTTCCCCAAACTGCCTTGTTTTGGTTCTTTGGCCCTAGAGACTCCTCGATAAATCGGAAAGACAGCAACCGAGAGGAACTCGGGGATCCTTCCTATGTTCAACATGTCGTAGGTTGTCTGAAGGTCAACTGGACCTCTAGGATGCTCCGCCATGCCAGCCACACCAAGCTACGATGCGCCAAAGAGAGAGAGGGAGATGCTGGGCCAGTAGGGGCGACATCAAAGAGGGAGTCAGGAGGACAACACCCTCGGCGGAAGCACTACGCTGGCAGACATCTGCTGCCTGGTGGCCATGTTTTGGTCACATAGTGAGGGAGGGCTGCAGATACCTTGAAAGGAGGAAGACCCGTGGAGGGTGAGGGGAGATGCGAATCCTTCCTAGCCTGCGTCGTTAAGTAGGTACGGCGGCAGCGCTGCCATGATCTTCCAAACCAAGGTTTAATAAGACTGGAGTTTGTGGTCTTGCTGTTAGTACGAGATCAAGGGAGGAGAACTCTAGGGATGGCTTGAGGTCTCAACCGGTTGGACTCAGCGATGGCAGAGCTGATGTGCGGAGTTGGGGCGGTGGAGGCGCACGAGAGCGGTTGTGCTCCATCAGGCAGCCGCGTCCACACAAGAGACGACTTGCACAGACTACGTCGGGAGGACGTCTTGGTTTGAAAGAGACAGTAGCCGGCGGAGCTGAGAAGAGGTTGGGCACGAAGCCACGGTGTCAGTGGCGCACGCGAATGAGGACCATGTGTCGTCTCTGCGAGCGGGAGCCGCCCTAGCGCAAGGGAGGGGGTGAGTTAGAGGCAAATGACTCAATTGCCCCTCTGATGCACATTTAGAGTGAAGGGCGCGGGACGGCGGGAAAGCTTTCTCTTGAAATTCTGCGCCGATCCAGAATTTTACAAAAGGAATGTTTCCGATGACGTGGTGACTTCCTATTGGCCCAACAAAGGTAATTTTATAATAATTCTAGTAAATGGTTCATAACTCAGAATATATAGAAACTACATATCAAACTGATCAGAAAAATGAGAGGGATTAAAAAAAATATGATCAGAGTCTGATTAAGCTTCCTATTCCAAAAGTATATGCAATACATGTCCTAATGTGTTGATGAAAATGGAAAACCTAGATTTGCCTTATTCTGATGCTTTATTGAATATGTTCGTTCATGTTAACTAATACTTGATCTAGACATGTATGATGAAGAAATCCTTGATAATGATGAATAATGGATGATTCCATATTAGTAATCATATTCATGCTATTTAGGGTTTTAAAACCAATATAGACATCTTGATATGATCATAATGTTAGTAATGTGATTTATATATCATGAATAGTGTAATATGCTTAAGATGATAATTAGGGTTTAACCTAATATGCATAACTGGGTTTGTAACCTTTTTTTTTGTCGGTCAAAAAACGTGTTACTATAGAAACCAAAAACTTTGGGCACTAAGTACCCCATTACATCGACAGGAGCTAAAAAGCTCATACAAAGATCAAACACCCCACACAGGGGGAAACAGAAGATTTCTAGATGAGACAAAACTAAGAAGGCCCATCTAACTACACGGGATAGTTCCAAGCAATCCAACCAGAAGAGAACTATAACATGCCATTATTACATGCATTCAGCGTACCCACAAATAGTAATAGTAGCTTGACATAGAACAAACTCTAATTATCCTGCTTGTAGCTAGGCCCGAAGCTTCTAACCTTCTCAGTTACCAGAACTTCAGGTCCCTAAATGGTCAAGACACCCGAACAAGAACCCCTAGATAACAGAGGTTGAGCTAGCCTTAAGAGAACCAAGAACCAACATGTACAAGCATCTGAGCGTAGGAGGGCAAGGAGCAACTCCAAAGCACTCCTTCATACTTAGCACAACACCAAGTAGCTATTAATAATACCCACAAAATGTAGAGCTATGCCAAGATTAGGGAGAACCTTCTATTTGTCATCCCGCCACACAACCGAGAAGCTGACATGCCAGAGTCCTTGATCATCAGAAACTGTTGTAAACACAACAACTTAACAGCAAATTCGGAGAAGACGCCCAATGCTTTGCAAGCACTGAGCATATCTACGAACACCCTGAGGGCATCAGATAGCAGACACCCCACAAGGGCACGATGCCCATGTTTGCACATATCGACGAGCACTAGACGGGCGTCCAACCAACAGGGGCGAAGCCCTGCCCAAACCCAACTTTGACGCCAAATGGGAGGAGCGCCACCGAATGCCAAGCTAGACAAAGGCCAGAACCACCTTCGCAGTGGGGAGGATGTCGCCAACCTGGGAGCTAATCTCCTAGTTCACCCATCAGCAAGCGACGGAAGGGAACCCTCTGTAATCAGGATCCCCCGAACAGGAGGTGCCACCACGAAGGAGAGCAACCGCTGGACAGGACCAGAGAGCATCAGTCGGAGTCTGACCTGAGCGACGCCAGGTACCGAGGATAGGAGCAGAGACGAAGAGGGGAGGGCGAGCGACCGTGCTTGAAATCGTAACCATCAGGAGGAGGCTCCTCTCTATCCGTCCCTATAAATGGGGTGGAGTCAACCAAGGTTGAAGTTGCCGCATGACCTGGGCTCCGGCTTCGGCGCTCAACTCCGCCTCCTTCTCTCTCCAAGTCGAGCATGCCCCAGACATCGGCAACCATCAGCTCGAGAACCTGCACAACAACCTCCTCGCAAGAGCGGCCAGACCGCAACCCCTCACCAGGTCCCACTGGAGGTCGCAGGCTCCGCCATCAGGTGAACTCCCGCTAGATCCGGCGGTCCAAGAAGGTTGAGGATGTGGCCTGGGGGGAGACGGGTCACGATCACGAATCTCAGACCCCCTCCCCCAAGCCGGCGCGCCACGAGACTGGAACCCTAGATCGCCAGAGCGTTCGCCCAAGCGCCTCCTACTTAGAAACCATAATATGATGGAATTAGGGTCGTAACCCTAATCCCTAGTCCAAACATGAGATAACCCTAAATCCTAGTTTAGGAGTGCATCTAGATTTGAGTAATGTAATATGAATACATGGTGACGCATATGTAGTATGCTTTGTTTCAGATACTTGTTGATTATATGGATGGTTGCTTAGATGTTTGGATACACTCGTAAAGTATATGATGTTCTACATGGTTTCTGTGATGGCACAAGGTACGTGGTTACACTTATGAATACATGTATCGAATTATGAGATTGTCTATGTTTCTCGATGAGGATTTAATGACAAATAATTTTTTTGCTTGTGTATTTACTTGTTACAAACTATAAAGTTCGTATGAGTATCATATAAGTAAATAACAATATTCTGATCTCTGGGTTAGACTGATCTTAAGGGTAATGCACATGAGACCTGGAGGGACAGTGATTACACCTGAGGTAGTAGACTAGATATGGGTTAGAATATGAAAATAAGTTTATGTTCTTATATGCAAGATAAAGATGTTTGCTTATATGTGTACTTGTGATTATTATTTGAACTCACGTACCAGTATAGTAATATACAGACTGTGGATTTGTTTGTCGGTGTTTTAGGTATCAGATATACTTGAATCGTGGACATGAGGGTACAAATAGAGATGTTGAAGATACTATAGTTTAATCATGAAGGCTTAGTCTTAATGATTTATCTTCACACATGTAAAAGTTATTTCTGTTTAAAAAGAATGTAACTCCCTAGAGTAGGTTTTTATGTAAACATGTAAATATTTGTTCATTAATGGAAATTGTTTAATCTATATTATTTCATGAATCTGATCCTGGATTTATGATTAATGATCTATGACTTTAATGTCTTTTATACACTCAAAAGTGTGGGTCGTTACAAAAATACACAAGAAAGGATCACTTTCCTATTCCTTTTCCTTAATTAAATCATGGAGCATTTGGCACATCAAGAGTTTTCTTTGCTATCTTCATGGTTATTTTGGGTTTAATCAAATCCCAATCCACCAAGATGATCAAGAGAAAACCACTTTTACTTGTCAATTCAACACATACATGTTCAGAATAATGCCATTTGGACTCTACAATGTCCATGATTCATTTAAGCATTGCATGGTATCCATTTTTGGAGGATTGACAAAGATATTGATGGAAATATTGACAGACAACTTCTTTGTTTATGAAGACACTTTGGGTTTTTTTTAAATCAACTTTCACTCATGTTGACTATATGCAAAGAAGCACTCATGCTAATTGAGAGAAGCAATACTATATGTTTAATAAGGAATAGTCACAGAGAGAGAAGTGTAGGGATTTAAGTGGACAAGGAAAAAATTAAAGTCATCACAAAACTTTCACCTCCATATATTGTGAAGGAGGTGTGATCTTCCTTAAGCCACACATGGTTCTATAGTAGATACATAATGGATTTATTGAAGATTACAAAACCTCTCATTAACTTACTACTTAAGGATGCAAAATTCATATATGATTCATCTTACATGGACAACATGAAGAACCTAAAATCCTCTTTGGTATCTACACCTAATATTCAGGCTCTAGACTAGTCATAGCCCTTTGAGATAATGTGAGATTCAATTGATTACACTATAAAGGAAATTATAGGACAATAGATTGACAAGAGGTATTATACGATTTACTATACCTCCAATATGTTTGATGAAGCAAAAACCAACTTTGGTGCTAGTAAGAAAGAGTTCCTTGCCATAGTCTTTTATTTGTGATAAATTCAGATCTTATATTGTGGGATCGCAAGTGTTCATTTACATTGAACATAGAGATATTTAGTACTTGTTAACAAAGAAGAATGACAAACCAGAGTTGATAGGTCAATCCTACTTCTATATGAATTTTATATTTAGATCCAATACAAAAAGGTTAGAGAGAATGTCATGGTAGAATATGATATAAAATCATCACCCCAAAATGATGTTGTTCCAATCCATGTCTCATTGCATAATAACTAGTTGGTGAAGATTTCATTAGACATTCCCTGGTTTGGAGATCATGCAAAGTATTTTGTTGTAGGTAGCTTACATCCTAAATACATTGGTCATAACAATAAAAGTTCATTAATGATGTAATAATATACTATTGGTATGAACCTTACTTCTTCTGGCTTTGTCCTAATGAACTCTATCATATATCTATTACATAATATTGAGGTCTCCATGTTCTATAGCAATGACACGTGATCCTCATGAGTGGTCACATGAGTTCCACAAAAGACAACCATAGAGGTCCTTCAATGTGGGTTTTACTATTCCACATTGTTCAAGGATGCATATAATATCATCCTATCTTGTGAGGAATGTCAAAGAACAAGGACTATCTCAAAAGGGGATGAAGTTCCCTTAACTTCATGGCAGGTGGTAGAAATCTTCAACATGTAGGGAGTGGACCACATGGGCCCATTTCCCACCTTGTGATACTCCTTTATTCTAGAAGTGGTTGATTATGTCTTGAAGTAGGTGCAGGTCATTCCCACTATTTTAAGTGATTCCAAACATGTGATCATGCTATTAACGGTATCATATTTCCCAAATTCAGAATACCTCACACAGTCATTTCTTATGGTGGCTCACACTTCCTAGAGAAGAAATTTGAATCACTACTAAATATGTATGAGGTTCAACATAGTATAGCTTCCTAGTACCATCCAAAAAACTAGTAGCCAAGTAGAACTATCAAATAGACAAATAAAAGCCATTCTGGAGAAAGTATTGGGATACACACTGAAATATTGGGCAATGAGGATTAACAATATCCTTTGGGCATATAAGTATATATTCAAGACATCTTTGGGCACCATGACATTCCGCTTAATATATGGAAAGTCATGACATCCTCTTCTGGATTTGGAAACCAAAGCAGGTAGGGCTATCAAGAAATTCATCTTTGATCTATCTCTGGATGGAGAGAGGCAATTTTTCCAATTGCAAAAATTAAGAGGATCTTGTCCTATATGCATACAAGAATTCTTGTATTTATAAGGAGTGGGCCAAGATTGGGAATGATGAAAACATCAAGAGGAAGGACATACATCGTGGAGACGAAGTGTTGTTATACAACTCAAAATTGAGATTGTTTTTAGGAATGTTAAATTCTAGAAGGCACAACCCATATCTGGTGAAGTACATATATCCTTATGGTGAATTTATGTTGGAGGTAAAATTTAGTGAACTTTTAGTGAGTGGAAATATTGAAAAGATACTTCACTATTCAAGATCTTTTAGCACAAGAGGCAATCCCACGTTCTCTCTCAAACCTAAAGATGAATTGAGCGATAGGTGGCAAGCCATCTATGTAAAACAATGTGCTTGTTGGTAGGCAACCAGACAATAATTTTGGATAAATAAATGTGAACTATTTTGCATTTGGTATGGATCAATTGCATTTAGTCAATAAGATATTTACCTCATATCATTATGCAATTTGTAATCATAATCACTGAAGTTTGATGCAAAACCTTATTTGAATTATTGCAGGAAGGATAGCAGACTGACAATGTGCAGGCAATACCCCTGTCCATCAAGTGGAGTGGTGCTTTTCTTTTCTCAAGTCTCCACTATAGTGAGCTGGAAGACTATTTCCATCATCCTTTAGACCCACCTATAGGTGTAAATTCTACGCTACAACCAACTGATCAACTAAGTCACTAGGTTCGGAAACTCAAAATTCTCTGATGGTTCATTGATTTTCTCTACAACCAAACACTCTCATTGATGTGATGAATCACCAACCAAGTTGACTAACCAAATCTAATACAAGGGGCACATATAATTTCCCAATTGGTCAACTCACACAGTGAAGTGGAGTGACCAACCTATTCTTGCAATTGTGCCAAAAGCTATCCATTCATCAACTCAACACTTGAGGTTCTGGAGAATGGAAATTCCTTATTTATATAATCAACCCTAGAGAGAGGGGGTCGACCTCAAGATTTATTCCCCCACCCTTTCCCAAACGAGCACAACTTCCACTTTCTTATCTAATCAACTTGCATCCTAATTCATAGAGTGATACTTATGTTAAGGAGTTGAAAGATAAGGCCACCTTCCTTTTATTTATTCACCCTCAACATACCACACGATGTAGATGTTATCGCCTATCAACCCAAAGCTAGCCATTGCCTATTTCTTTCTGCCCAACATTCTCCAGTCAGGAAACCACCCCTGCTCTCCCTCATCACACTCAATAGGGCAATCTACCCTACCACATTAGTTACCCAACCCACTCCCTCTCTATCGTGTAAATTTGTCAATGAGTCAACCAACTCACCACCACTGATTGGCCGACCAAATCCATCCTCAACATGGGTTATCTTAACAATCAACAATCTGCATCAACCGAATCACTTTTTCTGCCACCCAGTTAGTCAACCAACCCAAGCACTCCAACAACAACATCCATAATGGAATTTGAACAACTCTTTTGATCGACCACTCAACCTGCCATTTTTCGATAACCCTCCACCAACTGATCGACTTACTTCCCTAGTCGATTGACCTATTTATTTGTAGAATCATCATGCCTCACACAAGGGGAGGTTTATTGGATCACCCTTAACATTATCCATCTGTTATCCTCTAAAGAAGCTTAACCCCTTCTAAACTAAGATGGAAAAATAGGTAGACAAGAACTCCTATACCATCTTCCCCACTGACCGCCCTTATTCTAGGGGTGGCATTCAATTACTTGAGCCACAAGCTTGACCCTTAGATGTCTAATGATGAAAATGGCTATGAATCACTTTATGATGACATCGTAATGCCTAACGTATGAGCATGTTAGCAATTTTTTGAGGACATTGTTGCTCAATATATGGCACTTGTACTTCCTGTTGGAAGGTCTTCCACCCTACCTACACAGTCTACATTAGAGCCTCCTTGTGCCACTTCACTATGAGCTTGCCCACCTACTCATTAATCGCACTTTGCTCCCCAACCCAAAAAGTACAACAAAACTGTGGAGATTCTTGGAGTTCCACTTTCGTACTGGGCATGTGATGAGATGCTCAAGGCATTGGGGAACTAGGCTGTAGTATACATGGTGCTTTGTTGGCCTAGTATCTCTCCATTTCTTGTAGTGTGTGCCAAGTTAGCAAGGTACTCAGTTTAGAGTTCCTTGCCACCATTTGGAAGCATTATTCTAACAAGAACTAGTATAACTTCTCCTTTTGACTATCTTCCTAGGAGCATACTTTTGCATATTGTGATCTTATTTCTATTCTTGTGAATGTAAATATAGATTGTTTGAACTTGTGTGTCATGAAAAACTGTAACAACTACATGGACAAGGTCAGTAGAGGAACATTCTGGGTAGAGATCACCGGTCAACTACCTACCTTCTATAGTGGAGCAAAGCCTTCCTTTATCCACAACTCAGTGTTGTGATACCTCCACTATATTTTTTTCTTACACAACCTTGTACAATGGAGCTACATAGGGTGTAATGCCAAACAATGATCTTTGTTTCATTGAGTATGCTTAATGATGTGCTCTTCAAGTGGGGGAGCGTATTGATTGAACATCTCCATCTAGTTGTCACACTAAACATTGGACATCCATTCCATAAAGCGGACTAGTCATCGTAACCTCTACATTCTTAGGCTACACTCACATTCCAAACCAGGAAGTGACCCAAAAGATCAATTATTAGATTAACCTGAATTATATGTGTGCCTCTTAAATATTGTTCTCATCATAAGAGTAAAAGAATCTTTTTCTTGCTATTTCGGGATATCTATGCCCTTCTAGAATTTCCTACCCTTGCCTACTTTGTGATTGTGAACCTCTTCTATAAGATCACCGATCTTTCCACACACATTCATCACTTCTTGCGGTCCTCTCGTAGAAGGTGATATCCCATACCTACTTTAGGATGTTGTAGTGACTACTTGGAGGCTAACTATGATGATACCATGCCTCCTCTACCATCCACTATATGTAGCAGCATGGGGCATGCTCGTGATAGTGTAGTCCCTTCTGACCCCT
This sequence comes from Alisma plantago-aquatica, assembly GCA_963693085.1. Classification (NCBI taxonomy): domain Eukaryota; kingdom Viridiplantae; phylum Streptophyta; class Magnoliopsida; order Alismatales; family Alismataceae; genus Alisma; species Alisma plantago-aquatica. Next base: position 413,516,670 of record OY856415.1, on the reverse strand, counting down.
TTGGCTTCATTATGTTGCTTGAGCAAGTTGATGACATACAGACCACCCATACCACATGGGAGTAGGAGCAGCAACGTCAAAGCCATCAACTCAACCACATGTGTCTGATGTAGCAAACTCATGAGCAATTACACATCAACCATGCATATTACAAAGTCACATAGACATACCACCAAGAGTATGACGTGGGCAAGATTTACCCCTACCCTTTTGTTAGTATTAGGGGAGACAATATAAGGATAATTCTCTGTATGATGCCCCTTGAATTGGTTTGATCAGTCATCATGGTATTCTTTCCATGAGTAGTACTATCAACATCCACTCTTGTTATGTTAGCATGATGGTTGGAGGCCATTCTAGTTGTCTTTCTCCTCTCAATTATGCATTTAGTGTTAGTTGAGGATGAGAAAATTTCAGATTTCACAATGGATGGTGGGTGGTACATATCTAATCCACCCACATATATATTGTTTTGTGATTCTTCAAATCTGGAATCATCTTGTGTGCTATCCATCCTTAGTTTTTCATACATTTTTCTGTGATGTTTGAATCTTTTCATGTTAAAAATGCTTGTAATTGGCCACTATCTTGGCGGCCTATGTAAGGCCCCTGACCTAGCTTTCTATCTAGTCTTGTTTGCTTTAGTTGATATTATGCTAAGAACCTTAATATAATCTCTTGAGATACCTTAATAACATATGACATGATTATGTTTTCAATTTGGTCCTGTTTGGTTGATGTTTCAGCAATATGTGCTTGTTTTGGACCAGGTAGCAATTTGCCCATGAATAAGGGTTAATCTTGCAACTTGTAACATGTAAGTTGTTCTTCTTGTGTCTTAGCATCATGAGAGAGAAGGTGATTCTATGTGACACCTTGTTAGGGACTTGGTTGATGAATTAACACCTTGAGGTTATATTAGGGTTTGTTTGGCTATGCATGAGTTGCATGGATGATGGTAGTGACCATGTGTGTCTGTCCCTTCATTGTCGACCATTTTTGTGACCTTGATGTTTAGTTTTGAGAAAGCTTCAACCAATGGGATTTGTTCCTTGAGAGTGCTTAGACTGATACACCTTCTCTGGGTGAGTTTGTTTCAACATGGATGCTATGGTATTAATTTTTGGTCGCTAGGTTTTGTCCTTGGTGGTGTTTTATGGCTAATACACATGTTTTGGTTTGTGTTGCGGCTGATTGAAGTGCTTTGTTTTGACCTAGTTGAGCCAATGAGCCAAGTGGTCGCTACACCACTTTGGTTTTAATGTTTCTCTTGCATGATGCATGCATGGCTGATCCTTTGAGGGATGATTGTCTTTTGGTGCCCTAACATCTTGACACCTCATATCCTTCACCTACCTCCTACTCATGCGTAAATAATCTCTCTCCTCAACATTCAAGCAAACCTTTTAGCTCTCTCTTCTCCCTCCTTTCTTGACCAACCTTGGAGCTTGGTGAAGCTAGATAAGGCTTATCTTAGAGCTTTGGTGGCTGATCATGCTTGCATGTGGTGATCCTTGATGAATCTCTTCTTGGTAAGTATTTCTATTATCATGATCTCATTTCTTTTGTACCCTACCTTTCCTTCTTCTCCTTTCCTAGCCATGAGACTATGGTGTAACCATGGTGGCTATCATGGGGGAAACTTCTCTTTACAAGGGTTGATACTATGGTTTGACCATGATGGTACCCAACTGAAATGAAGTTTTCTTCTCTTTCTCTTTTCTTCTCTCTCATTCGACCTAGGGCTTTCACCCTCTTTCTTGAGCTCTTCGTTGACCATGGTGTTCTTCTCTTTTGATGTGATCTTTTAGACATGGTGTTTCTCTTGGTTGAAACTTCCCTCTCTTTCTTTGAGATCATGATCTTGGAGCTTGACATTCTTCTTAAGGTGGGTTATATAACTTTCCCCTCTTCTATTATTGCATCATAATCTTGCTTGCATGATACTAATTTCATACCTAAAACATGATATTAAGATTTTATGTGACGTTATCATGATCTAGGGTTTATGATTTTGTAGTATTCTTACATGGATTACTCTTTCTCTTAAACCCTGATTTCTTGCACTTTATTTATGAGTGTTGGAGGTGTTGTGGTTCTTGCTTGTATCGTAGTGATGACACTTTGCCTTGAGTTACGGTTCGGCCATCATGTTTTGGGTGATGTTTAGGATTAGTTTTTCACGAGGTTGAAGGTTGGTTCTTTCTTGGTGGGTTGCCTTATCATTTATGATGGTGATCGATCCTAGGGTTTTGTTGGTATGTATGCCCATAGAGCAAGTCATATGATGATTGTAATGGGATACTTTGTAATTGATTTGAATAATAATAAAGGCAATTTCCAATCTATATGTTTAAACTATTTCTGAGATGATGGTGTAACATGATAGATGTCTAAAGATTGTTTTACTCAATGACGTATGCTTTTGGGTTGAGGACCTAAACGATGAGATCATATGGATGCTAAGAGTATTCTTTCTTGTTAAGTCCCTAGTCGTTTGTTATTGTGGAAATAACCATAGACATCAATAACACTAAAGACTAGATTGTGTGTTGGTTGATGACAGAATCTCATTAGTCATGATATAGTGATATCAAACCAAGCACATAGGTACTTGTTAGAGAACAAGGTATCAGACAGACCCACCGTGAGAGTGACACATGGAACCATGACTTGGTAGTCACAGTCAGCTCTCACAGTGATGGTGGTGAGTGTGACTCTTAGACCTGAAATCACTACACTCAACACATGTCTTTGGGTACACTTTGGCATCATCAAACGCAATCATGAAACATGGGTTGTTATAAAGGTGATGATTGGGTGGCTTTGACACATGGGGCTTTTGAGGGGTGAGTGATAGATATGGGATTTTTCCCTCCTAAGGAAGTTTGATATCCTTGGCCACTTGATGAGTAGGATTGAGAAAGGCATGCGCATGCACGTGTGAATCAATATGTGATATTGATGTCATACACATCTCACTCGGTCTACTCTGAGATCAAGGAAATGAATGAACATTGACATGATGACTGTTCCATGCCTGGAGTTCATTCTGGATATCAGTGACAAAGGAATTATACATTTACTGTAACACCATTCACGGATTGTAGGATGAAAGTTGTTCTCCAACTTTCTACTTTCACTTGGGTAGCAATGATGTGTGACTAGGCACCGCTCTTTGCTTGTGAAGTCATAAGTGTTATGGACTTTCACTGCCAACGTGAAATGGACCTGCAGGGTCACACACATAGGATTTAACCTGGAAGAGGAGTTTTGTCCACAAGCAATGTTTAGATTGATTACTAAAGGAGTTTAGTAGTTCAATTAAACACTCGATTAATCGATATCTCAATATCATAATGTTCAAGGTGTTGGACGCATTGATTGGAGTATCGGATTGATTGAAATCGCATTTGACTGATTCTGCACAATCTGCATTCCCAACCGATCGGTTCATGTGATGAACCGGTCAGCTGAGGTTGCTGAACCAGTCGGCTCAAATGTTGATCCGATCGGCTCATGCACAGAGTGAAACGACCGGTTCAAGTGTTGAACCGATCGGTTCAACTGGTGCAATCGAGCAACTTGGGAAAGTAGGATTGGTGAGAATTTTCCTTTCGTTTCAATTGCCCAATTCGATTGGGAATAACATTGGTATTCGATACCAATTGGGAAAGAAACAAGGAAAGTCAATCGGGAACCAACCTGGAACCCCAAATGACCGGTTCATGAGTGAACCGATCCGTTCAAGGGTCCCAAACGATCGGTTCAGTGGTGAACCGATCGGTTCAGGTCCCCAACCGACCGGTTCATTTGTGAACCGATCGGTTCAGGTTGCGAGATGGTTGCTTTTTGTGGAAAATCATGAACCCTTCTACTCCTGCTTTAGTCCCGTATTGCCGGGCACAGAGAACCCTGTCCCATGATCCACCTATATATATAGGGGTATTGGGGGCTTCTCAGAGTACAACTCAGTGCAAGTTGATTGCTCTGCAAAGTTGTCGTTCTCTCTGGTTTTGGTAACCGAGAGAGAGCCCGAGCAAGTGCTTCCCGCAAAGGGAGGTGCAGCAAGGGAAGGACAACTACAGTTGCAATCGACAGCAGGAGAGTGTGTTGGCGACTAGTACGTCAACAGGAGGGTGTGACTCCTTCCACTTCCTTGTGGGACAAGGAGAGTGGAGTTCCAGGTGGTCGGTGTGGACTACTTAAGAGGCGGGAGGACACTGCCGCTCAGGAGGACAACTGTCATCCGACAGTCCGGTAGGAGGAGGAGTCTTCAGTCCCGGTGCGACCACGAGATGCATAGACACCATCCAAGACCGGAGGTGAAGACCGCGCAAGGCGCGTGGTATTGTCGCCGAGCAAGCCTCGGGACAAGGTATGATTCACAAACCATCTTTCCTATTATATAGATGTTGACGCGATTCCTTTTGTTCTGGGTTTGGGGAGAAATTTTTTTGTTTCCGCTGCTTCTCTGCCTCCTCCAAAACCCAACAGTGGTATCAGAGCCACGTCAACTGCTCTATATTTTAGGATTATCGATATGATCGATTTTGGTTTGTCACCTTTATTTATTGCATACGATGCGAATAATATCGGCTTTATACATGTCCAATCCACAAATCCCTAATATACATATATGATATGTAATATTAATGCACTTGATATGTGTCGCCCTTAAGCGAGTTTTGTGGTGGATGTGTAGCATGATTATGGCCTATAAACCCCTATATCTGTGTGTGGTTGTTTGTGTGGTTGCTTGCATCTCGGTCTGCGCACTGATTCCCTTTCTTATATTCCTGATGTAACTCGAAATAATTCGAGAATTCTTTTCCTACCTTTGCACCCCCCCTGAATGTAACTCAGGGTTTCATAATTCAATTGTAAATAGGATAGATTTTATTTCCTGTTATGTCAAAGAACGGCGGACAACCTGATGACGATCGGTTCAAGGAGTGAACCTATCGGTTGGTGATCCAGACGGCCGGTTCGAGGAACGAGATGATCGGATGGTGACCTGAGCAGATGCACGATGACCGGTGAACCGATCGGCTGGAGGCGCCAGTCGATCGGCTGGTGGCACCCGAACAACCTACCTGATGGCGAGCCGATCAATCATGGAGATGAGCTGATCAAACCCAGAAAGGCAGACAAAGATTTCATCTTATACAGGTTGCATGTGATGTAGACCTAGATGATCGTGATTCCTCTTGGCTCGAGGAATCACAAATAGGATGGCCATAATCATTGCTTTTTATCGTTTATGCATGTTTTCCGTGGGATATAGCATGTATATGATACGTACTATATATTGTGGTGATTGGATATGTATATGTATATAAAAACCAAATCCCTCATTAAATATTAAGTCTTATATGCCTTCCATTAGCGACACACATGGCAAACTTGATCGACCAAGCGTAGGTTACGCCAAAGCGTGGTGCGCCATCAATCTTGTGGAAGTGTGAAGGGTCGACATGTAGGTTCTGCCAAAGCAGGGTGCATGTTTACCGTGTCGGCTTTTGGGTTAGACTTAACTGGTGATTCTTAGAGTGTCTAAGCCCAGAGGCACGGAATGTTCATGGCAAGGTGTTGTGCATGTGCATTCATCAAGAGTTGCATATGATGCAATTGGCAAGAGTTGCCTACCCGGAAGATCTGAGTTGTGGGTGACAGCCAAAGCTGGTCCATGGCTTAGAGGATTCTAGGATCTTGACCCACTAGAAGATTGTACGCTGCAATCTTCCGAATTGATGGTGAGGGCTATCAATTTGAGTCAAAATAGTGGGAGCGGTAATTAATTAAAGGCCTAATTAACTATCGTCAAATTTTATTCAAATCAAATCAAAAAGGTTTTGACAAATGCAAATTTTCTCTTGTAGAATGCCAAAAGAATCATCTTTTAAAATGGGCAAATTAATTGAGAATAAATTCCATAACTGGTTGAGGACTGTGAGAAGTGTTCTGCACAATCCAGATATACCAGGAGCCTTAGAATCCACTCTATGTACACTTAATGCGTTGGTGAAGAAGAAAGAAGGTAAGGGAGAGAAGTGTTCTCTCGCCAAACCAATTTCTTATACATGGAGAGGATGGAAGGAACAATGGAAGAAGAAGTCGGAGATAGAGATCTCTACTTCTGGTGTATACGTGATAGAGATTAACTTTACTACTTCTTCGTCATGGGTACTTGATACCGGATGCGGATCTCACATTTGTTCAAATGTGAAGGATCTTAAGAGAAGTATGCCTTTGGGGAAAGGCAAGGTTGAACTACGTGTTGCTAATGGGGCAAGAGTTGCCGCCAGTGCCGTAGGAACCTATGAGTTAACTCTACCTAGTGGGCTAATAATAGAGTTGAAGAACTGCTATTACGTACCTGCCATAAATAGGAATATCATTTCCGTCTCTTGTTTGGACAAAGATGGATTTGAATTTCTTATTAAGAATGGAAAGTGTTCCATTTCTAAAGATGGGATCTTTTATGACAGTGCTCCTATGTCTTATGGTCTATACTTTATAGACTTGGAGAAAAGTGTATACAACGTAAACACCAAAAAGCAAAAACTCAACGACTCAAACAAAACATATCTCTGGCATTGTCGTCTAGGGCACATAAATGAGAAGTGCATTTCTAGACTCCATAAAGATGGTTATCTAGACTCTTTTGATTATGAATCAATAGAGACATGTGAATCTTGTTTGTTGGGCAAGATGACCAAGACTCCCTTTTCAGGTAAAGGTGAGAGAGCTAGTGATCTATTAGGACTCATACATACTGATGTATGTGGGCCTTTTAGAACTAATGCCAGAGGTGGGTATCAGTGCTTCATTACCTTCACTGATGACTTCAGTAGGTATGGCTATGTGTACCTAATGAAACATAAGTCAGAAATCCTTGAAAGGTTCAAGGATTTCATGAATGAAGTACAGAACCAGCTTGGTAAAAGTATTAAGGCACTTCGTTCCGATCGAGGTGGAGAATACTTGAGCTAGGAGTTTGAGGACCTTCTGTGAGCCCGTGGTATTGTATCACAGTGGACTCTGCCTGGAACACCACAGCATAATGGTGTGTCTGAAAGAAGGAATCGCACATTGTTAGATATGGTGCGATCAATGATGAGTTTTGCTGATCTTCCAATTTCTTTCTGGGGTTATGCTCTTGAAACCGCCGCGTTTACACTTAACTGTGTACCATCTAAATCGGTTCAAAAGACACCATATGAGATATGGACTGGGAAGCGTCCCAATTTGTCTTTTATGAAGATTTGGGGTTGTGGGGCTTACGTCAAGAAAATGTTTCCTGATAAGCTTGGACCCAAATCCGATAAATGTTATTTTGTTGGATATCCCAAGGAGACCAAGGGATATTACTTATACCACCCAACTGACAACAAACTATTTGTTTCCAGGGAAGCTGTGTTCCTAGAGAAGGAATTTATTTCCAAAGGAAACAGTGGGAGGAATATAGAGCTTGAAGAGGTTCAAGCCCAACAAGAGAACATTGAACCGGTAGATGTACCAGAGGAAAATGTAGATTCACAAGGTGTTGTGGAATCTCAGTCTCCTAAGGTAACACAAGGACCTCGTAGATCTAGTAGGACTCGCCTTGAACCGGAGAGGTTTGGATACCTTGTGACTCAGGAAGGTGGAGAGTTGATCATAGATGATGATCCAACTACCTACGTAGAGGCTATGGAGGGACCAGATTCTAAGAAATGGCTTGAAGCCATGAGATTCGAGATGGAATCCATGTACTCCAATAAAGTATGGACTTTGGTGGAACCACCTGAAGGGGTAAAACCCATAGGGTGCAAATGGGTCTTTAAGAAAAAGACCGACATGGATGGCAATGTGCAAACTTATAAAGGCAGATTGGTAGCAAAGGGTTTTCGACAAATTCAAGGTGTTGACTATGACGAAACCTTTTCTCCAGTTGCCATGATTAAGTCCATCAGGATCATGCTTGCTATTGCAGCCTACTATGACTATGAGATTTGACAGATGGATGTTAAAACCGCATTCCTTAACGGGAATATTCATTAGGATGTGTATATGACACAGCCTGAAGGTTTTGTAGATCCAAAGAATGCCAATAAAGTCTGTAAACTGCAAAGGTCAATCTATGGATTGAAGCAAGCATATCGGAGTTGGAATCTTCGATTTGATGAAGAAGTCAAAGTGTTTGGCTTTATTCAAAATGAAGATGAACCTTGTGTGTACAATAAGGTTAGTGGGAGCTCGACCACATTCCTCATATTGTATGTGGATGACATACTTTTGATGGGGAATGATGTCTTAGCCTTAGAGAAGGTAAAGACTTGGCTTGGGAAAACTTTCTCAATGAAGGACTTAGGAGAAGCATCCTACATTATAGGAATTAAGATCTATAGAGATAGATCTAGAAGGCTTCTCGGACTAAGTCAGAGCACATACATTGACAAGGTGCTGAAGCGGTTCAGCATGGAGAACTCAAAGAGAGGCAACGTCCCTATGCTACATGGAGTTACCGTCTCTAGAGCTCAATGTCCCCAATCTTGTGAAGAGAGGGAGCGGATGAATGGAATCTCATATGCATCAGCCATCAGATCCATCATGTACGCTATGTTGTGCACACGCCCAGATGTCTCGTATGCTCTCACCATGACGAGCAGGTACCAGTCAGATTCCGGGGATGCTCACTGGACAGCCGTGAAGAACATCATCAAGTACTTGCGAAGGACTAAGGATCAGTTTCTTGTGTACGGCGGCGAGGAAGAGCTGGTTGTAAAGGGTTACACCGATGCAAGCTTCCAAACCGATAAAGATGATTACAGATCGCAGTCAAGATTTGTGTTTTGCCTTAATAATGGATCTGTGAGCTGGAAGAGTTCCAAGCAAGAAACAGTTGCCGATTCTACTACAGAGGCCGAGTATATTGTTGCTTCGCATGTAGCAAAGGAGGCTGTGTGGATCAGGAAGTTCATTTCTGAACATGGTGTAGTTCCCAGTAGCTGTAATGCAATTGAGCTTTATTGTGACAATAATGGAGCTATTGCACAAGCTAAGGATCCCAGATCACATCAGCGGTCCAAGCACATACTGCGGCGCTTCCATCTCATACGAGAGATCGTACAGCGAGGAGATGTGAAGATTTGCAAAGTACCAACTGAAGACAACATAGCTGATCCATTGACTAAGGCCCTTTCTCAGCAGAAGCATGATGGTCATGCTAGGTCACAAGGACTGTGTTTCCTTGGTGACTGGCTCTAAGTGCAAGTGGGAGTCTGTTGGTATGTATGCCCATAGAGCAAGTCATATGATGATTGTAATGGGATACTTTGTAATTGATTTGAATAATAATAAAGGCAATTTCCAATCTATATGTTTAAACTGTTTCTGAGATGATGGTGTAACATGATAGATGTCTAAAGATCATTTTACTCAACGACGTATGCTTTTGGGTTGAGGACCTAAACGATGAGATCATACGGATGCTAAGAGTATTCTTTCTTGTTTAGTCCCTAGTCGGTTGTTATTGTGGAACTAACCATAGACATCAATAACACTAAAGACTAGATTGTGTGTTGGTTGATGACAGAATCTCATTAGTCATGATATAGTGATATCAAACCAAGCACATAGGTACTTGTTAGAGAACAAGGTATCGGACAGACCCACCGTGAGAGTGACACATGGAACCATGTCTTGGTAGTCACAGTCAGCTCTCATAGTGATGGTGGTGAGTGTGATTCTTAGACCTGAAATCGCTACACTCAACACATGTCGTTGGGTACACTTTGACATCATCAAACGCAATCCTGAAACATGGGTTGTTATAAAGGTGATGATTGGGTGGCTTTGACACATGGGGCTTTTGAGGTGTGAGTGATAGATATGGGATTTGTCCCTCCTAAGGGAGTTTGATATCCTTGGCCACTTGATGAGTAGGATTGAGAAAGGCATGTGCATGCACGTGTGAATCAATATGTGATATTGATGTCATACACATCTCACTCGGTCTACTCTGAGATCAAGGAAATGAATGAACATTGACAGGATGACTGTTCCATGCCTCGAGTTCATTCTGGATATCAGTGACAAAGGAATTATACATTCACTGTAACACCATTCACGGATTGTAGGATGAAAGTTGTTCTCCAACTTTCTACTTTCACTTGGGTAGCAATGATGTGTGACTAGGCACCGCTCTTTGCTTGTGAATTCATAAGTGTTATGGACTTTCACTGCCAACGTGAAATGGACCTGCAGGGTCACACACATAGGATTTAACTTGGAAGAGGAGTTTTGTCCACAAGCAATGTTTAGATTGATTACTAAAGGAGTTTAGTAGTTCAATTAAACACTCGATTAATCGATAGCTCAATATCATAATGTTCAAGGTGTTGGACGCATTGATTGGAGTATCGGATTGATTGAAATCGCATTGGCTGATTCAGCACAATCTGCATTCCCAACCGATCGGTTCATGTGATGAACCGGTCGGCTGAGGTTGCTGAACCGGTCGGCTCAATTGTTGAACCGATCGGCTCATGCACAAAGTGAAACGACCGGTTCAAGTGTTGAACCGATCGGTTCAACTGGTGCAATTGAACAACTGGGGAAAGTAGTTTTGGTGACAATTTTCCTTTCTTTTCAATTGCCCAATTCGATTGGGAATAACATTGGTATTCGATACCAATTGGGAAAGAAACAAGGAAAGTCAATCGGGAACCAACCTGGAACCCCAACCGATCGGTTCATGAGTGAACTGATGGGTTCAAGGGTCCCAAACGATCGGTTCAGTGGTGAACCGATCAGTTCAGGTCCCCAACCGACCGGTTCACTTGTGAACCGATCGGTTCAGGTTGCGAGATGGTTGCTTTTTGTGGAAAATCTCGAACCCTTCTACTCCTGCTTTAGTCCCATATTGTCGGGCACAGAGAACCCTGTCCCATGACCCGCCTATATATATAGGGGTATTGGGGGCTTCTCAGATTACAACTCAGTGCAAGTTGATTGCTCTGCAAAGTTATCGTTCTCTCTAGTTTTGGTAACCGAGAGAGAGCCCGAGCAAGTGCTTCCCGCAAAGGGAGGTGCAGCAAGGGAAGGACAACTGCAGTTGCAGTCGACAGCAGGAGAGTGTGTTGGCGACTAGTACGTCAACAGGAGGGTGCGACTCCTTCCACTTCCTTGTGGGACAAGGAGAGTGGAGTTCTAGGTGGTCCGTGAGGACTACTTCAGAGGCAGGAGGACACTGCCGCTCAGGAGGACAACTGTCATCCGACTGTCCGGTAGGAGGAGGAGTCTTCAGTCCCAGTGCGGCCAGGAGCTGCACAGACACCGTCCAAGACCGGAGGTGAAGACCGCGCAAGGCGCGTGGTATTGTCGCCGAGCAAGCCTTGGGACAAGGTATGATTCACAAACCATCTTTCCTATTATATAGATGTTGACGCGATTCCTTTTGTTCTGGGTTTGGGGAGAAATTTTTTTGTTTCCGCTGCTTCTCTACCTCCTCCAAAACCCAACAGGTTTGATGTTCATTCTTCCATGGCATTTGAACATGGTGATGTGACCTATATTGATCGATACACGTTTCCCTTGGTGTTTTGGTCAACACACATATGTGGTTCATGTCTTTGGCTTCCATCTAAGTTGTTTTTTTGGGTTTTTCCTTGGCTCCTTGGAGTTGTTTTGACCAAGAGATGGTTTCTACATGCTATGGTTTGTTCTGGTCGAAGTGGATTCATTTGGGGTTGATACCCTGTTGGTCTTTGTTGCGGTCAAAGTAGCTTGGTGGTCGCAACAAGTTTGGTTACCATTGGTCTCTACATCCTTTGGTGTTGTTGTGGTCGGTACCCTTAGTTGATGGGTGTGTTGCGGTTGCAATGACCCTAACCCTAATGGGTAGTCTCTATTGTACCTGAGTTTGGTTTGCATGGTCGCTACTCATTCTTGTTTTGTTGTGGTGAAAGATCATTGAGCCTAGTTCGTTGATGTGTTGCAGTCACAACACATTCCTTGATGAATGGTCGATACACACCCATGAGTGCATGGTCGTTAAACATATGTTAACCTAGTAAGATTACTACACATGTACATCAAAGTGATGTTTGATACATAGTATTGTTCATTAGGATTAGACTAATGATGTTAATAACGATGTACAACCCTAATGTGCTCTAAGATAGTGGGAGATGGTATGCCTCAGGTGTGATGATGAATATTTGTCATGGAAACCCTAATTGAATGTGTGTGTGAAACCCTAACCCTAACTCTAGGGTATACTATTTGTTGATCTTGCTTGAATTAACATGTAGTTATATTTTCTCTCTCTAACTTGTGTAAAACCGAACCTTGCAGGTGGAATGAATAACATATATTGTGAATGTTTTGGTTTGATTGATGTGACACATGGTACTAATCATGATCCTTGATAAGGCATGTGAAATAATAATGATAATATACAAGAACAATGTGATTTGGGTCTTATTACCTGGTAGAGGCTCTATGCGTAATGACATGTGATATCCTCTAGTAATGAGATGAGGGATTTCTATTCTCTAATGATGTGATAATGAAATGGCCTAGTATGATAGTGATATTAAGAGATGATGTGACAAGTCTGTGCTTCATACGTTTTATATCTTCTAGAGTTGTAACACACCCTTAATTCTCTAGAATTTTTTAAGGATTTTTATGTTATAACTTAATTATTGATAAAAGATACTCAATTTCCTTAACTAATCAAGTGAAACCCTAATATTGTAGTTGCCATGTGCCATAGATCCATCTTCAACATCAGTACTTGCTAGATGGTGAAATGGGTTCTCCCTTAGTGGAAGCTCAGAGTCGTATACTGTTGAGTATATGAACTTCATAGAATTGGTTGTAGTAATACCCTGGCAGGAGTACGGTCAAGGTTGTATCTCAAGTGATGTGATTTAGTATATGTATATGATATGAATTGAGGAGGGCTGTGGTCATACCTCGACAGGAGTGGGGCTGCGATCGTAACTCATTTTCTACTAGTGTTGTACCTATATACCAAGGCAAACTAGGTTATTTTGTAGTTCAACTTTATATGTCACTATGGCATAGGGATGGCAAAAAGTGATTATCCGCGTCCATAACAACTCACCCATACCGCTCCGTTCAATATTTTATGGTGCCGGAATCCCGCTCCATGCAAATGGGTTTACAGGATGGAAAATGACGGGCGCCCATGGTTGTTCGCATTGCATCCAACCCGTGCCCAGTAAATTACACTAGAGCCCCTGTATTTTATACATTTTACTCCAAAATGCCCAGAAATCATCAAACAGACCCTATATTTAACATATTAGCCTCGAAGAACAGATGGCTGGCCTAAGAAATTCAAAACTTACATGAAAATTACAAAATTTGCCCAGAAATCATAGCGCATACCCTCTAATGAACATATTAGCCTCAAAGAACACACGTTTGGCCTTAAAATTGTTAAACTTGGACAACAAATTGCACAAAACTCCTAAATTTTATAAACAACCAAGAAATGGATGATTTTGCACAGAAAATTATGCACGTCAAGCCATTGGCGCTTCTAGTCAACAATATTATGAACATTGCTTCTAACACCAATCCAAATTGACAAAATTACCAAATTACAAACATTGCACACGTACAGACACATCAAATACATGAAGTTTGAGGTTCAACTTTTCAGAATTTCATTGCACAATTTCAGACATCTCAAACATTCTCCAGCTTCCTTCACGTTAAGACATCTTAAACATTCTCCAGGTTCAGACAACTTAAACATTCTTTCACGTTCAGATAGATCAAACTACATGATGTTCAACATCAGACAAGTATACTATTGACGACTATAAAATGGTGGCTATAGATTGAGTACAGAAGATTTAGAGATCTATTTAAATCCAGACTTTAGTAATGGGGACCATAACTTTGCTTCAGCCTCTATATCAGATTCACATAGCCAGCCACTTCTTCCTGTATATCCCACCTAAAAGAGATCAATAAGATGAAAACACACTTGTAAATTGGAAGTATAAACCACTTATATAAAAACCAAGAAATGAAGAACAAATGCCTCTCTGTAGGACTCCTGCCTTGTGTATCAGATTATACACAAGGTCTGTACAATTGAATCAAAATATACCACCCATCTATAAGATTAACAGACTAGCAGATTAGGATCTGAATTTAGGATACAATAAAAACATATAGTTAAAGATGAACTAAGCTTCAGTAACAGAAATTTATTCTTACGATGAACGGAATGTAACTCATCAGGAAAAGCTGCAGGGACATATATATCAGCTAATAAAACATATTCATTCATCACGGAAGCATATATATCAACTAATAAAGCATATTCATTCATCACGGAAGCATATATATCAGCTAATAAAACATATTCACCTCTTATCTTTCCACAAAATTGTTAAATAATTAAGCTACCAATACATGTAGTAAATATCGTTGCTGTAATGTAATTTATATGGCGGGAAACTTGTATAGAATCTCGCCCCATTCAAGCAGCATTGTAGGTAGAAGAAGGTGGTAGAGAGGCAAAATCGCGGGCAGACCATATGAGATGAGAATACAGGCATTTCAAACAGTGCTATATATCCCGAACATGCATAGGTAAATATATCGTCAGAGCTGAAAGTCCGACTTGGGGATGGGACTGTACGATGAATCGGGGGATAGTCAATACCTGATTTGAGGCGAATACGTTACTAACAAGGACTTGGTGACGCTGCTGCAGTGGATACGAGCGAGGACACGGAAGGGGCCGAGGAGACGGGTGAGAATACCGGCGGTGTAGACGGGTCGCACTCAGCTGCAAGCCTAGCTCTTCATCTCCCGCGGGGCCGCGCCTTCAGATCTAAGTTCCACGACGGAGAGAAGACCTTCCATTACTTGATTTGAGATGAGAAGCTGATCAAGATCTGACCGGGAGCACCGCCGTGGAGCCGTAGCGGCAGGACGCGGAGGTAGGGTTTCTGGAGCTCTCTCGTGGAGACTGAGCTGAATGTGCCGCGTGAGTGTTGGGTGGTAGGCTTTAGGTCACCCGATTATATTGCAGTTAATTTGTGAAATACCCGAACAACTCCCCATTCCGTATTGGATGTACCAAGTTGGTGGGCTGGACTGGGGTGGGCCGGAGCGGGTGGTGGTAGATGCGATAGTATTGCCATCCCTACTATGGCAGACTCAGATTGACTGAGGGTATGGGAGATCATAGCAGTCCAGCTCCTCGTAGATCTTGTATGGAACTAATTTTTACTTATCAATGGTCAGTTGGAGAATGAGTGGTATGTCTCATCTCCTCAGGTCATGATAAAAGACTCACACGTGTAGTATATTTTCTTAGGTTAAACATGATTCACATTGGACGAACCTTTTCCTTATCTCTTGTACTAATTACTTGAATTATAATATGGTAAGATAAATCAACTATTATACATGTTCTTCATATTCCTTCTAATAATATAATATATTCTAATGCTCACTTATGAATGCTTGAATTGCTTAAACAGTGTTAACTGCTTTTCTCATATCATTTACTTGAAACTTCTTATATTGAACATAATGCTATCTTGATTCTTTAATCTACATGTACTTATAATAGATGTTGGAGGAAAGTTATATTTCTCACTTGGACAATGGTCTCACTACATAGGTTTCCACATCTATTGGGTGGTCGTGTACGACAAGGTAGAGATCTTGCAAATGAGTTTGAGTAGCAAAAGGAGCAGTAGTTGTTAAAGGTTGTATATGATGCTAGTGTTTCATAGTAGAGTCCTATGTGTCGTCCCTACACTATCAGGTCCTTGGGGATATTTTTGGTCATTTTTTACATCAATAAGAGTTTTTGGCAGTATGCCATGATTGTACAGATATGGCATGTATATGTGAACATAATGTTATGTGTAATAGATTGTGGCATGATGGCCACTGAACAGTGATGTGTACATCTTTGGAACATGCTACGTAATGCAGGTGGCAATGTTTATGGACTTAGATGTGATATGTTTCAGTTTGAGATATTGTGATGTGATCAGGTTTAATTTACTGTGTTTTCTGACAATCTGGTTGATTAATTTTAATTTTGCACTAATATCATTTTTGTGTGACAAGTGTGTCACAACCTAGGTTGATATATTTTCATTACATTATCATAGTTCCATCATAAATCCCCTTGAATGAAGTAAATTGTAAAGACCCTGATCCCTTCGTTTTGGGCTTACCCTGATCATTCTCCTATACCTTGTGTTTAGATGCTTGCTAATCACCTGAAGTTGTGATTAGGGTTTTTTTGTGCTTTGTTGAGAGGCAGAGGTGCAACTTGCAAATTATCCAAGTATTAGGGTTGGTATGAAAGTTTGTCACCTTGAGAGATGACTCTCTCTCTCTCCTTACATCCTCTAAGAGTTGAGAGGATGGGTTGGGATCGTTGCTTGAGTAGCTTTGGGCCTTGTTGAACCTTGTTGGGCTTTTGTTTTTCCTTGTTGAGGCTTGGTATCGGGCATGACCTTGGTGTAACGACCAAGGTGGTATGTTGTGTTGGACAAGGAGGCTGTATCGGCCAAGGTGAGTAAGGTTGCCATCTTGGGTGATATACATCCACCTCCTAGCCTCGTTTGTGTCACCATCTCTAGACAAGTGGCAGCTGCTTTGCTAAGTGAGTGGCAACTCATGGACGTGGGTTTTTGGGGTGCTATCATGTGGCACACTCCTTGGACAAGTGTGCTAGGAGCGGGTGCCACCTTGCCTTGCTTTCCCTCTTCACCCCTTAGTATATAAATGAACCCCTCCTTTGCTTGCTTGGCTCTTTGGTTCCTTTAGCTGCTTTCCTTTTCTTTGGTGGTCGAGCTAGGTGAAGTAATAGGTAAGAGGTGTCTGATATAGCTGGTGTGTTGGGTGACACACCTTGCTCTTGTGGTAGGTATCTATCCCTTTCCATAGCACCTTCTTCCTTTCTTATTCTTCTTCTTCTTCCATATTCTTCTTCGGCCATGGTGGTTACAAGTTGCTCTTCTTTGTGTTGGCCGAAGGTGTTGCCTTGAAGCTTGGAACTTGGAGCTTTAGAGCTTGAGGTGGGTTACATAACTCCTAACCCTAGTTGTACTACTTATTTTCCATGTACATGCTATATGTTATCTTGATCGGCCATGTCATCTTCTAGCTACATTTCTTGCTTTAACAGTTATGAGATTGCTTTAGATGTACTCTAGACTTAGTGGATATGGTTATCTTGGGTTTCCTTGAGTTGATCGAACCATGGATGGGGAGTTCCTTGGGAAAAAACCCTCTCTCACTTAGTTGTTGAGAGGTGAGCTTAGGGTCTCCTAATCCAATGGTGAGTTGAGCTTTGGTTGGTTGGCCGGTATGATATGATGGACCTCCTTGTTGTTCGATAGGTGATGGAAGTTGTGAAATAGCCCTCTCTCACTTAATTGTCTTGAGAGGTGAGCTAACTCTCTTGAGCTTTTAGGGCTTCTTAGTGGAAGTCTTGAGGATGAAGATGACCAACCCGTTATGGCTTTGAACCTTTGCACGCTACCCCTATGTTGAGATTTCCCTGATATCCCTCTTCTAGGGTTGAGTCTTAGGTGATATGCTAGGTGAACACCTTGTTGACCTTTTGACTGATGTGGACCTTTACCCCAGATGGTGTTGTTGGGCATTATGCCTTTGGCTGATATGATGCTTGATACATATCCCTTCTTGAGTGCCTTGGGCGACATGGTTAGGACATGCCTTGTCGGTTGAGTAACACCCCTCCTTCCTTAAGCTGTGATGCGAGCTCCAATCCCTTGTCCGACATGGTGCTTCCTGATATGGACTCTTGGTTGACGTAACCCTGGATGGGCGATATAGTGGTTGGTTCCCTTGACCGTTATGAGTGTGGTAGGAAGACATTGTATTGGGCGTTATGGTTTGTACCTTGCACGACACTCCCCTAGTTTTGCCGCCCGACATGGTGCCCTAGTGGCTACGTTGCCTGGAGCAAGATGCAGCTTGGGTGTTAGGGTTTGACCTTGGGTGATATGGATGTGGGAGACATGGTCTTGATGGTTGCCCGGTATGGAAACCCTAAACCTAGCTTAGGCGATAGCGGACTTGGACGATAGGGTTGTTGTGATGCTCGATATCCTCTTTGTGCATATACCGCCCGTTACACCTGCACCTGGTTGCGTAATACACTCTTGGTCCATGGATGCACGATACAACCATGGTTCCTAGTTGCTCGATATCCCCTTGTGCAAAGGTGCATGTCATGCTGGTGACTGATAATGTTGGGTGAGGGATATGACCCTACCCGATATCCCTTTGGGCGAGGGATAGCACTACCCGCCACACCTTTAGTGAGGGTAGGAAATACCTTTGGTGAAGGATGCGCTTAGCCTAGAAACCCTAGACGAGTTGTTATCTTGTAACCACGCCTTTTGTTGATGATGGGATATGGAAGATAGGTTGTGACCGGTGACATGTTTACTACCTAAGGTTGGTGATAAGTAAGATATTAAGATAATGGTTATGTTCATGAGATATAGGTCATAGTGGATGCTCACAATTTGATAACATTAATACTAAATGTTTGACATACCATCTACAACTTATTGCTTTATATGATCATAATAATGGATGTTGTTCCAATCATATGGAACCGAAATTTGAATGGCATGATAATAATAATATGTTCTCTAAGATCTATGATTGGTGATCAAGTATCTCTCTTGATATACATACTAACCGTGCATGTATATAAAATGAATTCATAGCCAGGTAAGAGCTATGAGGTGTATGTATTTGAATAACATTGAATATGGATGAACTTGTTGATAAGATAACATGTATCACCAGTATGATGAGAAAGGTCTGGTGACTTGATAAAGGATGAGTGCCTAGTTGAGGTGTTATCCTCTGATGCTGAGATGAGGGATTGCTATCCCAGTATGATGATGATGCCTTGAGAGGCAGTGGCATTCTGTGATGAGGGATTGAGATTTCATTATAGTGTGATAATGACAATAACAATGTGACACAGTGTTGTTTATGTTTTATAACCTGGTTACCTCAACAATTCATCTAAAATATACTAATTATTTAATGTGGAATATTTCATTTAGTTTTACCCTGGCCATAGATCCATCATCGTTAGTAGTTGGTGATGGTGAAATAGGTTTGTCCTGCGGGATTACCTAGAGCGCATATTGTTGAATATGCAAGGTTTCTCCTAGTCGGAAGTAGGAGGTTTAGAGTGCAATTATGGTTGTAGACTTAATATGTGTATAAAAGCATGGTGAACAGGCCCATGGCTCAGTGGGATAGAGCATGAATGTGTTCATGGATCAGAGAGTACGGTGAACTGGCCCATGACTCAAATATACTAGCGACGTGACCTGTACCAAGGCAGGCTAGATTAAAGGGTAGACTGTGTGAGCTAGCCCTATGGCTGAGGCCACTCAAGCAATAGATTGGGTCCTTCTTTGGTTATCGTGCACTGACCACGAACAGGTGAGGTCATCGAGTTTGACTCTTCTATTGACCTTGTATGGCATTGGTTTTGGGCTTCACAACCGAAGGTTGGATTTGAGTAGTACGGCTCACTTCCTCAGGGCATAATAAATTATAATCTAGCCGAATAGTATATACTGCTTAGGGAAAAATATAGAACATTGGTTGAAGCCTTGCCTGTATAGTTTCTCTAGTTATATCTTGCAGTTATTTGTACGTTCCTCATATCTTGTGATAAGTTCCTATAAAGATTATCTTGTCAATCATGTTCCATAAACAATATCTGGTTATATGCCCCTTGGATATCTTGGTAAGATTGTTAATAAAGTTAGTTCTGCTCAGTATGCTGCTCATCTACTCTGCTTACTTTGGTTATCTACTTAAGCTTTTCTGAAGTTTCATAGTATCAGTGGGGAGTTATGTTTCTCATTGGGACTGTGTGTTTCACCCCACTAGTTTACAACCTTTTTAGGTGATCATGCTAGATGTGGTGAAGGTCATGAGGTTGCGGCCAAGAAGCAAGAAGAATAGTAGGAGGCAAGAGATGGACATGTTGTGTTTTGGTTGTTTTGTAGTAGAGTCCTAGAGTCATCCCTGTACTCTCAGGTCCTTGGAGGTGTTCTGAAAACATTTTACGATGTATAGTTGTTGTAGCTTTTTGTATCCTGATGTTGGCCTGATGTGGCATGTTCTATTATGTATAAATAGGTGGTGAACTCTTTGTGCTCACGAGAAAGCTGGTTCCAACAAGATGTGGACATATATCAAGGTTATGTATATTTATATAACATGTTTTCTTACATGATGGGGATAGGAATGTAATGATTTGTTATCTGCTTTTTGCAATCAATTTTAATTAACCCATTTTGGGTAATATGTGGTTTATGGTGGCTCCGCGCATTTTCACATGGCATCTCATTGTCTTGGTGATGGCGGGTGTCACAATTAGTTTGGTATCATAGCTCTAGGTTCACTGAGTCTATAGGGATCTAGGACTAGGCTTGTGTCTGTTCTTGTGAGTTTTCTAGATTTTCTTACCATAACCTTCTGCCTTCAGCAGAAGATAAAGCTTAAAGATGTCTGGAAATCATGAAGAACATGATGTCGAGAGTAGTGATGTTGCATCTGTTGATGAAGCACGAGTGTAGGCACATGAAGATCGGGTGCTTGAGGTCCCCCAACTTGACCCAACCACTCTTGAAAACCCTGCCTATCAGCATCTTATGGGGCAGTTAATGGCTACAATGAATCTCATGGTGGAAAGATTGCTAGTGCCTCTGCCAAGAGCACATGCTCCCCATAATGAATCATCGAGTATTGGGAAGACCTTCGAGCGGCTTCGCCGAGTTGGAGCTTCAGATTATGCTGGAACGACTGATCCAGCGGATGTAGATCTATGGCTGACAGGTCTTGAGAAGACCTTCCAGATCCTCAACATCCCTGAAGTAGATAAAGTCAAGCACGCCGTCTACCTTTTAAAGGGTAGTGTTGGCCACTGGTGGGCCATTGAGGAGGAGAAGTAGCCTGGTCAGATGATCGGTTGGGACGTATTCGACGGGAGTTCATGAGTCGATACTTCCCGAAGACCTATCTGGATGAGAAGATCAACAAGTTTGAGCATCTGCACCAAGGATCGATGAGCATCACCGAGTATGAAGCCACATTTATGGACCTGCTGAGGTTTTGTCCTCACATGGCGGTGACAGATGATGAGATAATCAGGTGGTTTGAGAAGGGTTTGAGTGCCGAGCTGACGACACCTGCTGCTACTTTGGAGAACCGGGAGCGGTTTACCATCTTTGTGGAGTCTGTCTAAATGATAGAATGGTCAGTCAAGGAGAAGAGAGAGTCCATGACCAAGAAAAAGCATGCTCAGTTCCAGAGGCAAAGGTTTGATGGCTTCAGGAAGCCAAGGTTTTCGGCACCATCTGCGATGCAAAGTTCTAATGCACCGCCACATTGGTCTCCGAGTAAAGGAAGAGGGCATGGATTTTCACCATCTAGAGCCCACAATACAACTCTAGTAGCAGTGACAGGGCCATCTAAGCCACAGTTTGAAGACATGTCATGCTATCACTGTGGACAGACCAGAGATTTGAAGTCAAATTGCCTAAGGAGAGATGTTGAAGTGACATAGCAACTGAGGCAGAATCAACAAGGACCAGATAGACAACAGTCCAGTGGTAACATAGGGCGAGGATGCAGTCAAGCATCATAAGCAGGAGTTGACACGGGTGCTACACACTCTTTTATCGCACGTAGTATGCTTGATAGCTGTCTTTTACCTATTAGTTGTAAGAAAGATAGCTTGTTGTTAGAAACCCCTCTTGATGGTTCATCTATGCTTCGAGAGGTGTGTCCAACTTGTGTTCTATCCTTTTCAGGACACCGCATACAAGTGGATCTTATACCACTTGATATGCATGGATTCGATGTGATCCTTGGGATGGATACCCTGGAGAAGTATAAGGTTGTGTTTGACTGTGGTTCCAAGCAAGCAGTGTTTGTTGATGGTGGTGTGAAGTGGGCCTTCCAAGGAGATAGGAAGATCCTCCTGATGTGTTTAGTGTCAGCAATGGTGGCAGAGAAGTTACTACGGCAAGGATGTAAGGCGTTCTTAGCTCATATTGTGGATACCAAGGCAAAGGGTCCTAGCCTTGAGGATGTGCCTATTGTCAGAGAGTTTGCAGATGTGTTTTCATATGAGTTTCCTGGTGTTCCCCCACCTCGAGAGATTGACTTTGAGATCAATATATTGCCATGGACACAACCAGTTTCTTAGACACCGTACAGGATGGCTCCAACTGAGATGCTCGAGCTGAAGAAGTAGTTACAAGAGTTGTTGGATAAAGGTTTTATTAGACCAAGCACATCGTTGTGGGGTGCTCCAGTCCTATTCGTAAAGAAGAAGGATGGGTCGATGCGTCTGTTCATAGATTACCGACAATTAAACAAAGTTATGATCAAGAACAAGTACCCTTTACTGAGGATAGATGATCTGTTTGATCAGTTACGTGGTGCTACCGTGTTCTCAAAGATCGATCTATGGTATGGATATCATCAGTTGAGGATCAAGGATGAGGACATACCAAAGTCAGCTTTTAGGATGAGGTATGGTCACTTTGAGTTCGTGGTTATTCTATTTGGGCTAACCAATGCGCCTGCTGCTTTTATGGACCTGATGAACAAAGTGTTCCATCTGTATCTAGATCAATTTGTTGTGGTTTTTATAGATGACATCTTGATCTACAGTCGAGACAGTCAAGAGCATGAATGACATCTTCGACAAGCATTGACTCTCCTTCGCCAACACGAGTTGTATGCCAAGTTTAATAAGTGTGAGTTCTGGTTGAAGGAAGTGACTTTCTTGGGTCATGTGATATCTACAGAAGGAGTCAGAGTGGACCCCAAGAAGGTGGAGTCAGTTGTAGACTAAGAGCAACCGAAGACGCTGACAGAAGTTCGTAGTTTTCTGGGTTTAGAAGGATACCACCGGAGGTTTATAAGAAACTTCAGTTTGATCGCATTGCCACTGATAAAATTGACCAGGAAGGATGTACCTTTTATTTGGGATGATCTTTGCCAACAAGTTTTCCAAAGTTTGAAGGAGAAGCTGACTAGTGCTCTAGTGTTGGTGCTGCCAGAGCCTAGGAAAGGCTATGTTGTTTTTTGTGATGCTTCCAAGAAAGGCCTAGGATGTGTGCCGATGTAGGAAGATCAGGTGGTTTCTTTTGCTTCACGACAACTTAAGTAACATGAGGAGAGCTATCTGACACATGATTTGGAGCTAGCAGTGGTGGTCCATGCGTTAAAGATTTAGAGACACTATCTTTATGGGGAAGTGTGTCAGATCTTTACAGATCATAAGAACTTGAAGTATATCTTCTTGCTTAGTGAGATGAACATGCGACAACATTGTTGGATGGAGATGATCAGTGATTATGATTGAACCATTGAGTATCATCCTGGTAAGGCGAACGTCGTAGCTGATGTGCTTAGCAGGAAGTCTTCTTCTCTTCCTACGAAGAAGGCACAGTTGAGTTCCTTGGTATGCCATAGGCGGGACATGTTCGTCTCTTTACGGCTGATGAATGTAGAGTTGAAAGTCTCCTTATTGGCAGGATTGTTGGCACAAATGCAAGTAAAACCTACATTGAGGCAGTAGATCAGAGAAGCACAGCAGGCAGACACTACAGTTTAGTTGATCAGGACAATGTTTGGCAACAAGAAGCATGATGGCTTCCATGAGTCTGAGGATGGACTAGTTTGTTATCGTAACAATATGGTGGTCCCAAATGTTGCCGATTTGAGGAAGTTAGTGCTTGAGGAAGCACACACGTCAATGTATGTTATGCATCCAGGTGTCACCAAGATGTATCATAATCTAAAGGACCTATATTGGTGGCATGGCTTGAAGAGAGACGTAGCTGAGTTTGTGTCTAGGTGTGCGGTATGCCAATAGGTTAAGGATGAGTATCATAAGCCGGCAGGTACGTTGCAACCCATGCCAATACCACAGTGGAAATGGGATCATATAATCATGGATTTCGTAGTTGGTCTACCAAGAATAGCTAGAAATCATGATTCCATTTGGGTGATAGTGGATAGGCAGACTAAGTCTTCTCATTTCGTACCGATGAAGACAACGTATACAACAGAAAAGCTTGCTCAGGTGTATGTGGATGAGATTGTGCGTTTGCATGGTGTGCCCACAATGATAGTCTCCGACTGAGGTCCCCAGTTCACGAGTCATTTTTGGGAATAGTTGCACAAAGTGTTGGGAATGTAGTTGAGGTTCAATACCGCTTTCCACCCACAGACAGATGGACAGTCTGAAAGGACTATTCAGACTTTGGAAGATCTTCTCCGAGCTTGTGTTTTGCAGTTCCTAGGCAGTTGGGATGTGCATCTCAGTTTGATAGAGTTTGCCTACAACAATAGTTACCAACGGAGTATTGACATGGCACCTTAGGAGGCTTTATATTGAAGGAAGTGCAGATCTCCTCTATGTTGGTATGAGTCTGGTGAGTATCAGCTTTTGGGTCCTGAGTTAATGCAGCAGACAATAGATAAGATCAAAGTGATACAACAATAGTTGAAAGAGGATCTGGACAGACAGAAGTCATATACAAATAATCACTGACAACCTCGAGAGTTCTAGATGGGAGACAAGGTGTATCTCAAGGTCTCACCATGGAAAGGCGTGTTGAGGTTTGGCCGGAAAGGCAAGCTGGCACCCAGATATATGGGGCCATATCTAGTAATAGCACGTGTTGGCAAGGTAGCTTACAAGTTCGAACTACCACTAGAGTTGCATAGGTTACATCTGGTGCTCCATGTCAGTCTGCTGAAGAAAAGTCATCCAGACAACGAAACAATGATGTAGCCGGTCGAGGTTGAGCTTGATGAAGATGTGACCTACGAGGAAGGTCCAGTGATGATTCTTGACATAAGAGTGAAGAAGTTGAAAAGAAATGACTTGGTGTTGGTGAAGGTTCTTTGGCATCACCGTGGCATTGAGGAAGCCACGTGGGAGCTTGAGGAAGAGATGAGGAGGAAGTATCCCTCGCTTTTCTCTTTGTATTTCGGGGGCAAAATCCCTTGGTAGAGGTTTATGATTTGTAAGGACCCTGACCTTCATTTTGGGCTTACCCTATTTATTTTTCCTAAACCTTGTGTTTAGATTCTTTCTAATCACCTGAAGTTGTGACTAGGGTTTGTTTGTGCTTTGTTGAGAGGCGGAGGTGCAACATGCAAATTACCCAAGTTTTAGGGTTGGTATGCAAGTTTGTCACCTTGAGAGATGACACTCCCTCTCTCCTTGCATCCTCTAAGAGTTGAGAGGATCGCTTGTGCTTGTTGCTTGAGTAGCTTTGGGCCTTGTTGATCCTTACTGGGCTTTGTTTTGCCTTGTTGAGGCTTGGTATCGGGTAGGACCTTGGTGTATCAGCCAAGGTGGTGTGTTGTGTCGGGCAAGGGGGTTGTATCGGCCAAGGTGAGTGGGGTTGCCATCTTGGGAAACGCACATCCTTCTCCTAGCCTTGTTTGTGTCACCATCTCTGGACAAGTGGCAGCTACTTTGCTAAGTGAGTGGCAACTCATGGACGTGGGTTTTTGGGGTGCTAGCGTGTGGCACACTCCTTGGACAAGTGTGCTAGGAGCGGGTGCCACCTTGCCTTGCTTTCCCTCTTCACCCCTTAGTATATAAACAAACCCCTCCTTTTCTTGCTTGGCTCTTTGGTTCCTTTAGCTGCTTCCCTTTTCTTTGGTGGCCGAGCTTGGAGAAGTAAGAGGCAAGAGGTGGCCGATATAGCCGGTGTGTTGGGCGACACACCTTGCTCTTGTGGTAGGTATCTCTCCCTTTACTTGGCACCTTCTTCCTTTCTTCTTCTTCTTCTTCTTTATTCTTCATCGGACATGGTGGTTACAAGTTTCTCTTCTTTGTGTTGGCCCAAGGTGGTGCCTTGGAGCTTGGAGCTTGGTGCTAGGAGCTTGGAGCTTTATAGCTTGAGGTGGGATACATAACTCCTAACCCTAGCTATACTACTTCTTTTCCATGTACATGTTATATGTTATCTTGATCGACCATGTCATCTTCTAGCTACATTTCTTGCTTTAATGGTTATGAGGTTGCTTTACATGTACACTTGATTTTGTGGAGATGGTTATCTTGGGTTGCCTTGGGTTGGCTGAACCATGGATGGGGAGTTCCTTGGTCAAAACCCCTCTCTCACTTAGTTGTTGAGAAGTGAGCTTAGGGTCTCCTAATCCAATGGTGAGTTGAGATTTGGTTGGTTGTCCGATATGATATGATAGACCTCCTTGTTGTTTGATAGGTGATGGAATCTGTGAAATAACCCTCTCTCACTTAATTGTCTTGAGAGGCGAGCTAACTCTCTTGAGCTTTTAGGGATTCTTAGTGGCAGTCTTTAGGATGAAGATGACCGGCCCGTTATGGCTTTGAACCTTTGCACGATACCCCTATGTTGAGCTTTCCTTGATATCCCTCTTCTAGGGTTGAGTCTTGGGCGATATGCTAGGTGAACACCTTGTTGACCTTTCTGACTGATGAGGACCTTTACCCTAGATGGTGTTGTTGGGCATTATGCCTTTGGCTGATATGATGCTTGATACATATCCCTTCTTGAGTGTCTTGGGCGACATGGTTAGGCCATGCCTTGTCAGTTGAGTAACACCCCTCCTTCCTTGAGCTTTGAGGCGAGCTCCAATCCCTTGTCTGACATGGTGCTTCCCGATATGGACTCTTGGTTGACGTAACCCTGTATGTGTGATATAGTGGCTGGTTCCCTTGACCGATATGAGTGTGGTAGCCAGACCTTGTGTTGGGCGTTATGGTTTTTACCTTGCACGACACTCCCCTAGTTTTGCCGCCCGACATGGTGCCCTAGTTGCTATGTTGCCAGGAGCAAGATGCAACTTGGGCGTTAGGGTTTGACCTTGGGTGTTATGGCTGTGGGCGACATGGTCTTGATGGTTGCTCGATATGGAAACCCTAAACCTAGCTTAGGCGATAGTGGTCTTGGCCGATAGGGTTGTTGTGATGCCCAATATCCTCTTTGTGCATATGTTGCCCATTACACCTGCACCTGGTTGCATGATACACTCTTGGTCCATGGCTGCACGATACAACCATGGTTCCTAGTTGCTCGATATCCCCTTGTGTAAATGTGCATGTCATGCTGGTGACCGATAATGTTGGGTGAGGGATATGATCCTGCCCGATATCCATTTGGGGGAGGGATAGCACTACCCGCCACACCTTTAGTGAGGGTAGGCAATACCTTTGGTGAAGGATGCACTTAGCCTAGAAACCCTAGACGAGTTGTTATCTTGTAACCACACCTTTTGTTGATGATGGGATATGGAAGATAAGTTGTGACCAGTGACATGTTTACTACCTACGGTTGGTGATAAGTAAGATATTAAGATAATGGTTATGTTCACAAGATATAGTGCATAGTGGATGCTCACGGTTTGATATCATTAATACTAAATGTTTGACATACCAACTACAACTTATTGCTTCATATGATCATAATAATGGATGTTGTTCTAATTATATGCAACCTAGATCTGAATGGCATGATAATAATAATATGTTCTCTAAGATCTATGATTGGTGATCAAGTATCTCTCTTGATATACATACTAACCGTGCAGGTATATCAAATGAATTCATAGCCAGGTAAGAGATATGAGTTGTATGTATTTGAATAACATTGAATACTGATGAAAATTTTTGTTGATAAGATAACATGTATCACCAGTATGATGAGAAAGGTCTGGTGACCTGATAAAGGCTGAGTGCCTAGTTGAGTTGTTATCCTCAGATGCTGAGATGAGGGATTGCTATCCTAGGATGATGATGATGCCTTGAGAGGTAGTGGCATTCTATGATGAGGGATTGATATCCCATGATAGTGTGGTAATGATAGTAACAATGTGACACAGTGTTGTTTATGTTTTATAACCTAGTTGCCTCAACAATTCACCTAAAATACACTAATTAATTATAGTGGAACATTTCATGTAGTTTTTCCCTGGCCATAGATCCATCATCGTCAGTAGCTGGTGATGGTGAAACAGGTTTATCCTGTGAGATTACCTGGAGCTCATATTGTTGAATATGAGGGGTTTCTCCTAGCCGAAAGATTTAGAGTGCAACTACAGTTGTAGACTCAAAATGTGTATAAGAGCTTAGTGAACAGGCCCATGGCTTAGTGGGATAGAGCATGAATGCGTTCATGGCTAAGGGAGTACAATGAACTGGCATGTGGCTCAAATATACTAGCGCCATGACCTATACCAAGGCGGTATAAATTAAAGGGTATACTGTGTGAGCTAACCCTATGGCTGAGGCCACTCAAGCAAGAGACTACGGTCCTACTTTGGTTATCATGCACTGAGCACGAAGAGGTGAGGTCGTGGAGTTTGGCTCTTCCATTGATCTTGTATGGCATCGGTTTAGGGCTTCACAGTCGAAGGTTGGATTTGAGCGGTACGACTCACTTCCTCAGGGCATAATAAATTATAATCCAGCCGAATAGTATATACTACTTAGGGTAAAACTCGGAACATTGGTTGAAGCCTTGCCTGTATAGATTCTCTAGTTATATATTGCAATTACTTGTACGTTGCTCATATCTTGTGATAAGTTCCTATAAAGCTTATCTTGTCAATCATGTTCCATAAAGAATATCTAGTTATATTCCCCTTGGATATCTTGGTAAGATTGTTAATAAAGTTAGTTCTGCTCAGTATGCTACTCATTTACTCTTCTTACTTTGGTTATCTGCTTAAGGTTTTCGGAAGTTTTATAGTGTCAGCGGGGAGTTATGTTTCTCGCTGGGACTGTGTGTCTCACCCCACTGGTTTACAACCTTTTTAGGTGATCGTACTAGATGTGGTGGTGGTCGTGAGGTTGCGGCCGAGCAGCAAAAAGAATAGTAGGACACAAGAGATGGACATGCTGCTATTTTTGTTGTTTTGTAGTAGAATCCCAGAGTCATCCCTGTACTCTCAGGTCCTTGGAGGTGTTTTGACGATGTTTCATGATGTATAACTATTGTAGCATTTGTGTATCATGTTGTTGGCCTGATGTGGCTTGTTCTGTTATGTATAAGCAGGTGGTGAACTCTTTATGCTCACGAGATAGTTGGTTCCTACAAGCTGTGGACATATATCAAGGTTATGTATATTTATATAACATGTTTCCTTGCAGGATAGGGATCAGAATGTAATGGTTTCTTTGTTATCTACTTTCCGCAATAGGTTTTAATTAACTCGTGTTTTTGGGTAGTATGTGGTTTATGGTGGTTCTGTGCATTTTCGCGTGGCGTCTTGTTGTCTTGGTGATGGCGGGATGTCACATAAATTTTTGTGTGACATAACTTCATAAAATTGTCAATGCTAGAACCTATCTTGTCACTTAAGACCTGAAGTAATAATACTTTTTGGAAATTATAGTAAGTCATATGGGAAGGAATGAGAACATATGCAACACGTCTCTTAATGATCATCTTAGCATCTTCTGAAAATGTCATTATTTTTCAAGATACATGATATGTCTGATTTGAATTTTAGACAATTCCTATGTGATAAATTCTAACCTATGAGATGCACTTGTTTAGCCTCTTCTAACTTTATTATTTTCATTATATTACCCCAACATCCACCAAAAATTATAAAAATCCAATATTGTGTTGAATACTATGCTCGTAGTGGGACCCTCTTCCTCACTCTCTCTGCTTCTACCATACCCCCTCTTACATAATAGGGGCGTACCACCAACAAAGAAAAT
This sequence comes from Alisma plantago-aquatica, assembly GCA_963693085.1. Classification (NCBI taxonomy): domain Eukaryota; kingdom Viridiplantae; phylum Streptophyta; class Magnoliopsida; order Alismatales; family Alismataceae; genus Alisma; species Alisma plantago-aquatica. Next base: position 413,486,837 of record OY856415.1, on the reverse strand, counting down.
ATCCCATTGAACACAAGAAAAGGAAATGAGTGTGATAAATGTAATTGTAACAAAAAAATCAATCTGGACTCGAGTAGAGTAGAGATTCATAAATTTGTCCTTATAAACCTTCATTCTCTAGTCTTTCCACCCATGGGATACAAAACACCCCAAATGCATCTTTTTACAGGAGAACACTATTCTTGTGTTAAATATAAAAGGAATAAATAGAATTTTTTGAAGATCAATGATAATACATGTATTGCACCATGGTTTTTGACACAAGAGAATGAATGTAAAGCGAATTTAGGATATAGGATATGGAAATTTGTGTTCTTGATATCATGCAGTAAGGGTTTCTTGTCCATATTTGATGTTAGAGAGAAAAACTGATATTGAGAGAGAGGATGATGGGCTAGTAGTATTATTTAAAAGACTATTTGTGGTTATGTATTACATAAGGTCTAGAAACATTTAAGTTTAGGGTTATCTAATGAATGCATAGTCATCCTAGATTTATTTCATGTTTTATATTAGATTCATTTGTGTTGCATTACTTATTTCCCCATTTTTAGCATGAATTAGTCTATTTTGATATTATTCTCAATTTTTAGCTTTTTAATGGAAATTCTTACTCTTTTGTCAGGAAATCACCTATTAGGACCAAGAGAGGAACTATGACTCACTCCCTGATCCAGCCACTAAGTTCAGAAGCAATTGGAATCTCAGATAACAAAATAACATTACCTTGAGAGGACATTCTGGCAACTGGTGTTTCTATTTAACTGAATGGCCAACTAGCATGAAGAAGAATCCATTGATGAGGTCATTCGATGGACCGACTAGGTGGGTCAGTCATTCCTCTTAATAAAAAAGTCAAATTAAAGATCAGAAAGTTACTGATCCCTTCACATCGTGAGTTGGTTGACCTATCGCGTGAGTTTTCCAACACACCAGTGGCATCTCAACCTTAAGACAAGTGCACTCTACCAATTGTGAAACTCTGTGAATCGGTTGAAAATTACCCATAGATTCTTATCAATATCCAGTTGAAACACTCATGCAAAAAGTCATTTGTTTGACATTCTTGTACGTGATATCATTAAAGGACTAATTTTCCCAACCTATGCGACAAGGTCAGTCAATTGGAAACCCAACTGTGCAACCACTTAAGAGTGGTCCGACCGACTAGCAAGAACAATCATTCTACTCATGTGATAGATGAAAATACATAACAAGCATTGTTGAATCATTGAACTTATGATTATGGGTCTATGACACCCACATATATTAGAAAAAGAAACCTAATTGTAGGGGTCTAGAACTCCCTATTCTAATTTTATTTTGGAGAAAGGAGCAGAGGAGACTTGAGGAATGATGCCCCCTTCATGCAGATTTCTGAACTTGCTATTGTTGAAGCTAAGATTTTTTGTCAGAGACCACTGGATGCATATTTCTCCATCTTTTGTGACATGCTTTCTCTTCCATTCATTGTATCTATGTTATTTCCATGGACATGAGCAAGTAGTTCCCTCTCTAGGGAACCAGGTATAGCCCCATCATAAATATTTCAATTTTTTTAACTTGCAAATTGAGGATTATAGATTGGGTTCCTATTATTTTATGCTTTTTGTTTGACATGATCAACCAATATACATGTTTAATAAAATACTAGATGTAAAGATCATAAAATATTTGAGTAAGTATGCTTTGGATGTGATGAACCATGGATTAGATTGCAAAATAGGTTCTCTAGAATGATTAGTTGATGATCCATAGGTAACAATACCTCAAGTCCATAGGGAAATCTATCCTTGTGGGATTCATATGCCAGAAGGTTGTGAAATCACATGGTCCTAATCTAGTTAGTTGTAATTGAAGTTTGTAGTAATTAGATTGGTTAACTAGGCAGAGATGGTGAAATATATAATGCCTTGGTGTCATTTAGTCTTTATCTAATCATCTTTTTATTTTCTTTGAATTTTCTTCCAATAAGTTTCATTCAATCAATCGAACAACTATTATCTAGATATTGATCCCAATTGTTTGGATTTAATAACAATTTATTATCAATGTTATCTCTTGGGTTTGACCCTATAGCTATAATGCAATAAAAATCCTCTTCTTGTGGGTGAGTTACATTAAAGTAAAGAATAGGATCAACTTGCAATTTATTACCTTGTGATAACTTTTTGTGGGGTAAAGGTTGTGGTCATAACCCATACCGAATGATAAATACTTAGTTACCTTGTGATTATAGAATGGATAGACCTTGAATGTCCATTCCAAATCACTACATTGCAGATTTTAGAAGTTTTCTTGATGAGTTTATTAGATTTGCAATGGAACATCAGAGAAAGCATAAAGATAGGAACTATTTCTCCTGTAGGGATTGCAATAAAAACTCGAAAGTTGACATTGCTAAGTAAATCAAAAGTTATTTCATGTACATGGGATCATAGAAGACGATATATAATGGTACAAGCATGGACAAATTCCTACTATGAGATTAGTGAATGGCGATAGTGGTGATTGTGTGGAAGAAAAAATGGGCAACAATGTTGATTTCAACAAACCCATTCTTAATGACATGGCTGGTGCAACACCAGATAGTTGTGGGGTAAATCTTATTAACACACCATTCTTTATGAGATATATTTTACATGATGTTGAGAAACCATTATAATTAGGTACTACTAAGATTACAAGGGTTGAGTGGTGTGTTAAAATTGTACACCCTAAATGCTAACAATAGGTTAACCGATGAATTTTTTACCTCTGGGTTTGTTGAAAGAATTTTTTTGGAAGACAACAAGCTTCCCATCTTGTCTTACAAAACAAAGAAAATGTTGTGCTGTTGGGAGTGGAAGTTAAGAAGAAACATTCATGCATGCATGATTGTGTTATTTAGAAAGGACTATATCAATTTGTTATATTGTCCAAAATGTGGGGCATAAGGTACAAAATGATGACTTCAGATACGACCAAGACTAGTTCTCCTGCCAAGATGATGTTGTATCTACCTTTAATACCACAATTTCATTGCTTCTTTGCTGATTTGTTATATGTGCATAATTTAGATTAGCATGTAGAGGTAAAGACAAAAAACAATGGGTCCTACAACGTATTTATGATTCCCCATTGTGAAAGAAAATTGATGCATGGTACCCTCAATTTGGTGAAGAAGTTAGGAATTTTAGCCTTAGACTTAGTATTGACGGTATGAATCCATAAGTTTCATTAAGTATCATACATAGGAATTGGCATGTTATGATTTCTATATACAATCTTCCTTCTTGGTTATGTCATGTTTTCAATGTTGATATCAGGAACCAACAACTTGGACATGGTATTGGTGATTTTATTGAAACTTGGATTGATGACTTAAAGAAACTCTTGGAAGAAGGTGTTATCACTTATGATTCTTCGTGTGGGGAGACTTTTAGTTTGCATGATATTTTATATTACCTGATAGTTACACTGCTTATATACGAGAAAAGATATTGTTGTGAGTGCTTGCTTAATGTTAAGGTACAACATCAATCTTCAAATATTCATGGATTGGTATTACTGAAGGATCTTAGATCTAGCTCATAAATCTCAGACTTTCACACACTAATGTAGCAAATATTACATGTGTCTATTCTATCTATACTACCAAAACATACAAGGTTTGTAATCATTGGGGTTTCTTTCTTCTTAAACACTCTTTGGAGAAAAGTTGTAGAGCATGAGAATCTTTATTAGTTGTAAATAAAAGTGATCGTTATATTGTGCCATCTTGAGATATGTTACTTAGTATAGTACTAACCCATATCCCAAAAGGGTACAACCTACTCACTCTTATAAGACAAAAGAGCATTAAGAAAATAGAAATAAAGTATAAGAATGGGAAAAGGAATTTGACTAAGAGTATAAAAATGGGAAAATGAATTAGACTAAGTACAAGAAATAAAGTAAGGCAAAACTAGAAAAGGAAGAAAATAGGATAAGCATGAGTAGATAACAAATTTACACCCCCCCTCAAGCCAGATAATTTATGTATTGCATGCCCAGCTTGTCAACCAAGGTATAAAATCTAGCCTTCGAAAGAAACTTTGTGAAGATATCATCATTATAGTATTTAGTATATAAATAATGTTCAAAAACATGTTGAAACATAATAGCTTCGCTAACTAAGTGACAATTCACCTCAATGTCTTTGGTGCTCTCGTGAAAGGTGGGATTATTGGAAATGAAGATGTATGCTTTATTATCATTCTAGTGGGAATAGGGTCCATATCACATGTATTGAATCCTTTCACAAGTCCATCCACCCACATTGATTCACATGTTATATGAGAAACTGCTCTATACTCATCTTCCACACTTAAATGTGATAAAGTTTTTTTCTTTTTTACTTTGCCACGTGACAAGTTTTACTTCCACAAAAGTGCAACAATCATTAGGGCAACCACTTTTGAGTGATTGGATGGTTGAGAAGATACACAGAAATACATTAGACACACTTCATAACATCAAGTAGAGTAGGCAAAGGATCACTGAATAAGATTCGATCAACAACCTCATAGAAGGAAGGTGATAGGATAGCAAGAAATTGGACCACTTGGAGTTAATTATGCTAATACTAAACTTCTTTGATATCATCTAATAAGGGATTATAAACCTAAAATTCATCCCAAGAAGTGTACTAGTAGTCCTAAAAAGGTCGACCAATAGGGTTTTCCCTCTTATCCATGTTTTTGAAAGGTTATAATAGACATAAAAAAGTTGATCCAACGTGGATTTGGCAGCCTAGAGACAAAGAAGAGACTTTTTTTTCAAAAAGTGGCCATTCTATTCATCCCATGGCCTGGGCTTGATCCTGGGACCTCTCGCTAACAAACTGAGTGTCTAACCATCTTGGTGTCTTCTGTTAGACGACAAAGAAGAGACTAAATTCCCATTTCTCACAATTAACCATTTATGTCATGATGCTAGAGTCTTCTTGAAATAGTAGATAGTATGCTTGTTTGGATTTATTCTCAACGATGGAGGAAGGCACATGAAGAATAGTAGATGTGATATGTGGGTAACACCCTTCATCCTTGATGTATAAATTAAAGGATGTAAATCATGTATGCAAGTTATATCCATCCAACTAATTATTGTGACACACAACGTACATAATAGATCTATTGATGACATGGAGATAGACATAGATGATATAGTAGAAACATGTGGGTGACCACAAAGAGAAAATACCACAAAGAGAAAATAGCAGTATCATTTCAGTAGGTGAGAAATCACAAATATAGTACTATAACTCAATGCATGTGAATAAGGAGTTTGTAAGGAGTGGGATCCCATAGGGATCCACTCCCTACTAAAAATAAAGAGGGCAACATACACCAACATTTTTTTTCAAAAGGGGATGAAACCAAATTTATTTAACATGATTGTATCATAACACAAGTAGCAGCAGAATTGAAAGATATATCTAACCATTACAAGGCAACTTAACATACTAACTTTCACCACGCAGGGTATCATAAATGAAAACTAATAACATATATAGATCTAGCTGAGGATCACCTAACAACTTCAAGCAAGGTCTCCCAAGAAGTCAGCTATCCTTGATGTGGTCCAGGTCCTCCTAAAACTCCTTCTCCTTGTCCAACACCTGGGGTTGGAAGCGTACCCCACAAAAGGAAAAGAAAAGAGGATATCAGCAAAATGCTGGTATGAGCATGATAAAAAGGAATTAAGCATTATATATTTTAATGAAAAGGTACAACAAGTAGAGAAGGCTTCCCATGCAAAAAGATAAGGACTACCCAATCGGGCATAAAAGGAAAGAATCACAAACATATGATAAAAGGGATACTTGCCATTAAAAACAATACTAAAAGTGGTGCCATAAAAGCACACATAATATTTTTAGGGCACAAAACCCATAACAACCTGCATGTAGGTGAGATAAACATAGCACTAGAATAACATAAATAACAATTGGCGGCCAACCCTCATAAAGTTGAAACCTGATAGAGAATGGCACATAACCAAACTCCCAATAATTTTAAAAATTTGGGCCAACTCCCATAAAGCTGAAACCCGGGTATGGGGCACATAACCACCATTCTAAAATAAACAATAAGGGCACATAACCTAAAATCAATGCAAATTATATTACTCTAGGGCTACTGAGTCACACAACATGCTTAATAGGGAGGCAAGTAAAAAAGTATAGTCAGATTTTAAAATTTAATCACCACATAAGTGATCATCATAAACAACCACCTCAAAGTGGGCATATAACAACAAATTGAGTTCCACAATGAACAAGGCATAATAAAGATTCCAAAAGAATCATGATCACAAGATCAGTAACAAGTTGGGTACTTCTCATGAAGCATCATTTTCAAAAGGAAAAAAATATGGTTTTAGTTTATTGTCTATAGGACAAAGAGATTGAAAATTTAGGTTAATGCTCAATAAAGAAAAATAGGAGATGCTAACATACCACTCACAAAGTCTTAATCAAAACACTTTCCAAAATCCTAAGCAAGATTAGAGTCCACTTGTCCTATTATTATAACCATATACATGTATTAGCATTATATGCATTCATTAAGAACTCAAAACCCTAAAGTTGTCAACTTTGACTATAAATCACTGAATTAGGTCTTGAAAATATCACTAATGTCTTATTCATGGTTTTCTAATCAAAATAACATATAGTATTGTATATTTTAGAGATATTGAGTTTTAGGACATTTTTTTAATGATTTTTAAGTTAATTAAACCACCATAAAAACACATACTCGAAAACATTAGAATAAAAAGACGAAAATATTTTTAATAGATAGAGAATGTTTTCTCGATTCCACAACATATTTTGTTTCTATTTTTGGATAAACGAGTAAAAAGATATCAATTTTGCAATATCAGCCAATGGAACGATGCCACATAGGCAAAAACCTTTGAAACAGTCAAAGCAAAAGAAAAATAAATCAAAAGACAGAACTGCCCTTGCATGATCAATGAGGGGGAAGAGTGAATGCGAGTGAGGGTAGGACGGTAAAAGTGCACGGAGTCATCTCCCCCAACATCCCTACGCCATGGCCGACATGCGCAAGCAGCTGCTTGCTAGGGATATTGGGCGAATGCGGAATACTTAACCAAATTTGACGCATAGATACTCAAAACGAAGAGGAGAGCAAACCAAAACTGATGGTGCCTTCTATTAAACTGGAGATGAAGATCAGAGGGAGGAGTGCCCGCCGCAAGACTTGGTCAAAAATAGGATTGTCCACAGCCAATTCCACCTTGTGCAAAGAAATTGAGGGGTATGGTGAGTTTGGCAGAGAGAGACGAAGGTATAGGGACCCCTTTATATAGGTGAGCTTAGGGTTAAAGTCAAAACCGACGTGGCCGCAGAAAGAACAAAGAAGTAAAGTTGGGTGTTTGTAAAATACTCGACCATAGGTCGCGATTTATGAACCAAACGATGTAGAATCCTCTCACGATCATGCCGAAAGAAAAATCGAGGAAAACGATTAACTGTGTCTCGAGATATCCGCGAAGCAATGATGGCAGTTTGTGGGTGTACTGTTCACGGTGAACAATACCCCTACACAATCTCCACCATTAATATTTGATCGGACGGCTCAAAAATTGCATACATAAATCACTTGCCAAAACGAATTAGGACTAAAGTTCTCATTTATCATTTAATTTTTTCTCTTTTCCTATTTGTGGGTGCAAACGAACTCCAAAATTAACCATACTTTACACCTTGACTGATTTTGACGTATATAATCCGAATATGAAATTAATTTTGCCTTTTGGGGATTTTATTATGTCAAATAAATTTATTATTATTTTCTTTTTCCTCCTTCATTAATGACATTAGGATTATCAAAAAATTATAAAACTTGACCCACAATACACATTAAGTATGTTGAATATGAATTTATCATTATTTCCATTTGTTGAAGTTTTTTGTTTTTTTAAATAATGATTTAAAAGTTTTGCATACTTTCTCCTAAATTTATCTTCTCAACAAATATTTTCCAAATTGATTCAAAATTCATCCAAAGGTCTATTTTCACATGTAGAACATGAATTTGGCATTATTATATTTTTTGAAGTTTTTTATTATTTTATTTAATTCATTTAAATTTTATCACTTATTTATCCTTTTAATTTATTAGAAACATTTAGAAACTTTCTAAAAATACAAACTTGGCCTATAAGCAATACTAAATGTGAGGAACATGATTTTAATATTAATTGAATCTTTTCAACATATGTTTTATATTGTTGGTCTTTAAAGCATTTTCTCTCTCTGGAATAAAATAAAATATTTAACATTGACAAATTAGATGCAAATTCACACATGGACTCATTTTGACATGTAGATTACGAATTTGATATTTATTTCCACTTTAGATGTCGTTTGATAATGTATTTAATGATTTGGATAAAAACTTATCTTTTCCAATTATGATTAATGCAAAGATAATTATTAATTTTTCAAAATTATGAAACTTGTCATTCAAGCAAATTTTAACTCAAGGAAAACGAATCTCAACTTATTTTAAACTAATTAGTGTTCCTTTTATGAATTTTATCGCATTATCCAATATTACTAATATTCCTCTTATTAATTAATTCCATATCACATTAACATGTTTAAAGCAACATTATTCATTCTTTTTTTTCTCTTCCATGCTCCATAAGGCAAAGGAATAATCTAGAACGAATATACACCACCATTATCCCACATAAAATTATTTATTTCGTATTTTGTGGAATTATAACTCTTCATTCTCAATTATGAACACATTGCCTTTATGCACATATCCTATATTCCTTTTATTGCTTTTATGATTAATTTGAAGGTTTTGGGTAATATTAATTTAAATTCTACATTTTAATGTGATTTATGCTTGCATTAATATATTTAAGGTCACTAAAGAGCATATACTAATCCTTGTTTGGCTAAACCTCCAAGAATTAAGGGTTCTAAGCTATTAACCCTGGAATAAGATTAAGTCCTAGGTTTCCGTATGTTACAACATACCACCCCTTAAAGAGATTTCGTCCTCAAAATCTAAACAACTATCTACCACCCCTTAAAAGATTCATCCTAATAATTTATAAGGTTTCCTACACAAGGCAAGGATACTAGGTATAAGAAACCTAAGATAAGGGTAAACATCCCAAGGGAGATATGTTCGAAACAGTTAGATAACTGACAACTATAGGCTCTGATAGCATGCTGTAAGGAGTATGATCCCATAGGGATCCACTCCCTACTAAAAATAAATCGGGCAACATCCACCAACATTTTTTTTCAAAAGGGGATGAAACCAAATTTATTTAAAAGGATTGTATCATAACACAAGTAGCAACGGAATTGAAAGATGTATCTAACCATTACAAGGCAAATTAACATACTTACTTTCACCACACATGGTATCATAAAGGAAAACTAATAACATATGTAGATCTAGCTGAGGATCACCTAACAACTTCAAGTAAGGTCTCTCAAGAAGTCAACTATCCTTGATGTGGTTCAGTCCTCCTAAAACTCCTTCTCCTTGTCCAACACCTGGGGTTGGAAGCGTACCCCACCAAAGGAAAAGAAAAGAGGATATCAGCAAAATTTTGGTATGAGCATGCTAAAGAGGAATTGAGAATTATATATTTTAAGGAAAAGGTACAACAAGTAGAGAAGGCTTCCCATGCAAAAAGATAAGGACTACCCAATCAGGCATAAAAGAAAAGAATCACAAACATATGATAAAAGGGATACTTGCCATTAAAAACAATAATAAAAGTGGTGCCATAAAAGCACACATAATATTTTTAGGGCACAAGACCCGTAACAACTTGCATGTAGGTGAGATAAACATAGCACTAGAACAACATAAATAATAATTGGCGGCCAACCCTCATAAAGTTGAAACCTGATAGAGAATGGCACATAACCAAACTCCCAATATATTTAAACATTTGGGCCAACCCCCATAAAGCTGAAACCCGGGTATGAGACACATATCCTCCATCCCAAAATAAACAATAAGGGCACGTAACCCAAAATCAATGCAAATTATATTACTCTAGGGCTACTGAGTCACACAACATGCTTAATAGGGAGGCAAGTAAAAAGGTATAGTCAGATTTTAAAATTTAATCACCACATAAGTGATCATCATAAACAACCACCTCAAAGTAGGCATATAAAAACAAATTGAGTTCCACAATGAAAAAGGAATAATAAAGATTCCAAAAGAAAGTCAAGAATATATTATGATCAAAAGATCAATAACAAGTAGGGTACTTCTCATGAAGCATCATTTTCAAAAGGAAAAGATATGGTTTTAGTTTATTGTCTATAGGACCAAGAGATTGAAAATTTAGATTAATGCTCAATAAAGAAAAATAAGAGATGCTCACATACCTCTCACAAAGTCTTAATCAAAACAATTTCCAAAATCCTAAGCAAGATTAGAGTCCACTTGTCCTATTATTATAACCATATACATGTATTAGCATTATATGCATTCATTAATAACTCAAAACCCTAAAGTTGTCAACTTTGACTACAAATCACCGAATTAGGTCTTGAAAATATCACCAATGTCTTATTTAGGGTTTTCTAATCAAAATAACATATAGTATTGTATATTTTAGAGATATTGACTTTTAGGACATTTTTTTAATGATTTTTAAGTTAATTAAACCGCCATAAAAACACATACTCGACAACATCAGAATCAAAAGATGAAAATATTTTTAGTAGATAGAGAATATTTTACCGATTCCAAAACATATTTTTTTTCTATTTTTGGACAAACGTGTAAAAAGATATCAATTTTGCAATATCAGTCAATGGAACGATGCCACGTAGGCAAAAACCTTTGAAACGGTCAAAGCAAAAGAAAAATAAATCAAAAGACAGAACTGCCCTTGCATGATCAAAGAGAGGGAAAAGTGAACATGAGTGAGGGTAGGATTGTAAAAGCACATGGAATCATCTCCGCCAACATCCCTGTGTCATAGCCGACATGCGCAACGAGCTGCTTGCTAGGGATATTCGGCGAATGTGGAATACTCAACCAAATTCGACGCATAGATACTCAAAACGAAGAGGAGAGCAAAACGAAACTGATGGTACCTTCTATTAAACTGGAGACGAAGATTAGAGGGAGGAGTGTCCACCGCAAGACTTGGTCCAAAATAGGGTTGTCCACAGCCAATTCCACCTTGTGCAAAGAAATTGAGGGGTATGGTGAGTTTAGCGGCAAAAGACGAAGGCATAGGGACCCCTTTATATAGGCGAGCTTAGGGTTAAAGCCACAACCGACGTGGTCGTGGAAAGCACAAAGAAGTAAAGTTGGGTGTTTGTAAAATACTCAATCATAGATCACAATTTATGAACCAAACGATGTGAAATCCTCTCATGATCATGCTGGAAGAAAAATCGAGGAAAACGATTAACTGTGTCTCGAGATATCCGCAAAGCAATGATGGCAGTTCGCGGGTGTACTGTTCATAGTGAACAGTACTCCTACACAAGGTTGGAGACAAATCTCCATTCTCCACCGTTAAGATTTGATTGGACGTCTCAAAAATTGCATACATAAATCACTTGCCAAAACGAATTAGGACTAAAGTTCTCATTTAATCATTTAATGTTTTCTCTTTTCCTATTTCAGGGTGCAAACGAACTCCAAAATTAACCAAACTTTACACCTTGACTGATTTTGACGTATAGAATCCGAGTCTGAGATTAATTTTTCCTTTTGGGGACTTTTAATATGTCAAATAAATTAAATATTATTTTCTCTTTCCTCCTTCATTCATGGCATTAGGATTGTACAAAAAATTATAAAACTTTACCCACAAGACATATTAAGTATATTGAATAAGAATTTATCATTATTTCCATTTGTTGAAGTTGTTTGTTATTTTAAATAATGAGTTAAAAGTTTTGCATACTTTCTCACTCCTAAATTTATCTTCTCAACAAATATTTTCCAAATTGATTCAAAATTCATCCAAAGGTCTATTTTAATGTAGAAAACAAATTTGGAATTATTATATTTTTTTGAAGATTTTTATAATTTTTTTAATTCATTTAAATTTTATCACCTATTTATCATTTTCATTTATTAGAGACATTTAAAAACTTTCTAAAAATACAAAACTTGGCGTATAAGAAATACTAAATGTGAGGAACATGGTTTTGATATTAATCAAATTTTTTCAACATATGTTTATTATTGTTGGTCTTTAAAGCATTTTCTCTCTCCTGAATAAAATAAAATATTTAACATTGACCAAATTAGATGCAAATTCAAACATAGACTCATTTTGACATGTAGATTACAAATTTGATATTTATTTCCACTTTTGAAGTCTTTTAATAAATTTTTTAATTATTTGGAGAAAAACTTATCTTTTCCAATTCTGATTAATGCAAAGATAATTATTAATTTTTCAAAATTGTGAAACTTGTCATTAAAGCAAATTTTAACTCAAGGAAAATGAATCTCAACTTATTTTAAACCAATTAGTGTTCCTTTTATGAATTTTATCCCATTATCCAATATTACAAATATTCCTCTTATTAATTAATTCCGTATCACATTAACATGTTTAAAGCAACATTATTCATTCTTTTTTTTCTCTTCCATGCTCCATAAGGCAAAGGAATAATCTAGAACGAATCTACACCACCATTATCCCACATAAAATTATTTATTTTGTATTTTGTGGAATTATAACTCTTTATTCTCAATTATGAACACTTTGCCTTTATGCACATATCCTATATTCCTTTTATTGCTTTTATGATTAATTTGAAGGTTTTGGGTAATATTAATTTAAATTATACATTTTGATGTGATTTATGCTTGCATTAATATATTTAAGGTCACTAAAGAGCATATACTAATCTTTTTTTTTGAAACACTAACAACAATTAACTAGAAAAACTAACAGAGATCCCGTAGGACTCTAACTCCTTGAGATATGTAGATAAGAGGAAGTCTGGGCAAGTGTTCCAGCTGCAATCCAGGTCTGGTTGCTTGAGGTGTCGTTTGGCCAGTTGATCTGCAAGCTTATTCTGGTCTCGGTGCCTGTAAATGAGCTGGGAGGAGGAAGCCTTGAGGCCATCCATGCTTGCTCGAAGAAGACGCTTGTACTTGAGGGGTTGTGGATTTCTGTTTCTGATCCAATCAACCGCTTTGCTAGAGTCAGTAACCACTAGAAACTGTGTTAATTTCTGTCTTTTGGCGATATTGATTCCTTCTACTATGGCTCGCAGCTCCCCATCCAACGGGTCAGTGCCTTGATGCTTTGAAGCACTTGCTGAGATCCAGTGGTCGGAGGCGTCCCTCAGAACACTACAGGTGGCCTTAGAGCTTCTGTTAGAATCTATCGTGATGTCAACATGAACAATCGCTAAAGGAGTTATGTATCTGTGGAATACGGCCGCACAGGTTTGTCAGGATGACGTGCCTGAGGGGTTGAGCAGAAAGCTATCCCTACACTTGCAAGGCACGCTCTGGAGTTAAGAGCAACAATTTCCGGAGTAGGGCAATGGTCCCCAAAGATAAATTGCTTGCGAGCTCTCCAAACCCACCAGCATGAGATGATGAACAAAGATTTCCATTCCTTAACCTGGAATGATATTGTGAGATTATACTCCATCCACCCCTCCGACGTCTGCTGCTGGAAGAAGGAAGAAACTGAAGGAGGTAGCAGATGCAGCCAGGTGTGGGAGGTAGCCCAGCAGTCCCTCAGAGCGTGGAGCACTATCTCTTCCTGAAGACGACAGCGAGGGCAGCGCGGGTCCTCCGTTAGCTTCCGCTTGTGTCTCAAGGAGTTTGTGTAGAGCCTATTGTGGAAGATGAGCCATACTGTGGTTTTCATGCGTCTCTGAATGGAGAGAATCCACAAGGTGTTTAAACACTTGTAGTGTGCTCCAATATTCTGAACCGTCAGCCGATCATATGCTGAGCTTGTCGTGAATTCCCTATCAATGGAGAGGTTCCATATTCTGCCATCCTCACCCAAGTCCCCCTTAGACGTGGGCATGTGGATCACCTCATTGACAGTAGCGCTTGTGAACCAAGCTTGAAGAAAGTCCCTATCCCAGTTCCCATTGTCGAGAACCAGACAAGAGACCGTCAAGTCTTTAATTTCCTCAGGTATTTGAAGGCCTGGTTTCAAAACTGGGGTGAGTCCCTCGCCTATCCACGCATCCAACCAGGCATTGGTTTGCATCCCCGACAGAGGAGTCAGCCTCGAGTTTTCCCATATGAACGGGAAAGTTGAGCTGATGCTCCTCCATGTGTGTGATCCTGAAGAAGAGCAGTTGCGGGACCTGGAATACTTAGCTTCCATGAGGGTCACCCATGGGGCTGATCGTCGTTGTATAAAATCCCACGCGAGCTTCATGATGAGAGCCTCATTAAACGGTCACACTCGCTTGACACCCAATCCACCATGAGAGATAGGTTTACTGACCTGTTTCCAAGCGACCATGTTGGGTCCCTTATAAGTAGATGAACCAGACCAAATAAAGTTGTGTGTAAGCTGCTCAATGCGATCTGTAACTGAGAAGGGCAACTTAGCTAACTGCATTGTGTAGCAAGGAAGAGATAGCAGAACTGAATTGGTAAGAGTGACCCTTCCGGCCAGCGACAGGTGCCTATTTTTCCACTTCGTCACCTGCTGGTGAAGCTTATCGACAAGATGTTGAAAATGTGCCTTGCTCTTCCGCTTGTGAATGATTGAAATACCAAGATGGCGTCCCAAATCCTCAGTTTCCAGGATTCCTAACTTGTGATTGACCTGCGTTCGGATAGCTTGTGGAGTATTGCGGGAGAAGAACACGGAGGATTTCTCATGACACAGGAATTTCCCTGAGGCCTTACTGAACTTTTTCAGACATTGTTTGATCGTCTTTGCTTGTCTAGCAGACACCTCCCTAAACAAGATTATATCGTCTGCGAAGCTGACATGAGAGAACTGGAGCTTTTGTTTGGACAAGATCAACGGCTTCCAGTTGCCTGAAGCGATCTCCATGCTGATGAGCTGACTAAACCTGTCCAAGCACAGGACGAAGATGTATGGCGAAAGTGGATCACCTTGCTTGACTCCATAGACGGGTTTGAAGGATCTGATAAACTCCCCATTCCATAGAATCGAGGTGCTACCTGATTGTATAAGGTCCATTATCACTCGGATGATGTTCTTGGGAATGGCTGTTCTGTTGAGAGTGTCCTCAATAAAGGGCCAACTGAGCTTGTCGAAGGCTTTCATCAGGTCTAATTTGATCGCCATAGTGTGCTTCTTTCCTTGTTTCGATTCCATCGAGTGGACTATCTCCTGTACCAGGACAATATTGTCCCCGATTCGCCTACCCGGGACAAAGCTTGATTGGAACGGGGATATCCAGTCATTCATGTAGGGTTTAATTCTGGACACTATAACCTTCAATATGAGCTTGGTGCAGACATTGTTCAGGGAAATAGGCCTGAGTTGGGAACAGTTTTCCGGTGTCGCGACTTTAGGGATGAGCACCAGAGTCGAGTCCGCAGACCCTGGTGCAAGAGGGGAGCCGTTGAAGGTGTCAGTAACAAAAGTGCACACCTGAGATTGGAGCAGCTCCCAGTTGTTCTTCAAGAAGAGTGTGTCCACTCCGTCAGGCCCCGACGCCTTAAGGGGAGCCATGGCTTGGAGATTAGCCCAGATCTCAGCCGTCGTGGGCGTCGCGCCAAGCAGATTCAAGTCATCGCTATTCAGGGTAGGAAAGGACCCTATGAAATTTCTGCTAGCTTGGCACCGTTCCCTCTAGTTATGGTCCTGGTATAAACCTGAGAAGAAGGATAGAATGAGTTGCTTGATTTGGGCGTCATCTTCCACCCAACCTCCATTGGAATCTTTCAGTTTCACGGTTTTGTTAGCCCGCCTTATTTGCCTAACCATGGAGTGAAAGTATTTGGTATTGCCGTCTCCGAGCTTGATCCAGTCACAGTGGGCCTTTTGCTTCCATTCAATCTCTTCCTGTCTCAGTAGGTCGTCGAGCTCAACTTGTAGAGCCACATTGTCCTTTGCCAACGAGTTGTCGAAATGAAGAGACAATTGGACCTGGTTCCATTTGATTTTGTTGCCTAATTGCTCCTTCTGGCTGTGCCAACGAGCTTTCACGCTGGTCCCAGAGGGTTTCTTTGGAAAGGAAATTAGAACTAGCTTGGTGGAAGGGGATGTTGGTATTCCATTGTGATGCGATGAGTGCTTGAAGTTGGAGTTTGCTTCCCATCTCGCGGAGGTGCGCATATGTGTGGATTTCGTCCTTCTAGTAGAGTAATCTGACATGAGAAGTGGTGCGTGATCAGAATTATTCCTTTCGAGCACCTGGATAGGATTGAGGTTTGGTCTTTCCAACCACGCTTCATTGCCCAAAACTCGGTCCAGGCGCTCGTGAAGCAACCCTCTTCTGAACGTGGTGTGGGCGCCATTATATCCAAGATCATAGAGCTTGCAGTGAGCCATGGCATCTATGAAATCATGGTTGTTTGCTTTGTCAAAAGTATGGCTACCATACTTCTATGATTTGTACATTATGACATTGAAGTCGCCCACCACAATCCATGGTCTTGAAATAGATGCGTACATACCTTTAAGATGGTGCCAGAGGAAACGGCGACTGTTGCGAGTTGTTCCCCCATAGACAAAGGTGCAGAAGAACTGTTGGTTGATCATGCAGTGTATGAACTGCTTATGAGAAGCGAGAATGACCATGTCAACTCCCGCATTCCACAGGACCCAGATGCCGCCTGCGAACCCGATAGCTTCCACCCTATGAGATTGAGGGAAGCCTAGCTTCATGATAATGGAAGAGGCTCTAGCGCCGCTGCAACGAGTCTCATATAATCCGACAATAGAAGACTTGTATTTCCGAACGACCTCCTTGATAGAGTTCTGGGTGTCGTCGTCACAGACCCCCTGAACGTTCCAGCTGATGATGTTCATGGTTCAACCTCTTCAAGAGTTGAAGAACACATGGCATGCACTTCCTTTTCAAAGTCCTGTATCATCAAAATTTTGCTTCGTTTTCTGGTCGATGCCCTTGCGAGATCTCCTGCCTGAGGGATTTTGCAATTGCGGAGGTGAATCACGTGCGAGCCTTTCACCAGACTTCTGTACTTGGAGTAGATTAGGTTAGGTGCACCGTAGGATCCCACTTTAAAGGTGGTGCTGGTGTCAGGTTGTAGTTGCTCCCCCCGTCATGTTATGACTTCATCTCCGGAAGGTATGGCAGCAGTATGGTTCACATCCGGCTGTGGGATCGACGAAGGTGTCTTGCTTGGGGCCAATCATGCATGCTCTTGCGCCGTTTGTGGTTCCGGTTCCTTGTCTGTAGGACCCCTAGTTTGTTTGCTTTGCTTCTTCCTCTGGCTCCAATCAATACCAGCTACGCGCTCCACAACCTGGTTCACGTCTATGATTTCGGCGGTATCGTCTTCCTCTTCTCATTCCTACAACCCTACAAACCTATTGCCTCCTTGTGGTGGTTTCCGCATCTGCTCTCTAGCAGTCAGCTTCTTTTGGAGGTGCGGGATTGGTTGGGCATGGATGGCCTCCGTGAAGCCTTCTTTTCTCTAGAGGTTCTCAGGTACGATGTTGCCTGTTTCCACGCTTGCACGTCGCGCCACATTTTCATCTTCAATCCTCTTCTTGCAATTCTTCTCTATGTGCCCCGCTTTCCTGCAATGGAGGCAGATAAAAGGGATTTTTTCATATTCCAACTTGTACTGGATGTCGTCTATGGTGATAAGAGGAACAAGCGGCGACTGTATATCTAGTTCGACGGTGAGGCATGCAAAACGGCCGTGTTTCTGTTGCATAGTGTTCATGTCGACCTTGATGGTCTTCCCTAGATGGTCTCCGATCTCCTTAAGCAGCACTTCCTGATAAAGATGGATTGGAAGATTAGGTATGTGAGCCCAGGCCACCAGCTTCGGCGGCGAGGATATGTCGTGTAGGAAATTTGGTGTCCAGCACTGGACGGTGAGGTAGGAACGAAGATCGGCCACGGCCCTCCCGCTAGCGCGTTGATGTAATCTTCCTCTGTTTGGAGTTGAACCAGAAAGAAATCGTTCGCGACATCTATAATATTAAACCCTCCCAACGGCTTCCACATCTTGGAGATACGATCGCAAAGAGTCATGTACCCAATCTCCCTGGATAAAAGCTTGACGATCACGGTATACTTCCATGGTCGGAGCAGGACCTCCATTGCTTCATTGCGTACTCGGAAGGCAGGGAAACCTTGATCCGTCGAGCACTCGATGTCCGATGGTTGCAGCTTGACGCCGTTCGTATCAACGTCGATCTTGATGATGTTGTGGGGATTGTCCGGGGACCCTCGGCACAGCGAGTCTCGGTAGGAAGTGCCCGACGCTCCTTGTTGAACGGTCTGCTCTGTGCCCATGCTTCCAAGCAGAGGGAAACTGCATAGAGGATCACCACCATCCACATCCATGGCGGATCAGTTATGTGTAGGAACATGCTGGGATTGTCGGCTACTAGAGTACGTGAGAGTCAGTCCCGATGCGCCAAGGGAAATAGAATCCTGCTGGCGGGAGGGATCACCATTGCCTTCACTAGCATGCACACCGGAGCGAGCCCGCACGCTGCTTTTTCCAGTAACGGTCTTCTCTGTGGGTTCAGTTTGAGAAGTCGACAATGTGCCCTGCACTTCCTTGGCCTTCATCTTCGGGTCCAGAGGGTCGCTGCGCTCTCCGGTCGGTACGGCCGCCTCAACATCAACACCTTCCATCGCATCGTAGATGCTCCCTTCTTCCTCATCTCTTCCCTCCGGTGGGCGAGTTCCCCCGAAAAGTCCTCTGCCGCCGTGGCCTCCACGACCGTCGGCGCCACCTCCTCTCATGCAGACGGACGATCGCCCAAACCCTAGCAGAGCCGTGACGCGGAGACCATCCTTGTTTGGCTAAACCTCCAAGAACTAAGGGTTCTAAGCTATTAACCCTGGAATAAGATTAAGTCCTAGGTTTCAATATGTTACATAGTTCCCACAATGTCCAATGTCATTGTATCAGTATTTCAATATGGGGGCATAGACAACCATAGGGGAAACAAGTCTTCTAGAAGAAAAGCATTAAGCGATTGGGGGGATTTGTGAGATAAGGTGTTAATAGTAAAGGATGGTGTGTTGGTAGTTTTAGTGGACAACTATCAAGGGGTAATGATTGTAAGGGTAAGCTTTGATAGGTTCTCTAGTTGATGTACAAAAGCATGATACAAGCTAGGCCATCAAGGAAATGAGTGGTAATTCTTGGCTAAAATCTTCAAGGCACACCAATGGGAGACCTCGACTATGGAATTCTCCATCTTTGATAGACCAACCAGTTTAAGAATAACTGGGCCTACGTGTCAATGAGGATAGAAAGGGTCAACAATTGTAGGGGATGATGGTATTGGTAGATGACATGAAAGTGTCCAACATTGGTAATGGTAGATGGTTGGGTGGGTGTTTGGTTTTTTGGAGGCAATGGGCGCAATGGAAGCAATAAAAATTTTCTCCACACATATCCTACTCGAGGATCTCATTGACAACAATATCTTCAGAAGGAGGGTATAGGGATATAACTCATTGTGAAGTAGGTCCGGCGATGTCCCTTAGTCGATGATGTGTGCCGCTTCTACCGTGCACAGGCAGTCTTCAACTGTCCTCCAAACAAAGGCAACTCAGCTTCTGTGTCTATACTTTGTCAACACATATGGACTGGAACCCCATGTCGTGCTTTCTTCTGCTGGCGGGAAGGAGTAGCCTTCTTCTTGACGACATGCTAGCATCAATTGCTCTCCTTCTCTCTCACGTGGTGATGATGATGACTAAGATTTACGTGCAAGAGCATAACCTTGGCGTGAGCATATATGTGTTAGCCTACTAAGGCCGA
This sequence comes from Alisma plantago-aquatica, assembly GCA_963693085.1. Lineage (NCBI taxonomy): Eukaryota > Viridiplantae > Streptophyta > Magnoliopsida > Alismatales > Alismataceae > Alisma > Alisma plantago-aquatica. The sequence goes on along the minus strand of OY856415.1, from coordinate 413,466,870 downwards.
ACGTCATGCCCCTATAAATAGCAGAGGAAAGGAAGTAGCATTTTCCCAAAACCCTTGGGAAACAAAAGGGTTGTAGATGAAATTAAAATGATTTACTCATGGACCAATAAAAGATTATTCAAGAAACATTTAATTACTCCAATTAATCATATTAATTGATTAACTAATTTCTAATGTCCATCTCTAGTTAATCATGCTGGATCAACCAGTCGACTTAACAATCGAATCCAATTAATTGGCTTAAAAACTTTAACCAATTAACTCATATTATATTCCAATATTATTATAGCAGATTACCTAATGTTTTAGTAATAAATTCAATTCAGAACATTTCCAATCACATCCACAATTATACTCATGTTCTAATCACATACTATGTGTGTGACTCGATAGGCTCCACGTCATGTTGGCAGTGATGTTCATAATCATATTATGAAATTTACTGGAAATGATTTGTATCTAGAAAGAATTCATTGCTACCCAAGTAATTGGAGAATTTGGAGAACAAGTTAACCTTTCATATGTGACTGGTGTTAATATAATTGTATAGTTCCTTTGTCTTTGATATCCATATTGAAATCAAGGCATGGAATCGTCATCCTCTTCATTCGTTCAATCGATGTTCCTTGAACTAGAGAAGACTATGTGAGATGTGTGTAAGCTCAATATTGTATATTGACTCACATCATCATGCCCATGCATTTCTCAGTCTCGCTTATCAAGTGGTTAGGATATCAAACTCCTACAGGAGGGACAAATCCCATCTACATCACTCACAATCATTCTGATGTGTCATAGTGCACCCGAGAACCACCTTTATGGAAACCCTTATTTAGGATCATAGTGGATGATGTCAAAGCACACCAATTGACATTTGATGAGTGTAGTGACTTCAGACCTAAGAACCAAAACCACCACCATCACTATGAGAGATGACTTTGACTACCTATCATGACAACACATACTATAGTCTTAAATGTTATTTTTTTCTTTTAGCCTTCCACATTTACATCTGACTAGGGACATAATCAGAATACATAAACTCTTGACATTTGTATGATCTCATTGTGTAGGTCCTCAACCTGAAGACATACATCATTGGATAACATAATTCTTTATACATTTATTGTGTTACATAATTATCTCATAATTGAATAACATAATAAATTGGAATATCACTTTTATTAATCAAATCATTTACAAGATATGCCATATGATTGTCTCTATTGGCATACATACCAATAGTGGGGTGGGGAGGTAGGTAGCAAACTCAATGGATATAGAAGAGACAAAACAAGGTGGGATATAAGAGAACAACAACATGCGTCAGTGGTATTAGAAGGGTTGTATAAAAGAGGGGTAGGCATATGTTATTAGCCTGGTTTTAAGGATCATGTGACTGGATTGGTTGATGGAGAGGAGGCATGGTACGAGGTTTGGTGGGAACTCTATAGTGATTGTTGGAGGATGGCGAGAGGTGGTAAGGAAAGCAAGTTTTGTGCTAGGTTGGTGGGAGGTGATGGATGTCTGCGATAGGGGAAGAAACATAAGACAAAATAAATAGGGCTAGGAGGGGTCTTTGACGTACTTTAGTATCATTTATCACTTATTCATATCCCAAATACAACCTACTCCCTTATATAAAACAAGAGAGTATCAGGAAAAAATAAACAAAGGATAAGACTATGAAAAGGAAATAGACTAAGCAGAAGAAATAAACTAAGGAAAAATAGAAAGAGAAGTAAATACGATAAACATGAATGGAGAACATACCAACCAGATGTATTTTCATCCATCATTTTATGATATCATGGCACATATTATTGTCCACTTCAATAAGGAAGCAAAGAAGTTAGGTCTGTTTTGCTTGTATTGAATGCATTCTTTTGAATGTTACAATAGTGTTTGTAATGGTGATGTTCATAATCTGCCTGAAGGGAGTATTATCGATGGTTATGTGTCTAGGGAGGCAATGGAGTTGTTTAATGGTTACATGACATGCAATGAATTCCCATCAAATTGTGTTTTATTAAGGAAAAGGGACCTTAGGAATATGAGTCAAAAGAAATAGTCATGAGCTATGGGAACAAGAAAACTTGTACATTTTATACAACACTGATGAAATGGCTACTTTATTAATGAACTCACCAATTCCATCAAGAGAAAGTATCCTCTAGCCAGTTCAATGTGGCTTTCTAGAGAGCATAATCAAATATTTATTAGGTTCAAGCTGAAGTCTTTCATCAATTATGTCAAACACCAGATGATGTTGAGAATATCAAATGGCTCACCTTTAAACCAAAATTTTATTTCATATCATATGAAGGGAATGACATAATTATATTTTAAAGCATCAAGATGATAAGAGTGTCATCCAAAACATTGGAGTCACCCTTCAAGAATCTTCAATGTATTTTTGTAGTGTGAATGATAAGAGACCACAAGAAGGTAATATGTCTCATTATCGTATAATTGAATATGTATGGAGTTTGATTACATAGTGTTTATAGTTCTTGTCTTTAGGGGTAAATGGGTTTATAACAACAAAGGAGTTGTAGTGGATGAGTTATAGTTTACATTATTGAATTTGAAAATATTGACAAGAAGGATGACCCATTCATCATGGCATCATAAGAGAAGAAAGTATTCTATATTGATGACCTAATAAATGGAAAATAGTTTTCCTTCTTCTTGGGAAAAGGTAGTTCAGTGCAGATCTTGTAGACGAAGAAGAGTACTATGAGAAGTATGATGAATATAGTTCATTCTCATTGGGCTTACCACGTGTAAATGTTTAAGGTAAAACTAATTAATACTATACACATCAAGATCAAACATAATGAATACTATTTGATGAATATCCCACCAATACTATAAGCATGCCTTCTATAATGCAAGAAAATACATCTTGTTAGATGCTAAATAATGTGCATGTTTCTCTATCACTTGTATACATTTTATATGCTTGATATGCATGTTTCTATCACTTATGTTTGATATCTAAATGCACATATTTTTAGAATTATGTTTTATATGCTATTTTTAGATTGTTAGAACATGGGCTTTAAGCAGTAAAAATCTGATCCTGAGCCCTATGAGGATGTTGAGATGGTTGTTGTTGAGTCTGTTGGCATGGGTACTAGTGTTGGTTCCTCACACAATAGATGTCCCACACTCTTGTGCATATTAATAGTTCTGGGACAAAGGTGATAAGTTGGCCATTGACTTTGAAGAAACATGAGAACATATTAGGGACAATAACATAGCTTTCAGGCATAATTTAGGGGTTAGTGTTTATAGCAACTTGTCAATTCATACAAAATTTTGGCACAAAGTTGAGGCTATCCTGAAAGATCTCGTATAGAAGGACATAAATATGAGTTATATTTATTTATACCAACTTATTTAATTCCATCTTAATCTTTAGTTTTACATTTCTAAAAATAGTATATCTACTTTGAAGGGAATTTTTTACCTTAATTGGAAAGCACATGGTAAAAAGGTGCTACTGTGAAGTGGGAACGTGTGGATGAGTTTTTAAGACCAAGCCAACAAGATAATCCAAAAATATCGATAAGAAGAAAAAGAATCTTTTGAGTGAGAAATATTAGTATCTTAATCATGAGGTGTGGGACACATTTCATGATTTGGGGTGATCATATGAGTTCAAGGTATTAGATAATTTAATATGCACTTATTATTAATCATGTGAGTTTCAGGTATTAACTAATTTAACATATCTTATAAATTAACTAGACTATAAGTAAGGATAACAAAAGAAAGGTGTGAAAATAATGTGAATGACCATTGGTTGGGCTAAGGGGGTTATGTTTTGTGCTGGAAAAACAATGAAAAATCACCCTCTTCTTAAGAAGAATCTTGTGATACCCCAAGTCCACATCCACCTTGCCACATGGAATGGATAGATGTTAGAACAAACTTCTTAAGAGTAATTCCCAACCCCACAACTGCTGAGGTGGCTTTGAGAATGGTAAATTTCAACTTTCACAACACATGGTTATTTTCATCCTGATAGTTAATTTTTATTTAATAGTTCCATTGATGATGATTAACAAGAGATCCATTATCAAAGAAAAGAAGGTGAGTTCATGCCAAAGGGCCAAAGGGGTGAATTGATGGTTGATCCTCGATGCTAAGTGCAACATTTCCATCTTAGGTGAATAGGAGCTGGTGTTGGGATAGACTCATATTTTGATCATTATGACACACACACATATATGCAAAGAATGTTACGACCCCACCTTCCGATAACCCCCAATTAAGGGAGACCGAGAGGTTGAGTCGTACCCATTAATCCCGGATCAAAGGTTCGACATATAACCATAAAAAATTATTAAATTCTAACAGACTATACTGAAAATGGTAATAAAATTTTTCTTTACATACCTTTCAAAAACTTGGATCTCTATTCTTCACAACGATACTAATCTATCTAATCCTCCTTTGCACTTTAATTCTCATTTAGTATCACATGTGCCACTTTACTGTTTGTTCTTTTCATTGTACCTAAAACGCCGACAAACAAAACGTCGGTCAGCCAAAGCTGGTATGTGGAGGAAACAATAATCAGGCAATTATACTAACAATGTAATCAAGCAATTAGTCTTTTAAACAATCAAGATTACATTTTAATATAACATCCGCGATCCACAAGTTCCATAACCTCTGAGGTGTCCCTACAGTGGACCTGTATACCACACTACAACCCCTCATGATCCACCGAAACGGTAAACCAGTTTCTGGAGTTGAGTCACATGGTAAACCGAAGAGTCTCATGAACCACACAAGGCAATCCAGTTTCTAACTCTCGGTATGATGAAGAGTCTCATGAACCGCACAAGGCAATCTAGTTTCTAACTCACGACAATCCTAGACCTTTCTCTAGGTATTACCCCCTTTTCAGCCTTTTTAAAGCAACAGAAGTGAACAAGGATCTAGCCAGTTATATGCATACTTATGATGATAATCATAGTCACTTTATAGTTGCATGAAATAAATAGACATTCAACCGTTATTTCAAGCAACCGATAAATCGTTCGGAAATCTCCGGGAAACTAAAGCGATTATTCATAAGCGTAACCACATACCTGATCCATAGTAACTTGATGTCCATGCATAATCATTCAACACAATTAACAAGCAATCAACAATATCCTGAAAATAATGCATAACATCCAAGTGTCATTGTTTTATTCAAAACATCCTCAAGATCAACTTGGATTCCACCTTATGATTTCTAGGCCAACTTTTAGGGTTTTATTAGGGTTTTAGCCTTCATTATGCATTTATCACTTTTAATGCTCTTTCTGCATCATAGGCACAATTGAATGTCAATTAAGTCTAATATGTTGCTTTTACACTAAAACTATTATCTTTACCCTTTTAGGTCATATCCAAAACATTAAGACTAATTATCAGCTTCAGTTTCTTCCAAATTGACAAATCATATTTCATTATAGTTCAACTCACATATATGAACCTTATTTATCACTATTTCCACTTTTATACAATAGGAAACACTAATTATCCAAATAATTCACATTAAATATCTTTGGTACTCAAATTGGATTTATAACAACATAACCTTGTCTTATTCATGGATTTGCACAATTAAATCATTAAAAGGCATATCTTCCTAAATTAGGGTTTCTAAGCCCATTAATGCAAACTTAGATATATAAAACCCTAATTTAAGCCAATTATGTGCAATTATCATCCTTTTATTATCAACAGGTTAATATTTGTTCTAAATATTCAGAGAACATCACTATATTCAACTATCATCAATTTCAAGGATGTTTCACTAATTGAATCATTAACGATGTTAACTTTATGCCATTTTTAAAATCATGCATATTTAAGCGCATAAACCCTAAATTAGACTAATCACGTGCATAGTTCTTCCTTTTTGAACTCAATGTTCCTTTTTACATTTAACAGATTAATGTCAACTCTAAAGATCCATTAAACCCTATTAAACACATTAATCATATCAGATTAGGGTTCCTTAATCTTTAAAATACTAAAGATGATTACTTCCATTAATATTCGGATTGCAAATAGAATCAGACATCAAACATAATTTATTTGGATTCCTCTCGTTCTGGGGATCAACTTTCATATATAACTTTTTGTCATCCGAGCTAGGAATCTTAAGTTACGAATTTTGCAAGAAAAACACTTACTTGGCCAATAGTACGCTGACACGTCAGCATAGCCATGCAACGCGGATTGCTTTTGGGAAATATAACGCAAAGACCATTTCACTCTCGGTTAAGTAATTGGATCTTCAACCCGCGAAGGGGCAATATCGTCCAATGCATCCCTCGTCATCTTCATCCTTGCGCAAACCGGCTGCGCTGCCCTAGTCGACCCTGTGCGGCTTCTCCTTCGCACCTGGGCCCTCGACGGCCTTCGGGGACAAGTCCCCTACCTCCGGCGTGACACCTCGCAGGTGGGGCTACCCTGGGTTTTGCTGCCATTGCTGGGAGTCGGCTCTGCAACCTCGCAATCTACGGCCCAGCTGCAGCCGTGCTGTAGGGGTGTCGCAGGCATTCCGGTGAAGATTGACGCTCCAAGACGTCCACGAACCTCCCACTGATCAGCATGGTTCATCAGGTCTTCCTCAAAACGACTCCACGTCTCTCTGTTGCTCCAAAGAACTCACCACCCCATGGTTTAGGGCTAACATGGTAGGAAGAAGGGGTAGAGATTAGAGAAACATGGGGTTCTCTTTCGCTTCGAACCAGATCTCTTACCCTTTTATAGGGAAGGAAACCGAAGCCAAAGAATCCCTTTCCATGTAGGAAAACAATTCCTTCAAGGAGAAGCAAGATTCTCTCTCCTACATATCCTTTTGATATTCCTTGTTCTTGGGTTAATAGGATTACAAGAATCTCTTCCTAATTCTCTCTCTTATGCTTGATTTTTACTCCATAAGCACGAAATTTCTATTTCCTTTAATAGAAATTATTTTCTTTTTAACAATACCTCATAATTCCTTAATAATGCATTATATTATCTTCTTATTTTGACTTTTTAGTATTTTCTCTTTCTTTCCTCTTTATTGGGACTCCTTGGATCCCAAGATATTCCATTATTTCGAAATTCTCTTCCAAGGATATTTATTATCCTTCTAGATGCGTCTAAATGCAATAATTCACATTATCTTGTTTATTTCTTATTATAATATTTCCTTTTGAGGATTTATATTTATTTCTCTTTTATTTTTCCTCAATGGCATCCCTTTTAATATTAACAACCTCATGGGTACAAAATTTCCCCAAGGAATCTCATTCATGCCTCTTTTCATTCATTTTCCACATATTACCATTATTTTCAAGTTATTTCTTAATAAAGAAATACTTAGTTAACATTTTCTTTTCTTATTGCTTCCTTTTTGCAACCTTGGACTCCTTGGCACCCAAGGAACCCAAGAGGCACGAAATCCTCTTTGGATTTTCCTTCTAGAGGTTTCCACATATTTTTTTTCTTAAAATTCAATTATCCATTTAGTAATTGAACTTCCTTTGTTATTTTCCTTTTATTGGGCCCAATAGCCAATAAAGCCCACAAATCAAACCACAAGGCTATTTTAAAAGAAATCCAATTATTCTCAACCAAATATATGATTATTTATTCAAACATCTTTAATATGAGAAATTACATTTCTCACCAATGAACTCAAAAATTGGGGTTATAACAAAGAATGTGGTATGTTTAGGAGAAGACAGATGATTTGATACAACAAATCATTCAAGAAGCAATGAGAAACATTCTACCGTATAGATTTTAACTTAATCATATGGAACATGTCATACACCACTCTTATGATGAGGTACATCAAGTTATAGGGAGTACCCCAATGAACTCTCCAAGCTAACCCAATGTACTAATATCTTCTTGGTATGTATAATATTACATAAAATTGTAGGTGGATAGAAAATTCCCTCTTGCATTTTTAGAATAAGAATTCAATAATGTGGTAGAGGGCGTGGTTTTTTCACTTCTTGGTGGGGCAGTACATTATACTTATGTATACAATGATGTGATCCATGTGTTTGTCTAACTCTTCTATGTGAATTGAAAGACATACAAGTATGCATAGCTCCCTTGTACAGAATAGAGTACGAAAGGTAGAAGGCGGCGTGTTTGATTGGACCTAAACCTAGGCTATATATGAGAACATAAAACAAAATGCATGTTGCATTTGTATATGTTAGTAATTTCTATTTTTATATATATGTTGAAATTGAAATTAGAAATATTAGCATATCATAATACCTAAGAAGCCACCTATAGTTCCTCCTCTAAAGAAACATGAACCCACTTTTATTTCGTAATACATGTTTAACACCCTAGGTCCTAATTGTAAGGGTTTTGTCAATGGCTAAAGAATTTTTGACCAATACTAAATATGTTGATGCATATATTAAAGGACATTGTATGACAAGTTCTGAAACTACTACATTCATTCAAAATATTATAGAGCCATTTTAGTATGAATAGCTAAATACCTATGTAATAGATATTTGGATATGATGAGCTTTTATGGATAAATACCTCATTCCGTGAGAATATATATCTGTAATTTTTTATATATATCAAACCATAAAATATATTCTTACAACTACATAAATGAGAAAACTATACACTTTCAAATAAATAATTCTAGTTTCATCATTGATTTTCTATGTAGATAGAGTACGAAAAAAATATTTAATTATTCATCTACATCATTTAAGTATTTTTCTACTGTGGAAAAAGGACTTCGCCACGACCCCCTTAAATGTTGGGTAAGTTTCTATTTCTTTTATTTTATTTAAATTATGAATTACCTTATCATAGAATTTTTTGTTTTCATTGTTGGTTACTCAGAAATAAGCATTAGAAATTGTTGATGATTGTCCCAAGCATACTAACATTGTATTATCTTGACTCATTAGGTAACACATTAGCGAGTGAGGGACACCAACTAAAATTTCTAATTCTATAGTAAGTATAAATCTCTATCCTCATCTAAATATTTATTGATGTATGCATAATTATATAACAACTTTCTCATGTAGTACATGTATAGATCTACCTTATAGGGGTAAAATAGAACTTCATCTACATGGCATATTTGTAGATAAATAAAAGAGAACAATGTCCTAGAAGGATGTCAACATATTTTACCACTCTAGATCTATTTCAAACTCTTTTTAATTTTATTTATTAACATTTTGCATAACTATGATTTTTAGTTCCCTTCACTAGGTCGTGTTGATTCCATGTGTGAAGTATACGAAGGTCATTTCCTAAATAGCATTATAGGGCATGCACAATATATAATAGGTAATTTATATTTGAATCATAAATATATATTATAATTATAATTGTAATTATACATTATATACTATTAGTGCATGATTATATCATTCTTTCTGTAGTTTTTTAACATTGAGAAGGCTTATGCATGAGAAACTATAGATGTCACACAAGAAGAGTGGGTAGAGTTTTCATGAAAGAAGTTCATCTTGTGGTTGAATTGGAATGATGATTGTGTATTTCAAACATTCAAAATAATTTTTTTGTATGATTATGTGAAGGATAATAAGTATTTAAAACTTTGAATTTGAAGTGAGTAAAGAATGAATTCATGTGACTTTTGATATGATTCACATCAATGGGGAAATTGAATATGTAAACATGAATGTATCAAAATTGTAAATTTTGTGCAAGTTTTAAGTTGAATACAGGTAGGACCTATTGCCAGATAGTAGGTCTACACCTGCTGTAAAAAAATTGTAGCATCAGTTATATGGACAAAATTGAGCCTATAATATTGTACCTTTGATCAATGAATACAAATGCATGCTTTTCAACATTGTACTCAGTAAAATGTGTAAGGATAAATCATTTGATGGCATCACTTTTTGAAATAATACTTGAGGATATAGATGGCCAAGCCAATTTATGACTACACAACTAACATTTGAACTCATATATTCAGTAAATTTACATTGATATGATTTTTTTTGGTGTTTGTTTATCACCAGTCACTGATTCTATGATCAAATTATGGTGTCAGTTGTATAAACAAAAACTAAGGCCATATAGAAGAACAAAAAAATCCCTTCGTTTCTTCCAAGTTGGCAAAGGTTTTTGTTAGGAATCTCAAATAAGTTTGGGATTATGGCATAAAGTTTGGAATTAACGGCAAGTGACGTTGTTATTTTGGCTTCAATTCACTATCTCTCCTAAAACCAACATTGTCGTCTTTCAACTTTTGTGTCACCCGCCTATCCATTGCTCTAAACCTGAGGCTACAAGCCTCAAATAATCCACATTTTAGACCGTGTACTAGAGGTGGTAGTGTCCTCATGTCTCTTAAATGTATCTTCCTCCTTCCTCTTGTTGTCAACAACCTCCTTCCTCTCATAATAATTTCCCTCCTATATCGTAGCCCAACTTCATCCTTCTCATCAACCTCTTTCCTCTTGGTAGTTGCATCCACCTACTTTTTGGCCACAACTTCCTCCTTTGTCTTGGCCTTCATCCTATTGGCCTCATCTTCCTCCTTCCTCTCGGTCTAAACATCATCATTCCTCTTGGAATCATCTTCTTCATTCCTCTTATCCTCAACTTTCTCCTCCTTCTTGGCCATATCTTTCTCCTTCCTATTGGATTTTTCTCCCTCATTCATCTTTTCCTGAGGTAGCCCCCTCCACTTAGCCTCTGATTCCATGGCCTTAGCATCCTTTTTACTCTTGGCCTCAAGAACCACCGTCATCTTGGCCTAAGATTCCTCCTTCTTCATTTCCTCAAAAGCCTCCTTTATCTTAGTCTCATCTTCCTCCTTCTTAGCATCAACAACCACCTTAATCGTGGCCTGATCTTCTACTTATTGGCCTCAATGACTTCATTCCTCTTTGCCTCATATTATTCCTTCTTCTTGGCCTCCACTTCTTCCTTCTTCTTAAACTCTACTACCCCTTTCCTCTTAGCCGCATCTTTTTCATTCAATCTTGGCCGCAACTACCTCCCTCCTCTTGGTCACAACTTCCTAAATCCTCTACTTTAGCTTCTATAGCCTTTTTTCCTAATCTTCATCCTTCCTCTTTTCCTTAGCTTCATCCTTTCTCTTGGCTTCAGAAATCTCCTTCCTCTTGGCATAGACCATCTTTGTCGTTTTATCTTCTGGACACACCTTCTTATTGGATCAATTTCCTTCTTTCTCTTAGCCACATCAACCTTTTTCTTTTTGGTATCAAAATATATCCTCCTCTTTGACTCAACTTCCTCCAACTTGTTGGTTAAAGCTTTCTCTTGAATATTCTTTCCAACCTACACCTTGTGTTCTCTATCCTTCTCCTCATGATTCACTTTGTCAAACTCCTTGTAGTCCTCTTGGCCTTAGTCTCGACCTCCTCAGTCCTTATCATTAATTCATCCAATTTATTCATTGTCTCATAGTCTACCATTGTGTCTTGATCCTCATCATCATGTGAAATATTTCCATTCTTTTAATTAGCATCCTCCAAAACTTGTCAAGCAATTTGCATAGCCCCATCATAATAATTAGGGTATGTGGTATAGGGAGGAATACCAGTCATTGACTGTTCCTTACCATCATGAAACCCCAATTGTGAGTGTTTGTAATATGCATCCTTATAACGGAATCCTCTTCAAGGGATGTTATTTTATAGGTCCATTTATGGGAGATTACCTTATGGGGGATTGACTTTTTATGATAGGTTGGTTCTTTTATAGGTCATCTTTCTCTTACTCCTCATATTGGGGGATAGTTCAAATGATGAGGCATTACCTTTTGACCTTCAAAATAAGCTAATGTTGCCTAATTTTTGTTTGAAGATCACATTTTTAGCTCCTTATTCCTTACATTAAAGTTCTACATGTAATGGTTGGCCATTTATTGTACTCTTGATGCAAGGTTTTCACCTTGGCATCCTTATTCCTAGGTTGAATTCATCTTCACCATTATCATGTTTAGACATGGGGATATCATGTAACTACCCCACTTCAACAATGTAGTCATGTGCTTCTTTGCAAGGACAACAATATCTGCTACATCCATTACCACTTACAACAAGATTATCTATAACACAATTCCACATACAACAATATGAGGAAGGTTTCAACCTTCCCACTCCACAAACAATGTCTATATTGTACTCATAATAAATACAATTTCATTTTTATAGACGCTATTTCAGCATGCATGGTACCAATATACAAATTAAAATAAAAAAATATTATTCTTTTATGGAAACACTATTTGGACATAAATAAACCATAAATGTATGCATGATCAAATTTACATGGAACAGTATTAACGCTCAAATGACCCAACTTGATGTAACTGATAAAACTGAGATTGAAAGTAGTATTGAAGATTAAGATCATATTGACATTAGGTGCATATCTCCCATAGGTTTCCCCTTACAGTTGTTTTTCTTGTAGTTGGACATTCCTTTGAGTCGTTATTCCAACCCACTTGTAGTTCTTCACACTAGGAAAGCTTTCTATTTAAATTCTAGAGTTGAACGACACATGACTATATTTAGATGAACTGTATAATGTAAAGTTGTTCCATGACTTTTTTATCAATTGACCTTAAAGAACGGTTATGATATCTTCAAGGTAGATGAATCCCTTCCATTTGGGCTGCATTCCCATTTTGTCAGCCAAAATTGTTAATATTGATTTGGATCCTCTTATTTTTGTTGAGATCAATCTGAATCTTGACTTTTGGAGGGCAATACACTCTCAGAGCATCAACTTCATTGATGTCCAACGTTTCTCCATTCACACTAGGACATCTATATGTATCCGTATCAAATGAAGTACAGAAAAACTTTACCAAGTTCAAAGATAAGGTTTTCATCTTCAAATCTAATACTCCAGCAAACCCATCTTGTTGCATTGTAAGTCTGACGATAGCAAAATTTCTATGTGTTATTAGTTTTATTGAGCTCCAAAATTGGGATGTCCCTACTCTAGTGATGGAATCTTGACACCATCTCCATAAACAACAAGTGATATAGAGTGATTATATGGAGATCAAGGAATTAAAGTACTAACTACGTGATCATCAGTGATGAGGTTACCAGAAAGAAACTTTCTAACTTGGGTAGATCTAGAAGCACATTTCAAGCTCTGGTGATATTCACTAATTATAGGTCAAGGATAATATCTTTTCAAGAAACCAAAGCAACTATCATCATTGCATCTACAATAATGTTGCATTGTCAATTTTACATAAAAGCCCAAGAAAATTGTTTTATATGAACATTTAATTCTACCAAATCATGACCAGATTAATTTTTATCAAGCTAAAAGAATATGGATTTTGTAAATGTAGTAATATCAGTTCTACAAAAATAGTAGTTATGGTACTTTAATATATCCATACTCGATAATCATATACAAAATATAGAATATTTCATCATCTGATTACATTAAATCATGTTCCTTCAATATTATTGATAACATTTTTAAGTAAGATGTCCTTGAGTTTGTCTTAAACTATTTAGCACATTAATTGCCTATTTGGTACTTGGACAATGTGGGAGAGGTAGGTTAATGGAGGGGAAAAGGCTTTGGTTGTTTGGTTTGACAAAGTGATTGAAAAAGGTGGAGAGTGGTGGGGAATGAAGCACAACATAGGGGAACAAACTGAGTCTATTTTAAGCCATTACTCTCACCATTAGAGTAGAAACAAAGGTAAAGAGGAAACACCATGTGTATATACACTTTTTCCACATTCTACTTCCCTTCTGCTCCCCACCAACTAAACAGACTAAAATTAGTGTACCCTTCCCTTCTTTCACCATATACCTAACATAGCATAAGTGTTGTTAACTTATAATCTTGGAGTTCTTAATTTCTTATGTTGGTGTCATGGAGTGCTTCCTTTATTAAAAAAGTGTGTTGATATTTTTATTGCAAATCATATATTGTCAAATATATTGGGAACTAGCAATTGTAATGATGTTATAATCACATTGTACTTTTCAGCTCTAGGAAGTTGAATATGCATTTGCTAATCAAGCCAATCATCTATTATAAAAGATACCCCCAACTAAGATTGATGCATGTTTCATGTGTAATTGGAACCTAGTCACAAACAATGCATTGTACATCAATTGTGGTCTCGAATTATAACTGGCATCTCTAATAATCTCTAGTCATCATGTTAGGCAGTGTAAGCTCCTTCAACACAGTATTCCACCCAAGGATGTACCAAAATATCATCTCATTCCCATGAGAATGGCTCCTCCATACTCCAAAGTAACACATTGGTTGGATAGGCTTCCATCACCACACCAACTACTTTATCATACACTTCCAAAACATCCTTACCTGCTTGGTCTCCTACATGGGTTAAAGGACTTTTCAAAACAACTAGAATTTTTTTTGGGTCCATTTTATGTGAACTAGCTCTCACACTTCAACCTCCACATTTGATTATACGTCATCAAAGGCTAGCCAAAACTACCACCTATGTCAGTCACATCCTTAATGCTTCCTTACACTATAACTTCACTTTTTGTTCCCAAAATGTAGAGGTACATGTCTGCTTTGAAGTCCTAGTGGGGCATGGATGAACTATCTTGTAGGCCAGATAATTTTGGTAGGTTGAGGAGGAACACACATGAAATTTTGAGATAGATTAGCCATTGCTTATCCCCCCTCTTATATTATGGCACCTACTGATGTCCACTTGGCTGTGTTAGAGCTCGTCCATCCAACTGTAAAATTGGTGCTAGTTCTCTGCCCCCATTTGTTGTGCACCACCATGCATTACACAGTGGTTCAATACACCATCCTATGTTCACTATGTGCAAAGGACTCATGCCTGTATTGTTGCCTATCCTACAGATGTATCTAGAAAACTCATCTAAAAATCTAGATTTTTATTCATAGATGATTTGGCCACCAGTCCTAGAAATCAAATAATAAGGACTACATACATCAATCCTTATTCAACGTTGTAGATTTTAAACGGCTCGAGTAACCAAATTTTTTTTCCTATGGAAATTTTTGAATTTAGGCTGTCTAAAACATAAAGATTTTTGTAACTTATTGTACAAAATAAAATGGGTGTTAATATATGTTCTATATGACTGTTAATCTATGTTTGTACAACTCTTAATCTATGGTGGAGACTTTATTTATCAAAATATTTTGGGAATGTGAAGAGGTCTTCAATGTATGTGAATAATGTTACTCTTTGTAAGGACCCTGACTTGGATTTTGGGCTAACCTTTTTTCCCCCTAAGTTGTTTAGAACTTTAATCTAATCCTTTGATGTGTTTTATAATCATGTGACACACTTATGTTACAAGTTTTATTCTATTTGGATGAATGTTCAGGAATGTGGTATGCGGTGTACGGGCGGAGGGGGTACCACATAGAGTATATGCGGTATGCGGGAGTATATATCAGAGTATATGTGGTTTTAGATATTTTCTTTCAATAAACTGATTATATATAAAATGATATATTGAGATCATAAATAAAAAATATAAATATATAGATTAGGCACTTATATGTATTTACATACAAACATATTAAGATGCATGTATGTTATGCTTATATATGTATATATGTCAATATATGGATTGTTTCTGAAATATATGTAGTGTATAAATATGAAAATGTATGTATATCAAAGTACACATATGTGTAGTGTGTGTGTATAAATGTGAACAAATCAAAATGTATATATACATGTACAAATATATATATTTGTATATGTCAGTATTTTTGATATGTATATATACATATGAATATGTCAAAAGGTATTCATATAAATGTCAAATGTATGTAGAAATAGTTATATCTATTACAATCTATACACATATAAATCAACGACTAAACATTTAGTTGTTAATATGTGGTGAAATTTATGTAAATGTATGCATGTATGTAAGAAATTCATGGACATCCGTTGTGGGTTTTTCGAAAAATGGAGTTTAATCAGCCAAGAGGGAGTATATGCAGCCCAAGACCACTTAGTGGATTGATTAACAATATGCGGTGTGGTAGGGTGACCAAATAGGTATAAGTGGGAGTATATGCAGACCAATTTCCCAAGCATTGGTTTAGATAATGTTTGAGCAATGTTTGCTTATTTTGGACTTGAGTGCAAATTACCAAAGATGAGGGGTATCTTGCAAAATATTACATGTTGAGCATGCCCATAGTGCTTTAGCATCATAAGGGAGAGAATGATGCTATGGGGCACCTTGTGAAGAGCTTAAGTTTCAAGTTGAGCCTATGTGGATGATGCTTGTGCTTTATGTGATAGTTTTGGTGTTAATTGCAATTTACCCAAAGTAAAGGGGTTAGAATGCAATTTACCATCTCTAGAGTGTTCCTTATCTTGTTTGACATCGTCTAGAACACAAAGGAAGGGGTGGGCTCCTAGTTTGTATATCAGGCAAGAGATGATATCCTTAGTAAAGATAATGACCTATGGACAATGTGTGTCTTGACCTTGGAAGGTAGTGTATCGGTCTGCTGTGGTGTAGTATATCAATTTGGAGGTGTGGCACCCTTGTAGAAAGACAAGAGGCCGATACTATACCTAGAGTATATCATCATAACCTTTCATGTTAAGGTGGTTTCATGTGGCCTTTCCACATGGACAAGTGTCACCTAGACTCTTAAGGTGATGACACCTCTCTTTCGATCTCTCTTTCTTCCTCCAAGTATAAACCCCTCCTTCATTACAAAAGTGAACCCTTTCATCCATTCTTGTTCTTATCCTCTTGGTGGAAAATATTGGGAGCTTGCGGACCTAGAGGAAGTATCCATGGAACTTGGGAGGTCGAGTTCCTTGCTTAGTGTGATTCTTGGTTTAACTTCCATCTTGGTGAGTTATGTTTCTTGGTGATGATTCCTTTGAACTCTCTTCTTCATCTTATTTTTATTCCCCTCTCATCCATGAACTACACTTTGAATAAAGGATGAATGGGTCATGTTTCTCTCTTTCCTTCCTTCCTCCTTGAGCTATCATAACCTTGGTATTTTCTTCTTCTTTCTTAGAGATAAGGTTGAGATAAAGTTTGGGACTCTTAATGGATAATCTTCAACCTTGAGAAACGTGGGATTTGGAGATTTGATCATGGAGCTTGAACCCTTGATGTAGACCTTCTTGAGGCAGATTATAAAACTCTTAACCTTATTTATTATTTCTCTCTTTCATGTGTGTGTATTGATTCTCATCTCTAAATCGTTTATCTAATATATGCTAGTAGTCATTGATGGTTTTGAGAATTGTTTTGGTGGAGGAATATCATCTTTTTTTTTGTCAATACCTTGTACTTTACTTCCATGATATTAGAGGGACTAGTTTCTGATATCCTAAAGTTGAAGATGACAAAATCCACACACTTTTCTAACTCAAATCCAACATGCTCTAGAGGAGCTAACCCTATATGCCATAACTCTAATAACTTGACACACCCTACCCGACACAAGTGTGATGCACAAAATAGTAGTGAGGCCAATACCCTAGAGTAAGCTTAAACTGACATGCCCAATTGGTTCTTAAACCGTCTTCTTAAACCGTCACACTTGATGATGATATGGCCGATACGTCAAACTATGAGGTGGATGATACACCAGTATATGGTGAAAGTGATATACTATGTCAATGCTTATAATTGATACCATCTTGATGTCTCAAGGCCAACACAAGGGTAGTGTGTAGGCTAATACACCTTGATAAGGTTAAGACAACACACCATGAAGGCGTTAGACCGAGGTACCCTTCCATAGGAGAGAGGTCGACACACTTTGTGGAGCAAGTGGTTGACACATTAGGGTGAAGCTAAACTGAGATGCCCTAGGTTGAGAAAGAGGCTGGCATGAAGATGAGCTAACCCGGAAACTAGTGATCTAACTGTTGGGTTTTAGGGGAGATAGAGAAGGCAGCGGAAACAAAAAAAATTTCTCCCCCAAACCCAGAACAAGGAAACACGTCAACGTCTATATAATAGGAAAGTATGGTTTGTGGAATTATACCTTGTCCTGAGGCTTGCTCGGCGACAATACATCGCGCCTTGCACGATCTTCAACGTTGGTCTTCAACGGTGTCTGTGCAGCTCCTGGTCGCACCGGGACTGACGACTCCTGATCGCACTGGACTGTCGGGTTGACACTTGTCCACCTGAGCGGTAGTAACCTCCCGCCTCTGAAGTAGTCCACACGGACCACCTGGAACTCCACACTCCTTGTCCCACAAGGAAGTGGAAGGAGTCACACCCTCCTGTTGACGTATTGGTCTCCAACACACTCTCCTGCCTCTAGTTGCAATTGCAGTTGTCTTTCCCTTGTTGCGCCTCCCTTTGTGGGTAGCACTTGCTCAGGCTCTCTCGGTTACCAAAACCAGAGAACGACAACTTTGCAGAGCAACTGGTTGCAATGAGTTGTTGTACCTGGAGAAGCCCCCAATACCCCTATATATAGGATGGTCATGGGACAGGGTTCTCTATCCCGGGAAATGCGGGACTAAAAGCAGGAGCAGAAGGGTTCAAGATTTTCCACAAAAGCAACCAACTCGCAACCTGAACCGGTCGGTTGGGGACCTGAACCAATCTGTTCACAAGTGAACCGGTCAGTTGGGACACCTCAACCGGTCAGTTCACAAGTGAACTGGTCGGTTGGTGGTCCTGGTCGGTTCCCGATTGACTTTCCTTCTTTTGTTTCTAATTGGTATTGAATACCAATCCTATTTCCCAATCAAATTGGGCAATTGAAATGAAAGGAAAATTCTCACCAATCCTACTTTCCCAAGTTGCTCGGTTGCACCAGTTGAATTGATCGTTTCAACACTTGAAGCAATCGGTTCACCCTGGACTTGAGCCGATCGGCTCAACACTTGAGCCGACTAGTTCACCAACCTCAGCCGACCGGTTCATCACATGAGCCGATCGGTTGGGAGTGCAGGTTGTGCAAAATCAGTCAATTGCGATTCAATCAATCCGATACTCCAATCAATGCGTCCAACACCTTGAACATTATGATATTGAGCTATCGATTAATTGAGTGTTTAATTGAACTACTAAACTTCTTTAGTAATCAATCGAAACATTGGTTGTGGACAAAACTCCTCTTCCAGGTTAAATCCTATGTGTATGACCCTGTAGGTCCATTTCACGTTGGCAGTGAAAGTCCATAACACTTATGACTTCACAAGCAAAGAGTGGTGCCTAGTCACACATCATTGCTACCCAAGTGAAAGTAGAAAGTTGGAGAACAACTTTCAATCCTACAATCCGTGAATGGTGTTACAGTGAATGTATAATTCCTTTGTCACGGATATCCCGAATGAACTCAAGGCATGGAACAGTCATCATGTCAACGTTCATTCACTTTCTTGATCTCAAAGAAGATTGAACGAGATATGTATGACATCAATATCACATATTGATTCACATATGCGTGTGCATGCCTATCTCAATCATACTCATCAAGTGGCCTTGGATATCAAACTCCCTCAGGAGGGACAAATCCCATATCTATCACTCACCCCTCAAAAGCCCCATGTGTCAAAGCCACCCCATCATCACCTTTATAACAACCCATGTTTCAGGATTGCGTTTGATGATGTCAAAGTGTTCCCAACGACATGTGTTGAGTGTAGTGATTTCAGGTCAAAGAATCACACTCACCACCATCACTGTGAGTACTGACTGTGACTACCATGTCATGGTTCCATGTGTCAAACTCACGGTGGGTCTGTCTGGTACACTTGTTCTCTAACAAGTGCCTATGTGTTTGGTTTGATATCTCTATATTATGACTAATGAGATTCTGTCATCAACCAACACCACAATCTAGTCTTGTGTGTCATTCCTGTCTATCTACCTTCCACAATGACATCCGACTAGGGACATAACAAGAATGTACAAACTCTTAGCTTTCGTATGATCTCATCGTTCAGGTCCTCAACCTGAAGGCATACGTCATTGAGTATTGTCATTCTCTAGACATTCAATATCTTCTATCACTATCTCATATGACTAAACCAGAAAGAATTGGAAGCTTGCCTTTGATGTTTATCAAATCAATCTTAATGTATCCCACCAATCATCCCATGATTGGCTCTCAGGGCATACATACCAACAGACTCCCACTTGCACTGCGAGCCAATCACCCTTGAATCATATTCATAGTGATCTTCAAACATGTCCCACATGTTACTGTGCTCTAGTGCCAACATAGTGAGTAATGGCAACACCTTACCAAAGTCAGTATAAATTGCATGTCTCTCATCTCTTCGTTGTACGTCACACGTATGAGATGGAGTTGTCGTAATATGTGATCTAGTATTCCTTTGCTAACCTTTAGCCACATTGCATGATCAAGGATTCCAAACTTGTTATCAATGAGCAAAATATCTATAAGTTCATCTCATGAACTTCCAGATCCATATACTATCCACTGTTGTTCTGTAACACATGGATACTCGGCATTTTCCTTTTAAATGGTTTTATTGGAATACTTCCAATTATCAACAAACTTTCACTTTTATATATCCTATATATATTGCGATTAATTTTCTGTCCTTTCGGAAGTTCGCATCAATGTAACTCTTTACATCGAACTCTTACTTATCTCCATAGAACTAGTACTTCCCAAGTACTTATTGAGTTCTTATGGTATTCCAGTAACCCTTACTGGAAATAGACCGACATCCACTCGTCATGTCCCACATACGAGTTATCAGGATGAGCACATCATATTGTCATGTCCTACATACAAGATGATGAATGCATTTTATTCTTGCCATGTCCATTCATGAAATATAATGGGATTATTACAACATGATAGATCCATATCTATTCTTAGTGTTTCCATTCTTCATAAGAATTGAACACTTGGCCTTGGGATACCAACTCTATGTAACATGGACAAGTTTTCTCCCACTGAATCTGTGCATATTGAACACTTCAATACAGATTGCCAATGTATGCTCTCTTTTTTCCAGGTCAAGAGGTTTTCGAGAACTATCTCTATAACACTCTATTCCTGTCACATAGGAAACTTCTCTATCTTCCTTAAAGATAATATCCACTTTTGGATTTCCATTCTAGAACATTTCCATTTCACATCAACATGCGGAATGTGAATACACTCTCACTAAATCACAGATCCCTTCTTTATCTTTGACATATCAGTCAAAGCCTTTGACTATATCATCAAAGTAAAGATCCAATTCTGAGTTGCTTGTACTCAATCAATCACATTGATTAGTCCATTGTAACTTATAGACTTAATTTGCATTAGTGGATTCATAAACATTATCGGTTGTGTCACGTACACATCCTTGTTTTATTCCTCATAGGAATGTGGTTTTAGTATCCATATGCCAAATGTCTTAGTCATTAAGTTGCAATCAACAAGAATCATCCTTCTCAAAATGTTATCCATGTGTCTTAACACTTAAGACTCATTTGCACTTATGGATCTCATCCAATGAGTGCTACCATCAAGGTCATACCTTATGGTTCACATGGATGTCATTTTGGTTGTAATGGTCATAAACCATAACTCAAAATTCGGTTCCTCATATTCATCTAGATAGTTGACTCATCACATGAACAACTCATCACATAGACAATTGAGGTGTATCTGTTAAGGATATAAGAACTCACAACTCCTTATGATTCTTAATGTCCTTTATTAGTGTGGGGTATTCTTTTATTAAGAAGAATTCAGTTATTTGATAATCATTCTCTAACTCCTTAGAGTATGATTCCTTCTTGATTTAGACATCACCATGCCTTAATCATGAGTTCTCTATGATACACTATCATAATCACTCATAAGGATCTCAAACATTTGATCCAAGTATTTCATTCATAGATCTCATCAAGAATTAACACTTTACCAAATTTGCACTTCATCTATGATAATCTTGAACACTTCAAGATATTCATATTGGTATTTCTCTAAACACCATTTGAAGTATTAGCACTTGTTCCAATAGGTATGTAAATACATCACATGTATTATACCTAATTGGATAATCATTCTCCCACTACCATTAGTGAAGATTGATTAATCATGTCTAATATATTCATACCTCTTATTGGTTCTCTAACCAAAAGAGTCTAGATTTATCCATCACATGGAAACTAGAAATGAATTTCTCATGATTGATGCTAATTTAATTGTTTGAGTTATCTATAACTTTTAGGTATCATTTTATCTTATGCATATCAAATACCACAAGATAAACAAGGCATTGCCACAAATATCATATCTTTATAAATTGAAACATTTCTTTATTAATTGCCATCATTGTCATACACTATGCAAAAATAAAGTGTTTCTATCTATTGGCAAATATGAAATAGCAGTTCATAACTATATTACATGCCTTGTAGGCTGAAAATAAACTAAAGTACTCCTATCTATGGCGGAAACACTTGCCCCAATTATGAGTGCTTTACACTTTACATCTTGGTATCATATACCTCAAAAAGTGTTACAAGTTTACTTTCATGACACCTTCAAGTGGAGACTTCAGTTGTCTCCTTCTTCTTTTGTTCTTCCAGATAGAGAAGACAATTCCTTTTCCAATGTCCTGGCTTTTGACAATGGTGGCAATTTCCTTTCTTGGTCACGCCTCCTTTGGCCTTGAGAGCTGAAGACAACTTGGGCTCCTGGCTAGCTTCATAACCTTTCTTAGCTTTTCCCTTGCCCTTGCGCTTGGACTTGCCTTTCTTGCTCTTGATCACCATCACGGACTTAGGCTTGTCCTTCTTCATCTGTATCTCGGCTGTCCTCAACATGCCCAACAACTCTGACAGTGGCCTATCAAAGTTGTTCATGTTGTAGTTCATCACAAACTGACTGTAGGATTCTGGCAACGATTGCAGTATCACGTCAGTAGCCAACTCTTGGCTCAGTGGAAATCCCAGTCTTTGCAGGTTCTCCACAACCCAATCATCTTGAGTGTGTGAGGACCAACTGGATCTCCTTCTATCATGACGCACTTGAACAACGCCCTAGAGACATTGTATCTCTCTTGCCATGCCTGATCTTCATACATGTTCCTGAGATGTTGAATCATCTCAATGACACCCATGTTCTCATGTTGCCTCTGCAACTCATGGTTCATTGAACATAACATCAAGCACTTTGCATCAATGGAATCATCAAAATACTTCTTGTAAGCATCCCTTTCTGCCTTTGGTGCATTAGGAGCGGGTTCCCCTGGAATTGGAGTATCCAGGACATAGAGCTTACGCTCTTGAGTGAGAACATTTCTCAATGTCCGATATCAGTCGTGGAAGTTTGTCCCATTTAGCTTGTCCTTGTCAAGGACCGATCGCAAAGAAAAGTTGTTGCTATTTGTTGCCATTTGTACTACAAAAGGAAAATATGCAATTTTAGTCCAAAAACACATTTTGACTTATTTGATTGATTTGAAAAAAATTGACGATATAATTAGGCCTTTAATTGATTATTGCTCCCATTATTTTACTTCAAATTGATAGCCCTCACCATCAATTTGGAAGATTGCAGCGTACAACCTTCTAGTGGGCAAGATCCTGAAATCCTCTAAGTCATGGACCAGCTTTGGGTGTCACCCACAACATAGATCTCTCAGGTAGGCAACTTTTGCCAATTGCATCATATGCAACTCTTGATAAGATGTCGTATGCAACTCCTTGCCATGATCATCTACATGCCTCAAGGCGCTAGATCCTATCTAGGTCACCTTGTTAAGTCTGACCCAAAGCGAGCACGGTGAATATGCACCTTGCTTGGGCAGACCCACACATTTATCCTTCACGCTTCCACGAGACAGACAGTACACCACGCTTGGGCGTGCCCACACTTGGTCGATCAAGCTTTTCACGTGTGTCGCATTTGGAACGCATCTAAAACTTAATATTCAATGAGGGATTTGGTTTTTATATACATATACATATCCAATCATCACAATACATAGTACGTATCATATACATGTTATATCTCACAGAAAACATACAAAACGATAAAAGCAATGATTATGGCCATCCTAATGTGATTCCTCGAGCCAAGAGGAATCACGGTCATCTAGGTCTACATAACATGCAACCTGTATAAGATGAACTCTGTGTTTTGCCTTTGGAGAAGACCAATTCATCACATGAACGACTTCCTCGGTCCGGCCCGATCGTCTGGGTGCCACCATCCGATCAGTTGGCTCCTCCAACCGATCGGTTCGCCTGGTCGTCGTGCATCTCCTTATGTCCGCCACCCTCTCGTCTTTCTCCTCGAACCGGTCATCAACCGATCGGTTCACTCCTTGAACTGACCGTCTGGAACGTCAACCGATCGGTTCACTCCTTGAACCGATCGTTTCAGCTGTCTTCAGATGTCCTCCGGTCTTCGACATAACAGGAAATAAAATCTATCCTAATATTACATTGCTTAAAAGGGAAACCCCGAGTTACATTCAGGGAGTGCAAAGGTAGGAATGAATGTTGAATTATTTCGAGTTACATCAGGAATAGGAGAAGGGGAAGATCGGTGCGTAGACCGAGATGCAAGCAACCACAAACAACCACACACAGATATAGGGGTTTATAGGCCATAATCATGCTACACATCCACCACAAAACTCGTTTAAGGGTGACACGTATCGAGTGCATTAATAATACGTATCATATATGTAATTTGGGATTTGTGGATTTAGGATTGGACATGCATAAAGCCAATTTTATTCGCATCGTCTGCAATAAATAAAGGCGACAAACCAAAAATCGATCATATCAATATTCCTAAAATATAGAGCAGTTGACGTGGCTCTGATACCACTGTTGGGTTTTAGGGGAGATAGAGAAGGCAGTGGAAACAAAAAAAAAATTCTTTCCCAAACCCGGAACAAGGAAACACGTCAACGTCTATATAATAGGAAAGTATGGTTTGTGGAATCATACCTTGTCCCGAGGCTTGCTCGGAGACAATACCTCACGCCTTGTGCGGTCTTCAACACCGATCTTTGACGGTGTCTGTGCAGCTCCTGGTCGCACCGGGACTGACGACTCCTAATCACACCGGACTGTCAGGTTGACAGTTGTCCTCCTGAGCGGCAGTAACCTCCCGCCTCTGAAGTAGTCCACACGGACCACCTGGAACTCCACACTCCTTGTCCCATAAGGAAGTGGAAGGGGTCACACCCTCCTGTTGACGTACTAGTCACCAACACACTCTCCTGCCTCCCATTGCAATTGCAGTTGTCTTTCCCTTGTTGCGCCTCCCTTTGCGGGTAGCACTTGCTCGGGCTCTCTCGGTTACCAAAACCAGAGAACGACAACTTTGCAGAGCAACTGGTTGCACTGAGCTATTGTACCTGGAGAAGTCCCCAATACCCCTATATATAGGAGGGTAATGGGACATGGTTCTCCATCCCGGGCAATGCAGGACTAAAAGCAGGAGTAGAAGGGTTTGAGATTTTCCACAAAAGCAACCAACTCGCAACCTGAACTGATCAGTTCACAAGTGAACCGGTCGGTTGGGGAGCTGAATCGATCGGTTCACAAGTGAACTGGTCGGTTGGGACACCTCAACCGGTCAGTTCACAAGTGAACCGGTCGGTTGGTGGTCCTGGTCAGTTCCCGATTGACTTTCCTTCTTTTGTTTCTAATTGGTATCGAATACCAATCCTATTTCCCAATCAAATTGGGCAATTGAAACGAAAGGAAAATTCTCACCAATCCTACTTTCCCAAGTTGCTCGGTTGCACCAGTTGAATTGATCGTTTCAACACTTGAAGCAATCGGTTTACCCTGGTTGAGCCGATCGGCTCAACACTTGAGCCGACCGGTTCAGCAACCTCAGCTGACCGGTTCATCACATGAGCTGATCGGTTGGGAGTGCAGGTTGTGTAGAATCAATCAATTGCGATTTCAATCAATCTGATACTCCAATAAATGCATCCAACACCTTGAACATTATGATATTGAGCTATCGATTAATTGAGTGTTTAATTTAACTACTAAACTCCTTTAGTAATCAATCTAAACATTGCTTGTAGACAAAACTCCTCTTCCAGGTTAAATCCTATGTGTGTGACCCTGTAGGTCCATTTCACGTTGGCAGTGAAAGTCCATAACACTTATGACTTCACAAGCAAAGAGTGGTGCCTAGTCACACATCATTGCTACCCAAGTGAAAGTAGAAAGTTGGAGAACAACTTTCAATCCTACAATCCATGAATGGTGTTACAATGAATGTATAATTCCTTTGTCACTGATATCTCGAATGAACTCAAGGCATGGAACAGTCATCCTGTCAACGTTCATTCACTTTCTTGATCTCAGAGCAGATTGAACGAGATATGTATGACATCAATATCACATAGTGATTCACATATGCGTGCACACGCCTATCTCAATCCTACTCATCAAGTGGCCTTGGATATCAAACTCCCTCAGGAGGGACAAATCCCATATGTATCACTCACCCCTCAAAAGCCCCATGTGTCAAAGCCACCCAATCATCACCTTTATAACAACCCATGTTTCAGGACTGCGTTTGATGATGTCAAAGTGTGCCCAACGACATGTGTTGAGTGTAGTGATTTCAGGTCAAAGAATCACAATCACCACCATCACTATGAGTACTGACTGTGACTACCAAGTCATGGTTCCATGTGTCAAACTCACGGTGGGTCTGTTCGGTACACTTGTTCTCTAACAAGTACCTGTGTGTTTGGTTTGATATCTCTATATCATGACTAATGAGATTCTGTCATCAACCAACACCACAATCTAGTCTTGTGTGTCATTGTTGTCTATCTACCTTCCACAATGACATCTGACTAGGGACATAACAAGAATGTACAAACTCTTAGCATCCGTTTGATCTCATCGTTCAGGTCCTCAACCTGAAGGCCTACGTCATTGAGTATTGTCATTCTCTAGACATTCAATCTGTTCTATCACTATCTCATATGACTAAACCAGAAAGAATTGGAAGCTTGCCTTTGATGTTTATCAAATCAATCTTAATGTATCCCACCAATCATCCCATGATTGGCTCTCAGGGCATACATACCAACACTAACCCGACATCCTTACATGATCTTACTTGATACACTTTGGTGTGGTCAGGACAACACATGAAGGTGATGAAATCGGTACCCCTCTAGCCATATGAAATTGATATATCAAAGGGCTGACCAAGATGTTACAAATCGAGACACACCTTGATGAGGTAAACTGATATCATATGATGAGTGTGAATCTGATACCTAGGGTTGATGATAAATCGATACCCTATGTTGAAGGTGGAACAAACATCTAGCGGTTGGGGATAGACTCAGATGTCATCTAATTGATTAGTTGATGAACGTGTAATGAAGGGCCATTACACCTATGTTCTTGTGTATGGATGTAGTCAATACATAGTGTGGTGATCTATCTAAGATGTTGTGAGTATGAATGATCAACCCTTAATTATGATGCTTAGCCCTAAACTCTCCAATAAGGTGGGAGGTTATAGAAGTAGGGTTTAGTGGTGAAGTAATCATAGATAATCATAATCAAAAGATGGTAAGACTCATGTTCCCTGTTAAAGATTGTAATCCATGAAAAGCGTCTTGTATATTCTTTTCTACACAATCATAACTTGTAAGAGAGGTTAATGAGACCCATATGTGTGTACATGATGGTGGTGATGAGCCTAGATGAAATCAAGGGGTGATAGATTTTGTATAGAAATCATATGAACAAGTTTAATGATCTAATGGGTGCCTTGTCTATAGTTTGAAGTAAAACCCTCTAGTTATATAATCTAATTCTTGGCATTCCTTAGTATGAGAATTTGGACGATAACTTATGAAGGGTAATAATTAGTCACATAAAGATGAAACATCATGGTGGTACAAAGCTCAATGTGTTTCATAATGCATTGTTGTAACCCACACATAACTTAATGAGATGACAAACATATGTATTTGTAAAATGGTGATACCTAGTGTTGAGTACAATATGATTTATTCATGTCTAAATAATATTGATCAAATCTAAATCAGTTCCAAGCAGGTAGAAATGGTGTGTCTAGGGTTTGGTGATAATAACCATGATGTAAAACCCTAATCGACTATATGTGAAAAGCATTGACCCTGACTTTATGGGCAAGTCATACAATTGAATGTGTATACAGAGAAAGCATGATATTGTTGTTGGGTTTTGGAGGAGACAGAGAAGCAGTGGAAACAAAAAAAATTCTCCCAAACCCGGAACAAAAGGAATCGCGTCAACATCTATATAATAGGAAAGATGGTTTGTGAATCATACCTTGTCCCGAGGCTTGCTCGGCGACAGTACCACACCCCTTGCGCGGTCTTCACCTCCGGTCTTGGACGGTGTCTGTGCAGCTCCTGGTCGTACCGGGACTGAAGACTCCTCCTCCTACCGGACTGTCGGATGACAGTTGTCCTCCTGAGCGACAGTGACCCCCCGCCTCTGAAGTAGTCCACACGGACCACCCGGAACTCCACTCTCCTTATCCCACAAGGAAGTGGAAGGAGTAGCACCCTCCTATTGACGTACTAGTCGCCAACACACTCTCCTGCTGTCGACTGCAACTGCAGTTGTCCTTCCCTTGCTGCACCTCCCTTTGTGGGAAGCACTTGCTCGGGCTCTCTCTCGGTTACCAAAACTAGAGAGAACGACAACTTTGCAGAGCAATCAACTTGCACTGAGTTGTACCCTGAGAAGCCCCCATTACCCCTATATATATAGGCGGGTCATGGGACAGGGTTCTCCGTGCCCGACAATACGGGACTAAAGTAGGAGTAGAAGGGTTCGGGATTTTCCACAAAAAGCAACCATCTCGCACATGAACCGATCGGTTGGGGACCTGAACCGATCGGTTCACCACTGAACTGATCGTTTGGGACCCTTGAACCGATTGGTTCACTCATGAACCGGTCGGTTGGGGTTCTAGGTTGGTTCCCGATTGACTTTCCTTGTTTCTTTCCCAATTGGTATCGAATACCAATATTATTCCCAATCGAATTGGGCAACTGAAACGAAAGGAAAATTCTCACCAATTCTACTTTCCCAAGTTGCTCGATTGCACCATTTGAACTGATCGGTTCAACACTTGAACCGGTCGTTTCACTCTGTGCATGAACCGATCGGTTCAACAATTGAGTCGACCGGTTCAGCAACCTCATCTGACCGGTTCATCACATGAACCGATCAGTTGGGAATGCAGATTGTGCAGAATCAGTCAAATGCGATTTCAATCAATCTGATACTCCAATCAATGCGTCCAACACCTTGAACATTATGATATTGAGCTATCGATTAATTGAGTGTTTAATTGAACTACTAAAATCCTTTAGTAATCAATCTAAACATTGCTTGTGGACAAAACTCCTCTTCCAAGTTAAATCCTATGTGTGTGACCCTGCAGGTCCATTTCACGTTGGCAGTGAAATTCCATAACACTTATGACTTCACAAGCAAAGAGCGGTGTCTAGTCACACATCATTGCTACCCAAGTGAAAGTAGAAAGTTGGAGAACAACTTTCATCCTACAATCTGTGAATGGTGTTACAGTGAATGTATAATTCCTTTGTCACTGATATCCAGAATGAACTCGAGGCATGGAATAGTCATCCTGTCAATGTTCATTCATTTCCTTGATCTCAGAGTAGACCGAGTGAGATGTGTATGACATCAATATCACATATTGATTCACACGTGCATGCGCATGCCTTTCTCAATCCTACTCATCAAGTGGCCAAGGATATCAAACTCCCTTAGGAGGGACAAATCCCATATCTATCACTCACCCCTCAAAAGCCCCATGTGTCAAAGCCACCCAATCATCACCTTTATAACAACCCATGTTTCAGGACTGCATTTGATGATGTCAAAGTGTACCCAATGACATGTGTTGAGTGTAGTGATTTCAAGTCTAAGAATCACACTCACCACCATCACTGTGAGAGCTGACTGTGACTACCAAGTCATGGTTCCATGTGTCACTCTCACGGTGGGTCTGTCTGGTACCTTGTTCTCTAACAAGTACCTATGTGCTTGGTTTGATATCACCATATCATGACTAATGAGATTTTGTCATCAACCAACACACAATCTAGTCTTTAGTGTTATTGATGTCTATGGTTATTTCCACAATAACAACTGACTAGGGACTAAACAAGAATGTATACTCTTAACATTCATATGATCTCATCGTTTAGGTCATGAACCTAAAAGCATATGTCATTGAGTAATACAATCTTTAGACATCTATCATGTTACACCATCATCTCAGAAACAGTTTAAACATATAGATTGGAAATTGCCTTTATTTTTATTCAAATCAATTACAAAGTATCCCATTACAATCATCATATGACTTTCTCTATGGGCATACATACCAACAGACTCCCACTTGCACTTAGATCCAGTCACCAAGGAAACGTAGTCCTTGTGACCTAGCATGACCATCATGCTTCTGCTGAGAAAGGGCCTTAGTCAGTGGATCATCTATGTTGTCTTCAGTTGGTACTTTGCAAATCTTCACATCTCCTCGCTGTACGATCTCTTGTATGAGATGGAAGCGTCGCAGTATGTGCTTGGACCGCTGATGTGATCTGGGCTCCTTAGCTTGTACAATAGCTCCATTATTGTCACAATAAAGCTCAATTGCATCACAGCTACTGGGAACTACACCAAGTTCAGAAATGAACTTCCTGATCCACACAGCCTCCTTTGCTGCATGCGAAGCAGCAATATACTCGGCCTCTGTAGTAGAATCGGCAACTGTTTCTTGCTTGGAACTCTTCCAGCTCACAACTCCATTATTAAGGCAAAACACAAATCCTGACTGCGATCTGTAATCATCTTTATCAGTTTGGAAGCTTGCATCGGTGTAACCCTTTACAACCAGCTCTTCCTTGCCGCCGTACACAAGAAACTGATCCTTAGTCCTTCGCAAGTACTTGAGGATGTTCTTCACGGTTGTCCAGTGAGCATCCCCAGGATCTGACTGGTACCTGCTCGTCATGCTGAGAGCATACGAGACATCTGGGCGTGTGCACAACATAGCGTACATGATGGATCCGATGGCTGATGCATATGGGATCCCATTCATCCGCTCCCTCTCTTCACAAGATTGGGGACATTGAGCTCTAGAGACGGTAACTCCATGTAGCATAGGGACATTGCCTCTCTTTGAGTTCTCCATGCTGAACTGCTTCAGCACCTTGTCAATGTACGTGCTCTGACTTAGTCCGAGAAGCCTTCTAGATCTATCTCTATAGATCTTAATTCCTAGAATATAGGATGCTTCTCCTAAGTCCTTCATTGAGAAAGTTTTCCCAAGCCAAGTCTTTACCTTCTCTAAGGCTAAGACATCATTCCCCATCAAAAGTATGTCATCCACATACAATATGAGGAATGTGGTCGAGCTCCCACTAACCTTCTTGTACACACAAGGTTCATCTTCATTTTGAATAAAGCCAAACACTTTGACTTCTTCATCAAATCTAAGATTCCAACTCCGAGATGCTTGCTTCAATCCATAGATTGACCTTTGCAGTTTACAGACTTTATTGGCATTCTTTGGATCTACAAAACCTTCAGGATGTGTCATGTACACATCCTCATGTATATTCCCGTTAAGGAATGTGGTTTTAACATCCATCTGCCAAATCTCATAGTCATAATAAGCTGCAATAGAAAGCATGATCCTGATGGACTTAATCATGGCAACTGGAGAAAAGGTTTTGTCATAGTCAACACCTTGAATTTGTCGAAAACCCTTTGCAACCAATCTACCTTTATAAGTTTGCACATTGCCATCCATGTCGGTCTTTTTCTTAAAGACCCACTTGCACCCTATGGGTTTTACCCTTTCGGGTGGTTCCATCAAAGTCCATACTTTGTTGGACTACATGGATTCCATCTCGGATCTCATGGCTTCAAGCCATTTCTCAGAATCTTGTCCCTCCATAGCCTCTACGTAGGTAGTTGGATCATCATCTATGATCAACTCTCCACCTTCCTGAGTTACAAGGTATCCAAACCTCTCAGGTTCAAGGCGAGTCCTACTAGATCTACGAGGTCCTTGTGTTACCTGAGGAGACTGAGATTCCACAACACCTTTTGAATCTACATTTTCCTCTGGTACATCTATCGGTTCAATGTTTTCTTGTTGGGCTTGAACTTCTTCAAGCTCTATATTCCTCCCACTGCTTCCTTTGGAAATAAATTCCTTCTCTAGGAACACAGCTGTCCTGGCAACAAACACTTTGTTGTCAGTAGGGTGGTATAAGTAATATCCCCTCGTTTCCTTGGGGTATCCAACAAAATAACATTTATCAGATTTGGGTCCAAGCTTATCAGGAAACGTTTTCTTGACGTAAGCTTCACAACCCCAAATCTTCAGAAAAGACAAATCGGGACGCTTCCCGTACCATATCTCATATGGTGTCTTTTGAACCGATATAGATGGTACACGATTAAGCATAAACGCGGCGGTTTCAAGAGCATGACCCCAGAAAGAAATTGGAAGATCAGCAAAACTCATCATTGATCGCACCATATCTAACAATGTGCGATTCCTTCTTTCAGACACACCATTATGCTGTGGTGTTCCAGGCGGAGTCCATTGTGATACAATACTACGGGCTCGTAGAAGGTCCTCAAACTCCTGGCTCAAGTATTCTCCACCTCGATCGGAAGGAAGTGCCTTAATACTTTTACCAATCTGGTTCTGTACTTCATTCATGAAATCCTTGAACCTTTCAAGGGTTTCTGACTTATGTTTCATCAGGTACACATAGCCATACCTACTAAAATCATCAATGAAGGTAATGAAGTACTGACACCCATTTCTGGAATTAGTTCTAAAAGGCCCACATACATCAGTATGTATGAGTCCTAATAGATCACTAGCTCTCTCACCTTTACCTGAAAAGGGAGTCTTGGTCATCTTGCCCAACAAACAAGATTCACATGTCTCTATTGATTCATAATCAAAAGAGTCTAGATAACCATCTTTATGGAGTCTAGAAATGTGTTTCTCATTTATGTGCCCTAGACGACAATGCCAGAGATATGTTTTGTTTGAGTCGTTGAGTTTTTGCTTTTTGGTGTTTACGTTGTATACACTTTTCTCCAAGTCTATCAAGTATAGACCATAAGACATAGGGGCACTGCCATAAAAGATCCCATCTTTAGAAATGGAACACTTTCCATTCTTAATAAGAAATTCAAATCCATCTTTGTCCACACAAGAGACGGAAATGATATTCCTATTTATGGCAGGTACATAATAGCAGTTCTTCAACTCTATTATTAGCCCACTTGGTAGAGTTAACTCATAGGTTCCTACGGCACTGGCGGCAACTCTTGCCCCATTAGCAACTCGTAGTTCAACCTCGCCTTTCCCTAAAGGCCTACTTCTCTTAAGATCCTTCACATTTGAACAAATGTGAGATCCGCATCCGGTATCAAGTACCCATGACGAAGAAGTAGTAAAGTTAATCTCTATCACGTATACACCAGTAGTAGAGATCTCTATCTCTGACTTCTTCTTCCATTGTTCCTTCCATCCTCTCCATGTAGAAGAAATTGGTTTGGCAAGAGAACACTTCTCTCCCTTACCTACTTTCTTCTTCACCAACGCATTAAGCGTACATAGAGTGGATTCTAAGGCTCCTGGTATATCTGGATTGTGCAGAACACTTCTCATAGTCCTCAACTAGTTACGGAATTTATTCTCAATTAATTTGCCCATTTTAAAAGATGATTCTTTTGCCATTCTACAAGAGAAAATTTGCATTTGTCAAAACCTTTTTGATTTGAATAAAATTTGACGATAGTTAATTAGGCCTTTAATTAATTACTGCTCCCACTATTTTGACTCAAATTGATAGCCCTCACCATCAATTCGGAAGATTGCAGCGTACAATCTTCTAGTGGGTCAAGATCCTGAAATCCTTTGAGCCATGGACCAGCTAGGGCTGTCACCCACAACTCAGATCTCTCAGGTAGGCAACTCTTGCCAATTGCATCATATGAAACTCTTGAAAGATGTCATATGCAATTCCTTCCAATGATCATCTCCATGCCTCAAGGTGCTAGATCCTATCTAGGTCACCTTGTTAAGTCCGACCCAAAGCCAACACGATGAATACACACCTTGCTAGGGCAGACCACACATTCATCCTTCATGCTTCCACGAGATAGACAGTGCACCATGCTAGGGCGTGCCCACACTTGGTCGATCAAGCTTTTCACGCATGTCGCATTTGGAAGGCATCTAAAACTTAATATTTAATGAGGGATTTGGTCTTTATATACATATACATATCCAATCACCACAATATATAGTACGTATCATATACATGCTATATCCCATAGAAAACATGCATAAACGATAAAAAGCAATGATTATGGCCATCCTATTTGTGATTCCTCGAGCCAAGAGGAATCACGGTCATCTAGGTCTACATCACATGCAACCTGTACAAGATGAAATCTTTGCCTGCCTTTCTGGGTTTGATCAACTCATCTCCATGACTGATCGGCTCGCCATCAGGTTGGTTGTTCGGGTGCCACCAGCCGATCGACTGGCGCCTCCAGCCAATCGGTTCACCGGTCATCGTGCATCTCCTCAAGTTGCCACCCGTTCATCTCGTTCCTCGAACCGGCCATCTGGATCACCAACCAATCGGTTCACTCCTTGAACCGACCGTCTTCAGGTTGTCCGCCGTTCTTTGACATAACAGGAAATAAAATCTATCCTATTTACAATTGAATTGTGAAACCCCGAGTTTCATTCAGGGGGAGCAAAGGTAGGAAAAGAATTCTCGAATTATGAGAAAAGGGAATCGGTGCGCAGACCGAGATGCAAGCAACCACACAAACAACCACACACAGATATAGGGTTTTTAGGCCATAATCATGCTACACATCCACCACAAAACTCGTTTAAGGGCGACACGTATCGAGTGCATTAATATTACATATCATATATGTATATTAGGGATTTGTGGATTGGACATGTATAAAGCCAATATTATTTGCATCGCATGCAATAAATAAAGGCGACAAACCAAAATCGATCATATCGATAATCCTAAAATATAGAGAGGTTGACGTGGCTCTGATACCACTGTTGGGTTTTGGAGGAGACAGAGAAGCAGCGGAAACAAAAAAATTTCTCCCAAACCCGGAACAAAAGGAATCGCGTCAACATCTATATAATAGGAAAGATGGTTTGTGAATCATACCTTGTCCCGAGGCTTTCTCGGCGACAGTACCACGCGCCTTGCGTGGTCTTCACCTCCGGTCTTGGATGGTGTCTCTGCAGCTCCTGGTCGCATTGGGATTGAAGACTCCTCCTCCTACCAGACTGTCGGATGACAGTTGTCCTTCTGAGCGGCAGTGACCCCCCGCCTCTGAAGTAGTCCACACGGACCACCCGAAACTCCACTCTCCTTGTCCCACAAGGAAGTGGAAGGAGTCGCACCCTCCTATTGACGTACTATTCATCAACACACTCTCCTGCTGTCGACTGCAACTGCAGTTGTCCTTCCCTTGCTGCACCTCCCTTTGCGGGAAGCACTTGCTCGGGCTCTCTCTCGGTTACCAAAACCAGAGAGAACGACAACTTTGCAGAGCAATCAACTTGCACTGAGTTGTACTCTGAGAAGCCCCCAATACCCCTATATATATAGGCGGGTCATGGGATAGGGTTCTCTGTGCCCGGCAATATGGGACTAAAGCAGGAGTAGAAGGGTTCGGGATTTTCCACAAAAAGCAACCATCTCGCAACCTGAACCGATCGGTTGGGGACCTGAACTGATCGGTTCACCACTGAACCGATCGTTTGGGACCCTTGAACCGATCGGTTCACTCATGAACCGGTCGGTTGGGGTTCCAGGTTGGTTCCCGATTGACTTTCCTTGTTTCTTTCCCATTTGGTATCGAATACCAATATTATTCCCAATCGAATTGGGCAACTGAAACGAAAGGAAAATTCTCACCAATCCTACTTTCCCAAGTTGCTCGATTGCACCAGTTGAACCGATCGGTTCAACACTTGAACCGGTCGTTTCACTCTGTGCATGAGTCGATCGGTTCAACAATTGAGCCGACCGATTCAGCAACCTCATCCGACCGGTTCATCACATGAACCGATCGGTTGGGAATGCAGATTGTGCAGAATCAGTCAAATGCGATTTCAATCAATCCGATACTCCAATCAATGCGTCCAACACCTTGAACATTATGATATTGAGCTATCGATTATTTGAGTGTTTCATTGAACTACTAAACTCCTTTAGTAATCAATCTAAACATTGCTTGTGGACAAAACTCCTCTTCCAGGTTAAATCCTATGTGTGTGACCCTGCAGGTCCATTTCACATTGGCAGTGAAAGTCCATAACACTTATGACTTCACAAGCAAAGAGCGGTGTCTAGTCACACATCATTGCTACCCAAGTGAAAGTAGAAAGTTGGAGAACAACTTTCATCCTACAATCCGTGAATGGTGTTACAGTGAATGTATAATTCCTTTGTCACTGATATCCAGAATGAACTCGAGGCATGGAACAGTCATCCTGTCAATGTTCATTCATTTCCTTGATCTCAGAGTAGACCGAGTGAGATGTGTATGACATCAATATCACATATTGATTCACACGTGCATGCGCAAGCCTTTCTCAATCCTACTCATCAAGTGGCCAAGGATATCAAACTCCCTTAGGAGGGACAAATCCCATATCTATCACTCACCCCTCAAAAGCCCCATGTGTCAAAGCCACCCAATCATCACCTTTATAACAACCCATGTTTCAGGACTGCGTTTGATGATGTCAAAGTGTACCCAACGACATGTGTTGAGTGTAGTGATTTTAGGTCTAAGAATCACACTCACCACCATCACTGTGAGAGCTGACTGTGACTACCAAGTCATGGTTCCATGTGTCACTCTCACGGTGGGTCTGTCCGGTACCTTGTTCTCTAACAAGTACCTATGTGCTTGGTTTGATATCACCATATCATGACTAATGAGATTCTGTCATCAACCAACACACAATCTAGTCTTTAGTGTTATTGATGTCTATGGTTATTTCCACAATAACAACTGACTAGGGACTAAAAAAGAATGTATACTCTTAACATTCATATGATCTCATCGTTTAGGTCATGAACCTAAAAGCATATGTCATTGAGTAATACAATCTTTAGACATCTATCATGTTACACCATCATCTCAGAAATAGTTTAAACATATAGATTGGAAATTGCCTTTATTATTATTCAAATCAATTACAAAGTATCCCATTACAATCATCATATGACTTGCTCTATGGGCATACATACGAACAATTGTTCTCCCTCCCTCTCTCTCTCTCTCTAATTACATGACTTTAAACTTGTGAGTTTATTGGGTGTTATAATTAATGAATACTATGAATATGGTTAAATAATGTCAAGCTTTGGCTATAAGCCTTGATAAGGGAACCTGGAAAGTATAAATATATGAAGGTGCATACATGGTTATATTATCTAATTCTTAGCTTCATACATTCCAACTTATGAGAAGTAGTGAAGGTTAGATAATTGATCTAGAATGATGCATGAGAACCCTATGTAGAATAAGCATGAAGACGAATCCTAAATAAGAGGACTTATGATGCATTGATTGCTTTATTTAAAGGTGTTTAATGTGTTTTAACATATCCTCTCTTAGAATGTAATAGCTAATGATTGCTATGGCAAGTACATGTGATTTGGCACAAGTGATGATTTTCTATAAGTAATGCTTATATTCCAATGAAGCATGATGGGATAACCATGAATCACAAGTGTGATGTGATGGGTCTTAAGACCTGGAAAAGGCTTAGTGCCTAGTTGAGATGATTTCCTCCAGCACTGGAATGAGGAATTGATATCCCATAGTGATGTGACATTAGCATATCCTTGAGAGGTTGTGTAATAGTGGTGACGGTATTGTGAATGACTATGATACATACATTATGTGGTGATATTGTGACAAGATCAGACCCTATATGTTCACATATGTTGAAAGTATGTTATGCCCATATTTTATAGAGTTTTCTATGATTTTATACTCTGTCACTTGATTGATGTTAAAAGACACTTTAATTGGTCTAATTAATCAAGTGAATCTAATCATGTAAATTGCCCTGTGCCATAGATTCATTTAGTGTCAGCATTTGCTGAATGGTGAAACAAGTACCTCGTACGTGAAACTCAGAGTGTAGTGGGGATAGCTTGGTACCCTAATATCAAGCAATTGAGGGTGACTTTGTCCATATATGAGCCTAAGATCATGCCTCAAGATTTGTGATAAAAGTGATATATGACTTAGGATTGGCTACGGGTCATACCATGGAAGAGTGCGGCTTTAGGCTGTAGCTCAGTGATATGTGATACATGATTGGTTGTGGGTGATACCCTAGAAGAGTGTGGTTGTGGGCTGTAGCTCAGTTTCACTAGAGCCATGATCTGTACCATGGCAGACTAGGTTTTTACAGGCTGACTATATGCTGCCCGTTGTAGTTTGCTGATATGTCTCTATCGTGTACTCATGTACTGACCACTAGGTGTTGAGAGGTCATGGATTTTGACTCTTCCATTGACCTTGTATGGTAGTGGTCATTTCAATTTGGGTGGTACGATCAAATCCTCAAGCCATAATAAAATATGTAATCATTTGTGTAGTATACATGTATAGGATCAAATACGATAACATTAGATGAGGCCTTGCTTTGCTTTTATATTGCTTTTCTTTGATTCCTTTTCAATCATAAAGATAATCTAGTATGTAGTGTAGATGCATAACTGCTTAAGCAAATGATTGTTTCCTTGCTTAAGAGAATTTGCTGAATCTACTCATCTTATAATAATACTCCTTTCTGCTTAGTATTCTACGATAACAATAGAGTTGGCAGAGAGTTATATCTCTCATTGGGACTTTTGTCTTAGCCCATTGGTTAAATATCTTTTAGGTGGATGTGCATTCCAAGCTAAAGATCAGATAGTTGATGACATAAAATGAAGAATAACTGCACCTGGTGGATTACAACATATGGATAGTGTCTAGTAACAGTTCCCTACGCGTCATCCCTATACACTCAGTTCCTTGGGGGTGTTCTTGATGTGTTTTGATGACATGATGATCAATATGTGATTTTTGGCTTGTGTACCTTTGGTGATATGTACATTCATGTGGAACTGTTATTTTATGT
Organism: Alisma plantago-aquatica; assembly: GCA_963693085.1. Classification (NCBI taxonomy): domain Eukaryota; kingdom Viridiplantae; phylum Streptophyta; class Magnoliopsida; order Alismatales; family Alismataceae; genus Alisma; species Alisma plantago-aquatica. The sequence goes on along the minus strand of OY856415.1, from coordinate 413,427,576 downwards.
AACAAATCAATTGGAAAACAATGATGTAGCATTTTGTGTATATGTTATGAAATGCAAGTGTTGACTCTTATGGAATAAATCTCATCTCACGGGGCTTGTTGCAAATCAGTTTTAATTTCCTATGATATTCGGTAATCCACTGCTAATGGTTAATCGTGGTTTAATTTTTGAGAAATCTCATTTTGTGTGGCAAAGGGTGTCACATTTGGTGGTATCAAATAACAATGTTCGCTGAGTCTATAGGGACACTTGCACTAGGATTAGGATGGTGTCTAAGATAAGAACATGATATAAAATATGGTGCATATTGCCTAATCTCTGTACTTGAGTGCCCTGGATAGGTATTCAAATGGTGAAGAAAAGGTAAGTATGGAACTCTTAGATTGATTTCTCTTTGATTACTCTGATCAAGTAGTCATTTGGAACAATATAAACAACATAACAATTAGGAATCATGATGTTAATACCTCCATCATACTATAAAAAGGGATAATAATTTCACCATAACTTACCAAAACTTGAATGTTTGGTTATTAAAAGAAAAAGATGCAACCCATAAAACCTAAATCTAAGTGTGAATATGATAACATACGTTCTTGGAGTTGTAATTTTAAAAAATGTATGAAGAGAAAGGTAGATGGATATGTGCTAATAGAGTATGTCAAGGTGTAAAATCCACCTAAGACAAAGAGAATTCCTTAAATAATAATGAAGTGAGAAAACATATGAGAATGAATAATGAGTAAATAAGACGGAACCGGAGTTAATATCAAACCAACCTATGAGCATAAGAAAGTATAAAGTGTAATTCTCATAATATGTGGAAGGGAACAAGGAAGTGATCTCTTCTCAATAAAGAATATGCAAAGAATAATGATCCTTTCATGATGCATAGATGAAAAACGTGGTAAAATGAGCAAATATTCATGAACATGCAGATCAACAACCTAAAAAATAGTAATGGCATGTAATCATGTTTACAGTTCCTTTGCTTATGGTAAGGAAACCAAGGTGGAAACAAGTTAAATGACACTTGAACAGTTGGAAACTTGTGTAATAACCAAGGAAGTTGTTAATTAATTCTTCTTAATAGGAAATCCCTGGGTGATGATGTGGTGATAAGAGAAGTATGTTCCCTCATTTTCTTTCCTTTCAAGGATATGGCAGTTAAGTGAGTCTTATGTCACTTGATGTTCATGGTTTAGAAGTGATCTTAAGATGGTACTCTAATAAGTATCAGTTGGTCTTGGACATCAATTCCAAGATGGTGACATCTGAGAATGATGATGTTTTATGAACACTATAAGAAGTTGGAAAGACCCTTTTGATATGTTTGGGTTTGGTAGAAGAATTAGAGGATGGATGTGTTGAGGATGAGATGTGTTTTTAGCGCATGTGATGGATACCAAGGTGAGGGATCCTAGTATCCAAGAAGTGCCAGTTGTGTGTGGACATGAGGATATGTCTCCTGATAAGATGATTAAGAATTTTACTACCTAGAAAGATTGAACTTGGTATCAATCTGGTTACAGATGCTCAACCTATGGTATGGACATCACATATTAGGGGTTTATGCACCATATAAGATGACTTCAGCAAGGATGCAAAGGTTGAAGAGACAATTGCAAATCTGCTTGGGTAAAGTTCATCAGGTTGAGTACAATCCATTGGAGTAAACCTATCAGGTTTACAAGTAAGATAGGTTCCAAGAGGGTTGTACATCAATGAGAAGGACTTACAATCCCTATCAAGATTAGTTGAGGAACATGTATAGGTGGGAATGTACAAAATAACATGCTAGTGGGTATAAGTCATAAGTGATCTTTGTGTTGAGTCAATGGATCAGAGTAGCACAATGGAAGCATGGTAGGTCTTGTAATCCCAAGAAAGTGATAGGGTGCATCACTACTCTTCCTTTGGAAGAGACATGTTGAGGTTTGAGAGTATGGTAAACCTCCAGGTTTAAGAATCTTTTCATACAATGTTGTAATTTGAGAAGGTGATATATAAGAAAGAGTTAACACCTGAGGTGGATATGTATGTATAATTCTTATATGGATAAGAAGGTATCACATGGCATAGGGTTGACTCTACAGTCGATAATGGAAAAGATAACTTGAGCATATGTGTCTTTTGCAATAGATCCCTTGTTGACCTTGGATGGAAGAAAAATATGTTGGTCAAGTCTTGTGACATCACCCTAACAACAAGAAGTCATGTGAAAGTTTGAAGGTGCGATGAATGAGTAATATCCATCTCCTTTTGCCTAGGATCTTAGGGGTAAAATCCTTGTTAGGGGTTTATGACATGTAAGGACCCTGACCTGGGTTTTTGGGTTAACCCTATTTTTTTTGCCTAATTAAGTTGTTTAGAACTTTAATCTAATCCTTGAGGTGTTTTGTAATCATGCAAAACACCTATTTTTCAAGTTTGGTTCTATTTGGATAATGTTTGAGCAATGTTTGCTTATTTTGGACCTGAGTGCAAATTACCCAAGATAAGGGGTATGTTGCAAAATATCACATGTTTTTCATGCCCATAGTTATTTAGCATCATAAGGGAGATAATAATGCTATGAGGCACCTTGTGAAGAGCTAAAGTTTCAAGTTGAGCCTATGTGGATGATGCTTCTGCTTTATGTGCTAGTTATGGTGTAAATTGCAATTTACCCAAGTAAAGGGGTTAAAATGCAATTTGCCATCTCTAGAGTGTTTCTTATCTTGTTTGACATCATCTAGAAGGTAGAGTAAGAGGTGGGTGCCTAGTTTGGATCTCGAGCAAGAGATTATATCCTTAGTAAAGATAATGACACATGGACAATGTGTGTCTTGACTTTGGACGGTAGTGTATTGGTTTGTTGTAGTGGAGTATATCGGTTTGGAGGTGTGGAACCCTTGGTAGGAATCCAAGAGTGTAATAATATAACCATATTATATCACCATAACCTTGCATGTTAAGGTGGTTGCATGTGGCCTTTGCATGTGGACAAGTGTCACCTAGACTCTTAAGGTGATGGCACCTCTCTTTTGATCTCTCTTTCTTCCTCCAAGTATATAACCCCCTCCTTATGCACACAAGTGAACCCTTTCATCCATTCTTGTTCTTCTACTCTTGGTGGACGAGCTTTGCAGCTTAAGGAGGTAGAGGAAGTCTCCATGGAGCTTTGGAGGTCGAGGTCCTTGCTCATGGTGATTCTTGGTTTAACTTCCAACTTGGTGAGTTATGTTTCTTGGTGACAATTCCTTTGAATTGTCTTCTTCATTCTCTTCTTCCCCTCTTGGCCATGGATCATACCTTGAATAAAGGATGAATGGGTAGTGGTTCTCTCTTTCCTTCCTTCCTCCTTGAGCTATCATAACCTTGGTATCTTCTTCTTCTTCTTTCTTAGAGATAAGGTTGAGATTGAGTTGGGGACAATTAATGGATCATCTTCAACATTGAGAAATGTGGGTTGTGGATCTTTTATCATGGATCTTGAACCCTTGATGGAGACCTTCTTGAGGCATGTTATATAACTCTTAGCCTTCTTTTTTAGTTCACTCTTTCATGTGCTTGTATTGATTCTCATCTCTAAATCATTTATCTCATATATGCTAGTAGTCATTGATGGTTTTGAGAACTGTTTTGGTGGAGGAATCTCATCTTATTTGTTGTCCATACCTTGTACTTTGCTTCCATGATAACAGATGGACTAGTGGCTGATATCCTAAGGTTGAAGATCACAAAGTCAACACACTTTTCTAGATCAAGTTCGACATGCTCTAGAGAAGCTAACCTGATATGCCCTAACCCTAATAACTCGACACACCCTGCCCAACACAAGTGTGATGGGTGACAAACCTTAGCCAACACACTAAATAGTGGTGAGGATGATACCATAGAGTATTCTTAAACCAATACGACCAATTGGTTCTTAAACTATCACACTTGATGATGCTATGGCCGATACATTAAGCCATGAGGTGTTTGATATACCAAGATATGGTGAAAGAGATACACCGTGTTATGCTTATAACCGATATCATCTTGATGTGTCAAGTCTGACACAAGGGTAGTGTGTAGGCAGATACTTGATAAGGTTAACCCGACACACCATGAAGGTGTTAGACTGAGGTACCCTTCCATAGGAGTGAGGCCGACACACTTTGTCGAGTAAGTGAAGCTAAACTGGGATGCTCTTCGTTGAGTAAGAGGCTGACATGAAGATGAGCTAACATGACACCTTGTGGTCTAACTTTGCATCCTTAGATCAGCTTTCTCAATACACTTTAGTGTGGTCAGGACGACACATGAAGGCGACGAAACCGGTACATATGAAATTGATATATCAAGGGCTGACCAAGATTCTACAAATGGAGATACACCTAGATGAGGTAAATCGATATCACATAATGAGTGTGAAACCAATACCTAGTGTTGATGATAAACAATACCCTAAGTTGAAGATGGAACCGACATCTAGGGTTAGTAGATAGACTAATATGCCATGTAATAGATTACTTTATGCATGTGTAATGAAGTGTCATTACACCTATGCTCTTGTGTATGGGTGTAGTTAGTACATAGTGTGGTGATCTATCTAAGATGTTGTGAATGTGAATGATCAAAACTTAATTATGATGCTTATCCCTAAACTCTCCAATAAGGTGGGAGGTTATAGAAATAGGGTTTAGTGGTGAAGTAACCATACAATAATCCTAATCAAAAGATGGTAACTCTCATGCGCCCACCTTAGTGAAAGATTGTAATCTATGACAAGTGTCTTCTATATTCTTTGCTACATGATCATAACTTTTGAGAGGGATTAATGAGACTCATATGTGTGTACATGATAGTGGTGATGAGCCTATATGAAATCAAGGGGTGTTAGTTTTTGTATAGAAATCATATAAACAAGCTTAATGATCTAATAGGTCCCTTGTGTATAGTTTGAAGTAAAACCCTATAGTTATATAATCTAAGGTTTGATATTCCTTAGTATGAGAATGTGGATGATAACGTGTATAAGGTAATAACATATGGGTCACATTAAGATGAAACATCATGATGGTACAAAGGTCAATGTGTTGCATAATGCATTGTTGTAACCCACACATAACTTAATGAGATGATACACATATGTATTTATAAAATGGTGATACCTAGTATCGATGACACAATGATTTATTCATGTCTAACTAATGTTGTTCTAATCTAAATCAGTTCCAATAAGGTAGAAATGGTGTGTCTAGGGTTTGGCGATAATGACCATGATGTAAAACCCTAATTGGCTATATGTGAAAAGCATTGACCGTGACTCTAAGGGCAAGTCATACTATTGAATGTTTATAAATACAAAACATGATATTGTACTCTCTCTCTCTAAAATTACATGACTTTAATGTTGTGAGTTAATTGGGTGCTATAATTAATGAATACTATGAAGATGGTTAAATGATGTCAAGATTCAGCTATAAGCCTCATTAAGGGAACATGGAAAGTATAAATATGTGAATGTGCATACTTGGTTATATTGTCTAGTTCTTAGCTTCAAACAATCTGACTTTTGAGAAGTAGTGAAGGTCAGAGAATTGAGCTAGAATGATGCTTGAGAACCCTATGTAGAATAAACATGAAGCCCAATCCGAAATAAGAGGAATTGTAATGCATTGCTTGCTTTATTTAAAGGTATTTAATGTGTTTTAACATATCCTCTCTCAGAATGTAATAGCTAATGATTTCTATGGTAAGTACATGTGATGCGGAACAAGTGATGATTTGGTATAAGTAATGATTATATGCCAATGAAGCATGATGGGATAACCATGAATCAGAAGTGTGATGTGATGGGTCTTAGGACCTGGCAAAGGCTTAGTGCCTAGTTGAGATGATTTCCTCTGGTACTAGAATGAGGATTTTATATCCCATAGTGACGTGACTGTGGTGATATCCTTGAGAGGATGTGTAAGAGTGGTGATGGTATTGCGAATGACAATGATACAAACATTATGTGGTGATAAATGTGTATTTGTCCCTTTTATTTAATTTTTTTTAGATATCTCTTTAGGTTTATTTTTTATTTATTTGCTTATTTTATAATTAATTGTATTATTTTATATTTTTCTCTTTAGTTGGAGTTTTAATATATTTTCTTGAGTTTTGTAGGAAAATGACATAAATACTCTTGGAGCATAATTACACAATTTGCAACAATCATGTAATTCATATATACCCATTACCAAAAGTGTCATAACTTTCGCGTCCAAACTCCAAATTGAGTGTACAAATATTTATTGGAAAAGAAATTTTATTTACTAAAAGAATATCCCATTATTTGGACCGCTTTGGTGCTTTATATAGGATAGAAATACGTTCACAATTTCTGATGTGAAAATCTGCATTAAAGAGTTTGACATGGTCAAGATAATTAAAGACAATCAACTTTCTATTGACCATATCCATAAATTTCAAAAAGCCATCTCCCTCCTCTTTTGAGGGAAGCCTCTCCCCTCCCCCCAGAAAAGAAAGGTATCTCCACTTGTAAAATAATTTCATTCTTCATTCCATTTCATCTAATTTTTAGTTCTTGACCACATCTTGTATAATGTTAGATCTCATTTTAGTTTACATTTCTTCTAGTCTCGTCATGTATGAGTAGATTCTTCTGGGGATGGGGAGTAGCCCCTTACACTGTTTCTATTCAATATAATCAGTTCTATTGCTCAATCAAAAAAATGTCTACTTTCTATTTATGTGTGGTTATTTGGATGATCTAATATATTCTTATGAAGTGATATAATTGTGGATCTCTGTAAGAATGAAACAATAGTCCCTTAATTGCAATTATCATCTTTTCATTTTAATCTTATTTCTATTATAATCCTTGGTGATGTGACTACCTCAGCCTTGGGTTTGAATGCTAGTTTGAATTCACATGCTTCTTGATATGGCCGTGTATAGTGGCATGTTGGACGGCTGCGCAATGATCTATGAATGCCAAGACCAACGGATTCATGGGAATTCTGAACCTTGCGAGTTTATCTATAAGGATATACAATCATGAGTTTATGATTTGATCTTTAGAGTTTAGAATTTGATTAGTTGAATAAGAATGTGGTTTTGATGGTGATCCTCTGAACCCCCAGATTTTTATTTCTTGATTAGTTAAACTTTATTTCAGCAATTTTATTTTTGTTCTTAGTATTAAAAACTCTCTCAAATCGGAATGTAATTCTTATTCTTACGATCAGATTTGGATATGACTTTTCCACCATCCCTTGGATCGATACCTATCTATACTAAGTTTACTTGTTGTTCGCAATAAGTTGACAGCTGGTTTAGAAGGTTAAACTCTACGATTTTTCCTAGTGATTGTTGCATGTACAACGATGCACATTAATTAGGCGCCGTTGTCGAGGATGCCATAGTTGTTTTCTAGATATATTTGCTTGTACAACTTGTACAATTTTTTCATATATCTCTAACTTGTATAACAATCTTATTCCATATCTTTTGTTTCATAATTTCTTTTTATTTTAAGATTTTGTAATTTTTTTACCTACCGAGTAACATTCCAGTAGTGTATCTCCTCCTTTTATTGAGTTTTCATTTTGTCTATACCGCTTTCTAGTTTATTCTTTTTATAATTTTTAATCTTGCTCCAAAATTTATTTTTGTTTCATTACTTTTTTATCCTATTCAACAATTTTTAGCCTTGTTCTATAATTTCTATCTTAGATTTTTCTAATTTCTTTTTTCCATATGAGCAAGATTCCCAAAGTGTATCTCCTCTTTCTGTTGAGTTTTCATTCCAACAATATTGCTTTCTAGTTCTTTTTTGTAATTTTAATTATTTATTCCATAATTTCTTATCTCTATAATTTTTAGTTCTCTTTGTAGTTTTGACTAACCCCTTATTTGTAATCTCTCCACTCGTGTGTGTTAATTGACATATCTTTCAGGATTTTTTTTAAAATGGAGTGGGCTTCCCAATATCCCTTGAAATGTTGTTATTTTGGTCTTTACCACCATGCATCTCCTTCCTATCTGACTTTACCACATACTTATGGTAGCACCCCTTTGAATTATGAGCCCTTTCATTGTAATGGGTACAATGTGAATACACATTTTTTTGAGAACCATTATGGGAAACTTATGGTCCTTATTCAGAGGGGGGTATGATCAAATTTTTTTTGGGAGGTATAAATCCTATGGTGAAATTTAATTTAATATTAAACTGGAAGAGAGACTTAAGACCCTAGAGAAGATGGTAGTAGGAGGACAAGCAAAACTTGAATCTAGTCAAGTCCTGTTAGCTACTGTACTAGAGGCTCAATCACAAAATTCCCCTATAGATCTTGAACAACCCAAGATAGCTCTTCCCGATGATGATGATGATGATGATCCTATTTTTGTGTCATATATGTCAATGCCTGAAGAAACAACACAAACCATTGAGCCATGTTTTGCGTCTAATGAGGATGTTGGTATCCTTACCTTTCCTTTAGAGATTCTATTACTTGAATATGAAATGTCGAAGAAGGAGAGTCATTCTGAAGATCCAACAACTCCTCCCATACTTAACATAAACCCAATTGATATCAAATACCAAATCCCTTTCTTTGAGTCTATTTTAGATAATGAACATCCAACCCCTTTTGACAAAACAATTCCTCCCATTTTTACACAACCAGATCTCATTCTACATAAGGCTGGTTTAGAAGAGGAGACACCCTTGGAAGAAGCCCAAACATTCCCTTCTATTATTTGCAAGGAAGATGTCCTCATCCCTCCTGAATCCTTGGGGACCCCTTGTATAAAATAATTAGAAACATATGTTATTATCAACAATGAAACTTACCAAACCCAATGTTAATGGCATTATCTTTAAGGAGAAACAAAACACTTTTTTAAATGATTTGAAATCTTTTATATCAACATCAATTATCCCATATAAAGGTCATTATGATGGTGGAAAACCTTATCCAAATCCTCCACCTGACTCTATTCATCCTGCTCTACCGGTATTACTTGTCGAGTACCCTCCAACTTCCCCCAATCGCAATCTATCTTCAAGACTTCCCTTGCCCACAAAGTAAAATCTTTGGATCATTTTGGAGGGAATGCAAGGTGAAAGAAAATATTAACACCCCACTGAGCTTCCACGATTACCCTGTCATAGGGTACACTATGAAGCAACTCTGATAAAGGTCCCAACCCTCATACACATCCTCTTCAGTTGGATTTTTTTGAGCTACCAGGGCCACCGGGATGCCCTTTTCTTCCCTCCATCTTGGATTTAAGTTTTTCTGAGGATGAGCAAAAATTTATATTTGGGGTGGAGGAGGGTAGTATGTACTCTTTCCCCCAACTCTATCTTAATTTATGCAAAAGTTCATTATGTTATATAGCTTCATTTTAAATTTTCAAAATTTTCAAAAAAAAAACCTTTTTTTAGTTTGGCCCTTATCTAGTCGATTAGGTTTAATAGACATTATCATTATAACCCTTTGAATTTAGTAAATATTTTGCATTTTTTTAAAACATAGCCATGTCAAAAACCACCATGTCACCTAGGACCCCTAATAGCATCACTTCTTGGAATAGTTGGAAAGTCATAAGGAATCGATCAGAACCAAGCATAATTTTTCTCTATATTTAAACAAATAGATTATCTTGTTATAAAATTTGTATGATGTGAATTATAGGAATATTCTAACTAGAGCAATGACACTCTCTAAAAAAAATTGAAAGTTATAAGCACAAGAACATCTCTTCCTTCCCTCTAATTTTCTTCTAAAAAAGAGAAGCAAAGAATCACCACTGGACAAAAATAAAGTCCGGGGTGGCATGCTTCCCTAAATAAAAATTTCATACCCCACAAAGGGGAGTACTATCAAAACATTCTAAAAGTGCACATGAAAAAAATTGTGACCAATGTTGCCAGAACTCCACAAATTCAAATCCTAAGTCAAATAGAGGAGGAATACAAAAAAAATCCATTACTTCCTTCTTTGTTTTCACACTTCCCCTTCGTCCTATTCTTGTGCAGTGACTTAGAAAAAAAATTGAGAGTGTCAAAGTAAAAGTATGATGAAGCCTATTGTTCTACAAAATCTTAATTTAGAAGCAAGATATGATAATTTTTTGATAGGGAATATAAAGCTTTATGCTTTGCGATTTTAGGAGATTGGGCCACTTGGCCAAAATTTAGAGGTAAGGATTATATTGATGCTACAAGGGTGAGGAATGACATGATGCGAGTATAAATTGGACTTTATTTGTGATTTTATTTGCTTGAGGATATGTAAAGATTCAAGTCTGGGGTATTTTGATAAATGTGTATTTGTCCCTTTTATTTACATCTTTTAGTAGGTTTATTTAGTTATTTATTTGCTTAGTTTATAATTAATTTTATTATTATATATTTTTCCTCTTTAATTGGAGTTTTAATTATATTTTCTTGGTTTTTGTAGGAAAATGACATAAATACTCGTGGATCATAATTACACAATTTGCATCCGTCATGTAAATCATATATACCCATCACCGAAAGTGCCATAATGTTCGCGTCCAAACTTCAAATTGAGTGTACACATATTCAATGGAAAGGATATTTTATTTCCTAAAAGAATATCCTATTATTTGGACCACTTTTGTGCTTTATATGGGAGAAAAATACGTTCAAAGGTGTTGATGTGGGAATCTACATTAAAGAGAGTTACATGGTCAAGATAATTAAAGACAATCAACTTTCTACTCACCAAATCTAGAAATTACAAAAAGCCAGCTCCCTCCCTTTTTTCCCTCCTCTTTTGAGGGAAGTATACCCCCTCCCCCTCCTATAAAATAAAGGTCTCCACACTTGTAAAAGCATTTCATTCTTCATTCCATTTCATCCAATTTTTAGTTGTAGACCACATTTTATATAATGTTGGATCTCATTTTAGTTTGCATTTCTTCTAGTCTCGTCATGTGTGAGTATATTGTTATGGGCCATGGGGAGTAGCCCCTTAGCCCATTTCTATTCAATATAACCAGTTCTATTGATCCATAAAAAATGTCCTCTTTCTATTTATGTGTGGTTATTTGGATGATCTGATATATTCTTATGAAGAGATATGACCATGGATCTCTATAAGAACAAAATAATAGTCCCTTAATTATGATTATCAACTTTTCAACTTTTTAATCTTATTTCGTTATAATCCTTTGTGATGTGAACACTTGAGACATGGGTTTGAATGCCAGTTTGAATTCACATGCTTCTTGATATGACCGTGGATAGTGGTATGTTGGATGGTTGGGCAATGATTCGTGAATGTCGGGACCAACGGGTTCGCGGGAAGTCTGACCCTTGTGAGTTTATCCATAAGGACATGCAACCACAAGGTCCTAATTTGATCTTTGAAGTTTAGAATTTGATTAGTCGAATAGGAACGTGGTTTTGGTGGTGATCCTCTATACCCCCAGATCTTTATTTCTTGATTAGTTAAACTTTATTTCAGCAATTTTGTTTTTGTTCTTAGTATTAACAACTCTCTCAAATCATAATTTAATTGTTGTTCTTGCGATCGGTTTGGATCTCAACTTTTCTTTTCTACCGTCCCTTGGATGGATACCTATCTATACTAAATTGACTTATTGTTCGCAACAAGTTGACAATTGGGTTAGAAGGTTAAACTCTAGGACTTTTCCTAGTGATTGTTGTGGGTACAATGACGCAAATCATTTGGTCATAATGTGACAAGCTCACAACCTATATGTTCACATCTGTTGAAAGTGTGTTATGCCCTTATTTTATAGAGTTTGCTATGGTTTTATACATTATAACTTGATTGATGTTAAAAGATACTTTAATTAGTCTAATTAATCAAGTGGAATCTAATCATGTATCTTGCCCTATGCCATACTACCATTTAGTGCCAACATTTACTGGATGATGAAACGAGTACCTTCTACGGGAAACTCGGAGCGCATACTGTTGAGTATGCGGGGACAACTTAGTACGCTAATATCAAGCAATTGAGGGTGACTTAAGCGAGCCTCATATCATGCCTCAAGATTTGTTATATAAGTGATATGTGACATAGGATTGGCGGTGGGCCATACCTTGGAAGAGTGTGGCTTCGTGCAGTAACTCAGTGATATGTGATACATGATTGGCTACAGACCATACCCTAGAAGAGTGTTGTGTAGGCCATAGCTCAGTTTCACTAGCGATGTGACATGTACGAAGGCGGTCTAGGTTTTTTACAACTTGACTATATGTCGCTAGTTGCAGTTTACTGATATGTCTCTGCGGTGTACTCGTGTAACTAAATATGAGGTGTGGAGAGGTTGTGCATTATGTCTCTTCCATTGACCTTGTATGGTACTGATTTTGACTTCACAGTGGTCAGTCGTATTTGAGTGGTACGACTCAAATCCTTAGGGCATAATAAAATACGTAATAGACGATGTATACATATATAGGATCAAATACAAGAACATGGGATGAGGCCTTGCTTTTCTTTTATACTGCTTAGCTTGTAACTGTTATACATGTTCTCCGTATTCCTTTTCAAGCATAAAGATAATCTAGTGTGTAGTGTAGATGCCTAAACTGCTTAAACAAGTGATGGTTGCCTTGCTTAAGAGAATTTGTTGAATCTACTCATCTTATAATAATATTCCTTTCTGCTTAGTTATATGTGATAATAATAGAGTTGGAAGAGATTTATATCTCTCATTGGGACTTTTGTCTCACCCCGTTGGTTAAATATTTTTTAGGTGGATGTGCATGCCAAGCAAAAGATCGGATAGTTGAGGATATAAAATGAAGAATAACTACACCTGGTGGATCACAATATATGGATAGTGTCTATTAATAGAGTCCTATGTGTCGTCCTTTTATACTTGATTCCTTGGAGGTGTTCTCGATGTGTTTTGATGACATGATGATCAATATGTTGTTTTTGGCTTCTATATATTTGGTGGTATGTACATACATATGGTATTGTTATCTAATGTAACATGTTGATTGGAAAATAATGATGTAGCATTTTGAGTATATGTTATGAAATGCTAGTGTTGACTCTTGTGGAATAAATCTCACCTCATAGTGCTTGTTACAAATGGGTTTTATTTTCTTGTGATTTTTGGTAATCCACTGTTAATGGTTAACCGCGGTTTAAGTTTTGAGAAATCTCACTTTGTGTGGCAAAGAGTGTCACACTCTTATCATCCAATATTGATTTTTTGAAGATGAATGCTGGTAAAATGGGATTTTTGATGTTATGTTGATAAAGAGCATGGCGCAATCCTGGGTAATATGAGTTTTTTGTGCTTCAATAAACAGTAAAAAAGTTTAGAGAAGTATGAATCATTTGTAATATGTGTTTCTATCATGGGCCAATAAATACAGAATCCTAGGTGGGACATGGTTTTATCCTATTTTATAAGAGAGTGAATACTGGGTAGACCTTGTTATATCCTAGTTTATAAAGGAGTGAATATTTCCTCGGTGAAAAGTGAGTCTTGTCCTAGATATAATTTTATCATGATTTAGTGCATTTTTAGTCCTAGTTTTAAAATGTTAATTTTGGAAAACAAACTTCTATGTCTTGGTGCATTCAAGACTGGATTATATATGTTGAGAGATACATTTAAATACAATGACATACATAGACCAAATTTCATCAATTAAAAACAATTTCATTAATGATGAATTCTGTAGTTCATAAGACTCTTCAAGATGTCATTAATAAGTTGAATCCTTAGTTTTTTATGTTTAACATCAAGAAGTTATATGACAACCTTGATTCAAAAATCATTGACAAATGTTGGGTTTGTCTAAAACATTCTTGTAGAATGGGTGCATTCCACTCTTGCATAATGAATATAATAAACAAGCTGCAGTCACATCAAGCTATATAGGCACAACCAAAAAATCCCAATGCCAATCACTCTAATTGATTTTGTAACTTATAGGGTCCTTGGTTGTCTCCAGGTACAACTTGATGTTTGCCATAGCTACCTCCCCGTGTAGGTTTCACAAAGCATCAAAAGTATCCACACAAAATAATGTTGAGACATAGGAACCTCGACTAGGAAAATTGATGTCCTACAGGAGATAGTCATTATCCATAAACAAAATCATGTACCTAAAAATATTCATAATAGGGATATTAAGACTAAAAATATTACTGTTAGTAAGAGTAAATTAATATTATTATGAACTTACACTGACGGTGGTTGAAATGACCATTTTATGTAAGATACTTAGTTTTAAAAATAGAATTACTACAGTTCCATTTTTCATATAGAATCACAAGTTTTCCCAAGTTCATTTGGGCATTGTTGCATGTACCAATTAAGTTTTGCTAACCTATGGTTATTAAAAGGGTTGGTAAGATAATGTTATGAACTAAAAAAAATTGGAACACTACGAAAGATAAATAATTTAGCAAGTCATGGAATGGAAGCTGGTACATACTATGGCACTCACACTAATGTCGAATGGAAGTCAAAGCCTTATTATTGGACATCTTCTTCTTGTTGAGAATGTGGGCATACATGGTGATGACACTATCCTCAATAAATCTATTTCCCAATGATGACCTCATGTCATTCTGTGGGAGCTTCATGTACCATCCTTGAATATACTATAATATATTCAAATGCATGATAATCAAAATATGGTATTTTACTTTAAAAAGAATATTCTAAACTTACAAACACACTTTGTCTATAAGATATTTAATGCAAACCTCAGAAAAACCTTATGTAATGGTGGAGTTAGATTACACGCCAAGATCTAGCACCATGAAAGATGTGTATCTTGGCACTGAAGGCCCCCTACATTTCTTTATGGAATAAGAGCATGACTTATCTATCTACTTTCTCCTCTGTGCCATTTGGCATTTTGGTAGAAGTTGAGGGAGGTAAACCGATGGATGTTGATAGGGAAAGAAGATAATATGAAGGATGTAGATGACGATCAGACTCAATAGCTACAAAAGAAAATTAGAATGAGCATGATGAGAAATAAATGTGTAAGAGGGTATCAAATATGATAGGGTAGGGGAATAAAAAGGGGAATGAAAATGGAGTATACTCCTTCATTGCAACAATTAGGGAACTTGCAATGTCATGACTAAAAATTTGTTGTTGGCAGTATATTCTATTTTCTCACAGTCTAATACTCAAAAATTAAACACGTAACTACGTCATATACTCAAGCAGAGCCAAACTTATATCTGATGAAGGTCAAAATAATAAATAACTATATTATGGAATATTTTATACATTGGTTATTACTTAAAATGAATGTTGTCAAGGTTGACGAATAAAGATTTATTATTAGGTTCCTAGAATTATAGTGCATTATTTACAAGGTTTTTCTAATGGTGATGCATTCTCTACATATTGCCGGTTATGAATTCATCCAATGATGGTTATAGTGTTAAACAAATATTGTTTTGTGTTAGACGAATGTTGGTTTTGTCATAGATGAATGCTAATTATTGTTAAACAAGAATGTTGGTTATTCTGTTACACCAATGTTGGTTAGTATATGTTGGATGAATAATGTTTCCTTGTGGCTGTGCTTAATTATTGTGTTATATGAATTCAAGTGAGTTTTACATGCATATACTTGTTACTAGGTATCTTCAATCCTATCGATTTGTTTATCATATGATGTTGATTTTGTTAGTCATGTAGTCCATCAATATGGGTACAAAACATGAGTAAATATGAAAATAAATTATTAGCTACTCATGGATGTGTTCAAACTGCAATGTTCTTAAGAGTATTCAAGCCTTACTCAACACAGAATGTTAATGCAGTGGTATAGTGATGCCAATTATAGCATGCAGTCTCTAATTACAATGTCGAGCAAATGGAGTTTCATTGGTTTTCCATTGATCTACTATGGCATGCACACCTTAGTCACCGAATAGTGAAAAATAAAAGGAATTTCTTTGTATTGCATCTAAGGGTGACAATGGTGTTGTGAAAAAACAATATCTGTCGATAATCAGACCACCTTTTATACTACATAACTACACCAAGTGGTTATGGTGCGGATATTATTTGAAATTTTTAGAACCGTGGCGGTGTGGTATGGTAATGGTTGTAAAGAAAAAACCATTGATAAAAATCACACCGCATATAATTCATATTAATCATATATAGATATATGTATAATATTATCCTAAATACATTATTTGGTGACATCTTACATAGTTAGCTAGATCTTGAATTTTAAATGGAGTATAGAAGAAGTTTTGTTAGTTCTCTACAATTAATAATATGAATAGTTATTTTTTACAATATCATATGAACTTAATATTAGTTTTTTCAGATTGTCAATGTTGTTGTTTCTATTTTTTCATACAACTTCATAAATTTTATTAATAACAATACTATGGTGAATAAATTTATTCAAATAGTGGTGTGGTGTGGTTAATCACGATTTTTTGGTGGTCCAGATATAGTCTATCATATTAAAAACCATAGTGGATATGGTGCGGGTATGGTGTTTGATTTTTCTATGTGGTATGGCACCATATCCACACCACCACCATCCCTAATTGCATCCCAGAAACACTCACTTAAAACTTTTTATATTTAGTCAGGCTGTGTGCGTCTGTTACATGAAAATATCCCAGAACGCTTTCCTAAACCAAACACAAAGATGACAACTTTTCAATCTAAGAGATTAAAAACAATAAGTTACACATATATTGACATAAATACATATTTTCTTTTAAATATAATGTTAATAAAACCAAGCCTCCCAAACAAAGGCTCCCTTATTATATTTTAGTCAACCCTCACCAGCCGAGATACCACCTTCCTATTGAACTTCCTATTATATGTTGGATGAGGCCAATTGCAATAAATTTCCCAACAACCCCCCCCCCCTACGAGTGTTCCAACTTTAGCAGTATGAATACACAACAATTACAAGAATTGGGCTAGAAGGTAAGTCGGTAACCACCTAAACATCCCAATGCCAGTCGCCCCAACAAGCTGTGATACAACCTCATCAAATACATGATGTAATTCTTAAGAGAACAATAAACAACAACATCAAGTGCATCTTGTCAAAGATTTCTATTAAGACAAATACCTCGTTCAAAGAAAGTCCAAGCCAAGACACAATTAATAATTTTGATTTCATATGGAAATCATATATTGTAAACATAGAGAAGCTTATGAAAATGTTATTCATCATAAAGGTAACATTCAAAAATTTACGAACTTACATATCACATTTTTTGTGGCCTGTGTTGTTGTAATATGTCAAATAATCTATGTTACAAATATTTCTTATAATCTTTTTTGAATCTTGGAATCTAGCTTTGTCCCTAAGTATGTGAGCATTATTTTGCAATTAAATGATTACCTAGTGCATCAATACTGAAAAGTTGGTCTAGAGAATCATGAATTAGTATACTTCCATGCGTGAACTTGGTTCAAGTTAGTGGAAATGATCATGAAGCCCACTCATAAAAACTGTCAAATGTAAGGTAAAGTTTTTTTATCTCTACCGCAAAGAACCTTAAGCTCCCATATGTTGAGATAGTGGACATATGGGTCTATGATCTTATCATAGATCTACTTGTTGTTGTCCAATGATCTAAGATGGTTCCCTTTTGCCTTCGTAGTTGTCAAAGAATAGATTGATGTAAGTTCAAAAGAAGTTCATGTCATAGGAAGTATATACATTGTAAATAAGAAATAAATGTACTTGTAAAACTCACTAATTTTCCACAACAAGGTTCCAATGAACATGAATTATATCTCTTTCTTTCTCATGTAGAACTAATCTTCGAAGTGTCCCTCTCCACTGGTTTTGATTCCTCTGGTGTAATAACCTTTTGCATTTTCTTAACATTCTGATCATCATCAATGAGTACCTTCCAGTGATTTGGTTTTATCCATTCATTGTGAAGACACCAGAGAAGAACATGTGATTATACAATTGACGAGAAGAGTACACGTGTGACAAAATCCAGATAGTAAATTCATGTTAGTAGTGATGTGATGATAAATAAAGAACACATGACAACATTTCTAGATAGGATTCAAATGTAAGACCATTCATTATAAATGTTGATAGATACTCGAGCATCTTAGAAAATGAGAAGGCATATAAGTTGTACAATGACAAGATACAAAATATCCACTGATGGGAATAATGGCTTTTACGCTTCATAAGTGATGAGTTTTCCACAAACCCAATTAATTGTTTACAACAATTATTCACATGTATTACAATGTACAATCACAATATACATTACTAATTGTTTACCATATAGTGTATACTTCAATTAGGTCTTAACTTTCTTGTTACCACAAAAATAATATTTAGTTTTAATAAATGTTGGATATTAGGTCAATATAAAGGTAGTTTTTAGTTCTTTTGAATGTTGGTTGTCTTAAAAAAGTTTTGGTCATTAGTTTCTTCCAGTTGTTGGTTAGCATCACAACAATAACTATCATTAGACAAATGAAATGTTGGTTAGTTGTGACTTCAAAATTGTTTACCGGTGCCTATGAATGTTGGTTGGTATACAAGTCCAAACTAGTTACTCGTTGTGAAGTCAAAACTAGTTACTCATGTCAAAGAAAGTTGATTAGTAGTGAAGTCAAAACTAGTTACACGTGCTTAAGAAAGCTCATTACATGTGAAGTTAAAACTGGTTACTCTTCCAATGAATGTTGGTTAGTCATGAAGTCAAAATGGTTACTCATGTCAACCAACACTAGTTAGTTGTGAAGTCAAAATCTATTACTTGTGCCAACTAAGGTTCTTAGCCATGAAGTCAAAATCATTTACTCTTGCCAAAAAATGCAAGTTAGTCATAAAGTTGAAGCATGTTACTTGTCCAATGTACGTTGGTTAGTTGTCAAGTCAAAACCTCATGACAAATAAAATGAATATCATGAAGTTAGAATAGGTCTAACGGAATAGTGTATACTTCTTTTTGAGAACTAGTTAGATGTAGAAGCTAAAGATAATATGAGAACATGAACATATGACTCTATTAAGGGAAATCTCTCCCTAGAGTCTATATTTTCCATCAAATAAGAGGTTAATGACGTACAAATTAATGTGTAAATAAGAATGTAATGTATATATAATTCTCAAACATCCTCTTTGGCAGGAATCCACTTCAGATGACTGATCCAACTTTCTGGCTCGATCAATTAGAAGTGATCTTTCGATAGAATTCTCTCTACTTGACGGATGTGTAAGTATGAAGGAATTCCCTCTCCACATGACATGTTGGAGAGAGAGAGATTTCGTCTTCGCGTGACTACTTCTAAATCATCTTCCTGATATTTAGAGTAGAGAAAATGGTTTTCGGAGACATGTTGAAACAATATAAAGGAGGAGCAATATAGGGAACGATGAGAAGCCACCTAGAAGATTAATTTAGATTTTTTTTTGTTGAGAATAACACCCATCAGGATTGAATCCACACTTATGGTGTTCATATATAAAAAAGATTGGGGGTCATTGTCAAATAATGATGAAAAAGAGCAAGTTTCAATAGAAAAATAAAATAACAATATTTATCTTTTTAGAGATTGGTGGTGTACGATTATCACATCATGCCATATGGTATATGGAACTAGAGTATGACATGTAAATTTATGTGGTTGCCGTGTGATTTGATGTTGGGGAAATGTTTGGTTGACCAGTAAACATCATCACTAAGGTAGGATTCCATGCTAGATGACTGTTCAAACTTTCTTGCTCGATCAGAAGTGATCCTTATACAGAATCCTCTCCAATTTATGGGAGGATGATTTTAGAGGTATTATCTATCCATTTTATAGGTTGATGAGAGGGATCCCCCCTCCACCTGACTTTTTCTGAATCAACTTCCTAATATTCAGAGTATAGTGGGCAATTTTCAAAGACATTTTGAAATGTCAAGAGGAGACGATCAATATGGAAAAATGATGTGTTGAGACAAGCACCCGTCAGACCCAAATTGAAACTCATGATGTCTATTTATCAAAACAGATGGTGGATATTTTCAAATAATGGTGAAAGAGAGCGGGTTTTACATTTTTTTTATCAAAAATCCTGTAGTTTTCTAGAGATTGATGGTTTACAGTTATCATATCATGTTGTGTGGTAGATGAAAACCACAATATGAATTCTAAAGTCATGTGGTTGCCTCATAATTTGATGTTAGTGAAAAATGTTCAGTTGACCAATAAATATCATCACCAAGGTAGGATTCCATGCTAGACAACTGATCTAACTTTCTTGCTCGGTTAGAAGTGATCCTTCTACTAAATCATCTCCACTGGACAGTTGGATGAATTTACATGTATTATCTCGCCACTTGATGGGTATATGAGAGGGAGTCCCCCTCCACATGACTACTTTTGAATCAGATTCCTAATATTCAGAGTAGAGCGGGCAGTTTTCAAAGACATTTTGAAATGTCGTAGAGGAAAAAATAATGTGGAAGGAAGATGTGCTGAGCAAAAATCCCTCATAACCAAATCCAAACTCATGATCTCTATATATCAAAAGGATGGGGGATATTTTCAAATAATAGTGAAAGAGAGTGGATTTAAAATAATTTTTTAATAAAAATCCTCTAATTTTTATGGGATTGATGGTTTACGGTTATCACATCATGCCATGTGGTAGATGAAAACCACAATATGGCATCTATAATCATGTGGTTTCCTCATGATTTGATGTTAGCAAAAAGTGACAGTTGACCAATAAACACCATCACCTAGGTAGCGTTCCAAGCGAGATGACTTTATCCAACTTTCTTCTCAGTTAGAAGTGATCTTCTATGGAACCTTCTCCACTTGACGGGTGGATGGGTTTGGAGATATTCTCTCTCCACTTAGAAAGTAGATAAGATGCAATCCCCCTCCCCCTGACTACTTTTGAATCAAATTTGGAAAATACAAAGTAGAGCAGGCAATTTTCAAAGACATTTGAAATGTCATATCGGAGAAAATCAATATGAAAGGATGATGCGATGAGCAAAACATCCGTTAGGGCCGAATTCAAAATTGTGATGTCTATATATCAAAAAATATGGGGGTATTTTCAAATAATGGTGAAAGAGAGTGAGTTTCAAATATATTTTTTTATAAAAAATACTTTGGTTTTCTAGAGATTGGTAGTGTACGGTTATCACATTATGTCGTTGGATAGATGAAAACCACAATATGACATCTAAAGTCATGTGGTTGCCTCATGATTTGATGTTAGCGAAAATGCCAGTTGACCAATAAATATCATCACCAAGGTAGAGTTCCATGCCAGACGACTTTATGCATCTTTCTTCTTAGTTAGAAGTGGTCCTTCTATATAACCTTCTCCACTTGGTGGGAGAATGAGTTTGGAGGTATTATCTCTCCACTGGACGGGTAGATGAGAAGCAACCCCCCTCCACCCAACTGTTTCCGAATCAACTTCCGAATATTCAGAGTAGAGCGGGCGGTTTTCAAAGATATTTTGAAATGTCATAGAGGAGAAAATGAATATGAAAGGAGGATGTGTTGCGCAAAACACCCGTCGTGACCGAATTCAAACTCATGATGTCCATATAGCAAAAAAGATGGTTTTTTCTCATATATTGGTGAAATAGAACGGGTTTCAAATAAATTCTTTTTACAAAAAATCTTCTAGTTTTCTAGATATTGGTGGTCTACGATTATCACATCATGGTGTGTGATAAATGGAAACTACAGTATGACATCTAAAGTCATGTGGTTGTTTCGTGATTTGATGTTGGAGAAAATGTTTAGTAGACCAGTAAACATCATCACTACGGTAAACAGTCGGGAGGAATTGAGGAAGTAGGTATGCAGTCCTAATGCACACCACAGGTGATTGCTTGCCCAACATATGATAACAAAAACGAAAATGATTGGGTCACGCGCAGCAGGTTTCACGCGCGGCTGCTACGCGCGCCCCTGGGTGGTTTCCGGGTGGTTTTGAAAAAAATGAGAAGTTTTGCCTTTTTTAGGGTGGTTTTGGTAGGTAGACCGGCGGTGACGTGGCGGAGTGTAATTGGATGAGTTGTGGAGGTTATGTAATTGATAAATAAATTTATTTTGCTTATAACTTTTGAACCGTGATGAATTTTTTGACGAAACAAAAACCATTGGCTTCGTTATGAAAAATGCATTCCAACAAGACTAATATTTATATATTTTTAACAAAAAAATAAAAATGATATGAATATATTATTCTGGATGCCAATGAACCATTTTAGGCGTCAAATAACCATATTTGGGTGTCAAATAACCATATTTGGGTGTCATTAGCCGTCTATGGGTGTCATTAGTCATTTGAGGGTGTCGTTATAATTTTAGGTGTCAGTGAACCATTTTATGCGTCAAATAACTATATTTGGGTGTCATTAGCCATTTATGGGTGTCATTAGCCATTTGTGGGCGTCATTATAATTTTAGGTGTCATTGAACTATTTTAAGCGTTAAATAATCATATTTGGGTGTCATTAGACATTTATGGGTGTCATTAGCCATTTGTGAGCATTTTATGCGTCAAATAACCATATTTGTGTGTCATTAGCCATTTATGGGTGTCATTAGTCATTTGTGGGCGTCATTATAATTTTAGGTGTCATTGAACCATTTTAGGTGTTAAATAATCATATTTGGGTGTAATTAGACATTTATGGGTGTCATTAGCCATTTGTGAGCGTCGTTATAATTTTAGGTGTCAATGAACTATTTTTGGCATCAAATAATCATATTTGGGCGTCATTAGCCATTTATGGGTGTCATTAGCTTATGTGTATACCATATTTATATTTTTGGGTGTAAATGTACTATTTTGGGCGTCAATTAACTATTTTGGGTGTTAATAACTATTTATTGGTATGAGCAGCATAGTTGGTCACTTGGTTGTCAATTAACCTATATATATCATTTTTTATTTTTTTATCTCAAAAATATGTCAATATTAGGTTTGTTAGATTGCATTTTTCGTAACTAAACCAACGGTTTTTGTTTCATTAAAAAATTCACTACGGTTTAAAAGTTATAAGCGAAACAAATTTATTTGCCTTTTACGTAAATCTAAAAAAACGGCCCAATCACCGACCGCCACGTGGTGGCTGTTTGGGAAGCGGTTTCTCCCGCGCGTGAAGCTGCGTGAGCGTGGTGGAATCTTAGTCCTAACAAAAATAAGGTCGTATCAAATATCGAATCTATCATATGAACCGTCAGGGGACTACGTCAAGTCTTCACACGCATGCGTAGGAACAGGTCAAGTCTTCACACGCATGCGTCATGCGTCAATGGCTGCCATTCCGCATACGTCACACCGGATACTTGGGCAAATGATCTTGTGGTTGTAGCATTAAAAGAAGAGTTACGCTACCCACAGTCTACAGTCTACCCGCTGCACCACCCGATTTCTTAAAAACTCGTACAAAGTTGTTCCAGTCTTTTCTTTTAATTGGAATTAGCTTCTCCACCAACTGATTTCATCAGCAAATGAAGATTCCCGAGATTCTCTCTCCGCTCTTTTCTTCTCTCCAGCATTCATCTTTATTAATTCGTTTTTTTTTCTCTTGTAATGATTCTCTCCAGTTCTATTCCACCCACCAGCATTCCCGCATTAGTATAGTACCTACGAAATCTAATAGCAACATTGATCTGGAAGCATAAGTACAGTACCTACGGAATCCAGTAGTAACATTTGTCATCTGGACATAATTTTTTTACAAAATAGAGAGATAAGTTGAGTGCCCATTTGTTGATGATCTCAAAAGTATAATGCACATCAGATTAAAAATCATTTATAAATTACATCCATAAGTATGGTACTCACTTGTTAATTTCAATTCATTTGCTGAAGGATAAGTACAGTACCTAGTAAATTACAAAATTAAGCATAATTGTATAACTAGTCTAGAAGTATAAGCACAGTACATACGTGATCTCATACAACTATAAAATACATCTATAAGTATTGTACTAATTTGTTAATTCCAGCTCAGTTTTTTTCAAACATAAGTACAATACTTACCAAATTATAAAACCAAGCATAAGTACAGTACCTAACAAATTACAAAATGAAGCATAATTGTATAACTGATCTGGAAGCATAAGTACAGTACCTACGGAATCCAATAACAATATTTTTCATCTGGACATAATTTTTTTACAAAAGTGTAGTGCACATCTGGTCAATAATCAACTATAAAATGTATTTATAAGTATTGTACCCAATTATTAATTTTCAACCCAGTTTGTCAAATATAAGTACCGTACCTCTCAAATTCACTTGTGAATGTATATGTATTTATTGTAGGTACAATACTTACGTAATCTGCAGTGGGGATAAATATGCAATAGAATTTTTTGTAAGCTATAGTGGATTGATATCTGCCATTTGCATGACTGTTGTATGGAGTGGACAGAGTATCTGCACCTTGCATGTATTTCGCATGCTTTTACATGGGTAATAGTATCAAAAACCGGCTGCATGCTGGGATTAATTAAAAATTACCTATTCCTGAGTACCGGGTAGGCAAACGGGTATGTCAGGTCTTATGTGTAGAATTTTTCTAAAAGAATGGGAAAGAAGCACCCAATTATAAAGATAATCGTTCGGGCAATCAATCGGATAAAGGAAGCAGTACGTAGTGATGGTTTCCTATTGCGCAATCATCTCCCTGTTCCTCGCTATCTGGTGTTCCACTTCAATACGGTTCGTAGCTCCTCAAAATAATTCTAGTCGTAACCTGCTGCCCACCCGACCACCCACCCGGCTGGGTCTGCTGCAAAGTCCAACGTGGACTAGTTTTATTTAATTTTAAATAGGAGGGAAGTAGAAACAAAGTAAAAACTTGTATTGATCATAACTTTCAAGCCACAATGAATTTTTCAATGAAATAAAAAACATTGGATTCGTAATAAAAAATACTTTTCAATAAGACCAATAATGACATATTTTGAAAAAATAATAATATGAGAAAAGGATGATGAGAGAAGTAGAAGAGAGAGAAAATGTTTTTGTCCATAACTTTTACTCTGTAGCATATTTTTTAATGAAATAAATTGCATTAGAATCCTTGTAAAAAATACTTTCCAACAAGACTACTGTTGGCATACTTTAAATTAATGATAATATGACAGAAATATAGTATTCATATTTTAGAATAACCATACACATGCTTTGAGTATAGACGTACATTACTTGTGAGTATAGTACATCACATTCGTGTTTCTCCCAAATCATATACAATATTTACTTGTTCATCTATGAATTCGATTGAACTAACATTAGCAATGAGTTTAGTACTATACTTTTGAATGAATAAGATCAAGGATTAGTTGTTCTTAAACATAGGTAAAAGTATTGTAGTTTAGTAAAATGTGTATGTTTTTAATGAAATGTGAATTAGTTTATATAGGTATAGTATGTGGTTATTGACAATCTTTTATACATGATATGTCTCGTACTGTACCAACAAGATCATTAAATCAAGTATTGTTGTTATGTCTCGTACGATACCTGTAGTAATGTACGTCTAGTAAAATACTTTGTATTACAAAATGTGGATGTTAGTACAATACGTCTTGTACCAACAAGATAATTAAATCATGTATTGTTCTTGTGTCTCGTACGGTACCTCTAGTACTATACGTTTGATATTATATGTTGTATTACAAAATGTGGTTGTTAGTACTGTACTTCTAGTAACAACAAGATCATCAAATCATGTATTGTTGGTATGTCTCGTACAGTACCTCTAGTATTGTACGTCTATTACTATAATTTGTATTACAAAATGTGGTTGTTAGTATTGTACTTCTTGTACGAACAAGATCATCAAATCATTAATGTATGTCTCGTACAGTACCTCCAGTACTGTACGTCTAGTACTATACTTTGTATTACAAAGTGTGGCTGTTAGTACTGTGCTTCTAGTACCAACAAGATCATCAAATTATGTATTGTATGTCTTGTACAATACCTCTAGTACTGTACGTCTAGTATCATACTTTGTATTACAAAATGTGGATGTTAGTATTGTACTTCTTATACCAACAAGATCATCAAATCATGTGATGTTGTTGTGTCTCGTACAATACCTCTAGTATTATACGTCAAATACTATACTTTGTATTACCACTATTACAGAAAATGCTTTTTACAGCGGGAGATAGACAACAGTTCTGATGATTGTGTTGTAGTTAGCATACTTATCACAACAAGCCCATTTTTGGGTTGTATATTGTATATTTTATACAACACAAGTCATTTACAACATGCCAAACCTGTTGTAGTATAGGAGGATACTACACCAACTGCTAAAGTGCTATAATAGGTTGTAGTATCACAACATATTCAAAACCGTTGTAAAAGATGTTATTTACACAATATATTTTGACATGTTGTAATAGTCACATGTTGTAATAGACCATCATTACACAACGCAGACTCACCCGTTGTAGTATGTATTAATTATACAACATGCCTTTACATGTTGTATTTGGTACATGTTGTAATAGACCACCATAATACAACATATTAAAACTCGTTGTTATATCCCAACATGAGACAACATACTCCAACCTGTTGTTATATATTATAATTACACAACATGTTGTAACCTGTTGTAATACCCACACATAAAACATCGTTGTAATAGACCTCCATTACATAACGTAAGCTAAACCATTGTAATATACTATAATTACACAACATGATATCACCTGTTGTAATAGCTACATATTGTAAAAGACCATAGTTAAACAACACATCATATTCACATAATTCTCTAAATTTTTCAATTATTCGCGTATAATATATGTGTTTATATATATATATATATATATATATATATATATATATATATATATATATATATATATATATATATACACACACACACATATATATATATATATATATATATATTAATTCTATAGTTTTAAACATCACTATATAATTTTGATATTGTATCCATTAATTTTAAATACTTCTATCTGCATTTATATTTCATTAATACAAAATATTAATAAATGCAGATAGAAGTATTTAAAATTAATGGATACAATATTAAAATGATATAGTGATGTTTAAAACTATAGAAATAAAACATATATATATATATATACACACACACACACATATATATATATATATATATATATATATATATATATATATATATATATATATATATGTGTGTGTGTGTGTGTGTATTTTATGTGCACCAGCGTGTCTGATATACTACCATATTAGTTTTTATTTTAGTATTTTCTTATTTTTATTGCTATATTAGTTTTCTTTTTTTCTAAGTTTACAATTAAATGCATGTATATTTTTTCTTTATTTTTATAATTTTAAACTTATTCTATAATTTTAGTACTATATTCATTAATTTTAAATACTTTTATGTACATTTATAAATATTATGTATTAATAAATATAATATTCTATTAATATTTTTATTATCTTCAGTTATTATTTTAGATATATGGCTAATTTCATATAAGTTAATGTAGATTATATTTATTTAGCAATTTAATATATATATATATATGTATATATATCATAATAAAAAATATACATGGTATCATAATAAAAAAATTAAAAAAGAAAAACATCGGCCCGCCCAACGGGTAGCTGGGGACGCGGCACCACGTGGCAGTCCCACGATGAAGACGCCAGTCAGACCGTGTACACTCATTTAGATATATTTTACTCTTGTAATTAAGCTACTATAAAATAAGTGAATACTTCAAAAAAATTATAATACTGCCATTTTAAACCTCACAAAACACCTCTAACCAATCAGAATACAACGTTTTAAACATACTGGTCTCTCCTTGAGTCTTTCTCATCTCAGAATGCTTCACGCTTTTGAAAGAAAAGAAAAAAAAAGACGCAAAGGTCAGTTACGTCCGCACGTATGCAACTGCTCACTACCCACGACGAGTAGAGTTCTTCACGCTGCCCACCCACTCACCCAGAACCAACTACCCACGACGAATATGGCAGTCCAATCCATCCTGTTTCTGTCATTCCAATGAAACAAACATCTCCACTCGAATTTTAAACCAAACCCGGACGCTTCTTCATTGGCCTTCGGGAATTCGAGCCGCGTTCCATGCTGCGGAGAATCACGACGTCTCCAGTTGAGGCTTCCGATCGCGCTCTCTTCAGCGCTTGGTACTGATGGGCGTGGCATGGCTCGCCAGTTGAGAACAAGGGATGACCTCGACGACGGCCGGCTCTTCAGAGGAGCATGGGATGGGCTGACGGAGAAGGGTTCAGCCACCACAGCGAGCACGACCTCGCGCTCCTCATCAGCTACTTCCTTAAGAACGGCAGCGCAGGGGGAGACAAGGGTAAGTAGTGTTGCAGGTGCCAGAACTCAAACATCAAGCAGACAAGATCGACCTGAGTAATTAATACCCTTTTTTTTGCTACATATCATTGTTAAGTATTTGAATTGCCTTACCTCCTTCATTACGGATGTTTGTTTTTTAAACAACACATACATAATTGGGGTTTCTGCTATGTTCTGTGGCACATGTTCTTTTCAGTATAGCAAACATTAGGATCTCCCGTCCCCTTCAGTGTGGCTTCATTCCTTCTAATTAAGGCCGTTGTTGGTTCAGGTGTCTCTATTTTTTCTATTTCCCTGTCAGCCGATACACTGTTTCTTCCCATTCCATTATATTTATTCCCGCTAGCTTTTGATTTTGAGATGTTGGATAGGTCTTATATGCAAGTTTAGTTGTAGCAATCATCATCATCATCATCCACATGATCGTTTTATCTTTTATACTGATATCTCTGCGAGCCACAATGTCATCTCTGTGAGCAGAAAAAGTAAATAACTTGTTAACAATTTTTTCAATCGGAATTACACATTTTTTTTTCATCTTTATCACTCTCTCTTCACAATAACGTCCGAAATAAATGGCATGACACCAATTTCTTTTCAAATGTTATCTATATATCTTCCCAACGTGTTCATATGTTTTCATTTCCTTTTGCTTTACCTGACTAACTACACTGTCTCCTCTCTATCTTCTTTTTTTGTTAGTTCTACTAACTTCTCTTCCTTCGGTTTTATCATGCGGCAGTTCAAATATTATTGTGGGTGTTTTTTTTTCCTTAAGTCTGCTCATACGGATTAACATATCAAGAAGCAATGCTCATAAAAGACATCTATGCACTCAAGTTGTTCCACAATTTATTACCTATTATGTTCATCTCAATCTCTCTATCTCTTTTTCTCAGATTCAACAACACCTAAAAAATAAAATCAATGCAGTTAACATGAGCGATTACACACTACGATTTAACAAAAATATTGATAATTTGATTTCGTATGTGATTTTCAATGGACTCCTACCTCCTTCTAAACACACACATCCTTACAAATTCTCATCTAAATAGATACATTTACTATATTAGAGAGATCATATACTCTATAATTCACCCTAAAGTATATGAATTAAGCAATTTAAATTTATTAAATTATTAAATCACATAGAAAAATAGAGTAAAATATATCTAAATGAGTGTACACATGCATGGGCATGTGTGTATTGATAATTTTATTTCAGCAAACTCTCTTCTTAAATAGACCTACTGAACGTATAACAACCATCTATCTATTCTGCTCATTACAAGCCACTACTTAAACGATCCACATAATTAGGATCTAACCATAAGACAAGGCCAACGGGACTACCTCCACATTAGTCGATTACACGTGCACTATACTTGCACACTTTCAGCTAACCACGTTGCACTACAACTCCTGTAATTAAGCTACTAAATTGGACCAAGTCTTGATTAATATTTCCAGCAAATAGTAATAGGCATTAGCAGGGATGTAGTACACATTATCTCAAATAAGGAAGTCTGCGTAGATCAATTCGGAGCCATGACTGCTGCTGCGATAGTGCAACTTCAGTAGGTAGGCACCGATAGTGGCCATGGGAACTGGTCGTGACATTTCCTCCCAATCGTGATAATTTGACCCTCAGTAGAGCCCTGAGCCCCCATAGGAACCAACAGTATGGAATGCAATCCCCTGTAGCTCCGCTAAGGAGTAGTGAAAGTCAGACTGGTAGTCTGTCTGACACCACATAAAGTGAGTAGGGGTTATTTCACCCAGTTCGGGATTTCCTAGATAGAAAGTACTCTATTCCAGACCCAAGTGCAATTTGCTTATCAATACTGATTTTTGAATTGGCGATCTGCAATAAATCGACACATTCATAGGTTTCATTCATGTTTATTGTATCCATCTATATTTGTAAAGTGTTACATGGAACTTGCCCTTTGTTAATGCAACACTATGCATGAAAATATAGATAGAACCAAGTTGGAGTGGCCAGACTTTTTGCATAAAAGGGGCATGGAGAGTTGCTTTAGATGAAAATGCAATTGAATACTAGATGTCAAACGCCATTTTGTGGCATACATGCGATGTCCTCACATGTTTAACACTTGATTCGTGTGTAACGTCCAAATTGGAACCCCAACTAAGAAAAAATCCCAATCTCAAACTCCACACACTAGGCCAAGAAGAACATATGAGGAAGTCAGAAGGAACATACTTACGTAGAAGCATAAGAATGATAAAAGTCACAAACGTCAAGCTCACCATTCAAAAATAATGAGAGTTGTTTCCAAAATAGCTTTGGGGTTTGTTATATCTAAAAAATCTTTCGTGTGAGGCTGCAGTTTAACAAAGGTTCCTTTTGGAAGGGTGGCATCTTCACTCTTACAAAATCCCCCTCTTGCAAGAGCAAGTTTTGCATCATCCAATATGGCATATAAACCACACCTTCTTTAGCAATAAACCATGCCTTTTTCACTCTTATAGCATTTTTTATTCTATTTACACATACCTTTTATTAAGTTTTCTGGCTATTTATACCTTTCCATCCTCTTATTTGCTAACACGTTCTCACAATTATTTGGATAACAAATCAATATTTATTTTGTGTAGTGTTCAAAGCAGCCGAACAATACAGATTGCGGGTATTATGTGCTGAAGTATATGAAATACATCTTTGATGCGAGAAATAGAAATATTCCTGAATGTGTAAGCTACTTAACATTATATTCTTTTAGTTTGTTCAAATTTCTAAATAAATTGAAAATATCACAATATGTTGATATATTTGTCAAATGATTACAGTATTATTCGAAGTATATTGGTCGTTGCTTCAACCAAGAAGAAATCAATGAGGTCCGAAACGAGTGGGAGACATGTGTTCTTGAGCACACATAAGATTATGTGACATGTGGGGGAGACATTTGTTCTTTACCATAGACCAATGTGTGAAACTTTTTTAGTTAGTTTTCATATCGATTCTAGAGTGGATACTCAGTACTTTGTATTATTGAATCGTTGTATGGATGATTTAATATTAATTAAATTTAGTATGAGTTTCTTTCAAGGTTTGATGGAAATTTTGTTCAACTATGTGTTTGTTTGTGAAATGAAAAAGTATAATTGCATATTTATTATAATTTATTAATAATATGGTTAATTTGATCACTACAATTGGTGCGATATATGACCTTTCAAACTCTAATCAAAGACAACAGTTAATAATATGTTGTAAAATGTATGATTCTACAACAAACAACACATGTTGTGTTATCCACACCTATTACAACAGGTTTGTCAGGAAAAAATACACCTATTACAACAGGTGTTTCTAGTGAACTACAACATGCATAACATGTTGTATAAATTGTGTATATTACAACAGACACACACCATGTTGTCTAAACAATCTTACTACAACGGTTAAATGTATGGAAAGACAACATACTCCAACTGTTGTATAAATATGTATATTACAACAGGCGCACTGCATGTTGTAATAGACCTACCTATTACAACGGGTGTGTTTAGTGAAAGACAACATGCTTCGACTGTTGTATAATATATATTACAACGGGTGAACCATATGTTATAAAAAATACCCCTATTACAATGGGTGTGTTTCGCGAAAGACAACGTCGTTCAACTGTTGTATAATATATATTACAACAGGTGCACCACATGTTGTGTAAAATACCCATATTACAACAGGCCATTCCTTAAAAGACAACATGTTTCAACTGTTGTATAAAATACATCTATTACAACATGCGATCACATGTTGTGTAAAGCACCCCACATAAGACCACGCGATCTAATACAACGGTTAACACATGTTGTAAATCGAGAAAAGGAACTGTTATAAAAAGTATTTTCTGTAGTAGTGTACAAAATGTGGTCGCTGGTAATGTACTTCTAGTAATAACAAGATCATCAAATTATGTATTGTTGTTATGTCTCGTATGGTACCTTGAGTATCCTTGTTTATGATTATTGTCAAACGTTACATTTTAAATATATGCAAAAATTAATATGAATGGTAACATGTACAGTATTTATGTATGTATGACATAATATGGAATATGAAGAAATAAAGAGGCAATAAGTATTGTACATGAATGGTCAATTTTAATACAGTATCCAAAAACGTACTGTACTTTTGTATACTTCTCTCCTCTTTTAATATACTTCTAATATTATTTTTTCCAAATTATGTCAACATTGGTCTTGATAGAAAATATTTTTCATTAGGAATCTGATGTTTTTTATTTCAAAAAAAATCATTTAGAATTGAAAGTTATCAGCAAAACCAGTTTCTCTCTCTTCTTTTTATTTTCTTTTTAATTTTCGAACAATTTTTTGCCACATCAGCAGTGTCACATTCCCAACTATCGGGTAGGCTCCCGGGAATGTGGAGGGGTATGTGTAGCGTTACTCAAATATATCCTTGCCGGGTTGCCCCTCAACATGCGGGAAGCTCACAATCCCATACCCGTTCGGCATCGACACCAATTGTGCCAGAAAAGGATTCCAGCTAAGTTGCAACCATTCCTTTATCCCTCCTAAGACTTTCATCTCTACATCCACTATCGAGGTGCTCAACATCTCTCTCCTTGGAGCTCAGACGAGGGTCGGCTACTATCGAGGCTACGACTGCTATGCGAAGAACGGCTCCGACAATGTCTACAACTACCCTCAGTCATGGGCAGGCGATGATTGGCCATACACCTTCTCCAACGTTTATAATAAATTCACCGTCCTTGGCTGCGATACCTAAGCTTACATGTACGGCTATAACGAGATAGGAATCAACTAAATGGAATAAATCGTTATTGCAATTTTATGGAATCAACTAAAGCTCATCGGACTCAAAAGATGGTTTCTTATATTTCTTCTTGGCTCAATTCTCATATGTGTATCTTTTTCTTCTTAGCTTCATTTTTCTTATGGGCAATAATACCATAAACCATGGCTCGCTTGTGAAGTAATGACTTCATTTGTGCGTCACATCTATTTCACTGTTGATCCACTAGTACACAATTCCTTGACCAATACATGTGAATCCTTGACCAATAGGTCTTGGTCAGGGCCAATCCCTGACCAACGTACCCTCGCCAAAAGCTTGGTGACCAATAGTGGTTGGCTAGGACCTATCCCTGACCAATAGGGGCGGAATCCCTGGGCAACCATTACAGGATTTAAAAAGAATCTCTTGGGACAATACATTGTATCCAAGGCACATCCTTGACTAATAGGAAGGTATGTTATTTTGTTATATATCCATATATGAACACACATAACATCCAAAATATTACACATTAGAAGTAGATTATCACACATCGATGACAACACTTTGAATATAACAAAAAAGATCATTGCATTGAATTTGTAATTGTGATGTCTACATCCAAAAAGTATGATTGAAACATCATGTTTTTTCCCAAAAAGATAACTCATATCCTCTAATAAATCACATTGTTATAGCATTCATATGCATTGCACTACATATCACATTCTTTCAAATAAAAATAAACTTGCATATCGCCATCCGGATCTAATTACTTCATTCATTCTCCCTAGCATCACTTCCACAACTTCCACCATGAGGGCTTTCTCCAAGATATGCTTCGGTCCTTCTACTTTGTGGAGTGTTTTCAATATCCTACATTTTACAAATATATCAACTTTTTACAACAATATACAAGTTCATAAGGGTCAATCAAAAATATTCGTAGAATGTATGTAACAAAAGTAATCAAATGTATTGGGCTGAAAAGGATAACAAATATCATCATCATAGATATGGACAAAGGTATGGAATACGGATTGGCCACCCAAGATTTCTCACTTCATGTGGTGTGCATGCACGGGGAGCCTAGCAACCAAAGAAAGGTTTTTTAGAAGACATTGCTCGGACACACCGGTGTGTCCATTATGCAGATAGGAGAGCGAGACAGTGAGCCATATGGCATTTCAATGTATGAGGACAAGGATAGTGTGGGGTGAGAGGCAGGCTTAGCCTAGATCATGAATGAAATTTCAACATAACTTCTCTTACGTAAGAGGGACAGCTATCATGCAACACCTTTGACATAGCAGCAGCGACCATCTGGAGCATTTGGACAGTCCAAAATAACATAATATTTGGTGATGGACAACAAATAATTTAACAAATTCAGCAAGCTTTCCAGCTCTACATGCAAGGCTACCAACTCATTAGACGAGAGAAACGACAGCCACAGATGCAGGGAGACAGCGAGGAGAATCACCAAAGGTATGGGAGCGTGACGAAAGTGTGCTGCAGCTTTGGTGTATGATCTAATATAACTCAAATCTGTTTCAAAAAATAAAGAGATATGTTCTCTTATTGTGGATGGTGGGTGCAACACGTCGGCTGCTTGGGTTGTAGCCGCCCAGAATTTTTTTTATTTTGTATTCTGATACCATGTACAGATTCTAATTTTGTAATTTACATTCTGCTGCAACATATGTCTGCAATAGAATGTTATAATACCTGATTGAAAGGAGGTATGTATCCCGCTTGTGAGAATGGGTATCCATTGTACGGGTATGGAAATGGAACTTGAGCACTTTGCATATTATTTCCATGCTAGAGAAAGACAATGTATTGAGAAAATTTAGTATGCAACTAATTCATTTAAAAAAATTTCAGAATTAACGTTATATACATTTCTCACCTGTTGATGTGTGGATGGTTGTCATGGCCCTGGAAATTGATATCCAGGAAAAAAAGTAGTACCATATGAATGTTGACCAAGTGCAAGTATACAATTATGTTTGAAAAATCATTTGTTTGACAAGAATCTTAAAAATGTTTATAAATAAAATGAAAGATGTAACAAATAGTATAAGAACTTGTATTTAAAAATGTTTATAAATAGAATGAAAGATGTAACAAATAGTATAAAAACTTGTATTAGAGAAGCCAAAGGACTTAATGCACTTAATGTATTTTTCAGTTCAATCATATTTTTGCTATATTCTTCCATTTTGCTCTGCAGTGCTTCGACAGTTTCCTATAAATGCACAATGATTTATAAAATTTAAGTTATTATTTAACTAATACAATAAAATTTATCATAATACGTTTATCACCTTGTATTTCTTATTTTCATTCAGTAAAATCGCATTGGCTGCTTGTATAGAAGCTCCACGAGCACCTATCTTATCATGGCCACTACCAACTAATCGTTTCCGATTAGATTTCACGGGTTTAATGATTTGACAAATGGATTCATCTTCTTGAAGTTCATTACTTTGATTAGAATAATCACATGACAATACACTTTGTTGGGACTTGTGGTGCTCCACAATTTTTTCCTAATAAATTGTATATGCATTGATGATATAATCAAATTTAATGAGGAAATAAAGAAATAATGTATATTGCTCTCCACTATATCCTTGTCTTTGGTATAAGCAACTTTTAACAAATCCATTTTACTTGGAGCATGCCCAAGTTCCTTTTCCTGTATTGAAAAATTATTGCATACACACATAGACTTCAAAGTATTACACTTAGAGCACAAATCAGTATATATAACTATAATATAAAATTTTGATGTTCTTACCAACTCATGACGTTTTCTTGCAAATGTTTTAGCCCCAGTATAATTATTCATCTGCTTCTTTGATCTATTAATCTTATTCTTCTCTGCAATTGCCTAATATGACATAGACAAAAGATAGAAAATAAATAATAATTGCATAGTAGCAACCTCAAAGAAATGTTTATAAGATTCCTACAATTTTATATTTAACACACATAAAATAAGTTGTAACAAAGAATATAAAAATTTTTGTACACCACATAAACGTTTCTGTCCATCAAAAACAAGATGGACACTTATTACTAGAGTGAAGGAGGGCGGATTTCTGGACTGTAGCATTTCAGAAAAATAGTTATGATATTATTGTGATACCATGTACTTATATTAATCAAATAATAGCGATGCACATAAAATATGAATATTTTTTTACCTGTGTTTTGGGTTGTTTCCATTTTTCAACCAATCTTAAAAACTACTCACGATCAATTCGAGAATCATTTGAAATTGCTTCCAGCATTGCATCCATGTCATCTTGATACTTCAACCAATATTTGACTTTCAATTCTGCCCTCCATTCAGTTAGACTAGAACTTATATGCGTCCATACCCTCTCCCAACCATTTGAATGATCATCCAAGTCAAAATAAGCCTGATTCATATGAAATAGTGTATAACTAAAAGTAAATATATATAACATGTCAGAGTGAAGTTATCATGAAAATGTATTATTACCTTTACAATATCTCTTGTGTCGTTGAATGATGATATTGGCATTTGTGGCCAATACTTATCAACGGGCCACAAAGATGGTCTTCTAGCTAAAATCCCACACAATAGGCTTAATTGTTTTCCCACTTCTCCAATTTCAAAGCCATTGTCATCAAAAACTAAATGGTGCCTCTCACCATGAGGTGGCTTAAGCTTTGAGATAATTGTAGGGCCTCTCCCACGCTTTTCAATTGACTGGAGTTCAATGTTTCCTCTTTGATCATTTTCTTCTTCAACATCTGTATTTATAGTTGGAGGTGAGGCTGTAGGAGTAATAGTTATATCATCTTCTTCAACTTCAGTCCTTTGTGCCAACCTTGCTGATTTCCTGGACATCTAATTATAATATAGAATATAAAAATCATTCATGTTAATATTAACAAAGAAATATGATCAAAGTAAAAATAAGTAGAAATGGTTCATAATAACATATAAAACAACAACGCACATACTATAGAAAATCAATTGACACACCTTGATATGTTTTTTTAAATTTGCATGCACGTTATGTAGATGACAAGGTATACAAATTTCAGAAAGAGAGCAACCTAATGGCCATCCTTCAATAAATGCAACATAAGATACATATATAGAATAAGTTAATATTGTAAGATATGTATGTCTTACTTCCACATGTTCAAAGACCTGTAAAAACACATGCATTGCATAACATAAAATGTTCTTGGGCATGCATGAAAACATCATATATTTCTCCAAACACAAGATAGATTTAAACAAGTGAACACCATAGAAAATTCTCTCTTCCACATGTTCAAATGCATACAAAATATTCATATAATGAAAAACAACATCAACTTTCAACTATCATGCATTATAATGTTCATAACTAAGCAGGATTATGATATTCAATAGTTGAACCCTCCATATCCATTCTTGTCCAGGATATATTTTCACTATCATCATGACTTGATTGATTGAACGGTACCTCAACACGAAATTCTATAGTTTGAGGAAAATCAAATAATTCCCTTGGTAGGACCTTCAACACTACATGCCAATTTGTGTCCACTGGATCCTGAATATAGAAGCATTATTGAGCCTGAGAAGCAAATATAAAAGGCTCATCTTTATGTGCTACTTTCAAGAAATTTAATAAAGTGAATCCATAATCATCAACTCTACAGCCAGTTGCAGTGCTCTCATCAAACCATGTGCATCTGAATAATGTGATCTGAATATTGGGGCCATACTCTAGCTTGATGACCTCCTCTAGTTGACCATAATAAGTAACATATGATGAAATTGGGTTTCGGTCCCTAGAGCTGGAGTAGCTTGATGTCTCTGCAGATAGATAAACTCCACTATTTTGTGACTTACGACGAGAATCCAACATTTTTGACTGAAATTTGCAGCCATTAATGAAGTATCCATCGTAACTGTCTCCTTCACAAGAAGGACCTTGTGCAAGCCAACGAATCTCTTCCGTAACATCTTCTCCATTGTTTCTAGCATAAAAAATCTATGTTTGAATGGAATTAGTTTCTTTTTCAAATTCTATTAACATTACTAGAAAATTAAACAACATGAAATCTAGTTGCTCACATGATTTTTAAACCAAGAAGGAAAATCACGATGATGCCTTAATTCGACATTACGAAGAGTCATCCTTGGATGATTTAGTTGTATATCATCCAGGTGTTTCCTATAATTGTAAAACAAAAGGAATGTTATGTTATATAAAAAAGAAAACATGCTTCTCAAAAAATAAATTACAATGGTTACCTTCTATAAGAGTCGATACTCCTTGTGTTGAAAAGAACATAACGATGTGCTTGCTCTAATGTCACCTGATCAAATATCTTTCTTACTTCTGCTCCAATAGATGCATCATCATGGTGACGTGACGAAAGATCCCATCTTGTATCTGTCCCTTTCAGATATCTTGAGCAAAATGTCATACATTCATCAACCCACTAACCCTCAGCAATAGATCCTTCAGGACGTGCCTTGTTACGAACATATCCTTTTAATGTTTTTAAATATCTATCAATAGGATACATCCATCGATAATGAACTGGACCTGCAATCTTGTCCTCTGTGACTAAATGGATAGTCAAGTGCACCATGATAGTGAAAAATGAGGGTGGGAAGATGCGCTCCAATTGGCAAAGTGTAATCACAATATCTTTCTCAATTTTGTCAAATTCCTCCAAATCAATTACCTTAGTGCAAATGTGATTGTAGTAGGTACATATTCTAGAAATTGGACCACAAACTTCTGGAGAAGATGAATTCCTTAATGCAACAACCAATAACCTTTGCATCAACACATGGTAGTCATGACTTTTTAAGGGCAACACCTTCCGCTCAAGCATGTTAATTCGGTTAGAGATATTTGACGAATAACCATCTAGAAATTTCATCGAACTCAATAATGATAGAAATATATCTTTCTCTTTTGTGCTCATTGTGTAACAAGCAGGTGGCACATAATATTTTCCACTCTCAAGTTCGATTGCCCACAAGTCTTTCCGGATCCCTAATTCAGATAAGTCCAAGCGAGATTGCACATTATCCTTGGACTTACCTTCAACACCAAGAAGTGTTACTAATATATTCTCACAAACATTTTTCTCGATGTGCATGGTATCTAAATTATGTCTTATCAATAGGTGCTTCCAGTATGGCAGGCGAAAAAATATACTAATCTTCATCCATGGCTTTGGTAGATGAATTTTATCTTCCATTTCAGAACTCCTCCTTCTTTTCCCAGTTTCTGAATCTCTCAATTCCTTGCCGAATGTCACATTATCATATCCTTGAAACTCATTCCAAATATCCTCACCAACAAGAGACTTTGGTGCATGTCTGTATTCAGTCTTTCCATTAAAGTTCTTCTTGTCTCGTCGATAAGGATGATTGTCACTAAGGAAACGTCGATGGTCCAGATAGCAATCTTTTTTTCCATGTTTAAGCCTATACCATCCAGTATCTCTGTGACAACAAGGGCAAGCAAACTGTCCTCTTGTGCTATGACCAGAAAGGTTGGCATACGCAGGAAAGTCACTTATGGTCCACAAAATAGCAGCTCTCAATGTGAATTTTTTCTTGGAAGATGCATCATAGGTAGTAACTCCTGTTGTCCATAACTCTTGAAGTTCATCAATTAAAGGTTCAAGATAAATGTCAATATCATTTCCAGGTTCTTTTGGACCAGGAATCAACAAAGACATGATGAAGTTTGGTTGCTTCATGCACAACCATGGGGGCAAGTTGTATGGGATCAACACAACAGGCCAAGTACTATGAGAAATATGTAGGGTGTCAAAGGGATTGAAACCATCACTTGCTAGCCCCAGACGGACATTACGTGGCTCACTGCCAAATTCAGGAATCTTGGCATCCAATGCTTTCCATGCAGCACAATCTGCAGGATGTCGCAACTTTCCATCTGTCACTCGTTTCTTGTGATGCCATTGCATATCCTCTGCCACAGTTGGACACATGAAAAGCCTTTGCAACCTAGGAGTCAAAGGAAAATGAAAGAATTTCTTTGCAGAGATCTTTGATGGTTTCTTTTGGGAGAGTGTTCCTGTTTTCCATCTGGATGTCCCACACCGAGTGCACACTTCAAGTGTTGCACGATCTTTATAATAAATCATGCAATCATTTGGGCATGCATCAATCTTCACATATTCAATACCTATCTCTCTTAATAATTTCTTGGCTTCATAAAAACTATTAGGAAATGATTCTGCCCCACTAGGAAGAGCCTCTTTTGTTAATCTCAATTGTGATGTAAAAGACTTATTGGTCCATTGAGATTCAACTTTGAGATTCAACATTTTTACTAGATAAGATAGTTTGGAATGGCTCGTACAACCATGGTATAAAGGTTCCCTAGCTTTATCTAGAAGTTTATAAAAAATTTCAACATCAAGATTGACTGGAATATCTGCATCAATATCATCTACTGGAGATGTCTCAAGATTATGTACACTGAAGACATCATGCAACAAGCCTCCGATGTTGTCTCCATCAACATTGTCACCAAGAAGAGTAGTTGCGGATGAAGATTGTCTTTCTCTTCCTGGAATTTCTCCATGGTCCGTCCATATGTAATAATTAGGTGTGAACCCTTTGATCATTACATGTTCAAAAACCTCCTCCTTAGACTTGAAATATCTATTGCCACAAACTTTACATGGGCACAATAATTGACCACTCCTCGCATGTATTTGGTTGAGGAGATTGTGATCAATGAAGGCAGACAAACCATCTTAAAATTCCTTACTATGGATATGATTTTCGATATACATCCAACTTCTATCTGCTATGTAGTCCATCTACATAAGTGAAATATGGATAAGTCAAACCTCTGTGTCTTATATATTTGACTAAAAGTAAACATATTAGTTTCTAATAGAACAATGATTGTAATATGTATTCATATGTGCCACCTATCCCATTCTTGAACACTAAATCCCACTAGTAAGTGTATAATATCTGTTTGGTTTTTAAAGAAATTTCGGCAGCATTTCCCCTTAGTTCTCCAAGTACACCGACATAGATGGGAAAATAACCCACCTAAGTATGTACCCAGAGAACAACTGAGGAAATGACTACCAAAATATCTTTAAAACCAAACACAATATTATACACTCACATCCTAAGTGAGATTAAGTGTTCGAGAACAGTCCCAAATTGGGGACTATCCAATATTTACTCCTAAAGAGTAAATTTTGGATGGGTTTCTAAGTCAAAAAAATGTGTATAAATATTTAATATTGTGTTTTATAAAAATATGTTTGAAGTGTTAAAAATGCGTATTCATGTGTGCCACCTATCCCATTCTTGAAAATTAAATCTCACTAGCAAGTGTATAATGTGTGTTTGGTTTTCAAAAAAAATCGGCAACATTTCCCCTTAGTTCTCCAAGGACTCCGACATAGATGGGAAAATAACCCACCTAAGTATGTATCCAGAGAACAAACGAGGAAATGACTACCAAAATATCTTTGAAACCAGACACAACATTATACACTCATGTCCTAAGTGAGATTAAGAGTTCGAGAATAGTCCCAAATTGGGGACAATCCAATATTTACTCCTAAAGAGTAAATTTTGGATGGATTTCTAAGTCAAAAAAATGTGTATAAATATTTAATGTTGTGTTTTATCAAAATATGTTAGCTCTGTTGAACTAACATTAATGTTTTAAAGTTTCCAACCACTATGTGCAATTTTTCATTCTATTTATACAAAGGTGTAAAGAATCCATCAATATTAGGCATGTCATTAAATGTGTTTAATTATTGGTAGGTGAGAGAAGAAAGACAAGAAAGTGGGAAAAAACATCCTAACATCAGTAAAATTGATCCAAATAATTTTCCTACACAAATAATTGATAAATTTAAAAAATTGAAATCTTCACATAAACAAATAATGGTTGCAATTAGAGTACTTATCATGAACATTGTTTATTAAAAATTTCTGATATATTAGATAAAAGAATAAAATCTAATTAAGAAGTACTTTGCCAAATTCACTTTTATAAATAAAGAAAGGAACTCAACGCTAGTATTTACACATTTTCTTAACTGTAAGGAGATTCCAACAAATATTATAAAGGTAATAAATTGTTTATTACAAGGAACATCATACTTTGTTCTATGCATATATTTCTATTATAATGAATGAAACAAATCTCTACATTTTTTCTTTATGTACTGTTACGTCCGAGAATAATTAAATATAGAACTTGAACAAGACTTGTTGAAGGACCGCCACCTTCAGTTTCATCTTTCCCATGTCAAGGATAACCAGTCATGAACAACAAAGATTTAGTCTTGACGTGACATGAGTATAACATATATGTTCATTTTGGCTCCGTTTGGGACGTCGACAGTTCGGCGACACGATAAATAAATGTGGTCGGGTTATACTAACCTATGTTTGTTACACTGTTAATAGGTCATGCAAACAAATTGGACGCCTAATGCAGCCTTAGTAATGTGACTGGTCGAGAATGAACTTGTTTGGGCTACAACTATGGTCATCAAAGATTTTATAATTTCTGATATAGTGATCTTATATTAGAAAAAATATGCTACATTTCTAATAAAAGTGATGAAAAGGATCCATTGCAAATGTACGTTGTAAGTCCAATATTCTTCCTTTGACACAGCAGGTTGAGAAGGAAACAACTTTATATTCTACTTGTACTAACGGTTCAGAATCAAACAACCGGACAACAAGTTCAAACGAGAACGATCGAACAGGTATGCCTAGAAACAAAGATCGGACAAGATGTCTAGAAGGGCACCGTCCAATAAAGTATATAGAGCATGTTGCAAGATGATATATATCGGGAGCAATCAACAGCCTTAGTATGACGTGGGTGATTGCAGAAGATGAGAAATCTTTTGAAGAAGAATAATACATTCAAGAATGGAGATGAAAGAAAACCTGATAGAGCAGATTAGGAAAGGCGCTTTTAGCGGCTGGCAGAGGACGGTCCGCAGTAGAACCGGTCGTCGGTGTCCGGCGTGAAGAACACACTGCCGACAGTAGAAGCAGTTGTCCGTGCTCTATAGCGGATGGCCACCGTAGTCACTAGCATACACACCCGACTGCGGACGGCAGTTACGGTGCTAGAAGATGTGCCCGTGATGAGAAATGGCGAGGAATAAGGAGAGAGCAGCCGTGGTGCCGATCGTTAAGCGTGTCCCGACGTCAAGGTGGCGGCTCCCGCTGGTGCCGAGGGAAGCCGGACTTCTGGGGAGTGGCTGCCGAGTGAGCGTGAACGGACAGGAGTCGGGCGACCGCAGCAGCGTACGCAAGCAACTACGGCGGCAAAAGAGGCGCCGGCTATGAGACCAGGAGCGGCCGAGGGAAGCGGAAGTTCTACAGACTGTAGTCTTCGATTTTCCAAGAGTTCTCGGTGGCAGCGTGCCAGCGTTCGACGGTACCGCCACCGCTCGATTTTCCTTGGAAGGCTGTAGTCCAGTGCGGTGTCCTGATGACCAAGAGATTATCTTGGACGGTGTTGTCGGTGCCCGTCGTGGGACGTCTGACGGCGGTGTGTCCCTGGGACGGGTACTTCCGACAGGTTGCAGTGCGGTGGGTACAAGGCGGTGCTCAGGAAGATGACGCGTGAACAGACAGCGGCGACCGCAGCAACGTACGCAAGTGACTTCCGCGGCAGAAGAGGCGCCGGAGCGGCCGAGGGAAGCGAGATTCTCAGAGCGAGCGTCGCGAGTGTGTCCAGGAACCCAACCGTCGCACTCGTTCCCTGGTGTTAAGCGGGCCGCTAGGTCACGGGCTGGAGAAAAAACTAAAAAGAACAAAAATATGTAGTCAAGGATTAAAATCATATTAACCAGGGATAAACCTTGGGAACGAGTCCTAGTTTGGTCAGGACTTTTATTCCTGACCAAGTAACCCTGACCTCTAGCCTATTTTGTTGTAGTCCTAGTTTTTGTTTTAGTATTTTCTTATTTTTATTGCTATATTAGTTTTCTTTTTTTCTAAGTTTACAATTAAATGCATGTATATTTTTTCTTTATTTTTTATAATTTTAAACTTATTATATAATTTTAGTACTATATTCATTAATTTTAAATACTTTTATGTACATTTATAAATATTATGTATTAATAAATATAATATTCTATTAATATTTTTATTATCTTCAGTTATTATTTTAGATATATGGCTAATTTCATATAAGTTAATGTAGATTATATTTATTTAGCAATTTAATATATATATGTATATATATCATAATAAAAAATATAAATGGTATCATAATAAAATTTTTTAAAAAAGAAAAACATCGGCCCGTCCAACGGGTAGCTGGGGACGCGGCACCACGTGGCACTCC
The DNA here is from genome assembly GCA_963693085.1 of Alisma plantago-aquatica. Classification (NCBI taxonomy): domain Eukaryota; kingdom Viridiplantae; phylum Streptophyta; class Magnoliopsida; order Alismatales; family Alismataceae; genus Alisma; species Alisma plantago-aquatica. Next base: position 413,383,015 of record OY856415.1, on the reverse strand, counting down.
CACGATGAAGATGCCAGTCATACCGTGTACACTCATTTAGATATATTTTACTCCTGTAATTAAGCTACTATAAAATAAGTGAATACTTCTAAAAAATTATAATACTGCCATTTTAAACCTCACAAAACACCTCTAACCAATCAGAATACAACGTTTTAAACATATGGTCTCTCCTTGAGTCTTTCTCATCTCCGAATGCTTCACGCTTTTGAAAGAAAAGAAAAAAAAGACGCAAAGGTCAGTTACGTCCGCACGTATGCAACAGCTCACTACCCACGACGAGTAGAGTTCTTCACGCTGCCCACCCACTCACCCAGAACCAACTACCCACGACGAATATGGCAGTCCAATCCATCCTGTTTTTGTCATTCCAACGAAACAAACATCTCCACTCGAATTTTAAACCAAACCCGGACGCTTCTTCATTGGCCTTCGGGAATTCGAGCCGCGTTCCATGCTGCGGAGAATCACGACGTCTCCAGTTGAGGCTTCTGATCGCGCTCTCTTCAGCGCTTGGTACTGATGGGCGTGGCATGGCTCGCCGGTTGAGAATAAGGGATGACCTCGACGACGACCGGCTCTTCAGAGGAGCATGGGATGGGCTGACATAGGAGGGTTCAGCCACCACAGCGAGCACGACCTCGCGCTCCTCATCAGCTACTTCCTTAAAAACGGCAGCACAGGGGGAGACAAGGGTAAGTAGTGTTGCAGGTGCCAGAACTCAAACATCAAGCAGACAAGATCGACCTGAGTAATTAATACCCTTTTTTTTCTACATATCATTGTTAAGTATTTCAATTGCCTTACCTCCATCATTACGGATGTTTGTTTTTTAAACAACACATACATAATTGGGGTTTCTGCTATGTTCTGTGGCACATGTTCTTTTCAGTATAGCAAACATTAGGATCTCCCGTCCCCTTCAGTGTGGCTTCATTCCTTCTAATTACGGCCGCTGTTGGTTCAGGTGTCTCTATTTTTTCTATTTCCCTGACAGCCGAATACACTGTTTCTTCCCATTCCATTATATTTATTCCCGCTAGCTTTTGATTTTGAGTTGTTGGATAGGTCTTATATGCAAGTTTAGTTGTAGCGATCATCATCATCATCATCATCCACATGATCGTTTTATCTTTCGTACTGATATCCCTGCGAGCCACAATGTCATCTCTGGGAGCAGAAAAAGTAAATAACTTGTTAACAATTTTTTCAATCAGAATTACACATTTTTTTTCCATCTTTATCACTCTCTTCACAATAACGTCTAAAATAAATGGCATGACACCAATTTCTTTTCAAATGTTATCTATATATCTTCCCAACGTGTTCATATGTTTTCATTTCCTTTTGCTTTACCTGACTAACTACACTGTCTCCTCTCTATCTTCTTTTTTGTTAGTTCTACTAACTTCTCTTCCTTTGGTTTTATCATGCGGCAGTTCAAATATTATTGTGGGTGTTTTTTTTTCCTTAAGTCTGCTCATACGGATTAACATATCAAGAAGCAATGCTCATAAAAGACATCTATGCACTCAAGTTGTTCCACAATTTATTACCTATTATGTTCATCTCAATCTCTCTATCTCTTTTTCTCAGATTCAGCAACACCTAAAAAATAAAATCAATGCAGTTAACATGAGCGATTACACACTACGATTCAACAAAAATATTGATAATTTGATTTCGTATGTGATTTTTAATGGACTCCTACCTCCTTCTAAACACACACATCCTTACAAATTCTCATCTAAATAGATACATTTACTATATTAGAGAGATCATATACTCTATAATTCACCCTAAAGTATATGAATTAAGCAATTTAAATTTATTAAATTATTAAATCACATAGAAAAATAGAGTAAAATATATCTAAATGAGTGTACACATGCATGGGCATGTGTGTATTGATAATTTTATTTCAGCAAACTCTCTTCTTAAATAGACCTACTGAACGTATAACAACCATCTATCTATTCTGCTAATTACAAGCCACTACTTAAACGATCCACATAATTAGGATCTAACCATAAGACTAGGCCAACGGGACTACCTCCACATTAGTCGATTACACGTGCACTATACTTGCACACTTTCAGCTAACCACGTTGCACTACAACTCCTGTAATTAAGCTACTAAATTGGACCAAGTCTTGATTAATATTTCCAGCAAATAGTAATAGGCATTAGCAGGGATGTAGTAGACATTATCTCAAACAAGGAAGTCTGCGTAGATCAATTCGGAGCCAGGACTGCTGCTACGATAGTGCAACTTCAGTAGGTAGGCACCGATAGTGGCCATGGGAACTGATCGTGGCATTTCCTCCCAATCGTGATAATTTGACCCTCAGTAGAGCCCTGAGCCCCCATAGGAACCAACAGTATGGAATGCAATCGCCTGTAGATCCGCTAAGGAGTGGTGAAAGTCAAACTGGTAGTCTGTCTGACACCACAGAAAGTGAGTAGGGGTTATTTCACCCAGTTCGGGATTTCCTAGATAGAAAGTACTCTATTCCAGACCCAAGTGCAATTTGCTTATCAATACTGATTTTTGAATTGGCGATCTGCAATAAATCGACACATTCATAGGTTTCATTCATGTTTATTGTATCCATCTATATTTGTAAAGTGTTACATGGAACTTGCCCTTTGTTAATGCAACACTATGCATGAAAATATAGATAGAACCAAGTTGGAGTGGCCGGACTTTTTGCATAAAAGGGGCATGGAGAGTTCGCTTTAGATGAAAATGCAATTGAATACTAGATGTCAAATGCCATTTTGTGGCATACTTGCGATGTCCTCACATGTTTAACACTTGATTCGTGTGTAACATCCAAATTGGAACCCCAACTAAGAAAAAATCCCAATCTCAAACTCAACACACTAGGCCAAGAAGAACATATGAGGAAGTCAGAAGGAACATACTTACGTAGAAGCATAAGAATGATAAAAGTCACAAACGTCAAGCTCACCATTCAAAAATAATGAGAGTTGTTTCCAAAATAGCTTTGGGGTTTGTTATATCTAAAAAATCTTTTGTGTGAGGCTACAGTTTAACAAAGGTTCCTTTTGGAAGGGTGGCATCTTCACTCTTACAAAATCCCCCTCTTGCAAGAGCAAGTTTTGCATCATCCAATATGGCATATAAACCACACCTTCTTTAGCAATAAACCATGCCTTTTTCACTCTTATAGCATTTTTGATTCTATTTACACATACCTTTTATTCAGTTTTCTGGCTATTTATACCTTTCCATCCTCTTATTTGCTAACACGTTCTCACAATTATTTGGATAACAAATCAATATTTATTTTGTATAGTGTTCAAAGCAGCCGAACAATACAGATTGCGGGTATTATGTGCTGAAGTATATGAAATACATCTTTGATGCGAGAAATAGAAATATTCCTGAATGTGTAAGCTACTTAACATTATATTCTTTTAGTTTGTTCAAATTTCTAAATAAATTGAAAATATCACAATATGTTGATATATTTGTCAAATGATTGCAGTATTATTCGAAGTATATTGGTCGTTGCTTCAACCAAGAAGAAATCGATGAGGTCCGAAACGAGTGGGAGACATGTGTTCTTGAGCACACATAAGATTATGTGACATGTGGGGGAGACATTTGTTCTTTACCATAGACCAATGTGTGAAACTTTTTTAGTTAGTTTTCATATCGATTCTAGAGTGGATACTCAGTACTTTGTATTATTGAATCGTTGTATGGATGATTTAATATTAATTAAATTTAGTACGAGTTTCTTTCAAGGTTTGATGGAAATTTTGTTCAACTATGTGTTTGTTTGTGAAATGAAAAAGTATAATTGCATATTTATTATAATTTATTAATAATATGGTTAATTGGATCAATACAATTGGTGCGATATATGACCTTTCAAACTCTAATCAAAGACAACAGTTAATAATATGTTGTAAAATGTATGATTCTACAATAAACAACACATGCTGTGTTATTCACACCTATTACAACAGGTTTGTCAGGAAAAAATACACCTATTACAACAGGTGTTTCTAGTGAACTACAACATGCATAACATGTTGTATAAATTGTGTATATTACAACAGACACACACCATGTTGTCTAAACAATCTTACTACAACGGTTAAATGTATGGAAAGACAACATACTCCAACTGTTGTATAAATATGTATATTACAACAGGTGCACTGCATGTTGTAATAGACCTACCTATTACAACGGGTGTGTTTAGTGAAAGACAACATGCTTCGACTGTTGTATAATATATATTACAACGGGTGAACCACATGTTATAAAAAAATACCCCTATTACAATGGGTGTGTTTCGCGAAAGACAACATCGTTCAACTGTTGTATAATATATATTACAATAGGTGCACCACATGTTGTGTAAAATACCCATATTACAACAGGCCATTCCTTAAAAGACAACATGTTTCAACTGTTGTATAAAATACATCTATTACAACATGCGATCACATGTTGTGTAAAGCACCCCCATAAGACCACGCGATCTAATACAACGGTTAACACCTGTTGTAAATTGAGAAAAAGAACTGTTGTAAAAAGTATTTTCTGTAGTAGTGTACAAAATGTGGTCGTTGGTAATGTACTTCTAGTAATAACAAGATCATCAAATTATGTATTGTTGTTATGTCTCGTATGGTACCTTGAGTATCCTTGTTTATGATTATTGTCAAACGTTACATTTTAAATATATGCAAAAATTAATATGAATGGTAACATGTACAGTATTTATGTATGTATGACATAATATGGAATATGAAGAAATAAAGAGGTAATAAGTATTGTACATGAATGGTCAATTTTAATACAGTATCCAAAAACGTACTGTACTTTTGTATACTTTTCTCCTCTTTTAATATACTTCTAATATTATTTTTTCCAAAGTATGTCAACATTGGTCTTGATAGAAAATATTTTTCATTAGGAATCTGATGTTTTTTATTTCAAAAAAAAATCATTTAGAATTGAAAGTTATCAGCAAAACTGGTTTCTCTCTCTTCTTTTTATTTTCTTTTTAATTTTCTAACAATTTTTTGTCACATCAGCAGTGTCACATTCCCAACTACCGGGTAGGCTCCCGGAAATGTGGAGGGGTATGTGTAGCGTTACTCAAATATATCCCTGCCGGGTTGCCCCTCAACATGCGGGAAGCTCACAATCCCATACCCGTTCGGCATCGGCACCAATTGTGCCAGAAAAGGATTCCAGCTAAGTTGCAACCATTCCTTTATCCCTCGTAAGACTTTCATCTCTACATCCACTATCGAGGTGCTCAACATCTCTCTCCTTGGAGCTCAGACAAGGGTCGGCTACTATCGAGGCTACGACTGCTATGCAAAGAACGGCTCCGACAATGTCTACAACTACCCTCAGTCATGGGCAGGCGATGATTGGCCATACACCTTCTCCAACGTTTATAATAAATTCACCGTCCTTGGCTGCGATACCTAAGCTTACATGTACGGCTATAACGAGACAGGAATCAACTAAATGGAATAAATCGTTATTGCAATTTTATGGAATCAACTAAAGCTCATCGGACTCAAAAGATGGTTTCTTATATTTCTTCTTGGTTCAATTCTCATATGTGTATCTTTTTCTTCTTAGCTTCATTTTTCTTATGGGCAATAATACCATAAACCATGGCTCGCTTATGAAGTAATGACTTCGTTTGTGCGTCACATCTATTTCACTGTTGATCCACTAGTACACAAAGACCTTAGAATTCTTATTCACGTGATTCCTTATACGGAACTAACTTGAAAAATGAAGATTTAGGTCTTATCCAATGATAATGCGCTAATCCACCTGGTTGGTATATCCCAAGTGGTTTGTATAATATTTTGGGTTTACATCCTTGAAGATGCATTTGTGAGTAGTTGTACATAAAAACAAGATAAAGAGGACCTCAGTTCTTAAAAGAAAAATCTAAATCATCGTGAACCATTCCTGGTTCGGCAAGATTCCTCTCAAGATCAAGTCTAGTACTCCAGGAAAAAGACAATGTATCAACATCTCAAGTCGTGTGGTGGTAAATGGATGTTCGCTATCATGAATGCATGAAGGTTATGGCTTGAGAAAATGTAAGCCAGTCATGGACTTTTTACTTGTTTAGAAATGGGACGATGCAACGACTCGTGCAACTCTAACATATTATAAACGTATCATCAGGGGAATCGCTAAGAGGAAAAATTCAGGAAGCAATAGCTATGTTGTGTACACATTAGATGTGCTTAATTCTAAGAGGACAGCGGATATTTTTAAATAATGATGAAAGAGACCGAATTCAAGAGAGAAAATTCCAGTTTTCTGGGGATTAATATTCCTCACATCATGTGGTGAGGTAAAAACGTATACGGCAAACCGGAGTGTGACATCTAAATTCATGTGGTTGTCGGTGGCTGGATGTTGGGAAAATGTTTGAGTCAACAGGTCAACCGACCGAAGCAACTTCGAAACTATATATATATATATATATATATATATATATATATATATATATATATATATATATATATATATATAAGCATTATCATCAAGGCAGGTATGGGGGATTGTTTGAGGAAGTCGTAGGTATGAAGCCGTACTGCACACCAGGCGTGATCATCTGCCTTTCGCTCACTATCTGGTGTTCCTCTTCCATAAGGTTCACTGCTCCTCAAAATATATCCCTGCCGGGTTGCCCTTCAACATGCGGGAACTTCACAATCCCATACCCATTCGGAATAGGCACCAACTGTGCCAGGGAAGGCTTCCAACTCAGCTGCAACCATTCCTTTATTCCACCAAAGGTTTTCATCGGCACGTCCACTGTAGAGGTGTTCAACATTTCTCTCCTTGAAGCTGAGGCTAGGGTCGGCTACTATCGAGGCTATGATTGTTACGCGAAGAACGGCTCCAACAATCATTACAACAACCCTCGGTCATGGGCAGGCGATGATTGGCCATACACCTTCTCCAATGTCCATAATAAATTCACCGTCCTCGGCTGCGATACCTATGCTTACATGTACGGCTATAACGAAACGGGTATCAGAGCTGGGTGCGATGCCAAGTGCGATAGCTGGGAACAAGTTGTTAACGGCTCCTGCGACAGCCTGGGTTGCTGCCAGGTTTCCATCCCCAAGGGCGTCAAGTACTTCGACATCCTGGTCGACAGCTGGGACAACCACACTAAGGTCTGGGATTTCAACCCGTGCGGCTACGCCTTCTTGGTGGATCAGGAGTCTTTCACTTTCAATGCGGTGGACATCACAAAAAAGTCTAAATACCGGTACGAGATGGAGCAAGTGCCGCTGGTTCTGGACTGGGTTGCCGATAACGAGTCATGCACAGTGGCAATGAGAAATCAGAGCAGCTATGCCTGCCGTAGTGACCACAGCGTCTGCTACAACGCTACCAGCAGCGCCACCGGATACCTTTGCAACTGCTCGTCAGGATATGAAGGGAACCCCTACCTCGTAGGTGGATGTCAAGGTATGTCGATGTGCTCTCTTTTCACGTTGGTTTTCCCATAACTACTATGTCCAATATGTCAATGGAATTGCGATCTTCACTGGTTTAATTGGAAGTCTCTGTTACTTATAAATCTAGTAAATTAATTGACCGATTACTTGTATCATTACAAGAATCGGCGTATGTATATTCATTTATAAGTAGAAATAACTTATTATTTGGTTTTGTTGTAAGTCATTAGTTACGTGTAACTTATACTTAACAGCATGTGTGGATAACCGGATGGGAAACAAATAGGATATTCAAAAGGAAGGGTTAGGAAAAGAGTAGCGTTGGAAGAGATTTCATCTTCCACTCCTATGTTTGGGTTACAAACATGAAAAGGTTACTGATTCTGCCAATAAATTACACACATCATGATTAGCTACAGCAGGTGCGTCTGTACAGACGCCTGTCTTCACATAAAAGAGGTCGGGGGCTGTAGCAGATGGACAATTGAAGAAAATGCCTGTTTTTTGAGGAGAGGCTCTAGCTAATGCAAACGGAGGACTGAACAAATGAAGAGTCCAGTCAATTCCTGACAGCTTGCACCGGTTGGGGGCCAAAATCTGAGATGGCTGATGACTGACTGTCGTTTGCAGCATAAAGAAGGAGGTTGAGCTGCAGAATCGGACATGTTATTCGAAGGAGGAAGATGTCGTGCCTGAGAAAAGTAGAAAATGAATAGCGCTTGGTAAGGAGGTGTTTGTCAGGCATTTGCAAGCGAGGTTGCCAGACAAATTTTGATCAAAGGCTAACCGCCGTTGCAGAGGAGGAGGCCACCGTGCATGAGTAAGGAGGAAAACGTCGCTAAAGGGAGGTGCGGAGGCTATGCAGGGAGCGGAGGCGCCGCTGGAGTTTTAGGGATAGTTGAAAACGTGCCTGAGGGGCTCGGGGACATATCCGGAGCAATACTTGGGAAGAGCGAGAACTGAAAAGTCATGCGCGCTTAGGATTCGTGTGCAACTGTTATTCCATCCGAATATTGTTTTTACACAGTCAAATATGGGATTCGATTACCAATAGGGTTAGGAGTCCTATCCTTACTAATATCCTGCAGGGGATAATTGGCCGTATACCTTCTCCAGTGTCCACAACAAATTCACCGTGCTCGGCTATAACGAGACGGGCATCAGAGCTGGGTGCGATACTAAGTGTAATAGATGGAAGCAAGTTGTCAGCGGCTCTTGTGCCAGCCTTGGGTGTTGCCAGGTTTCCATCCCTACAGGACTCAAGTACTTCAGGATATCTGTTAATAGCTGGGACAAGCACACCAAGGTCTGGGATTTCAACCCGTGGGGCTATGCGTTCTTGGTCGACGAGGTGTGGTTCAATTTCAGTTCAGCGGACATCACAAGTCGCTCTAAGTACCGGGACATGGAGCGGGTGCCGCCGGTACTGGACTGGGTTGCGGGCAACGAGTCGTGCGCCGTCGCGAAGAGACACTATCATATCATATAGGTGACATTCATGTAAAAGCTTACACACTTTAGGTGACATGTTTGTACATGACTTATAATCTTCGTAGACCTACCTAAAATAGATGACATACATTTTAGCATATTTAAAAGGCTTATATACTTTAGGTGACATGCATGTATGTCACTTGTAGTCTGTGTGACATATGTGACAGACATTTTATCATACTTGTAAGGGTGACACACTATAAGTGACATACATTTGAATCACCTATGTTCTAGTGGGGATTTAGCATTTAGGAGACGTGTATATGAGTTAAGTGTAATATACAAGGAGGCATATCTTTTAGGTGACATGTATGTCTATCACCATAGTCTTAGATGACATACATTCTTGTCACCTAACCTTAAGTGGTATTGTCACCAAAGTTTTAGATGACATACATTCTTGTCACCTAGCCTTAGGTGAGAGACATGTCAGTCATACAACATCTTCCAACTAATAATAAGAATCAACTAATAATAAGTGTAAATATGAAAATAATTAAAAATATTTTTAAGTTTACTGTGTAATATAAAATAATTAAGGACGACAAATATATAAAGAAAGAATCATATCTGTGAATGAATATATTAATTTTAAACCATAATAATCTCAACAAGTGGTAATAGTACGGATGTTGCTCTTTTAAAAAACTATTTTAGTGTAATATAGTGATAATATTAACAAAAATATTGTGATTATAATCACATCACATTATTTTAATTTCACTTTATATAAACAAAGTATAATAATAATATCTGCAATTTGATTTGGCATTGTGGACTTTATTAATTTTAACTATATTATTCGTCCACGATTATAATTAATTATTAGTTTTACGTCATATTGTTTAAACATGAATGATAGAAATATGATAAATGAATCACATTTTCATCACATAGTGTGGCGTGTAACTTTTTCATAATATTCATATATTTTTTTAATTTATAAACACATTGATAATGGTGGTTATACAGTAAAGTATTTTACATTGCGTGATTATAAGGTAGATTATTTTGTCCTATTATGCTATGATTTTGGCAATAAATTATGTTTACACCCCTAATATTTCTAGTCATAAATAATTTAATGTGTCATTTATGAAAAATAAAAAAATATAATTATATAACAGATGTTATTAGTTGGTCAGAAACTCATTTTTCGCTCCTTTTAAGAGGGAACAGAATAACTGTATTTTGTACATAAGTCTGTAACTCACCAAACAACATGAAACTCAAATTACAATGGTTACTTTAAACCAATAATGAAAAAGTATTTAAAGAATTTCGGTCAATAAGTTTTCTAAACTAGTTACAACAAATACATGCGAGACTTAATTGAAGAAATTGAATCTCAACTTTATGACAAAAGTTTAGGTTGAAAATGATATAAGTATGGAGAAGTTTCCGTCAAATATGATTTATAGGATACATTCATGTGCGTTACCAATTCGCGGCACCATGTGAAAATTTTGCATCGAAAACAACAAAAGTACGTACAAATTCCATCCAATATCATTTCTAGGATATGTTCGATTCAGTTGAAAATTTAAAATAGGGCACCACGAGTAAAGTTTGGACCGAAAAAAGTACGATGAAATTTTTGTCAAATATGCTTTTTGTGATAGATTTTGTATGTTAAATTTCAATATTCACGTGCATTGAGACAAATTGGGATGAAAATAATGAAAGTATTAAGAAATTATCGTCAAATAAATCTTCTAGAATACGATTTGTCTTAGTTGAATATTCAAAATTTGGGTACTAATGAGGAAATTTTGGGTTCAAAACGTTGAATGTAAAAAATTTAAATCAAATATAGTTTCTAGGATACATTTGTCTTAGTTGACAATTCAAAATCTTGGAGCCAGGAGGAAAGTTTTTTTTTAAAAATAATGAAAGAACAAAAATTCCATCAAATATGGTTTCTAGGATACTTATGTCTCAGTTGAAAATTTAAAATTCAAGTGTCGTGAGGAAAGTTCAGATAAAAAACAATGAACGTATGAATAAAATTATGTCAATGTTACGGTCTAGGATTCAAGGCCTCGGATAAATTGATCTTAAAAGTAATGATTAGACTACTCATACACCGAAGGGCACCTCCTTTTTAGGGAGTTCATTACTGAAAACTTTATAGTTAAGCATGCATAGTGCAGAGCAGTACTAGGATGGGTGGCCAATCGAAAAGTTGTTCATGGCGAATGTGTGGTAAGGACAAAATGTATGGCGAATGTGTGGTAAGGACAAAATGTGCAGTCAAGGCTAGTAATGGTATGTGGGGCAGTTCTACGAAATTTTTGAGCGGTGGACCCGAGCATTACTATCAAATACGATTTCTAGGATACATCTATTGTAGTTTAAAATTTAAAATTGAGTGCCATGGAGAACGTATAAGTTGAGAATAAAGAAAGTAAGTTTTGTCATAAACAATTCTAGGATAAGTTTGCCAGCTGAAAATTCAAAATCCAAGTCATATATTTGGGTTGAAAATGGTGAAAATACATACAAATTTACATGAAACATGATTTCTAGGATATATTCTTCTCACTAAAAACCCAAATTTAGGGTGCCATGAGGAATGTTTTGGCGGAAACATTACCAGTACGGAGAAATTTTCATCAATTTCGATTTCTAGGATGCATTCATCTCAACTAAAAATTTAAGATTTATGTGCTTGAGGAATATTTGGTTGAAAACAATGAAAGTAAAGAAAAAAGTTACATCAAATACAATTTCGAATATATGTTTGTCCTAGTTGAAAACTCAAAATCCTGACACTAAACTGTTAGTTTGGGATGGAAATATTAAAGGTACAGAGAAATTTCTATCAAACATGATTTTTGGGATACTTTTTGTCTCAGTTGAAATTCAAAATTTAGATGACTTGAGATATGTCATGATTGAAAACCATAGAAGTATAGAGAAGATTTTATAAAATACAATTTCTAAAATACGTTCGCCTCAACTGAAAATTCAAATAATATTTCTAAAATACGTACTTCTTAGCTAAAAATTGGAATGTGGGTGTGCCCCGAGGGAAGTTTAGGTTGAACATAGTTGAAGTATAGAGAAATTTCCGCCAAGTATGATTTCTAGGATAAGTCTGTCTTAGTTGAAGCTTCAAAATTTAAAAGCCATTAGGAAATTTGGGGTTGAAAATAGTTAATGTACATTGAAAGTTCCTCTTACGACCCATCTTCACAAGAGTGTAATTACCCAAGAAAAACTTAACTTGAAACAAAGATCATCACCATTCACATAAGAAACATAGATTTCACATGTCAAAAACTATGTCCATCACCAAAAATATCATTAATGAAAAGACATTGTTCTTACTAAAGTTCGTATTGACATTTTACAAATTCCACAAATTATAAGTCTTTACCTTGTAAAATGTCCATGAATCACATTCAAAAGATCTTAAAAATATGTAAATATTTGAGACAATAAATATTGGGAATCACTGTATAACATGTACATAAAATCTTAAAACTCATATAAATAGGGAACAGAGGACGTGCACACATGTACGACTCAAGTCAGGAAACATTTAGAACAGAACATTTGCATTGCACCTGAGTGTAGAATGACAAGGCTAGAAATATACCCCTATCTTCTTTATCTCTAGAGGATGTCATGCAAATGTCACCTACCTCTGAGATCCTTTCATACAAACATCACATGTCTCCTGATTAGGGACAACACCTCCTCGTTATTCTTCTCTTCAATTTTTGAGATAGTTCGGCCGCTCACCAAAAAGGTATGTAAAACAATAACTTGAGACGCCAAGCCTTAACGACATTGACAAAACATTGGAGATATTTGTTATTCACCAAAAAATATACAATTAAAAGAAATAAATATACCATTGAAATATGCAGACTAACAATGCACTCTAAGGACCACACTTACCCAACCATACGTGCATCTTGATTGACCTGCAAGAGATGTTAAATAGTTTTCTCGTAGTGACCTATAAATAATTTTCATAGCAAAAGAACATCCATATATACTATCAATTAAACCTATAGAGGTATTCTACTTGATCGATGTTTGTTTTACGATACCCTAGGAAAAGTAAGACGTACTAATCAATCAGATAGCCATATACTATTAAGCCATTCTAGAAATCCATGCGAGATCTAAGGGTATTAGAATTATCTAGACCTCTCCTCATAGCCTCAGGTTGAATCGAGGTAACTATAAGGTAAAGAACACTAAGGTTGGTTCTAATAGTTATTTGCTAATTATCAAAACCCCCAATCATAGACCCTCCATGGGTACATAGGTCATAGTGGAGAAATTAGTGTAACAACCCTTAATATTGTATTTCAAGTTATCCTCACATAACATACACAATTCCTTATCAGACTTTCAGTCTTTATTGAGTCCCCAACATCATTTAAAGATGATAGGGTACAACAATCCTAAACGTCCCTATATATTTACTAACATATGGCTCTGAGCATCTACTCACAACTATAGTTTCTATAAGATACACTCTTATCACTATCCCCCCTAATGACCCAAGGGAATTTATCGACAGACACATGGCTCTAAAACTTATAATTTTCTATTAGTTGATTCATTGTTCTATAGATATATCAAGAAAGGAAGTAAATAGAACAATCAATGTAAAACACATAACCATGCTATTAGAAATTTGAGATGATCTAAAATGCACCATTGTATGAATCTAATTTCTCATATCATGGCATGTCACCACACATCTATCTCATCTAGACTTCTCATTTAACTCAACCCTAACTGGGTAATGAATTTTAAGATATTCCCTCTAGTTATAATATCATTACCAAGCACTCCTTTGTTAGGTTTTTATGGTATGGAATATCATACATTATTAGGAAAATTCCTTTTTTTGAAGGAATTATTTTTTATAGTTGGCAACAATATAATAGCAAGAGATACAAATAAGGAACATATATCAAGATATACTCATGAAGAGATCACCATATAGTTAACACCCTACACATGTAGGTCTTAATCATGCATAAAAGTAGTTTTTTTAAGCTCATATTGTCATCAGAGACAAACAATACTAAGAAATACTAAACAATCATCTTTTATTGTAATACCTACTACTCACAGTACATAACAACAAAATGTAGATCATAGTCTTTACTGTTTAAATCAAAGATACTTAAATATTCCTTTTTTAGTATTTTATGAAGTATCAGAGTGACACCTTGGCATGCATGTTTCGAAGTGGTAATGTGTCAAATGTTATATCACTGATCTAATGAGAGAAGAAGCAAGCTTTCTCATGAAGAACAATGATGAAGCTTTAAGCTTCATCACAAACTCGATGATCAAAGGAAAAATCTCTAAAATATAATCTCTTTACCCTTTGAGCATTATACAACAGCCTATCAATGAACTAGAAGCAAGTATAACAAGAATGGAGAAGTAAGAACATGGTGTAAGCCTCAACCGTCAAAACAATAGAGAAAACAATCTAGAAAATGTCCAAGAAGAGCAAGACTATGGTAGATCATCAAGAGGATGAAGGATCTTAATTCTACCTCAATATAGTTAATCTCAGAAGCCACTAGATAACTCAATCTACAATAATAGACAAGAGAATGGTGGAAAACAAAAACAAATTAGAAGACCAATTAAAGCATGAAGTTGATCATTTGTTGTCAATTGATGGGATTTCCCTATGTAGTAGCACTTTTAGGTTCATCAAGAACAATTGAGGTGACAAGGAAGGACAATTCGGATATATATAGCCCTAGAGGAGATAGAAAGTTTGTCAAAGTTGCCTTGACTTCAAGCAATGCACTTGTGACTTCTTCGATTTATTGACCCATCAATAGAAAGACCATGATGTTCCATTCGTACATGAGGACAACAACTCCATAGGTACACTAATGTTGGTTCAAGCCCTTTTCAAAAGCCATATGAATGCATGCTCCAAGTTCATCATTGGTTTATCATATCAATGAACCGATCACTACTTAGTGTATGCTTTCTATTGGTACCCAACTGATAAAAACCCACCACACAATCATATAGTTGGTTCATTACTAGATAACTGGCAAAACACAAGAGATAACAAGGATGATTACTTCTATTAGTTCTCAATTGATGGAAGATAAGAAAAAAAATCTATCGGTCCTCAACTAATGAAAATCCAAACATAAAATAACCAATGAAAAAGTAGAAGAACCACCCTGATTCTCAAACCTCAAATGATGCAAATACATGCCACTTCCACCAATACTCTGTAAATGGAAAGGAAGAAGGGATACCTTAGATCACCAAAGTTCATCTTCAAAGTCTAAGAAAAAGAAGAGGATAAAGAACACATGATACATCCAGTTTTCAAGGGAATCCTCAAACATAGGTATTTTACATATATGCCCTCAATTAAAGTGCAAATTGATAAGGCATCCTAGATATGCATCAACAAGCATCCAAACATGTGATTAAGATAAAAAAATAAGATTAAGGAACTAATCCATGTCTGGGGTCTTATAGCTATAAACCCCTAATAGGCATTTCTCTATCGAAATACTAAGAGAAAGGAGGAGGTATTTCCTACACATATCCTCCTAAGGTTCCTATGTAGATTCTTCTACCCCTCAATGGTTCCAAGACCCATTTACTAGGACAATATCTTTTTTCCTTACTTTCTCCACCCATTTACCCAAGATCAACACCAAACACTCCACATGACATATCTTTTCATTGAGTTTGACTTCATCTAGATGGATTGCCTATTAGTTTATGGATCGAACTAACTTATCATGGACATCTGGAACACATTGTGTAGATTCTAAAATTCAGGTGGTGATGTGGATATTATCGCATAAAAAATTACTAGGGGTGAAATCCATGGGCCTTACCTTTACTAACGTACAATAATCACCACCCACAAGTGCACGAATCTTATTAGTATAGTTCAAGATTGAATCGAAATGACAACATTTTTAAGAACTATTATGATCAAGATAATCAGACAAGAACTAGTGTTTAACACAATATTTGGATCTGATTGTTGATTATACTAAGTTGTAAATAGTATAGGCTAAGTTATATATTTGACAAATCAATGGATGGTAACACTAGGGCGGAATGAGTTTCACCACCACTACCTCTCATTCACTCTCTTTTTGCATCATATTAAGCAAGGAAACATATGTTTAGGTCAAGAAAACCCTCCTTTCAACGTTAGGATTAAAGATGGATAGACATCACTCTAAGCTTGTTGTCAAGTTATTTAGAGTTCATGCATATATATGCTAAAAAAATAGATATAAAAAATTCTCATCAAGGATTTTACATGAATCAAACGATATCCTACATCCTAGGTTTAAGGTTCTCTACACCCAAGATTGAACTACATATAAACTTGATGATTAGGCAAGAATATAAGCATAAAAATATTTGATTGGAAACATATATTGATCCATACAATAAGACATGCATATAGGAGAACAAAATCAGGTAGAAGAGCTACTCCCCACACCCTAGAGAAGTGACTACTCGATCATAGCAGAAAAACTTGAAAAAATAGAAGAACATATAGAAATCCATGATCATAGTAGTAAAAGAAAGAAAATCCATGATGCACATAAGCTGTCTTTATGCTGCAAACTGATGGTGGACAAATCAGTAGCATGACCACCCTTGGATGTTCATTAGAGGTAGAAATGGAGTGTCATCCTTCCTTCTTCAAGGTTGGATCTCATCACTACAAGGAGGAGTAGTGGTTAACTAGGTTGGAACCATCAACCGATGGTGATAGGCATCACAGTAGATATCTTCTTTGAGAGCCTTGGCGGAGTGGAGGTGAGAGCTTCCTTGTTTGACATTTGTCAACTGATGATGAAGTTCTATGGTAGCTAGAGGTCAAAGGTCTGGAGAGAAAGTGGTATCCTGATGGCATCAATGGCAGATCGTTTCTTTATAGGCAATCCCCTTGTATTAATATGTGGAGGCTAGGGTCTAGAACCCTCCCAGCCATCATGGAGTTAAGTCTTAGGACATTATGAAAGTGAAAAGACAATGATATAGTTAGATGAAGGGTTGGCATCATTTAGTAACTCCATCCGTAGGCAGCATGTAGTGGAGCCATTTGTAGGTGATCATTCTCAGAATGACCATCGATTGTCAGTCCAACACACCCATCGAAGGACCAAGTAGGATGGTCATAGGTTGTAGGCTGCAGAACAACCTATAGAAGGTATTAGAGATTATCCATTAGTTCTAAGAGTCAGAGTGGCCATCAGAAGACTCAGGTAGATGAACCATCGATTGTGTTCAAAACTTCCTTTGATTTTTGATATAAAATATCCATCAAAAGTCTAGTCTGGATGACCATTGCAAGATAAGTCTGGACAACCATTGGTTGTCAACCAATGGTTGTACAGAGAGGCCAAACCGATGATTGGGCAAACTAATTTAACACCCTTCGGGGGTGGGTATTGGCGTAAGGTTGATGGTCTGAACCGATGGAGCATCATATGATGGAAGGGTAAATAAGTGAAAATTGATGGTTTGATAGATGTGTTGTAAATCGTTGGAACTTCATCATCTGATGAAGGAACACATTGTAGAAAATAGGGTATATTTTGTCAAAAGATTCTTGTTCCCTCTAGTTGGTAATGATGTTCAAACCTACCAATAAAACTAAGAGTTTGATTGAAAACCTTATTAATTATCATAAAATGAAGAAAACCTAAAAGCAAAATAGTTCTAACCTAAAATAGTGAAAATAAGTGCAAAAACCACACTTAAAATGCAGCTACATCTAGTATGAATATGCATTGATTAGGTGGTAGTTCCAACTTATAGACTACCTTCCCAAATCATGCAACAATGGGATAAGGCGTCAGAAATTTGGGTGCCAACTTACCTCGCTTTCCAAATATGAGAAATCCTTTTGTGGATGACAATTTGAGATAGTGTTTGTCTCCCATTTCTAGTTCCAACGGTTTGTGACAATTGTCTACATAAGACTTTTCTTGGTCAGTGCCACCTTCAATTGTTGTCTAATCATCTTGATCTTCTCTATTGTCTATTAGACAAATCCTAGTACCAAGTGTTGTTACTCACCTGCTTGATACCAGCATAAAGGTGATCTATAGTGTCTCCAAAAAAAAACCTCATATGGTCCCATGTCTAGACTCATGTTATGGTTGTTATTATAATAAAAATCAATTAGTCGAGATGAACATCCCAACATCTTTGAAATCATAGAGTACATGACCTCAACAAGTCCTCTAAAGTCTTTATAGTCCTTTATAATTTATCGTCTATTTGTGATGAATTTTTTACTAAACTTTAGATATTTCTCTAATGTTGTGTGTCAATATTCCCAAAAACTTGGTCAGAATTATGACAGATATTTCTCTAATGTTGTGTGCAGACACCCCAATCCTTAAACTTAAAGCATCTCCACCATGTTTTCCATTAATAGTTGGTTCTCTATAACACAATCATAATCCTTAGTCGTATCAAATCACTCTCTTTGCCTCATGTGAAGCTCCATCTTTTAGAAAAGGTACAAAATATTCTTGTGATCTTTTAAGATCTAAGACTTCTATATGTACAGGTAACACCTCCATATTTTTAGTGCCAAGACTACTACAAGTAGCTTGAAATCATGAGTATTAAGTTGTCTTGAAGTGAATGAGATCACATGTTTGTCTTGAATCAACACACACCCAAGACCTTCATTTGAAGCATCACTAGAAAACTATGTATCCTTCCCACACTCCGATAATACTAATGGTGGTGCAAATGCCAGCTTCCCCTTCAACAACTAGAAACTTCATTGACACTTCTCTATCCATATAGAAGTTACATCCTTAATCTTTTGTCTGTCAGATGTAGGGATATTTTGCATTGAAATCCTTAACAAACTAACTATAATACCTTGCCAATCAAAGAAAACTCTATACTTCCTTGGTGTCTTTTGTTTCTCTCATTAAACAACTAACTTCACTTTTTGTAATCCACACAAATCCCCTGGTTATATATTACATGGCCAAGCAAATAAACCATCTAGAACTCAGACATGCCAAACTTTACAAAGAGTTGGTGTTCACACAAGAGTTTCAATTTCAAACTGAAAATGTTGCTCTTGGTCTTTGGAATAGATCAAAATATTATCTATGATGACTACTATTAGCCAATCTTGGTACTACTTGTACATGTGGTTCATTAGGACCATTAAAGCCATAGGTTCATTGGTAATCCCATAGGACATGACCATGAACACATAGTTCCAATACCTAGTCATTAAGGTATTTGAGTGTGTCTTTGGTTTTGATCCTCAAATGGTGATAACCTGGTCATAGATTCATCTTTGAAAACATTTTGGCTCCTTTCAGTTGATCAATCGATTTGTCAATCACTAGAAAAGGATACTTGTTATTCACTCTAACCTAGTTCAATTGATTGTAATCTAATCATAAAATCATGGATCCATCCTTCTTTTAGTTAAATAGAATAGGGGACCCCATAGGGATGTACTCAACTAGATGAATCTAGCCCTTGTCTAATAATTGTTGTAATTGGTTCTTTAACTCCTTCATTTTTCCTCATTTCATTCTATATGGTGCTTGTTATATGGTTTTTATATCGCAAAGATTGACCTCAAAGTCAATCTTTCAAGGAGGTGTAATACTAGAAAACTTGTCAAGAAAAAAATCCTCAAACTCTCAAACTACATATATGCAATAGATATCAGGGCTCACTACCTTACTATCAACTACATGAGTTAAAATGGACAACCATGCCTCATCAACTTCTTGACTATGGAGGTAGACATCAAACACAAAGGAAAAATATTCCAATCTCCTTGGAAAGTCCATTGGGCATCCCCCTCCTAAAACTCTACAACCTTAGACCAACAGTCAAACACCACTATTTACCTTTCTAACATATCCATCTCGAGGATCACATGAAATCCATACATCTCAAGTGGCATAAGGCCCACTTGAATGCTATGTTCAGAGAAGGTAAGAATGTAGGATGAGCACACCTCACAAAAAAACTATAGAGCCATCTATAGGAGTGATAAGGAAGAGGTTTATATGGATGACTAACATGAAAATTACAACATATAATCACCGCCTCAAGTGATAAATGTATATGTCACACCCTGATCAACCAAAATGATACATATAAGAAAACAAGTTTTTATGAACAAGCTCCAAATGTCCTGTAACAATTTGAGGGTTGATAACACCCTTGGGGTAGGGTCATCACATAGAAATGGGTCATTTCTTGTGATATTCCTCTTCCTATAGACCCAAACAATATTTCTAGGAGGCTTTTCTTTGACCTCTGTTGATGGTGTTGTGAACATTGCTGGTTCATCCCTAAGATTGAGATGTCTTCCAATTCAATTGGGGAAACATCCTCAAAATTCCCCACTTGATGACAGTACAAGCATTTCTTCTACAATGAACCATGCAGTCTAGATGGCACTATCATAGAGATAAACCTACAAATGTATGCTGCAAATGGTGGTAGTCCTATTCCTGTACCTCTTCTAGGTGATATTTGAGACTGTTTTTGTTTCATCTTTGTCTCTGACATAACTGTGCTATCCTGAGATGTTCATAACTATGTCCTTGACAGAAACCAAAATCTATGCTTCTTAAATCTTCTCTTGATCTGTCTACATATTTCTGCCAACCATAACTTGCCACCATTTTCACAGATGTCGATAGATGTCCTCTCAAACCTCATCACATGTTCTATAAAGGTGGAAACAATTCTTGTATGACTCTAAATTTGACACCAACCTTTCCAACTTAGCATTCAACCCCTTCTCGAACCGCTAAATCTTCTCCATCTTGGTCATTTCCGTATGCATGCCTAATCTTAACTACACAAATAGGGATTCAAACTCATTCACAATCATCGCCTTTTACTATCCTGCTCAAACTTCATCACATGTATAGGATGGAGGGATATATTTTCTCAAGAACTACCTCCTGAACTAAGCTGAAGAGATGTCTTCTCCTAGCCTATTCTCTTCCTAAATGGCACATCAATGGATAGCATTCCTCTTCAGCAACTAGATGGAATGATTCACATTATTGTCGTATAACATGTTCAACAACTAGAAATCCTTCTCCATTCTCATGAGTTACAAGCCCATATCAATCGGATCCTCCATACTCGATTACTCCACGGGCTCCTTCATGTTTTATATCTTGTTGGATCTCATAGACCTATTTTTTGAGGTTTGGGCCTTGCCCAATATAGCTAGTAATTTTCCTAAAAATTAAGTGAGTGCATACATCATTTGTCCAAACATGGACTAAAAGGCTAGATGAACAAGCCTTGTTATATTAGGGAATGTCATATCATGTTTCCCAGGATGCTCTGGTTGTTCAAGCTATTTAGGTTAGGCCACTAATATTTAGGTCTTGCCCCCCTTAAGTGTGTGCCACCTACTAGCACCTCATGAAGGAGCCTAACTTCTCTCTATGTTTTCTTAAAAATTTCCAGCCATATTAGCATAATAATAGCCAACACTTAGATAAGGTGGACATGTAAAAACAATGTTAATAACAATCATGATAACCTAACCCTATGTACATGTAGGATCAATGAACTGAGGCTCTGATACCAGACACTAGTGATGAACCATCACCACAAGAGAAAAATAACTCAAGAAAAACTCAATTTAAGACAACGATCATGGTCATTCATATACACCACATAGAGATCATAGGTCAAAAATTTCATCAGACACCACAGATGACATAAATGAAAATATATCGATCTTACAAAATCCATAAGGATTTTTTGCAAATTCCACAAATTACATGTATTTGCTTTGCAAAATAATCATTAGTCACACTCAGAATATCTCAACGAATGCAAAATTTTGAGAAATTATATAGGGATCATTATTATAGAACATGCACATAAATTTAAAACTTGTATAATTGTAGATCTAGAGGCCATGCATTCATGTCAAAAACTCAAGATGCAAAACATATAACACTTTCTTAGACCTGAGTGTACAGGGACAAAGCTAGAATTCTAACCCTATCAAGTGTAGTCCCCAGAGGAGGTCACATAAACATCATCTACCTCTAACATCCCTTCATACAAACATCGCCTACCTCCTGCATTAGGGTTGGCTCCTTTCTTTTTGATGTTTTGTACCACTATCAAGATAGTTTAGCCGCACAACTAAAAGGTTTTGAAGAACACGAGGTGAGACACCAATCTTACCAATATGATATAGAATATGAGACATCTATTACTGTCCATATAAAAGAATTAAAGGAAACTATTAAACCTTTAGATATACGATACTAAAATTGTACTTCAAGGTAAACACTTACCCAACCATACCTATAATCTAATTGATATGAAAGAGTTGTTATGTAGTTTTCTCATAATTTACCTATAAATATAGTCATAACAAAAGCACATACATATTTAACGTCAATTAAACCTAAACATATATTGTACTTGGTTCATGTATATTTTACAATGCACTGGGCAAATTGAGGCATACCATCCAATTGGATATCTAGATGACATTAAGCCATGCTAGACCATGAAATATGCAAGCATATATGGATTTCCTAGACCTCTCCTCATAACCTCAGGTTAAAGAGAGGTAACTATAAGGTAGAGATCACTCAGGCTACGTCTATCATAGATATTTGCTAATAAGAGGATCCACCTATCATAGGCCCACTTGGTACACAAGTCATGATGCCAAGTAAGGGTAGAAACCCTTCATATTGAATTATAACTTATCATCACATATCATACATCATTCATCACTAGACCCTCAGCCTTTGACGAGTCCCACACATAATTTAACGATAAAAGGATAATGATCCAAAGTATCCCCATATATTCACTAATGTATGGATATGAGAATCTTATCTCAACTTTAGGTTGCTAAAAGATATACTCTTGACACTATACCCCCTAACGCCTAAGGGAATAGATTTATAGACATTGGGTCCTACAATGTATGCTTCTCTTTATTAGTTATATCCATTGTTATACGGCTATATCAAACAAGATATAAAAGAAACGTCAATGTAAAACACATAACCATGTTATTAGCATTTTTAGAAGATTTGAAACACATGATTATCCGAACCTAACTTCTCATATCACGACATATCTACTAGACTTTCATCCCATCCATACTATCCCTATAAATGAACTTTGATAGGGTAATATAGGTTAAGAGATTCCCTCCTGAGATCATTATAACATCATTACCAAGAACGATCCAACTAGGTATTAATAGTGTGACAATATGATAGATGATTAAGACCATTCCCTTTTTTGTAAAGGATCCATTTTTACAGATTACAAAAACATAAAAACAAGCGACAAGGCTCAGAAACATGTAAAGATATACTCATGAAGATATATGCATATAGTAAACACTCCATAGACATGTAGGTCTTACTCATGCACAAAAGTAGTGTTCTTCAAGATAAAGTCCTTGGAGAATGAAACTACACTGAAAGGTACTAGAAAGCCATATTTTATTGTAAAAAGTTCTAGATACAGTGCTTAACAATAACGTATAGATCATAATCACTACTATTTCGGTTCAAGATACCTAAAGGTATCATCTTTTAGAATTTTAGTATGTATCACTATGAAATAATGAAATGCATGTATGTATAGGTAATAAGTGAGTCAAAAGTTATATCACTCGCCAGATTAGAGCTGAAGAAAGCTTGGTCAGAAAAGACAATGGTCAAGCTCCGAGCTTTAGGACAAAGTCTGTGGCCAAAGGAAAAATCTCCCAAATTTGAGCTCCTTCTACTCATGCGTTCTAAAATCATTGATACATGGCCTAGAAGAACTAGAACAAGAACGAAGAAGGAAGAACGGGTTGTAAGACTTAACAGTCAAAATGTTAGAGAAATCCCTATCATAAAAATGTCCACAAAAAGCAAGAAAGTGGTATATCATCAAGGGAATGAAGGATCGGAGTACTACTTACATGGATCTAAGCTGTAAAGCTAGAAAATAACTCATTGTAAATCAACACAGAAGAGAAAGAAGGCAAATAGAAACAAAGTCAATGACTGATCAAAGACGGAATCTCACTAGTTGTCATCATCGGATGGCATCTCAATCTACAACATCAATTTGAGGTCCATTTCACACAAGTGAGGCAAGAAGGAAGGACAAGGGAGGTGTCTATATAGCTAGAGGAGAGAGAAAAGTTACTAAAACTATCCTATCATCGGTCAAGGCACTTTTACCTTTGGTAGTCTATCATCCCATTGCTAGATAGACTCCAACACTCCATTGATACACATGGCCAAAAATGCCACAGGTACATTATCATTGGTTTAAGTCTTTCTAAAAGCCATAAAAACACACTCTGAGGTATTCATTAGTAGAGCATATCAACAAACCCATCATCCCATTATTATATGGTGTATTATTCCATCATCTTCCAGCACATGAAAACCCAACACATGTCTAGCCATCTCTTCGTCAATAGACAACTAACAAAAACATAGGATATTACATGACCTGCCACTTCCATTAGTTCTCAATTGATGGAAGAGTAGAAACAACTCTCTCAATCGCCAATTGAAAAAAACCCAAACACAACAAAATTGATAGAAATAAATAAGAATCTCATTGATCCTCAACCTACATAATCTAGGTGCATTTCCATCAATCCTCCACTAATGGAAAGGCATGCCACTTCGATAAGTTCAAAACTATTGGAAAGGTTGATGGGCTACGTTAAATCATCAAAGTTTGTCCTCCAACTCTAAGCTAGAGAGAGGAGGAAAAAGAAAACATGCTATGCATAATTTTCATGGGAACCTCTCACGTAGGCATTTTTCACGTAGGCCCTGAAGAAAAGAGAAAACTAAAAAATCACCCCAAAAATGCATCAACAAGCATCCAAGCAGGTGATTAAGATAAGAAACAAGATTAAGAAGCCAGTCTAGGTTAGGGATCTTACAAAGTTGAATGAGATATTTGGGATACATTCATCTTAGTTTATAATTCAAAATATGGCTTCCATCTAGAAAGTATGGGTTAAAAAAGTGAGTGTAGAGAAATTTCAAATACATTTTCTAGGATATGCTTGTCTCAGTTGAGAATTCAAAACTCAATTGCCATGAGGAAAGTTTGGGTTGAAAATAGTTGAAGTATGGATGATTTTTGTTACAAAATGATTTCCAAGATATATTCATCCTAGTTGAAATTTTAAAATTTGGGTTCCGAAAGGAAGTTAGTGTTCAAAATAGTTGAACATATAGATATTTTTCCATCAAATACGATTTCTATGGGTACTACTACCTTAGTTGAAGGGTTCCATGAGGAAAGTTTGGGTTGAAAACTATGGAAGTACAGAAAAATTTTCTATCAAATACGATTACTACGATACTTTCTTCTCAGTTCAAAATTCAAAATCTAGATTCCATGAGGAAATTTTAGGTTGAAATTAGTGAATGTATGAAGACATTTCCATCAAATAAGATTTTAGGATACACTTGCTTTAGTTGAAAGTTAAAATTTGGGTGTCATAAGGGAAGGTTGGGTTGAAAACAATGAACTTTGGAGAAATTTCTATCAAATTTGGATGCAAGGATAAATTAGCCTTGACTGAAAATTCAAAATCCTGGTTCCATGAGGAATGTTTGGGTTCAAAACAATCAAAGTATAGAAAACTTTCTGCTGAATACAATTTCCAAGATATGTTTTTCTCACTTGAAAATTTAAAATTGGGTTTTATTAAGAGAGTTTGGGTTGACAATAGTGAAAATATAGAGAAACATTCTGTCAATTACAATTTGTAGAATACATTCTCTCATTCAAAATTCATATTTTGGGTTCCATGAGGAATTTTGGATTGAAAATAGTGGAAGTACAGAGAAATTTTGGTTAGATGTGATTTATTGGAAACATTCAACTTAAGTGAAATTTTATAATTAGGGTGCCATTGGAAAAGTTGGGGTTGAATATAGTGGAAGTATATATTATTTGCATCACATACTATTTCTAATATACGTTCTTCTCAATAAAATAAAAAATATGGGTTCCATTGGGAAAGCTTGGGTTGAAAATAATGAAAGTCATTAAAATTTTCATAACATAAAATTTCTAGGATACATTCATCTCAGTTAAAAATTCAAAATTCCAGTGCCATGAGGAAAGTTGGGTTCAAAACATTGAAAGTATGGCGAAATTTACATCAAATAGGATTTCTACTATATGTTCGCTTCATTTTAAAATTCAAAATCTGGATGTCATTAGGATAGTTTGATCTGAAAATAGTGAATGTACTAATAATTACCATCAAATATGATTTCTAGGATACATTTATCTCAGTTTAGAATTCAAAATTTAGGTGCCATGAGGAAAGTTGGGTTAAAATAGTGGAATTACATATTTTTTCTTATCCAATACGATTTGTAGGATACATTGTCTGTATCAAAAATTATAAATCCATGTACCATGAGAAATTTTGTATAAAATATTGAAAGGACAAATATATTTTTCAAATATGATTTATAAGATATGCTAGTCTTGGTTGAGTATTTAAAATTCTAAGTTTCTTGTGGAAATCAAGGGTTGAAAACAAAAGAACAACATAGAAATTTCTATCAAATACAATTTTTAGGTTACATTTATCTTAGTGGAAACTTCAAGATTTAGGATTTGTGAGAAAAAATTGTGGTTCAAAATAGTGAATGTTGTGAAATTTCCATCAATGCAATTTGTAGGTTACATTCCCCTCATTGAAAGTTCAAAATCTAGGTTCTATGAAACAAGTTAGGATTGAAAACAATGGAAGGAAGTGGAAACTTTTGTCAAATATGATATCTAGGATACGTTTGTCTCAGTTGAATATTCAGAAATAGGGTGCACGAGGAGAGTTTGGGTTGGAAGAGAAATTTTTGTCAACAATGATTTCTAGAATATGTTCATCTCATCTAAAAACTCCAAATTTAGGTGAAAACAATGGAAGTATAGAGAATTCCATCATATACTATTTTTAGGAAACATTCATCACAATTGAAAATTTAAAATTCGAATGCCATGAGGAAAATTCGGGCTAAAAATTGAGAAGATATGGAGATAGTTATGTCAAATATGATTTCTTGGATACAAAGTCTCATTTTAGAATCTAATATTAAAGTGTCATGAGGAATGTTTGGTTTGAAAATAGTTAAAATACATAGAAACTTACTTCAAATAAAATTTCTAGGATACATTCATCTTAGTTGAAAACTCAAAATTTAGGTGACAGAGGAGAATTTTGTTTGAAAGCGATGAACAAACTAATAAAATTACATCAAACTTATTTTTTAAATATGATTATCATATTGGAAAATAGAAATTTAGGTTGTCAAGAGGAATTTTTGGGTTGAAATAGTGGAAGTATAGAGAATTCCATCAAATACATTTTTGAAGATAGTTCATCTCAATTGAGTATACACAATTCAGGTTCCATGAAGAAAGGTTGGGTTCAAATAGTAAAAGTACATAGTAATTTCCATCAAATATATTTTTCTTGATTCATTTGTCTTAGTGAAAACCAAATTATAGGTGTGTTGAGAATAGTGAAAGTACAAAGAAATTATGTCAAATATAAAAATGTAGATTACCTTTGTCTCAGCTGAAATTAAAAAATTGTGGGCCATGAGATAAAACTTTGGATTGAAAATAGTTAAGGTACAAAGAATTTTATGTCAAATATGATTTCTAAGATACATTTGTCTTAGTTGAAAATTCAAAATTTAGTACCGTGGGGAATGTTCGGGTTAAAAATAATGAAAGCATGAATATATTTCCATCAATTGTGATTTCTAGGATACATACATCACATTTGAAAATTCAAAATATGGTTCCATGAGGAAATTTTTGTTGAAAAGAGTGAAAATATGAAGATTTTTTTGTCAAAAATGATTTCTAGGATGTATTCACCTTATTTGATTCAAAATATTGGTGCCATGAGGAAACTTTGGGTTGAATATAATTGAAGTATGGAGAAATTTATGTCAAATATGAGTTTTAGGATACATTCTTCTCAGTTGAAGAGTCAAAATACATATACCATGAGGAATGTTTGGGTTGAAAAAAGGTAATGTACAAAGACATCCTCTTCAACCACTATTTCTTGGATAGAATCTGGTTGGTTGAAAATTTAAAATGTGGGTGCTATGATGATAGTTTGGGTTAAAATCAATGCAAGTAAGAACAATTTTTTTCTAAAATAAGATTTCTAGGATAAGATCATCTCAGCTGAAAATTAAAATTCGAGTGCCTTGTGGAATGAAGGGGTTGAAAAATAGTTAAACTAAAGAGAAGTTTCCTTTAAATATGATTTCTAGGATATGCTCAGCTCAGTTGAAAATTTAATGTTCAGGTTCCATGAGGAATGTTTGCGTTGAAATCAGTAATATTTTTTCAAATTTTCATTAAATTTTATATATTGGATATGTTCATCTCAATTTAAAAATTCAAAATTTATGTGTGATGTAGAATTTTTTATTTGTGAATAATGGAACTACATAGAAATTTTCATCAAATACAGTTTTCAAGATTAATTTTTCTCAATTGAAAACTCAAACTTTGTGTGCCATGAGGAAATATCAGAGTGAAAACAATGAAAGCGCGTATATTTTTTGTCAAACTAGATTTATAAGATATGAATGTCTCATTTGAAAATTTAATATTTGGGTACGGTGAAAAAAATGGGTTGAAAACACTAAAAGTATGGAGAAATTTTCCTCCACTACAATTTCTAGGATACATTCATCTCAGTTGGAAATTCAAAAATTGGGATAAGCGAGGAAGGTTTGGGTTGAAAATGATGCAAGTATAGAGAAAGTTCCAATAAATATAATTATGAGATGCATTCATCTTGGCTGAAATTTCAAAATTCGGCCGCCATGAGAAGATTTTGTGTTGAAAACATAGAAACTATAGAGAAATTTACACCAACTACAATTTCCAAGATTCAATCGTCTTAGTTGAAAATTCAAAATCTGAATTCTATGAGAATGTTTGAGTTTAAATTAGTGATAGTGCATATAAATTTCTATTAAATACAATTTCTAGGGTACACTTGTCACAATTTAAAATTCAAAATTTGGGTGTCATCTTGAATGTTTGGGTTGAAAACAAAGAAAGTACGTGGAAATTTTCATTAAATAATATATACAGGATACATTTGTCTATGCTGAAAACTCAAAATTCAGGTGTTATGAGTAAATCATTTTCCTGAAAATAATGCAACTACAAATAAATTTTAGTAAATATATTTATATAAATATATACATATATATGTATATATATTTATATGTGTGTATGTGTGCTTGTACGTGCATACACATGTATATCTGTCTCTGCATGTGTGTGTAAAAGTGTGGATGTATACGTACATGTATACATTAACTCCTACAAGGCTGTAGTTCACTAGTGATCATATATGATCAAAGGTAGGATTCCAAATTCTAATACAAATGAGGAATACTAAATCCGAAAAGGAATATATTGTACACTATATTTACCCAACTACTATTATGGTGGGCCTCCAAGAGTTATGCGGTCAAGGTGAGTGTGTCCTTTTGACAACTCATATTCATTATTTATACGATCAACATATATTACATACACAGATTGGATGGAATTAGTCCACGTAGGGTAAAATTATTATGATATAGTTACATTCTGAGTGATGTTATTACATTTTTGCATTGTTAGTTATAGGCGGTAGCTGGTTTTTCTGGCCACAAAAGTTGTGCTTAGTTTTGTTGATAAAAACACATTTTTTGTGGTGTATTTAAAATTTGCATCATGAATTTATAATGTAGTACTTCGAGCTACATTGAGTCACATACATGTAATAACATCTTATTACAGACAAGGGCAACCAAACTTTTTCATATATATATATATATATATATATATATATATATATTTAGGGCGTTCATTCATTGCCCGTGCGGGTAGCTTGAATTTTCGCTACCCTGCAGCCAAAAAAGTAACTCTCCTGACTAAGAAAGTAATTCTGCTGTGAAAAAAGTAACTATGGTGTCAAAAAAGTAACTCTGTTGGCCCAAAAAGTAACTCTATACAAAATATACAGCAGATATATATAAGGACGGGTTTTTTAATTTTGGAGTGGCAAATGATCTTATTTTTGGCTAAAATTTTTTGGAGAGCTAGACAAAATAGTCCTCTACAATTGTGATTTTTTTTTAAAAAAAAATGGTCGGAAGGGTGGGCGGGTAGCTACCCGCACGGGCAATAAAGATGGGCCCATATATATATATATATATATATATATATATATATATATATATATATATATATATATATATATATATATATATATATATATATATATATATATATATATATATATATATATATATATATATATGGGGATTTATTCATTACCCGCGCGGGTAGCCTGATTTTTCGCTACCTGCACATCTACAAGTGTGACTATATGGTACACAAAAGTAACTCTAAAGATTAAAAGAGTAACTATATGGTACACAAAAGTAACTCGAAGAACAAAAAAGTAACTGCTCAGAAAATATACAGTCAGTAAATATATGGATGTATTTTTTGATTTTGGTGGGGCAAATGATATTATTTTTGGATGAAATTTTTTGGGGAGCTAGATAAAATGCTCCTCTAAAATTTTGAAAATTTTGAAAAAAAGAGACTGGAGGGGTGGGTGGGTAGCTACCAACGCGGGTAATAAAGATGAGCCATATATATATATATTTATATATATATATATATATACAAAAAATCAAATTTTCAAAAACCAAACACTTTTAGCTCCATGCATTGATTCTTCTAGATCACAATGTGCTTCATTTTTATACAGTTTAGCATAAGTCTAGTAATATCGCCTGAAAAAACCACATTAATGAATTTCATATGATTGCAGAGTACTACCATGATCTATTTATATTTCTAGATGAACTTGGATATTATTTATTGTTACTTTTAGAACCTTGGTTTATATTGATATATAGTTATCTTAAATATGATATAGTGTAAATAGAAATACTCGCACATCATTACTTTCTATTTATAATAATGATTTTCCTATTAGAAGTGCGACCTGAAATTGACTCCATAATTTTGTTTTGAATAATGTACCAAGAAGCCTCATCAACCAAATACCAACATTGCATACTAGAGAAGGGATCATAGAACTTCTCAAAATTATATGGACATCAAGCATATAGTGGAGATTAGAAAAAATAAACTTCACAATTTCAAACTTTAGACATTGTCCATATCATTGACCATATTTGAAAAACAAAGAAACTAGTTACACGACTAGATAGGTCGGTTGCATATGGAAACCTAGACATCCTAGAATCCATCTCCACAAATGACTACTGGGACATGATCCACAAAGACCTCCGCAAACTCCTTATAAGCATTTAGGTGGTTGGGAACATTATCCAAAAATAGATAATAAATAACATGAGTCAATAATGTCGGTATATTTTCATAATTAGAAACATTTGGGTCATCATGATACATTTTTAAGTATCAAAGAGGGTGTTCCCATTCAAGAGGTGGTTGTTTGAAATTACTTAAGTTCAACTAATATGTTCATCAAAAGAGTGAGGGAATTAATTTG
This sequence comes from Alisma plantago-aquatica, assembly GCA_963693085.1. Lineage (NCBI taxonomy): Eukaryota > Viridiplantae > Streptophyta > Magnoliopsida > Alismatales > Alismataceae > Alisma > Alisma plantago-aquatica. The sequence continues at coordinate 413,351,379 of OY856415.1, read as the reverse complement.
CAAGATCAATAAAGAATTAAATATAATCTTGATATTACATCATTCCACTATTTCGAAAAAAAGTATATGAATACATGATATAAATTGATGATTAAATTTATCTAATGTGGGACCAAGACCATTAAATTATTATCCAAAATATGAGTGGCAAAGAACACCCTAGGAAGAACATCATGCCCTAATATTTAAGTGGGTTGAAACAATTGTCATATTAAAAAAATAATTGGAGTCAATAAACCTGAGATAGAAACAATTCATTATGTGGTTATAAATAAAACCAAAAAATAGTCTAAATATCATGCACACATAAATTAAAATGACAATATAGACTTGTTCAATAGAAAAAAAACAAAATATATTTAGATACCTAACACTTTCATTGAAAGGGGATTACAAACCCAAGTCAAATAGATCAATTCAACATTCACAAGGTGAGTCAAGAGATTACATATATGAAAATTAGGAGATTATAATTATGATTTCAAGAAGGCATGGAACTAAAAAATATACATCATTATGTAATTGGGAATATTATTCATTTTAATGCGTGAATAAGTTAGCGGAATTTCTCATACTAAAAATGATCAAACAATTCCTTCTAAGGATACATATCTAGGCTTTTCAATACTTATATCAATATATATAATGCAACTGTCACTAGTTGTTAATTTAATTACTATAAACTTAACTAAGTGATCATTTGACAAACTTACACATGGACTATAAAACGTGCATTAGTAAAAAAAATTGAATTTCAAAAACCATTATGTGTACTTTATGAAACTCTAGTGGTTTATTATAATATACGTAAATAAAACTATATATTGACTATATAGTAAAAGCAAATTTGATGAAAATTGATATGCCCCCAAACTTATTATTAACTAATAAGTCATGATAGAATTATATTTCCATTTTGGTCATTGATTGCCTATGTCAAAGGAGGGTCAAGGAGTGGGGAAAGTTGAGTCTACTCTCATTTTAAAGCTACTAACCAAAACCACACGAGGGTAGAAGGGCACAAATCACATGCACCATAGTTCCATGTCTCTTTCACCATCAAAAATGTAGATTTCATAGAGCTTTATCCTTTGAAAAGAACCCCTTCTCTCCCAGTTGCCCTTATGTGTGGGAATGAGTACAACATGTCAAGAAAAGCTTCATATATGACAACCACAAGAAGGAAGATGACAAACTTCAAAAAGGAGGAGGAATAATAAGAAGTATGTGGCAGATGGACTCATATGGTAAAGTTGAAGAAATTTAGGGAGATTGGTAATGTTCAATCACGCATATATCACACTCAGGGAGGTCAAACTCTATGAGGAATTGAGATCTTAAAATGACACTAATAGATGTAGAAAACACAAATAAGTAAGAAAGGAGTCTCTCATGAGTGACCAACACACCCAAAATATCCCTCATGATCCCAAAAAGGGAAAGGTGAACTTTCCATGATCAGAGGTCCACCTAAACACCTTACTGAAATTCAACTCATGTACAACAAGTGGTAGAGTTCATGGTCAAAAGAATCCCGTGATAGGTATGTCAAACAAAGAGCAAAGAAAGAAAGGAGCGTCAGGGAATCTTACCACACAAGGTATTGAACGATTGTGGTGAATGTTGCCATAACAAAGCTCCAATGATAGAAGGAGTAAATCAAGTCTGAATGACCATCATATTAGAGTAAGGGAGCAATTGAATTCTTCTAGTGATAAATCTAAAATAGGGGTATCTTTCTAGACAATTCTTATGCCATAAGATATACTACAGAACAAAGACAAGATTCTAGTCAGTTGTGGTTGCATAGAAGGTCAACAGACAATGATGCATTTCTCATATGTTTGATGAAGCATGCACCGACTAGGGTTTTACAGAAGTAGGAAAAGGAGAGACTTTGATTGGGAGAGAAACAAGGGGATGAGGCCCATAGGGGAGCGAGAACAGTGGTGTCATAGTTGTTGTTAACATGAGGAGGTGAAGCATGAGGTAGAACATGATTCTTCCACTATTTGGATCTTAATGGTGCAGCCTTAGAGACCTAAGGTCATGAGGTTACTCATAGAGATCATAGGACATATAGAAATAATAGAGTATAAGGAAAATCAATAAGGCAATACATTTTCTTGATTGAATAAAGGTTCACTAACTTCTTTCTTTCTTGACTCAATTGGGGGTGCAAATTTTATTCAATTGGCAACAACATTTTCTTATACGATAATGAAGATGCCTGAAACAAAAGTTCTACTTCAATTTTTATTTTAATAGAATTGAGATATAATTTCTTAAATCATAAATAAATATTTAATTAGGGAATTTATTAATTCTTTTAATCAATTATAACATCATATTTCTATTTACTTTGATCTCTTCATCCACTAAGGTCAAAAAGTCATAAAAGTAGAGTATTTTCAAGATTGACCCTACTAGTGAGGTTTATTAGTCATTTTTTCCAAAGGAAAATATAATAGGCAATTGATTAAATCCTAATATTAATAATATCCAATAATTTTTATTTGTTCTAAATCAAGAAGATTAAGGAACATAATATTTTATACTAAAAATAGTATAGGAGAAAGAGAGGATTATGCGAGGTAGATAGGATATGGTATGTTACATTTATGTTATTCATTTACCATCACCACTATGCTTCAAATTGATAATTACAATAATGCTTAATATGACATATGAAAATGTAATATTAATGTAACAAATATGAGAAACTTGATTTGCCATATAAAATGTGTATGTACCGAAAGAAACACACACAAACTCTTAGACACGTATAGATACACATACACATATATATTCATGGACATACCCACAAATATATATATATATATATATATATATATACATATATACATATATGTGTATAGCCGTTCATTCACTACCAGTGTGGGTAACTAAGGATAGTTACCCGTGCATCTAGTTTGTAAGTGAAAGCACATATTTGTAATGAGACAACCAAAATTTTGATGAGATGACCAAAATTATAATAAAAAGATTCATTTTGTAATACAACGTAAATTATTTACTTTTTTTGTAATAAATTTCATTTTTCTTATTTTCATAGGGACGATAAAAATTTCACGCTATTTTTACAAAATGAGTCTTTCTATTACAATTTTGATCGTCTCATTACAATTATCTGCCTTCTTGTTACAAAACATATGCAGGCATAAAAAATTAGTTACCCACACGGGTAGTGAATATATATATATATATATATATATATATATATATATATATATATATATATATATATATATATATATATGTGTGTGTGTGTGTGTGTGTGTGTATAAAGATGGAGAGAGAGAGAGAGGAATTACACCCCAGTGTACCGGAGACGCTATATAATCAACCTTTTTCATTATCTAATAATTATTTTGAATATCTAAACCGTTGATATTCTTTAGGATCTCAATAACATAATATATAATAAATTTGAGTTCATTTGAAATGTATAGTTCATGCATCTAAAGGAGACAATAATCATGCGTTTCAAATTAGTTTTGTGCGGTGCTTTTGTTGTCCTTGGATGAATGACTTACACTCATCCAAATTGGCTCAAATTTTGTATGTAGCATATTATTATTATAAAAATGAATATAAATAGATTAGATTTTGCAAAAAATATAGTGTAGATAGGTAAACACCATTGGGGTGTATGGTGTGATCTATACACTCAAGTGTATTCTAGCTTGACTCTCTCTCTCTCTCTCTCTCTCTCTCTCTCTCTCTATATATATATATATATATATATATATATATATATATATATATATATATATATATATATATATATATATATATATATATAAGTGTGTGTGTGTACATACATACATACAGATGCATAGTCGACAAGGAGTGTCCCCTAACAAAGGGACCCGGATTCAAATCCCAGGTGCTGCCTTGATTTACCACCCTCCCGGGGATTCGGTCTCCGTCACGGGCATGGGAGAGGGGGGAGAAATCTTTCTCTCTTAATCCTATACATACAGATACATACATACATACATACATTTATATCGAGAGAGAGAGGGGATGTGCAAAGTAAGACACACCAGAGTAATGTGTAATATGCATCATAATTAATTCAACATATAAGAATTAAATATTAGTATATATTATTAGACCTTATTTTATTGAAGTGATCCCACATATTGTATGCAATATGATTACATAGGTCAAAGTGTAGTATATTGGAACTGACAAAAAGTCATATAGGATGATTTTTTTTATTTCAATATGCTTAATGTTGTTTTCATCATAAAGAAAAACCTATGGACAACCTTCACTGATAAGAACACACTTTGGATTAAATGAATCCAAAAAAGTCGCATCAGTTTGATTTTTTTATTATATTTAGTCATTCCTAGAAAGAAAATTACATCTACTCAAATTCCTAAGAAACAATTATGATCCTTTCACTAAGTCTTATGAATAGTGAAGTGGGCAATTAAATTTCTAGTATCACCATGAGCTTAAAAATTTCATATGTTGACTAAAAGAAATGCATGCTTACAAAATTGTTTTGTATGCGAAAGTTTCATATGTTGACTAAAAGATACAAAACATGCATATCTTCAAGGAAACATATGCATGCTCACTTCAAAGATATACTATTTTTTATCCAAAACATGCATATCTTCATATGTTTTTTTCATATGCTAAAATTTCGTATGTTGGCAATTAAATTTCTAGGATCACCATGAGCTTAAAAATTTCATATGTCGACTGAAAGATATGCATGCTCACTTCAAAGATATATTGATTTTTGTTTCATTATGAAAAGGAGTATATGCTTCTGGTTTCCTTAAAAAATATTTAAATTTTACATATTTGTGACTTTGTTATTTGTTTACATTTTTCTCTAATTGTTTATATTTTTTGGATCAAAAATAGTGATGTATGTGGTAGAAATTTGTCTATATTGGTTAATTATTAGACAAAAATAGACTTGTCTAGATTTTTCTCAACTCCTCATTCACACATAAACACAATCCAAGTTTGTAGTTATACCATAATAATATATACCTCAAGTGCATTTGATACATTATGAAAGCCATTATGAGTAAGTGTTAGAATGATTCCTCATGTTGACGTAGTGTCATGTTAAAGAGATTAGGATCCATGTGAAGAAAAAAAATCTTTTGAGGCTATTTCTTTGAAAAGTGATCATAAATTACTAATATCAGATAGTTTTTAAAACATTAAAAGATATGTGATAATTTTTCAAATATGAAATGTTGCATGAATGAGAAAAGTAGGAAAGAAGGTATAGTACCTTTATTAATTTTCTTTTGGTCATTAACAGTTGTCTCAACGAGCAGTCACATAATATGCCTAAACTATGTTATACCCTCCCTTTTTGACATTTTTTGTAGCAAAACGTCAATAAACTAGTGGCATTCCTATTTTTTCTATTTTTAGTTTCAAATAATAAAAACTATTTTGATCGTTCAACATTGTTTGTTTGGAACTGATACATAGAGTCCAAAATACTCTACCGCCAATCATATAAGATTAATTGAGAATCTATTGAAATATGAGATGTGTTGCCTTATGGTTGTGTGATACTTTTCAAATACATGATAGAACTTCTTTTGATAATTTATCTCAATGTGATAACCGATTGAACACAAAAGCAAGAAATCTAAAAACAACATATGGATGATATGCATGATGTTCAAAACAAATATTTATCACCAATATATCATACATACATAACACATGAGAGTTCTAAATATCCAGTTCATCCTATATGGGCTCTCTAAAAATCCTTTTAAAAGTAGATAAAAAGATAAATATGAGTGACATATATAAATATCCTTTGCTAATGAAGAATGACAAAAAATTAATTGGCCTCTATAACATGCCACATTTTTTACAATGAAAATACAGATGATTGTATGCCATAATACTATCTGATGAAAAGTGTATTATCAAAATATTTAATGGCTCAAAGATGATGTTCATTTTAATTTTATGTCTTAATTTTTAAAAGAGAGTAAGGTCCAACGTAGGAACTATCCCTTTTAGAAATTTGATATACTACAGAGGCTACACTTAGTGGAATGGGTTAAATAAATCGTGTCTTAGTGGCTCTTTGCCAACTAGGATGTCAAACTCAAGTGAAGTCGTACTCTACTAGCTACACATATGTATATTACACAAATAATTGTCTATGTCAATGAATATTAGTATATTTTAGGGGTCACAATAGAGACCTCTTTCTAGTCAGATGATCCAACCACCATATGTTATACCCTTGTGTGATGTAATGATAGTATGTAACGTCAGAAGTCAACAAATACTTGAAGGACACTCCAATTTTTGTTAGATAGGTTCTAAAATACTCTAAGTGTAATATAAAGTATTACTACTTATCCTATTTGTTTCTTTCTTCTTTTTGAGCTACATAATGAGAAATATACAATTTTTTTGTTTATACACATCTATTATGTGACAAGAAAACAACAGTAAATAATTTGAGATTAGATATGACCATATTGTACTCCATCAAGTACAACACAAATCACTATGTAGTGTAGTGTTCTAAAGTGAAAACACAAGAAATTGATCATTAAATGTTCAAACACCCTAATAATAAACATCTCTTAATCCAAACATTTCTAAATGACGTTCTACATAGTTAATGTAATGAAACTTCCATTGAAGATTGCAAAATCTTAGATGTAAGAATAAAGTAGGTTCTGGAGGAAAATATAGTGTCATCATACTAAAATTATCAGTAGATCCACAAAATGAATTGTGTCTAAACTTTCTCATATGCTATATTTTATGTATTATACACTGACATAAAACATGAGAATTTACTAGTAAGTGTTGAAAAATGCTTATTGAATAAGAAATCATCTGAAATATGACATTTGAGCTAATAAAAAAAGAGAAAATGTATTTTTCTTTTTAAGGAATAAATAGTCCATGTTTCATTAGAATTTTTTTGTTATATGTTTTTAGTGTTATAAGTCATTCTATATTTTTTGCACAATGCCTGTTTGGATCAGTTACCTATTTTTAAGTTTTAAGTATCATGAGTTGTGCATAAAAATATTTCTAAATTGATGTTTGGAATTATTGGAAACACTAATGAGGCATATTTAATGCAAGGAGAGTAGTTCCTTTACGTACTAAACACTGTAATAAGATTGAAACTCATATTAGTTGTAGTATCTTTTGTATGAGTTAAACTTGTTTACATTGTGTAATTTAAGTAAATTGTGGATTGTGTGGTCAAATTCTATACTTCATTTTGGCATATTGCACCATTACTATAACCCAAAAATTGGTAAGCTTCTAGTGAATGTAAATAAAATCTTTAGTAAGAGGGAACAACACATGCGTATTTGAAGTGATGACATGATACGAATGATGCTAGGTGCAAAAAATAATTTAAGTGCACTATTCGAACATGACAAGTTTGGCTTAATGGGCAAAGTCCAAATACGGATATGAATTAATATAGTGAATGTACAACAATCACTTTGCAACATGACTCGATAATTTATCTCTAACTATAAACTAAAACTATTGCAACAAAATTATTTGACATCTCTATGGTTTCAATTCAAGACCTACGTTAGTCATGGATCCACTTTATGTTTACTTCAAATTTATTTCTTCCATTTTTGTTTTACACAAAAGGCAATAAAATGTCACAACATAGTTATATTTCAAGACATAATCCATGCATGCATATTTTCAAAAATCTATTCTCTGCATTTGGTTGCCCATAAATTAAAAGTCATTCATAAAAATATATGATACACATTACCAAAATAATATTATAAAAATAGAATAGAAGAAATATGCAATAAAATTCATGTTCTTCAAAGTGTATGACTGTCACGATGAATCTATATTCACACCTTCAGGGCCAACCTTTGAATTTATGTAGCTAGTTGACCTTCAACATGTTGCTAAGGAGAAATTTCATTGGCAGGTCTAGAGTTCAAACATAACTAGACTAGCAAAAACCCTTTAAACAAGAAGGTACGCTAAAATTATTGCGGGCTTCCCTACCACTCTTCATTCTAGTTGGTCAAATGTTCTAAAAAAGTAATTTAATTGTATTCTTGCTAAGAAAAACTCAACATAAGTTTTCAAATCCAAAAAGTCTTATTGCATTGAGTTTAGCTTTAGAAAGAAGTTGAAATCTGACATGTGAACCAGTGAATAACTCAATAACACTATTGAATCACATGGTTTTCTAAAACTCAAGTCCAACACTAAGTGTTACTCTCCTATTTGTAATGTATCGTGTTACATTAAGTGAAATTGAAAAGGACGCAATGTTTTACAGAGAATATGGAAAGTAACAAACTCTACACAACATCTGAAAAATACGAGGGAAATTAAGCAAGATACTTATCCATTTTTAATTGTTTACCTCATAAGTTTAAAGAATTTCTTATATTGAAATATTGTTGTCTACATCCCATTTTAATGACACAATTTTATGTTGTATATGTAAGTGGTGGTAATAAATGTTATGCTAAATGTTTCAAATGTAGATACTTACGTAGTTCAAATAATTCTTTCTTATTAAAAAATAGATGTGAACGAATGCCTAGATTTGAAGAAATTTCCATGCAAAGGCATATGTACAAACATTGAAGGATCATACACTTGTACTTGTCCCAAGGGAAGCCATGGAGAACCACAACTATATGAGTGCATCAAAGAAAAGAAACCAATCATCATTATTTTAGGTATTTCTTTCTTTCTGCAGAATTATTTGTCAAGTCAATAATCGTTAAATTTTTCTTCTTCTTCTTCCTCTGCAGCTATAGTTGTCCCAGTCCTTTTAGTAGCCATTCTAATCGTATGTGTATATGGTAACTATGAGAAAAGAAAAAGATCGGAGCTTGCTCGAAGGTTTTACAAACAAAACGGAGGTTCCATACTAGAGCAGCACTTGTCTACTCACCTCCACTTACAAAATATTCTCAAAGTATTTACAAAAGAAGAGCTTGAAAAAGCAACAAATAAATTTGATGAAAGTAAAATCTTGGGTCGTGGTGGTCAAGGTATGGTATACGAAGGAATCCTATCAAACGAAACAAAAGTTGCCATAAAAAAGTCTATAAAACTTAGTGGATCTGGAATTGATGACTTCATAAATGAGATCATCATATTGTCACAAATCAATCATAGGAACATTGTAAGACTAATAGGTTGTTGTTTAGAGGTGGAAATTCCTTATCTGGTGTATGAGTATGTACCCAATAAGACCCTCTACCATCACATCCATAAGAACAAACCGTTAGATTGGAGTACTCGTTTACACATTGCCGCTGATACAGCTCGAGCTCTTGAACACTTGCACACAAAAGTTGTTGTCACCATTTACCATCGGGATGTAAAGACTGCAAATATACTTCTAAATGAAACTTACACCGCCAAAGTATCAGATTTTGGAGTGTCCAAATTAGTTCCTACAGACAAAGATGCATTTAACACAATGGTCCAAGGAACCTTTGGCTACTTAGACCCTGAGTATTTCGAAACACATCAACTGTCAGATAAAAGTGATGTATACAGCTTTGGGGTTGTTCTTGCTGAGATGCTTACAGGTAGGGAACCAGTCTCCAGCCAAAGTAGTGAGGAAGAGAGGAGTTTGGCGAAATACTTTAAGCTGTGCGTTGAACGAGATAGGTTGATTGATATTTTGGACCCAGAAATATTAGTTACAGCGACAAGTACAACTATTAAACAAATGACAGATGTTGCCAATCTGACTGTCAAATGCTTGAAGTTAAAAGGAAACGAAAGGCCAGACATGATGGAGGTGTCGTTCGAGTTGGAAGGGTTGTGTCGATCCATAAGTACAGAAGCTCAAGAATTTGATGAAACAGAGACACTGTTAGGTGGATATGGAGTAAACGGGCAGTATGAACGGCAGGGTATTTACTCCGGCACTACTGACAACGGACACAATATTGCTGCATTAGCTATCGATGTTGGAAGGTGATCGCTATATATAAAACAGCACACCTTATATTCAAATGATTTTGATATTTGGTCAGAAACAAAGAGTATTAGATGTCCAACTAGTTCTGAATTGTGATGTTATGTTGTTGGGCATATATTGTTAAATATGTATTTACATACCTATATTACATGTGTAGTATTTAAAGAACAAACACGATGGTCTACTCAATTTGTGATTTGCAAAGCAGTAAGCATTTGACCATATACGGTGTTCACCTCCAACTTATGATTTTGTATATTCATTTTAGGTTTTTAATTCATATTTTAATAATCTAAGTAGGTATACGGATCTAGGAAAATGATATCTATTTAAACCAAAGGTGATTGCAATGGACATATATCCCGCACAATCTAACAGATATTAAAAGTATGATTGGTTGTAGTTGTTCTTGAACTAGGTGTTGGACATGCTTTAATAGATTGAAATTGAAATCGTCAACATTCTTTTTTAAGTTTTTTGGCTAGTAAATTAATGTGATTTCACAACTCAAAAATCTACGGATTTGAAGAGTATAAAATATCATCCCCATACGAGAACGTCACTTTTTATGTTCACCAAATGTGGTTTATCTTGAAAACATAATTTGCGAATATTTAAAACTAAACGAGTTTACTATCCTGAACAATGTGTGGGGGGTCCTCGCATTTGGCCAAGGGCCAACTATATTTCTAGGATTGTGACGTAGTTCAAAATGCTCAAAAATAAGGATAGACGGAAGGAAAACGGACTGCTTCTCGACTGAATGTCATATCGAGATATATGGGATTCCTACGGCTAGAAGGGATAAGACACTTTAGAGCTCCCTCAAAATTAATGTGGAAGGTTAGTTCCCGTGCGCGTAAATGTATTATAGGACTGGTCCTATAATAACATGATAGGATCTAATAGAAATTTGTTATAGTGTATAATGGATGTTTCTCTTTTCTTATTTTTTTAGGGAGTATGGTTTTGAAGATGAAAAAGGAGGAGATAGTGCATTGTGACTGGTTGTCTTAAAAAAATAACATAGTACGGCGTTTTGCATGTTATGTCCATTGGCGGGATCATTATCAATCACGATGCGGTTGTGATCTCCTGGTTTTCCGAACTGAGTGCTGGAAATGAGAGGCTTGGGATTTTCTCGAGGCATAGGAAACATGGTTAAAATTTGCGCTAGTTTTGGTGACATACCTATGATAACCATAGCATTTTGAGGATTGTTGAGGCCGGAGCCGATTGAACACAATTAAATATGCGTATTAAATACAAGTGTACCTCGCTAGCAGGGGCGGAACTAGGGGGAGGCTGCCGGGGGCTTTAGCCCCCCCCTCCCCCCAAAAAATTAATACAAGCCAGTGGTTCTTGTAGTATTAAATATAGATCACTGTAAATAAATATATTCACTGCGTACTATTTAACAAAAAAATGAGCTAGTTGGAGTGGTAAAAAGTTTGTTTCCAAAACCAAGGTACTCAGGTTCCATTCTCAATGGTTGTATTTTTTCGACTCAGCCCCCGCTTTGTGTTAAAATACACACATATATGATTTCAGGCCCCCTCAATATAATTTTCTGGTTCCGCCACTGCTCGCTAGAGTAGTAAATCGATTAAAAGAGGTTCGGATATCGAATTGAGGAAATTGGATCTGCTAGAGACTACTAACTCAAACAGTTTAGCTAGGCTAAAAAAATATTTGGTGGTTAAAATTTAAGAACCAGACCCAAAGATAAAGTGAATGGAAGATCACAAGGATGAGATCCATATGAGTTTTACCATGGTGTCAACCTATGTATGCGTTATATTAGATCATTATAACTGATTTTTCGTCCTTGGATCGAACATATGTAGTTTCTAAAAATATTTGTAAAATCTTCAAATCCAAAAAAATACCACACGAGATACAACTCAAGCATGCACAAAAAAGTGACGACTGCCCACATTGACAAATCCAACAACCACCAAATAAAAAATCAAGCAGAGAACATGATTGACGAAGAAGACCACAAAATTCTATTAAGCAACTCCAAGAAGATTACAAAGATTTTCGCTCCTTCACAATCCCACGCCCATAATACAATCATGTAACCCACTCTCGTTCTCTCTCTCCTTTGGCTATCTTTTGTGACTTTCCGTCTTTGACACACGATGTTGTCCTATATTGGCACACCTGAAGTTACCACATGTTAGAACTCCCTCACATCGACGCTATGTATCCAAAGGTGTCTACCCTATTTATAGATAGTGACTCCCGGTTAGACAATATGAGAGCATACGACATTTCTTTAAGGATTAGGAAATGACAATACAAAAGGATAAGGATATAATGTCTTGGACTCCAAGTCTAACATTAATTGCATTTTCCTAATATTGTTAGATATTATTTCTAATCCCATTAGGATAAGAGATAAAATCCTAACAATCTTCACCTTGAATCTTATCTGCTGAAGTTGCTCCTCTAAGAAGTCTGCTCCCATTCTTCTTCTATGCTTCCACCCTCAAAAGCTGCTCCTGTTTCCAGAAGAGCTTTACCATGCACGCCTGTATGGAGTGTGTGTCCAGGCATGATTGTCCAGACTCTTCATGTGAGAGCTCCTCATGTTGTATAGTGTGAGAAACTGCACTGCCTCCACCTGCAGTTGAAAGAACCACATCCTTCGCACCTTTGGTCCCCATGCCCTAGGGTTGTGTCTTCTTTTAGTTACACCCACTTGAAGACACTGCATGGTTGGTCCAACCATGACTTCCTCTTTTCAATAGTTGACAACTTTACCTCTGCATCTGTTGAAATTTACAGTCAAGTTTGCAATCTTGTACCAGACTGCCCATGAGAGTTCAATACATGTAGCAATCTTCAGGTTCATGACACCCGCCATCCATGCTACTGCTTCATCTACACCTTCTGAGTCAGTAGACCTCTCATCAGACGCTCCTTTTTTTGTTAGAAGAAATACAACCAGTCCATAGAACCAGGTAACCTCTGTGGTCACTTACCCCTTGCAAGTAGATAACATGACTCTATCTCGCATTGATATTTCACAATCAGTAGATGCACGCCCACCTCATTCCATGATGTTTCCATCAAGATTTTCTACCGGACGGCCTCGAGCGGTAGTTGTCGACGTCATCGTGCTTTTTGGTGCCTCCCACACTTTCTGATCGTCTTACATGAACCTTGCTCTGATACTACTTGAAAATATTTGCAGAAGCTTCAAGTCCAAGAAAAATACCACATGAGATACAACCCAAGCATGCACAATAAAAGTGACGACTACCCACCTTAACAAAGCCAACAACCATCAAATAAATAACCAAGCAGAGAACATGATTGGCGAAGAAGACCGCAAAATTCTATTAAGCAACTCCAAGAAGATTACAAAGATTGTCGTTCCTTCACAATCTGGTGCCCACAATAGAATCTCATAACCCACTCTTGTTCTCTCTCCCCTTTAGCTATCTTTTGTGGCTTTCCGTCTTTGACACACGATTTTGTCCTACGTTGGCACACCCGAAGCTACCACACATTGGAACTCCCACACATCGGCGCTCCGTATCCAACGATGTTTACCCTATTTATAGATAGAGACTCTCGGTTAGACAATACGAGAGGATACACCAATTCTATAGGGATTAGAAAATGACAATACAAAAAGATAAGGAAATATTCTCTTAGACTCCAAGTCTAACATTAAATGCACTTACCTAATATTATTAGATATTATTTCTTATCCCATTAGGATAAGAGACAAAATCCTAACAGTTTCTACTACCAACTTTTGGAACATATCATATTGTTCAATCTAGTTACTAATCTATTTTCGCAACATCAATATAAGAGATTAAATGCAAGATTTACAACTGGACAAATATTTTACAGTAGTTAGCTCGCTTTTCAACATGTTATTGACTATGATGATAATGACTTTTCTAGTTGTTAACCCTTCTATCATAACAATTTACATATTCATGGTGATTAGACATAAATATGATGATACATATTTTTTGTTACTAAATTCTAAAGAAAAAGATAAACTATATTGATTCAAGCATAATCATACATACTGTCAACACTGGGCTACTATCGCACCCTAGCCCCTCTTTCTCAACGTAAAATTAGAAAAAGGGGAGGAAGAAGAAAAAACTATAGAAAACTACTACAACATTTTTGTACTCTCTTCGTCTCCTTCTCCTTGGTCTCTAGTTCCTCCAAGGATGGTCAGTGAGATGGACTCCATATGTGATGTCCTTTCGTCCGGCTAGCTTCCTTTAGGTGGTTGGCCCCCTTTGATTTAGATAACAAGAATTAAGAAAGCACTTGCCTATCAATCATGATTCTTATTTCAACTTTTATTGTAAGACAAATATCAGTGTCATAGAGTTGAGTCAGTACCACTGACTTCTTCAATTATGTACGATTTTGGGTTTTTTATCTCGGTTGCAATGACTTCGATTCGCAATCTTGAAAATCCTTTTTGACGTTTCCCCTCATTTCTTCAGGATTCTTCTTTTCCTATTATCGGTCTCCCTCCTTCTCATGTCAGTGTCACCAAGACATGTCATACCAACTTCCTTTAATTTTGTTTGATAAAATCTACAAACAAAGCAACAATGTATTAGGTGAATAATAAAGTAAAGCAATTTCAACCTAATTGTATGTAAAATAGATAATTTTGATGCACAAGAATTATTTTACCTATCTTAGGATAATATACATAAAATAAATAAATATGAAAGAAATCATCTTAAAATTATGTCTAATAAGAAGAACTTTTAATAGAGAAATGTTGTGCATCGCCGAACCCTTGGATATACAAAACACACTTTTTGAGCAACATATATTTTTTACGCACAAATGAATGGCCTTGCAAGTTTGCTTATTGAGAGGCCTACATAATGTTATATTGTCTTATAAAATAAGAGGCTGACATCATCAGTATCTCTTATCAAACTTTGGGGAATCCCCTTCTAGTTAGTGGGACTTGACAACTAGATAATAAGGGTCCTATCATGCCTCGGGCTACTAAAGATAGCATCTACTTTACAGAGAGACAAAAATTGGACTTAGATATTGCTGAGGGGGTTGTTTTGTAGTGGACTAACTTGATTTGTAATATATGTGAGACACCACTATGTATTGAATCATTTTTTCCCACTCATGAACAGGGTGAATATAAGCCACTCATTTAATTTTAAAAAATACTACACGATGTGTAACCTACATGTTGTTAATGATCTATGTAAAACACTAGTATATTTTTCTAGTGGTACTAGAATCGTATCTCATCTTATCAACAACTTTTTAATGTGAAAATTATAATAAAAATATGTTTTTGGAGTCATATCCATATTTTATTAATAATATTTTGTTATTACTTTGTTTAAATAGGAAGAGGATTAAACAATCAAGTACTAACTATATATGCTTGTAATTAACAATAAAATGTTAAATTGGCCCAAACTAATTACATACAATCTAAAAGAAAATATGTGACATCTTAATATTTTTATAAATTAGATTAAACTTTTCAAGAATTATATCAGTATTAGATACTATAATTTGTTATAACTTAGAACCTATAGGGTCACACACATAGGATACACTTGGAATAGGAGTTAATTCATTAATATGGTTTAAACTTCATTACTATAGAGTTAGGAATATAGTTTAAACATCCTTGGTTGAATATTGACTTACTGAACTGTGAACCGAGAGGTTCAAGTGTTGAACCAATCATATCAGTGTGTTAGGTCATTGAACCAACTTTGGAAAATATGGACCATGAATCGATCAATCAGCTCAGTTACATGAACCTACCAACCCAGGTTGTGAACTGAGTGGTTGGTGGATTATTTTAATTGATTCAAAGATTTGTGTTGACGTCATGTTATGCATTAATTCAGATAATAATTTCCAATATGATTGTGATTGGGAAACAGGACGATACAACCGGTTCATGGGTTGAACCAATCGGAGCACTGCCAACCAAACGGTTCACCTATGAATCGATCATTAAACCGCTCGTAGGATGCACAAATTTGTGAAATTTCTATCCCTTCTACTCTCACTCAGACTGGGAACTTTGAGCCTAACCCTCCCACAAATAGAGGGGTACTGGGGGCTTCTTAGACATAATTAAATTTCCTCGAATAATTTATTGTCATCTTTGGTTGTGGTAATCGAGAGAATCCGAGAAAGTCCTATCTGACAAAGGGAGGGATAGCAAGGGAGAATAGTTATTGGAGAGAAAGTTGATCCTAGAACACTAATAAGAGGAGACAACTCCTTCTTATGAGTTCTACTAGAGCGACGGGAGTTGTTGATTGTCCGTATGGACTACCATAGAGGTTAGGAGCTTTTCCTTCTAGGAGGACAACGTCAAGCTACTATCTGTGATGATCAACTAGGAGTTGTCAGTGACATCATTCGAGTGTGTCTTGAAGAAAGATGCATACTCAAATGAGGAAACAATCAGTGAACTTGCTTCAGGACAAAGTATGACCTTGTAAACCATACTTCCCATTACATAGTTATTGACATGATCGTCTATTATAGGTGAATATGGAAGATAAATTTTTTGCTTCTGTTGTCATATTTCCCAACATGATATTAGAGCTACGTCCATCTACTATGTTTTGGAATTTACCCGATATGATCAAATTTCAGTTTTTGTTTTTTATTTATTGCATACGATGTGAATATGTTAAAGAGTTAATGTGCGTCCGATTAAATACCACATATGATCCCAAATTATATATATATATATATATATATATATATATATATATGTGTGTGTGTGTGTGTGTGTGTGTGTGTGTGTGTAAATTACACACGTCACCCTAAAATTAGTTTTCATGGTGGATGTGTAGTGTGGTTGTGGCCAACAACCTGGATATCTATGTGTGGTTGTATGGTTTGTTTATTTCCGTTTATTTCTTGGTTTGCATACGGAGCCTCTACCTTCTTCTTCCAACATGTAAAAGTATTATTCTTGTCTTTCTATGCTCCCCTCAAATGTAACTCAAGTTTCTCAATTATCATATAATAATTTTTATAACATTTTGATAGTCTGTTAAGTTCTTGTTACGATGAAGATGACACTCAGTGCCAGACAAAATCACTATTTTGAAGACTTGACGACTGACTAGAAGACTGAGGAGGATCAACATAGGAGACAAACTGATCGGGTGGTGGCTCAACCGATCAACTAGATATGTCCAGAAGATGTTGGACATGAGGTGAGATGATCGTTCAGATGACTAACTAACTGGACAAAAGGTTGTCTAATCAGTTTAACGGTTGAACCGATCAACCCGTATTAGCTCAAGCACATATCTGCACCAACAACTTGTTCTGTCATTAGATGTAGACCTAGATGGTAGTAATTTCTTGTGGTACTAAGGAATTATAGTAGTAGGCCATAACCATCACTAATGTTTTATATTGCATGTTTACATTTTTAGGATATAGCATGTATATGGTACATACTATAGTATGTGGTGATTGGATATGGATATGCATATGTATTTAAAAATATATCAAATCCTTCAATTAAATTAGATTAAGTCTAAGATGCTTTCCATGAGCAACACACATGAAAATCTAATCAATTATCCAACTCATGGAAGTGTGATGGTAGTTATGTGGGTCTGTCAAGTGGGGTACAATTCTATCATGTTGGCTTTTGGGTCAGGCTTAAATGGGTGTCATTAATGATATTAACTACCTAGAAGCATGCAGATGACTATTAGAAGGAGTTATGCATACCATCTATCCAAAATTGCATAATATACAACTGGAAAAGGTTTCCTACCATAATGATTGATTATGGATGTTGATGTTGACTGGGTAATAATTCAATTGTTTTGGATCAAGTTTGTGTGATGCAATCTTATGAATTGATAATTGAGGGTTATCAATTTTTTGCAAAATAATGAGACCAGTGGTAGTTTTAAAGGTCTAACAAAACATCATCAAATTTTATAAAAATCAAATCAAATCAAAATAGTTTTGATAAAATTGTAAATTTCTCTTGTCAAATTAACTGAAAACACACAATATTTTTTATCTGTGATCTGTTATTGAGAAGGACAAGTTAAATGAGGATAACTTCCACGAGTGGTTTAGAATGTTGAGAATTGTTCTCACATAAGAGAACAAGCTCTATGTCCTGGAGACACTAAAGCCAGATGAACCTCTTCCCAATGCACCCAAGGCTGACAAGGATGCTTACAAGAAGCAAATTAAAGATGACGTTGATGTCAAATGCCTAATGTTGTGCTCAATAAACTATGAGATGCAAAGACAACATGAGAACATGGATTTCATTGAGGCGGTCGCACATCTTAAGAACATGTTCCATGATCAGGAAAGACAAGAGTGATTTGATATCCTCAAGGCACTATTCAAATATAACATGGCAGAAGGAGATCAAATAGGTCTCCATGTGCTCAAGCTCATTGCATATGTGGATAACCTTTCTATATTGCGATTCCCTTTTAGGTCAAGAGTTGTACACTGATGGGATTCTACAGCATCTTCCAGAGTCATACAATTAGTTTGTCATGAACTACAACATGAACGACTTTAACAAGCCATTGACAGAGTTACTTGGCATGTTGAGAACAACTGAGGCACAAATGAAGAAATACAAACTCAAGTATGTGATGATGATCATCAAACTATGGGGAAGTCTAAAGGCAAAGACAAAGCTAATAAGAGTTCTAAAGCTGGCTTGAAGCCTAAGTCTTCAGCACTCAAGGCGAAGGTAGGAGTGAATAAGGGAGGCAATTGTCACTATTGTCGCCAGCCTGGACATTGAAAGAGGAATTGCACTCTCGAATTGGAAGAACTAAAGAAAATGAGGAGGGGATAGAGATCTCCACTTTAATTATATACGTTATAAGATAAATCTAATTACTTCTTCATCTTGGGCATATGATATCAGATGTAGATCTGACATATGTTTGAATAGGCATAATATAATAAGAAGTAAACCTTTACAAAAGGGCAAGGTTGGACTGTGTTGAGTAAGAGTTGATGCAAATTTAGTCTACATTTAGAATTTATCTTAGTCCACAGAGCATATAATAGAGTTAATGAACTGCTTTCTAATAATAGAAACATTTTACTTTCAACATCTTGTATGAACTAGGATGATTACGAATGAAATAGTTAATGTTATATTTTCAAAGGTGTGATATTACATGGCAATACACCAAATATCTTAAAATTTTTAGGATCCAAAGATAAATGTTTATAACATAAATATCAACAAAATTAAAACTTGATATTTCAAATAATGAATATCTATAGTATAGTCACGAAGAGCACATAGATGAGAAATGCAGACCTAGAATACATAATGATATTTATCTAGACTCTTTTGGTTATTGAACCAATAAGAGACATGCAAGTCTTATTTATGCTCAACATGAAAAATCATCTCTCATTAGATGTAGTAGGAGAATAGCATTCTATTAGGACTTGTACATAATAATATATATAGACCTATAGAATAAATTCTAGAGGTAGTTATTTGCACCTCTTTATATTCACTGCTGATCCCAGTAGATATGGTGATTTCTACAAATATGAATCTCTTGAAGTGTTCAAGAAGATCATGAATGAAGAACATAAATAACTCTAATATGATCAATGTCGAAATACTTTACATCAATAGTTTGGTGACCTTATGGATAGCCTGTGGTATAGTATCACGATGAACTCCAACTAAAATGTGATGATGTATCAGAAAGAATGAGTCACATCATGATGAGTCATAATTTAATTATCATTTAATCTAGTCTTCTATTTTCCTTTTAGGCACATGCTTTACACTAAAATGATGTACCGACTAAAATGATTTACAAGATGTCATGTGAGATATGGTATGGGAATGTGCCGATATGTCTTTTATGAGGATTGAAACCTATACAAGAAAATTGTTTCTTAAAAATCTTCATCCTCAAATGTTAGTTTGTTTAACACTACTTATCTCAATCTGACAAAAAAAAGTGTTTATTGCTAGCATAACTGAATTCCAAAGGAATCATTGGGAGTAAAGTAGAACTCAAAATTTTCAAGATAAAAAAGAAAACATTGAACCCAAGAATGTGCAATAGGAACAAGGAGAATCACAAATCGTTGTGGAATCTCAAGTTCCTTCTGTAACAAAAAAACTCATAGTTCTAATAGAACACACTTTGAGATTAAAGGATTATGTCATATTATAACTCAAAAAGGTGGTGAGTTGATCATAAGATCATGATCCAACAATCAACTAAGAACTACTAAGGGGCCATAGTCTGAGAAATAGCTTGAGGCCATTATGGAGTCCATGTACACCAACAATACATGACCTTGGTGGTACCACCTAAAGGGGTAAAACACATACAGTGTAATTGGGTTTTCATAAGGAAGTGTGACATGGATAAAGTAAAGAGACAGATTGGTTGCAAAAATTTCAAGCCAATTCAAATTGTTGAACATGATGAAACCCCTTTCACCAATTGCCATGCTTTTTGTTGGATCTTATTAAGACTATGAGATTTGGCATATTGACACTGAAGTCGAATTCCTTAAAAGGAATATATAAGAGGATCTGTACATGACACCACTTGTAGGTTTAATGACTCCATTAATGAAAATAAAATCTATGAGCTATAAAAGTCAATCTAGAGGTTGAAACAAGTGTCTCAGAGTTGGAATCCTTAATTTGACAAAATAGTCAAAGAGTTTGACTTGAATCAATGTAAAAGATGAAATATGTGAATACAAAATATTTAGTGGGATCACATAAATTCTACATATTTATGAGGAACAACATCTCAATATTATAAGTACTAAAACCTGGTATGGAAATCACCTTCAACTGAAGGATCAGGTGAAGCATCTTTTCTGATAGGAATCAAGATCTATAGAGATAGTTCTAGAAAGTTTCTTGACCTAAACATGGAGGCATATATTGGCAAGATGTTGAAAGGATTTAGCATGTAGCACTCAATGAGAGAAAATATGTCCATGGTGAATGGTATTAGTCTCTTTAGAACCCTACATTTAAATTCTTATGAAGAATGGGAAAAACATGAGTAAGATGTCATATGCACTAGCAATTGGATCTATCATATATGAAATATAATGTACTTATCCCATAATCTTATATGTATTGGAAATGACAAGATGATATTAGTTTGATTCCAATGAAGGTCATTGTAATACCATTAAGAACATCCATTAGTACTTGAGAAGAACTAAAAAATAGTTGATGCACTATGGAAATAATAAAGAGTTGGGTGTAAAGGGTTATACTGATGCAAGCTTATGTGACAACCTGGACTTTTCTCTCTCCTTATGTATGTGAAATGCATTTCATCACATCTCTCTTTCTCAATTCTTTATATGAACTCATTTATTGTGTGTGATGTTCAGTTGGTTTGCCTTAGGTACATGTGTCATGTAGTAACACTTAGTTTATCCTTAGACCTAAGTTGCAAATAGTTCCATCTTAACATGTCTCCATCTTACATATAAGTTTGAACCCAATCAATGTCATAAACTTACCCTATAGTATATGTCAAGTTGTAGAGCTTCCAATTATCTTTCCAATGATGTGCAAATCACCTTGTGTACATCAATAGCTCAAGTTATGGATTAATGAAAATTGGGTCAACTTACATGTGATTTAATCGATTTAAACCCCTTTTGGACCCAAAGTTTTGTGTGTCACACTTCCCTCCCCTTGCCTTTCATGATCTGAATCAAAACTTTTGGACCAATCACATTCCATGATTGGTCAACCGGAGATGGCATCCCTTGGATCTCTCTGCCACAGATTCAAACTTTTATCTGACGACCATGCCCCTTTTTCTTCCTCTACACTAACTTCAACATCCATGGTGCTAACCTCCACCTATTCCTCTTTTCCTAAAACTTTTGCACCAATTAATCCTCCCTTTTCCTATAAATCTTCTTCCCCTTCATTTCTCTTCCATTTTCCACCCTTTTCACACCCTAGATCGACCTCCTACTCTCTTTTTTCTTCCTCCACCTTCTCAGTACCATCACCTTGTCCTAATTTGGATGTGTATGCCCTGAGACAACATGGCACACTAGAAGGCCAACAATAGCCCTACCAAGGTCAAGTAGAGCCATGCAATTGACTCCCTTTGCATCATAAGGGCACTAGTGCTGCCTCCACAGACTGCTAGAGAGCAAACACATACCCATGCCAACCTTAGGTTCATGATGTTTGTAATAGTTGTAGGCAATCGAGTCCCAGCGATTGTTGTTGGTTGTGAACTCATGCAACTGCCACATGCACTCTATGAGAGGTGACCGCAGTTGGAGACCACCTTCATATGGGGGTAGGTACTGGATCAGGAATCAGTGGCTGGATGATTTGAGCCAAGCTCACAAATCTTAGACGCAAGGGAGAGCCACCGAGATGCCTCTTTACAACCTTCAGATCTAAATATGAGGCTCCTGATAGCTAATCTCAGGGTAATCTTTAAAAAATCATATCTCCTCAATCTTGTGGCCAAATTTGTATTATTATATATGATTCCTATGTAGAGAACGTGGTCTACTCAATAAAAATGTCTCCAACTTCTTTTGATGCTTGTAATTCTCCTGTTTCCCAAACAAGATCCATTTGGATCTTTTGGATTAATGAAATCCTAGATTAGATCATTATGGAATAATAACCCCTCTTGTTAAATAGTTTTTGATGTAGAATTACCTATGTTTGGGCATCATAATATTATTTAAATCATCTTATGACCTTAGACTTACATGTTTCTTACATTTTCACTTTAATTCGAATATATAGCATTTGATGCTAAAATAGTACCAATAGTGACTCAAACCCTTATATTGGCCCTAAACCAGTAACATATATTCTATTGAAGCCGAAATATTCAATTTTGACCACATGTTGCATGCTTTATGACTTAATAATGCTAAACGAGCCTTATACGTAACACTTTTGGACATATATTGCTAGATCTTGAATCTTTGTGAGAAAATGGATGATCAACACTCTATTTTGATACTCAATATCAATATCCTTGACCCCATGTAACAACAAAATGCCATGTGGATCATTATTGTACACTGTCATGACCAATTGACCTGATCTTCACATGAGGTATGACCTCTTATGCATGTTTCTATTGCAAGGTAAAATCTTGCCCAATTTTTCTCCAACAAGGAGTCATATTAGCTTATGCGTACCAAAACAATACTTTAATGATGTCTATGACTATTAATCTAAGTGGATTGCCTCTATAACCTAGTATTTACTAACTTGTTTGAAATGGAACCTATATGCTTAGTTATGATCTTGCATGATTAAACCATTATAATAATCTAACTGTAAAGCTTCCCCTATTATCAAATCAGAGTTTTTCCTTATCTTGAATTACTCATAATAGGAATTATTTACATATACCTAGGGCTAAATGTTGATACTTGGACTTTGTTGAATTATGCATGCATGATTGGAATTATGGAAACCATGTTAGAAACTATATGAAACTTAGGTTTAGGAGAATACCCACACAACATAAAACATGCTTATCTTAACAAAACCTACCGCCCTCTATTATATCTTTTACATCTTAGGTCCTCTTTGAGTTGGGACTTCTCTAGAATCTTACTCATGGATTATTATTTGCTCATTACTCAAAAGGTACGGTTAATCTCTTGACCCTGCTATGATATTGGATTATTTTTATGTAGGCTCATATCAATGCTTGGATACATAGTTACTTCATTGATCTATCATTTCGATGATTACTACTTCCATTTTTTACATTATATGTTGACAAACCTTGAACATAATTTATAGAAATCGTTTATATATCCTTGTGTACCCACCTTAAGTTTTTAGATAAGGGCACAAGGAATCTTGAAAAAATCTAAAATGTATTTTGTATAAAAGAATGAAGTTATGTGATATCGCCTTGTTTCTACTTCTTGTTTACTATCTTGTTTCTAGCCAACCAACTTTTATATTACTCTAAAGTTGTGTTTACTTGCCCTTTCATAGCGTACTTAATGCTTTAGCATTAATATATTATGTTTATCAAATGTTTAGCTGCCAATTGAAGATTGATTACTCTACTCTGATGATATCTAATGACATGCTAATGAAATTCTCATGGGCTGATATATGAGACTTTGATCTTATGTCATGTACTAGTTTTGTTTTCCTTATGTGCTAAGTTGTCTCTTATCTTGTTCTTGTTTATGGTTTTATTCATGCTTATGTTATATGATCCATTCTAGGGATAGATGCCCAGGTCCACTCACCTTTGGATGTGTAGCCATCAAGAGTATGGACTTAGGGTAATAAATGGTTTTGTGACAAATGGTATCAGAGCAATCACATATGAATGTTTAATAACCCAATTCCACATATCTTAGGAAGTCTTGTAGCATCTCATCTCTTCTTTAAGTACTACCCTAATCCACCCACGTAGATGATGATTAGTTAATCTTCTCATCTCCTCATGTGATTGTCCTCTCATGACCATTAACCACATGGATTCTTGATTATGGATAGTGTATGCTTGGGAAAAGTAAAGTTCATTCAAAATCATGAAAGTTGATTAAGCTGACAATGCCACAATCTGATCTTAAGTTGAAAATCCTATTTGGTGTACAGAAGTACTCTAGAAAGTGATGTACTTAGTCTAAGGTTTAATCAAACTCAATGTTACCAAGTAGTATATAAGTGCTTTCTATGTTTGAGGTAAGTGTTTGATATAATGAGATGAAGTGTAACTCATCTTTTACACCTATTGGTTAATGAAGTCCCTATTGTTTAAACATATATTGTCCCAATTTTGATAAACATCAAATATAACTAAGAAAATATCTCCCTATTGATATATATTATGTGCATACTTGATATGACTATGTCTCATAGCCCTAGATCATAATGTGAAGACTTGCATACAAGAGGTAGTCTCCTATTGAATTCTATGTATCTTTGTAAACTCAAGTTTATATTTACATCATGTACATGGATATCACTCATGTCCTATTATTCTAAAAATCATGAACTTCCAATTTGACTTCTTAATTTCCAAATACATATTAAGAATAATTATTTCATCCCAATAATTCCATCTCTAAGGGACAAAAGGAAAAGTCTTTAAGGAAGTGGATGACAATATGTGACCAAGCCAAGGAGGGAAGGCCATGATGAAGACCAAGTCTAGGAGGGAAGGTCACTAACAGGACAAGGCTAGGAGGAAAGGCCAACATGAAGACCAAGCCAGGAAGGAAGGCCATCAAGAAGCCAAACCTAGGACAGAAGGTCACCATGAACATAAAGCCCAGGAGGGAAGGTCCTCGAGAAACCAAACCTAGGAGGGAAGGTCATCGTAAAAACTAAGACTAGGAGGGAAGGTCACCAAGAAGCCTGTTATAACCTCATTTTTTTAAACCATGTAATGAGATTTGTAAATATCCTTTTAAAAGATAAATGAAATAAATGGTTGATTTATTTGTTTGAATTGAATGATTTTCGTGCATAATAGCCTTGTTTTCTTAATGGGCTTTACTGGCTATTAAGCCCAATTGAAATAAAAAGAAAAGAAAAGGAAAAAGGAATTTATTTGAATAAAGGGATAAATAAGAAAAGGGATAAAGGAATAAGAGGAAAAGGAAAAGGAATATTTCCCAAGGTGAGATTTTGTGCCTTTGGGGTTCCTTGAGGTCTAAGGAATACAAGTTGATAATTTAATGGCAAGGGAAAAAGAAAATATGTGAAAAATGTATATAATTAAGTGATGACTTTCAACTAAAGAAATGGACTTGTTTCCTTTAGATAATAACCCCAAATTTGGTATGATGAAAGACTAAGGATTTAACGAGTTTTCCTTAAAATTTGAGATAAAAAGGGGCTACGGATTAGGAGTTATGATTTTCTCAAATTATCTTAAAAAATAGGAATTTATCTTGAATATAGGAATTCTTTTCCTTTTTAGTTGAGCGTGAGGGATGAGGGTCATTGGATCTTGATCCAACAAGCATCGCTCATTGTCTAGTTCCAAAGGAACTCAGACACTAAGCTGAGTTATAGAGGGATTTTTCCCCTCATTTTCCTCTCAATCCAGTGCATGTGCAATCTTAGAAATAATTCCATTAAGTCTGGGAGAGGATCGTGAACCCTCTTGACCATGGATTGGTGATCTCACGAAGCCTCTAGGTGAAACGCCCAATTGTGCTGAGGAATAGGCGGAGGCAAGGATAGGGGAACCCTAAAGGAGCCCCCAAATCATATAAATAGACCCCCCTCTCACTTCCTCACATCATCACAAACCCAAACGGCTACCTCTCAAGTTCTAGATCCCTCTCTATACCTCTAGATTGTGTTCTCTCTGGCGACGAGCTCCGCCTCGGCACCATCGTGGCTTGAGC
Source organism: Alisma plantago-aquatica (assembly GCA_963693085.1). Classification (NCBI taxonomy): domain Eukaryota; kingdom Viridiplantae; phylum Streptophyta; class Magnoliopsida; order Alismatales; family Alismataceae; genus Alisma; species Alisma plantago-aquatica. The sequence goes on along the minus strand of OY856415.1, from coordinate 413,324,951 downwards.
ATCAGGAACAAAAGAAGACGAGGAGAAGACGACGTCCGATCAAGGACCACCGTGGTCTCGCGAAGAGTTCCAACGGTCCCAGGCCCGACTCACTTAGTTACCTCATGAGTGGAGGTGAGTGACGCGGAGTTTCAGATCCAAAAGGAGGACCAGCGGACTACTTTTCGGGCAGCCCCATATTTTTGGTAAACTCCTCTCTCTTACTAAAAATTCAGAAAAAGGTTTTTCTTGCGAAATTCATAGAAATCGCTAGGAATCTCATATTAACAAACTTTATATATGAAAGTTGATCAGGAAAATACAAGGAACAAAATAAAAATGGTTTGGTATCCTAGTTCTATCTCGTTTTGCAAAAGTGTATTAATTTGATATAAAAGGGTATTAAAAGGTAATTAGAAACCCTAATTGAGTATAAAGGATAAATCTTTGTGGTTTAATAGGTTAATTTGAGAAGTATTAACCTGTTGAATATTAAAGTAGAGTTTCAATCCATTTTACATGAAAAGTTGACTAATTTAGAGTTTTAATCTATGTATGAAGGATAATACATGTAGAAACCCTAATTTAGGGTAAAAGAAGAGAAAAACTTTGTTTAAATTGGACTATGGAAATATGTTACCATATAATGATCCTAAGCCTGTTAAGAGTGTTAAGATGAGAAATTTAAGGTTTTTATGTAGTTTTTTTTAATTAAGGTTTATAATATTAATAGTGGAGGCAAAACCTTATTTGCAAAGGAAACCCTAAAATTGGAATATAAATCCTAAGAAACAAGATAGGTTTGGATAAATCTTGATAAAAGGAAATTTGTATGTTTATTTTAGGATTTTTGTGCATACTTGCTTTGTTGGTTGGGTTTTCTCAACTTAATTGATTCTGTCTCAAAATGTGCAATCACAGGTGTGTGGTTACGCTTATGAATATCCCGAATTAGTTTTCTGAGGATTTCTGAAGTTTTCATCGGTGACTTGAATTAAAATGTTGGATGAATTTAATTCATGCAAACTATAATATGGATGTGACTATCACCTTAGATATATGCCTACTATCTTATATCCTAGTCCTCTCTGTAGCTTGCTAGATTGACCTAGTACATGGCTGCCAATGGGGTAGGTCTATCATGTCATTGGATGACTTAGTACATGGCTACTAATGGGGTAGGTCCATCAAGTCACCATGAGTCAGGGTTTGGGCTACCTTTGGGTAGGGCCATGCGACTCCACAATCCTAAGTATTGGCTACCTATGAGGTAGGGCCATGGGAGTAAGGATCTACCATATGAGAAAGGTAGTATCCAAGTCCACTACAGGGACAACATAGAGATAGGGGATAAGTAAGGTTTGAGTAGTATTGCTTAAGACGTAATCTTGGTTGTTAAATGATATTTGGTGCATTACATTGTTACCATAGTTGCACAATTTTTGTATTCCCCAACATACCAGTATAATCTGTTATACTGACCGACGTTTTGTTTGTCGGTGATTTAGGCACAAAATCCCAAAAGGACAAACAGTAAATTGGCATATTGTGAATACACGAATCAAAGTGCAAAGAGGATTAGTTAGAATAGTTTCCATATGTGGATAGAAGTTTAGAAATCCATGTTTTTAAAAGGTATGCAAATTTTTATTTTATTACAGCTTTTTAGTATAGTCTAGTAGAATTTGATCATTATTATTGATTATTTGTCAAAAGTTTGATCCGGAATTTTGGATAATGGCTCTGACCTCTTGGTCTCCCTTAATTGGGGGTTACCGAGAGGCGGGGTCATTACATTTGGTATCAGAGCTTAGGTTCCTCACTTAATCTTTCATAATTATTAAACTTTACAAATTACATAGAATCGAGGGAGTTATTAGAGGATTATCCGAAAGATAGAGGTGTCTAGAAAAGGATCACGTCTGGGGGCTAGAAATATTTTCCTCCGCACCGCTAGTCAGAATATGAGGACTCCCAGATCGGTGTGACTGCCTGGCCAATGTCTTAGGATCTGACTCAAAATAAGATACGTTTATGACTCTCTCATCTTGTTCATCCCTTCTCATCACACATTCTATTAAGGATTTTAAGAGTTAGGGTTTTTCTCTCTTCCTCACCCTCTTGAGGTATGGGTAAGTATGTTAAGGATTAAGGAATCCCCCATCACCGACATAAGTATAATTAGCTTAAAGGTATAGACTAAAAGGTCTATTTGTATGCTTATGCAGATGGCTCGCGTGAAGACCGTGGCTATCCCGGATGCCACCAATGGTGGTGGACCTCCATGCAAGGAAAAGTATCTTATAAGAAGAGGAAGAGGAACCATGATGGTGAATCCTCAAAGAAGAGGAAGAGACCTGAAGAAACTACACATGAGGTCCCCAACCATGACCCAATACCCTTCAACAGCCTTGATCAAGAGGAGGAACATGGGTATGAGGAGAAACATGTGTACGAGGAGGAGGCCAAGATAGAAGAGGACCAAGCTGGTGGTCCAGAACCAACCATGGTGGTTCACACCCCTGACGCCTTGTGGATGGAGCAACATAAGAGGCTGACAGAGGCCATTAGAGCTTTGGCCCTCTGAGACATAGCTAGAGGTGAGAATGGCGAGCCACTTCTTGTTCGTCCTTGACTGGGAGCCACCATCTTGGACTTCATCAAGATGAACATCGAGAAGTTATGCGGAGAGGATAAGTCTGAAGTGGTCGACAAGGCAGAGGATTGGCTGCTTGTAGTCAAGAATGGATTTTGTATGGTTGAGGTACAACCAAGCAAGAAGGTCCTCTTTGCAGCTCACCTCCTAGAAGGAGCAACCAAGATATGGTGGGAGACACACATCATGGGCCGAGATTTGGCTAAAGAACCAATGGTGTGGGCCGACTTCAAGACAATCTTCACCGCCAGATTTATCCCTGTCTCAGCTAAGAAAGAAAAGGAAAGGGAGTTCACCAACATGACTCAAGGAAACTCGTCTTTGGCAGATTTTTGGTACAGGTTTTGAATCCTGGAGCGTTTTGGGCATTTGATGGATGAGGGAGAAGGGTAGATTACTTCAAAGAGCGTCTTCACCCTGCCATGAGGCCCCATGTGATGGCAAGTAAACCTAAAACCTTCACCGAAGCTTACAACACTGCCCTGGACATGGAGAGGATAGTGATGCCTGCTCAAAATCCACCCAAGGGATATTTGGGTTTCACTGAAGGAACCCAAGGCCAGAAGAACAATCACAAGAAAAATCAAGCGCATAATCATGTAAAAGAAAAATTGGAGGAAAAGGGAAACCCTATCAAGAGAACAACCGACCTCAATGCCGCACCTGCAGAAAGTGGCATATCGGAGAGTTTCGTTATAAGAAGAAGGTCTTCTACTGTTGTCAACAAGAGGCACATCTCCAAGCTGCTTGCCCTCTGTCAGATCAAGAGGACCAAGACCAGTAGCAGCCCCACCAGTAGCAACCCCACATGTAGCAGCCCCACCTATAGCTATCGCCCCACCTGTTGGAGAAAGAAGACAAGCTCGCACTACTACAGAAATGGCTTATAAAGTCACTTTACTAGGTGTCGGTTGTACAAATAACCTAACACCTAAACTCTACAGTGTCGGTTGATAACATAAACTGACATCCAATCTATGAAGGGCGACCAGACATAGGTACCGCTTTTATTAAGTGTCGGTTACTTAATAACAAACTGACACCAAAAATTAACCGCCAAATCCAAAATTTCCAGCGAAAAAAATTACCTCCAAAATTTGACATATGACGTCGGTTGATACAACTACCGACGCTTATGAGTTTTCTTGCGCTGTCCGGGGGGGATTTTTCACACCCTTTAAGCGTCGGTTTGAAGTAGAAACCGACGACTATGGTCATGAATCGAGAAATATTTTTTTAATCGTCATATGAATATAGACGTCGGTTGTTAATAATCGACATTGTTAGTTTTAGTTGTCAGTTTTTTTGAATAACTGACGCCTATGGTACAGTTAATAGCCCCGCAAACAGAACTTTTCCCCATTGTTCTCTGTTTCATTGTGATTCTAGCTGCTAAGTTTGGCGATTCTGCTCCCCGTCGTCGCCGCCGTCGTTGCCCCGTCCGTCGTTGCTCCCCCGCGCCGCCGCCACTCGCCGCCGGCACCCTCGCCGCCGCTCCTACCGGTGCTTCTCCTCTCCTCGCCGCCGCTGCCTTCTTCCTTTTGCTCCGGCGGCTGTTGTGCTAGCTCTCCTCGCCGCCCTGCCTTCTTCCTTCTGCTCTAGCGGCTGCTGTGCTCTCCTCGCCACCCTGCCTTCTTCCTTCTGCTCCGGCAGTTGTTGTGCTCTCCTCACCGCCCTGCCTTCTTCCTCTGCTCCGGCGGCTGCTGCTACGTCTCGCTCCAGCCGCTGCTCTCCTCTACTCTCAAGGTATGCCCGCCCTGCCTAGCTTCTTCCTTCTTCCTCTACTCCGGCGGATGCTTGGGCGGTGCCAAGGCACGCCCAAGCAGTTGTTGGGCGTTTTTTTATTTTTTGTAAAGTTATTTACTTATTTTTGTTTAGGGTTTAGGTACCGATTTTTTAGTTATATTATTTGGTTAGAACATTCTATTGCAAAATTGTAATGATTATTGATGATAATCTACAATGTAGTCAGATTACTATACTGAAAGGTAGTTACTAATGTTATAGCCTAGAGTTCTCCTGATTTTTTGAGAATTCTACATCATGCCATGTACACACAATCACAAACTGGGTTTTCTTAGGATCCATTTGCAAAAGCTTTGGCACACGATAGCATGCTTGGAATGTAAATGATGAACTTTTCCCTAAATTTCCAATCATGCTTTTAAAGACATCAATAATCACCCTAACTTGAAGAACTAGGATTTTAGGTATAAGAATGACAACACATTATTTGTTGGCCTAGAAACCCGTCCAAGATTTACTCATTAAGAGTAAATCTTGGATAGTCCCCGGTTTGGGACTGTTCTTGAACACCTAATCTCGCTTAGGATGTAAGTGTATAATGTGTATTGGGTTTTCAAGAAAATTTCGGCAGCATTTCCCAGTTTGTTTTATAAGTACATATGTACTTGGAGAACAGCGGGGAAATGCTGTCGAAAATTTCTTGAAAACCCAATACACATTATACACTTACTAGTGAGATTAGGTGTTCAAGAATGGGATAGGTGGTACATGTACTTTTATTATATATAAGAATGAAATCACATGTATTTGTTAACCCTAGACCCTAATCCACATTATACCAATCTGATAGTCCATGATAGAACAAAGCATAATGATGTTGACTGCAACTTTATGCATCATGCTATTCAGAATTAAGTGTATATTTACTTCATAATTGAATGTTTAAGTAAGTTATAGATATCTTCACCAAACCTCTTTCGGAAACTTGTTACATTGTTGAGTATATTGAGAATCCTAATCACCAAACCTCTTACCAGACAATACCTACTGCAGGCTCTACTCCTACTACTACAGAGGTTAGGAGTAATCATGTAGAACCACCACCTAGCACATCCGATGTAAGTATTTTTATGACATGGTAACTAGTTTTTTAATTCAAGATGATATGTTTTCAAGATGATATGTATATATGAAATTGTAGTTGTTTCAAAAAAGGATGATATGTATATATGTATATAACATTCTTTACACAAAAATTTGTAGGGGTTGAAGCCATGTCGTCTAAAAAGTAATGAATATGTCATTGCAGAGGTGTCGGCTTACCCATCCCTACCATGGGACGTGTTTCACGGGTCTCCATTACTAGTTGGATGGATTTGTGTGAGCCCGGTACATATATTGCAAGGATGGGTGGATCTTCTATTGCCATATGCCCACCCAGATTGTGAAATGCTTGGTGAGGCAGAAGGCAGAGTGATATTGTGGCAAAAAGCGGATGTCCTCTTTACTGAAACTGTATGATAAATTTACATTACGTTAAATTGTTAGTGTGTGTATATGATGTCAGTTGATCTGAAATTATATATATATATATATATATATATATATATATATATGTTAAAAAGAAGACACCCACAACATCTAGGCATCCACTTCCACCTCCTGCATTACCCAGTTGGGTTCCATAGGACCTACCTGTCCCGTTAAGTCCTAACTGTAGGGGTACGGCAGTATGGTTAGGCGAACATGATATAAATTTCCCTATAAGTGTTTCTTTAGATCCTGATTCTATAGGTCAGTCATACGAAAGCAAACTATTTATACAAGACATTTTGGAGTTGTTTCGATATGATTGGCTAAATACATCTGTGATAGAGATATGGATAAGGTGAGATCTTCTTTATACATCCATATACCTTGTGTATGATCTGGTGATCTGGTTTCTTATTTATTAATGCATGTGTAATTAATACATATTTTGCAGCTACTTAGACAAGATATGTGCAGATTTTGGATTCGAACATGTAGGATTTTTAATTCCATCTTTGATTAGTCTAGTAGCTAAAGACACTACGTCAGTTCAATAATACTTCTGTGAGGCTTTTACAAATTTTGCTCAAAATAAGAAGACGGTGATAATGGCTCCATTCAATGTAGAGTAAGTTTACTTTGCTTATTATAATTTGGACTTAAGAAAATTACATTTTTATTGTGGATTTTGAGTTATTAATTTTTAACTTTTTTACTTCTAGTGGTAGGCATTGGGAGTTACTGGTTATTATCCCCGAGACATTCACTGTCTATTTTCTTGATCCTAAGGGGAGTAAATTGAATATAAGATTTGGACACATAATGAAAATTGCATTATTCCGGTGAGAAATATTTCATTTTCATATACGTTAACATATGTTATTACATTACTATTTAATTGCAATGTTCTGTGTTACATTAACATGTTGGGGTTTTGATGAGTTCAAAAAGGCTGGAGGAAAGGTCCCCACGAAAAAGAACCAGCCAATAATTTGGAAGAACGTGCAAGTAAGTTCCCGACTACAATATATGTATATATTATTTATGTGAACAATGCTTAATTAGTTGTATTTTTTAATATTTTGTATGTTTGAATTTATAGTGTGCTACACAAGACAACGGATGGGCATGTGGATACTATGTGATGTGATATATGCACATGATTATCAAACATGCCGCACTGGACATCGATTGTATTGTTCAGGTATTATATAGTCTCATTAGATAATATAAAATATATCAATCTTATTTATAGCTCATTAATTATATATATACATCATTCTCTTTACAGGTGTTTAAAGATGACCCCACTACAGGAACAGACTTACCAGATGTACATGATCCCTATACGATGGGAGAATTAAATGAAGTAAGAGAAGAATGGGAAACAGTCATACAAATAGTGGGGTTTTAAAATATAATTGGGATGTTGATAGTGAATAATGACTAAAGAATGATATTTTGTAAATGAATTTCTGAATTATAATATATGTGTGAATGTTTCTACATGTCTGGATGTTTCTACATGTGTCTGAGTGAAAATGAATGAAAGTGTTGGTTGCTATATGAATGTTTCTACATGTGTGAATGTGAATGAATGGAACTACAGATTGCTAGCTACATGAATGTTTCTAAATGTGTGAAAATAAAATGGAACTGTAGGTTGCATTGCTAAATGCATGTGTGAATATTTTTTTTGTTAATTTTGTAGGTTTATGGCCTGTTGTTGGCTGATATCAATGGATGTCGTAAAACCTGCAGTTAACTGCAGGTTTCTCATCCTGCGACCAGCCACAGCAGGTCTGCAGACTGACAGAAAAACAAAACAAAACAATAGGCGTCGGTTATTTGTAAAACACCGACACAACAAATTATAGTGTCGGTTTTATATAAACAATCGGCGCCTGTTTCCTGTTGCACGAAGGTAAATGGCGTCAGTTTCTTATCTAATAACCGACAATGATAGTGGCCAAGATGGCGCCCTTTCTGTGGCGCGAAGGTATATGTTGTCGGTTTCTTAACTAGATAACCGATGCCTACACCTTCGTGCCACAGGAAACAGGCGCAATTTCGGTGGCACGCGAAGAGTTTGGGCGTCGGTTTCGGAACCGACGCTTAATGGTTGAGCTTTTAGTGTCGCCCACATAGGTGTCGCTTAGAAACCGACACGAAAGGTCTTAAATAACCGACACTAAAGGTAGGTTCTGTACTAGTGTCGAGTGTTTTCTATTGACAATGAGGAGGCTCAAGCAAATGCTAATCGGTTGATCAAGGGTAATAACCCTTAGAGTTTTCTTTTATGTTTTGAAGATAAGCATGTAATGGTCTAATGTATGGTAAAAACAATGTAGGCATGCTTGAAGTCATCCGACACAATGTAAAAGCTTTATTTGACTCTGATCTACTAATACTTTCATTTCGAGAAATCTCACAACTATGCTTTGTTTGGATATCAAGGATTTAGGGTATGCCTTAGATGTTACAACCCCGAATGGTTAGATATTTACATCTCTTTTGAAAACTCCAATGATACCTGTGAAATATCGAGATCATGAGTTTCCTACAGACTTTATCCTTCTTGATATGAATGACTTTGATGTGATCATTGGTATGGACTGGCTTTATACGTATAAGGCCAATATTGACTGTAGGGAGAAGAAAGTGATCATTAAGAAACCAGGTCACCCACCTTTCATCATTAGAGGTAGGAAAGATGCCACCACCAGCCTATATGTGTCATACTTGAATGCAGAGCGGATGATGAGTAAAGGGTGTCGAGCTTTACTGGAAGTAATTACCGAGCCAGAACCCAGGGTGCAGCCCTTAGAAGAAATAAAGGTAGGAAGGAGCTATGCAGATGTTTTCCCAGATGATCTACCCGAGATTCCTCCCAAGAGAGAGGTAGATTTTTTCATAGAGCTAGCTCCCGGGACAAGCCCTATTTCACGAGCACCTTATAGGATGGCCCCTGTGGAGTTGCTCGAGTTGAAGAAACAATTGCAGGAATTGCTAGAAAAGGGTTTTATCCTCCCTAGCACATCACCATGGGGAGCATCGGTTCTTTTTGTAAAGAAAAAGGATGGTTCACTCTGAATGTGCATAGACTATCGGATGATCAATCAGGCGACCATTAAGAACAAATACCCTTTACCCCGGATAGATGACTTGTTTGACCAGTTAAAGTATGCTCGAGTATTTTCCAAGATTGACTTGAGAATAGTTTACCACCAGTTGAGAGACAAGAATGAGGACATCTCGAAAACCACTTTTAGAACACGTTATGGCTATTATGAGTTTGTTGTTATGCCTTTTGGGTTGTCCAATGCACCCAGTGTTTTCATGAACCTTATGAATAGTGTGTTTCAACCCTTCCTTGACTCATTTGTCATAGTGTTCATAGAAGACATCTTGGTCTATTATGATGACTTAGACCAGCACCAAGACCACCTAAGTCGAGTCCTTTATATCTTGAGAAAGCAGAAGTTCTACAGGAAATTCTCTAAATGTGAGTTTTGGATAGACTGCGTCATGTTCCTCGAACACATCATCTCAGGTGGAACGATTGTCGTAGATCCAGCTAAAGTGTCGGCAGTTTGAGATTGGCCTGCACTGAAGAATCCCTCAGAAATTCACAGTTTCTTGGGGTTGGCGGGATACTATCAGCGCTTCATCAAGGATTTCTCAAAGACCGCCTTGCCTTTAACCATGTTGACTCGGAAGGATGTGAAGTTTGTGTGGTTTGATGTATGTGAGGCTCATTTCTAGGATCTGAAGGAGAAGCTAACCACTACCCCAGTTTTGTCTCTACCATCAGGCAATGAGGGTTTCATGATTTTCACTGATGCATAAAAGATGGGACTTGGTTGTGTGTTGGAATAGAATCGGCATGTGCTTGCATATGCCTCGCGACAACTCAAGACCAACGAGGTGAATTACCTGACACATGACTTAGAACTGGATGCTATCATGCATGCATTGAAGATTTGGTGGCATTACCTGTATGGTGCTACTTTTGAGATCCCCACTGACCATAAGAGCCTGAAGTACATCCTGACACAAAGAGACTTAAACCTACGACATCGAAGATGGATGGAGTACATAAAGGATTATGACTTCACCATCATCTATCATCCAAGAAAGGCGAATGTCGTAGTAGATGCTTTTGAGTCAGAAATAGCTCACGTGTGCAACTATTTTGTCCAGTCAGTGGAAGAGTTTAGAAGAGTTGGTGGAGTGGACTCCACAACCGTTAGAGGATCGAGTTCGATTGGCCAACATTCAAATACAGTCAGAATTGTTGGGTGAAATTGTAGCAGCACAGTTGGCCAGTGAAGAACTTGATAGGATGAAAGGCTTGATGAAGAAGCCATAGACCCATCTTTCATTGGGAATATACGGAGGGATTAGATTCAAGAATCACATATGGGTTCCTAAAGATTCACCGTTGAAGGAATGTATCCTACATGAGGCTCATGGTTCTAAGTACACAGTGCACCCGGGAAGTACCAAGATGTTTAGGGACATGCAGAGGTTTTTCTGGTGGCCAGGAATGCAGAGAGACATTGCGACATATGTGGCCAGCTGTCTTACGTGCCAAATGGTGAAGGTTGAACACCAACGACCCAATGGACTTTTACAATCTATAGAGATTCCAGGATGGAAATGGGAGCAGATCATCATGGATTTTGTGGTGGGTCTACCCCAGACCAAAACAGGTCATGATGCAATATGGGTAGTGGTAGATCGCCTTACTAAGTCATCACACTTTCTTGCTCGAAAGACCACTACTAAGGTGTCAGACTTAGTTGAGTTATATATCAGAGAGATAGTGTGTTTGCATGGCGTACTCAGTTCCATCATCTCAATTAGAGACCCAAAGTTTACTTCCAAGTTGTGGAAGCAAGTTTAAGAGGAACTTGGTACAAGGTTGAAGTTCAGTACCGCTTATCACCCCCAGATAGATGGTTAGTCAAAAAGGACAATCCAAACCTTAGAGGATCTGCTGAGAGCTTGTGTGCTCAATTGGGGTGGATCATGGGAGCAGTACTTAGCATTAGCTGAGTTTGCCTACAATAATATCTACCAAGCCAGTATTGGGATGCCTCCGTATGAAGCTCTTTATGGGAGACTGTGTCGGTCACCACTTCACTGGGATGATGTTAGTAAAAGGACCTTGTTGAGGTCAGATGAACTCCAAGTGTATGCTGATAAAGTAGCTATGATCACGAAAAGGATAAAGAGAGCCCCGGATCGACGTAAGTTGTATGCTGATGTGAGGCAGACTGATGTGCATTTCACTATGGGAGAACATGTTTTTCTAAAAATCCAACCGCTCTGAGCTATAGCCAAGAACAGCGGAAAGTTGAGTCCCCGATATGTGTGTCCGTTTGAAGTGTTAGAACGGATTGGTGAAGACACATATCGTTTTTCGTTACCCCCTCAATATAGTATGATGCATGATGTGTTTTACGTGACCAATCTGAAGTGATATGTGCAAGATCCGAGCCACGTGCTGAGCATTGAACCCATTGAGCTTCAAGGGAAGCTAACTTATCCTGAGTTACCTTTGTGGATTCTAGATACCAAGATGAAAGAGCTCAAAAATAAGAATATAGAGATGGTAAAGATTCTTTGGAAGCACCATGGAGAGGATGAAGCCACATGGGGGCTGAATACAGACATGGAAAAAGCATATCCTAATTTGTTTGTTTGATTGTTGAATTTTGAGGGCAAAATTCCTATAAGAAGGGGAGGATGTTATAACCTCATTTTTCTAAACCATGTAATGATATTTTTAAATCTCCTTTTAGAAGATAAATGAAATCAATGGTTGATTTATTTGTTTGAATTGAATGATTTTCGTGCATAATACCCTTATTTTCTTAATGGGCTTTACTGGCTTTTAAGTCCAATTGAAATAAAAAGAAAAGAAAAGGAAAAAGGAATTTATTTGAATAAAGGGATAAATAATAAAAGAGATAAAACAATAAGAGGAAAAGGCAAAGGAATATTTCCCAAGGTGAGATTGTGTGCCTTTGGGGTTCCTTGAGGTCTAAGGAATCCAAAATGATAATTTCATGGCAAGGGAAAAAGAAAATATGTGAAAAATGTATATAATTAAGTGATGACTTGAAACAAAAGAAAAGGACCCGTTTCCTTTAGATTATAATCCCAAATTAGGCATGATAAAATATTAAGGCTTTAATGAGTTTCCCTTAAATTTTGAGATAAAAAGGAGCTACAAATTAGGAGTTATTATTTTCTCAAATTATCTTCAAAAATAGGAATTTATCTTGAATATAGGAATTCTTTTCCTTTTTGGTTGAGTGTGAGGGATGAGGGTCGTTGGATCTTGATCCAACGAGCACCGCTCATCATCTAGTTCCAAAGGAACTCGGACTCTAGTCAAGTTACAGAGGGATTATCCCCCTCATTTTCCTCTCAATCCAGTGCATGTGCAATCTTAGAAATAATTCCATTACGTCTGGGAGAGGATCGCAAACCCTCTCGACCCTGGATTAGAGATCTCTCGAAGCCTCTAGGTGAAACTCCCGATTGGGCTGACGAACAGGCGGCGACAAGGATAGGGGAACCCTAAAGGAAGCCCCATATCCTATAAATAGACCCCCCCTCTCACTTCCTCACATCATCACGAACCCAAACGGCTACCTCTTGAGTTCCAGATCCCTCTCTACCTCTAGATCACGTTCTCTCTGGTGAGAGCTCTGCCTCGGCGCTGCCACGGCTCGAGCATCAGGAAAGAAAGAAGATGAGGAGCAGACGACGTCTGATCAAGGACCACCGTGGTCTCACGAAGAGATACAACGGTCCCAGGCCCGACTCGATATGTTACCTCGCGAGTGGAGGTGAGCAACGCGGAGCATCGGATCCAAAAGGTGGACTAGCAGACTACTAGTCTAGTGCCCCAAATTTTAGGTAAACTCTCTCTCTCTCTCTGACCAGAAATCCAGAAAAAGGCTTTTTCTTTCAAAATTCATAGAAATCGCTAGGAATCTCATATTAACAAACTTTATATATGAAAGTTAGATAAAAATGGTTTGGTAACCAAGTTCTGTCTCATTTTACAAAAGTGTATTAATTTTCCCTAATTGAGTATAAAGGATGAATTTTTGTGGTTTAATAAGTTAATTAGAGAAGTATTAACCTGTCGAATATTAAAGTAGAGTTTCAATCTATTTTACATGAAAAGTGGACTAATTTAGGGTTTTAATCTATGTATGATGGATAATACATATAGAACCCCTAATTTACGGTAAAAGAAGAGAAAAACTTTGTTTAAATCGGATTATGGAAATATGTTACCATATAATGATCTTAAGCCTATTGCGATTATTAAGATGAGAAATTTAAGGTTTTTCTGTAGTTTTGTTGAATTAGGGTTTATAATACTAAAAGTGGAGGAAAAACCTTAATTGCAAAGGAAATCCTTTAATTGGAATAGAAATCCTAAGAAACAAGATGGGTTTGGATAAATCTTTTTTTTGGTCGGTAAAAAACTCTGTTGCTAAATTTTGATGCCAAAAACTTTGGGTACAAGAGAACTTGTGCCCCCATTACAACCAAGGTGAGTATTCACCCCAACAACAAAAGAAACAAAACCTGAAACATACTAAACTGCTAACACTGACCTACTAACTAGAAAGAGGGGAAAGAAAGAAACCAACCCTTCTAGAACATGCAGTCACCCGAGTACACGAAGAAAAGCAATTTTAAGCTACACATGCCAACACTGGCATTTGGCTCAGATACTAAAAGTGTGACGACATGAGCAGCCGAAAAGTAACTTCAGAGACACAGGCAACCACAAGAATAGAAGAGATGGAAGCTATGCCCCCTGTTCAGCCCAACCCCTCGTGATGCACAGAATGCATCGAGGCATACCGTCGATCACCTTAAAAGCGTTCCAATTCAGTTGTAACTGAGAAACTGAGATGCAGTACAGGGTCCTTCCATTAGCTGACCATCGATAGTTGTCCTTGAGTTAGACACATGTCTTGCCTCCACTAGCATAAGAATCATTCCACGAAAGTGTGGGATCCAAGCAGGTATCCAACCCCACTCTAAAAGTCGACAACCAACTGATTAGTGGGATCCAACACGGTCCAACTTCTTACAACATCAGGGGAAATTCAAAGGAGAAGAAGAGAACAATATGCCTCCCTTTGAGTCCAACCCCTCGTAAGCTAGCTGTCTTCACAATGGCCCCTCCTCGAACACCTAGAGGGCATTCGAACTCATGGCTCTGAGGAGAGCACACTATGCGGGAGAGATTGGAATTGCCCCCCGTCGCCACCGATGGGTAACGAGGATACCATGAAGGAATCTAGCGTCACAGATTAGTGGGAAAGGACCACCTGCGAGAAGCATGGACCGACCTAGGACGCCCTGTGAGCCATCGGATTTGAGGACGCTTATCACTCCTCAGCCACCCATCACCATCGCCCAAACCGAGGGAGAAGGCCTGGCAACATGGAACGCTGGTGGAGAAGGCACGCCGCCAGAACGCCTAGCAGGCCTCTGTCGCCATCACTGCCGCCAGGGCACTTCTGGATCGATATTGTTGTTCACCTTTGCACTGGATTAGCTCCAGGAGTCGTCTCGGGGAAGGAGGATTGTAGGAGTCTGACGAGGATATCAAGGAACCCCTCATCTTTGCCTGGGCGGATTGGCTGCACTGAGAAGCAGATCAAGGACCGGCTCCTTTCCACCCATCACTCTTGAACAGGGTGGAATCGACTTGGTCGAGAAATGCCTTTTCACGCCCTGGATCTACCTCTGATGTAGCTCAACCCATCTCCTCCACCACCCAGCCGTGAGGCGACCCACGGACATTGACTGGGAGCGCCGCTAGTTCTCCATCTCCAGGATCTCTATTGATCAGGCTAGGACCAAAGCCGATGAAGCCGATCAAGCAAGGGGAGGAAAGCAGTGAGGTACTGCTCCCTCCCCCCCAGCGATGCTCGCCAGAGGGATTCTAGAGAGAAGCAGGAGCAACCCTAGGGAGAGAGGCCCGGTTAGGATAAATCTTGATAAAAGGAAATTGGTATGTTTATTTTAGGATTTATGTGCATACTTGCTTGCTTGGTTGGGTTTTCTCTACTTAATTGATTCTGTCTCAAAATCTTCATCACAAGTGTGTGGTTACGCTTATGAATATCCCAAATTAGTTTTTTCCAGAGGATATCGGAACTTTACATCAGTGGCTTGAATTAAATTGTTGGATGAATTTCATTCATGCAAACTATAATGTGGATATGACTATCCCCTAAGATATATGCCTACTAGCTCAGATCCTAGTCCCCTATGTAGCTTGCTAGATTGACCTAGTACGTGGCTACCTATGGGGTAGGTCCACCACATCATTGGATGACTTAGTTAATGGCTACCAATGGGGTAGGTTCATCAATTCACCATGAGTCAGGGATTGGGCTACCTTTGGGTACGACCATGCGACTCCACAACCCTAAGTATTGTCTACCTATGAGGTAGGGCCATGGGGGTAAGGATCTACAATATGAGAAAGGTAGTATCCAAGTCTACTGCATGGACATCATAGAGATAGGGGATAAGTAAGGATTGAGTAGTATTGCTTAGGACGTAACCTTGGTTGTTGAGTGATATTTGGTTGATTACTTTATTACCATAGTTGCACAATTTTTTTATTCCCCCACATACCAGTATAATCCGTTATATTGATCGACGTTTTGTTTGTCGGTGATTTAGGTACAAAATACCAAAAGGACAAACAATAAATTGGCATATTGTGAATACATGAATTAAAGTGCAAGGAGGATTAGTTAGAATAGTTTTTATATGTGGATAGAAGTTTAGAAATCCAAGTTTTTCAAAAGGTATGAAAAATTTTATTTTATTACATCTTTTCTGTATAGTCTGGTAGAATTTGATAATTATTATTGATTATTTGTCGAACCTTTGATCCGAATATTGGTGTAACGAATCTGGCCTATTGGACTCGCCTTAATTGGGGGTTATTGGGATGTGGGGTCATTACAAAGACAAGCCCAAGAGGGCATGCCACTAGGAAGACTAAACCTAAGAGGGAAGGTTAAGAGGAAGACCAAGATTACGATGGAAGGTCACCAAGAAGACCAAACCGAGGAGGGAAGGTTAACATTAGACCAATGCAAGGACATAAAGTAAATAATGTGCACCCTGAGAGATGAATAAAAGTCAAGTCAAAGAAAAAATGTGCTCAAACATTATTAGAGAAACTTCAAGAAAAATGTGTATCACATCTCAATAAAACCTTGTAAAAGGTAGATTCCTATGTCACCCTAAGTTCTAAAGTAGGAATCTAAATGCTAGCTTCGAAATGTTTGGATCTATGACATTGATGTCCAAACTTGACTCTCAATACTGAATTTGTAATATTGACTCACTATTAGTGATCTTGATATTAATTTCACTCCTATTATCACCCTTTTTGCATCTTGAGATTACGCTTTCCATACAACTGATGACTTCTATCTGCCCAAATCTTAAAATTTTGAAATGATAATTATGTTGATTCACATAATTTATGACCTTAGGGATGAGCTTTCATGTGGAATAGACTGGGACCTTCCATTGATTTTGAGCATGAAATCAAATATTGAAATATGCTGTTTGTCTTGAATTGTTGAAATATGAGATCTTGATCACGGATGTATAACCCCACCTAGGCCAATACAGAAGCCAAGACCCTAAAATATACTGAATCAAAGTCATGTTGTACTCTTGATTTAAAGAGGTCTATTTGTTTTACCTATGATGTGATCTCTCCATATTTTGATCGATGAGATAATCTCTCCAAATTTGTGATCTATGTAACAATCTCCCCAACTCAATGATCAATGTGACTTTACCCTAATCATGATGCAAAATTGCTCAATTTCAAAATATTTTATTGTTGAAATAATACCGAGTTGATTAGGATATGAAATATGAACTTCAAGTCTTGATCAGTGAGTTGTGTTAATTTTGAGGACTAAAATTTCTTTTAAGGTGGGGAGGATGTGATAACCTAGACTTTTCTCTCTCCTCATGCATCTGATATGCACTTCATATTTTCTCTATTACTCTCTTTTTTATGAACTCATTGATTGTGTGTGATGATCGGTTGGTTTGCCTTGGATACATGTGTTGTGTAGTGACACTCAATTTACTTTTAGACCTAAGTTGCAAATTGTTCTATCTTAACTTGTCGATGTCTTGCAAATACATTTGAACCCAATAAATATCATCAACTTACTAATATATTTCAAGTTGTAGAGCTTCCAATTATCTTTCTAAATGTGTGAAAATCACCATAAGTGGAAATCCATAGCTCAAGTGATGGACTAATGAAAATTGAGTCACCTTACATGTCATTTAATCCAATGTTGATCGATTTAAACCCCTTTTGGGGCCAAAGTTTGGTGTGGCCCACTTCCCAACTTTTAAACTAAGCATGTTCCATGATTGGTCAACCAGAGATCAGAGCCATTGGATCTCTCAACTATAGATTCAACTTTTATCCGAAATCCAGGACCCTTCTTCCTCTGTACCATGGCCAGCGGCCATGGAGCTGCCTTCCACCTACTCCTCTTTTCCTGCCACTTTTGCACCAATTAATGCTCCCTTTTCCTATAAAGCTTCTTCCCCCTTCATTTTCCTCTATTTTCCACCCTTTTCACGCCCTAGCTTGATCTCCTCCTCTCTTTATTCTACCTCCACCTTCTCAGTGCAGGCACCTTGTCCTACTTTGGGCGTTGATGTTGTGAGATAACTCAATGCAATAGAAGGCCAGCAACAACCCTATCGAGGTCAGGTGGAGCAGTGTAGCCGACTTCTTTTGCATTGCAAGGGCACTAGTGTTGCCCCCACATACTTCCAGTGAAGAAGCACATACCCATGTTGGCCTCTAGTTCATGATATTGAGGATGGTAGTATCCATCTGAGTCCCAATGGTTGTTGGCAAGTGTGAACTCAGTCGAATGCCACTTGTGTTATATGAGTGGTGAGCCATAGTAGGAGACTGCATTCGGCTGGGGGTAGGCACTGGGTCAGGAATCAATGGGTGGATGGTTAGACCGAAGCTCTAGAATCCCAAATGAAAGGGAGCGCCACCCAGACGCCAATAATGACCCTCAGATCTAAGTATGAGGCTTCAGATCGCCAATCTTAGGGTAATCTTTAAAAGACATATCTCATCAATATTATGCCCAAATCAAGATTAATATATATTATTTCATATGTATAGAACGTGATGTACTGAATCAAAATGTGTCCAAGACCTTTTAATGCTTGTAATTCTCCTATTTTCCCAAACAAGATCCATTTTGATCTTTTGGCTTATTGAATGCATTCTTGGATTAGACCATTATGGAATAACAACCCCTCTTGTTTAGTATTACCATAATAATAGTTTTTGATGCAAAATTACCTATGTTTCAACATTATATTATACTATGATGTAAATCATCTTATGATCTTAGATTCACATGTTTCTTACATGTGCACTTTAATGCAAATATCTAGTATATGATGCTCAAATAGTACCAATAGTGACTCAAATCCTTATATTGGCCCCAACTCAGTAACATGTATTCTCTTGTAATTTGAATCATTGAATTTGACAACACTTTGCATGATTTATTACTTAATAATGCTAAAAGTGCCCTAAAAGTGAACTTTTGGACATATATTTCTATATCTTATATCTTTGTGCAAAAATGGATCAATAATGATCATCAGTCTATTTTGATCCTTAATATCAATAGACTTGACTCCATGTAACACTAAAATGCCATGTGGATCATTATTATTCTCTGTCATGACCAATTGACCCAATCTTCCCATGAAGTATGACCTCTTATGCATGTTGCAAATGCAAGGTAAAATCTTGCCCAATCTTTCTCTAAAAAGGATCCATGCTACCTTATGCATACCAAAACAATAATTTAATGATGTTTATGGTTGTTAATCTAAGTGGATTTCATATATGGTCTCGTGGGTACTAACTTGCATGAAATGGAACCTATATGTCGAGTTATGATCTTGCGTGATTAAACCATTATAATAATATAACTGTCATGCTTCCCCTATTGCCAAATCAGATTTATCCTTATCTCGCATTACTCATAATAGGAATGGCTTCCCTAGACATAGGGCTTACTGTTGATACTTGGACTCTATTTAATTATGCATGCATGATTGGAACTTTGGAATCTATGTTTGTAACTATATAAAACTTATATGTAGGGAATGCCCACAAGACATGAAACATGCTTATCTTAAAAAAAAACTGCTGATCTAAGACCCTCTATTATGTCTTAACCTCTTAGATCCTCTTTGAGTTGGGTCTTCTCTAGAATCTTACTCATGGATTATGATTTGCTCATTACTCAAAAGTTAAGCTTAATCTCTTGACCCTACTATGATATTCGCTTATTTGTATGTATGCTCGTATGAATGCTTGGCTACATAGTTACTTGATTGAGCTATTGTTCCTATGATTTCTACTTTCATATTTGACTATAACATGTTGATAAACCTTGAACAAATTTTGAGAAATCATTTATATATCCTTGTGTATCTTCCTTAAGGTTTGAGGTAAGGGCACAAGGCACGTTGAAAAAAAACTAAAATATGTTTTGTAAAAAAGAATGTCATTATGTGATATCACCTTGTTTCTACTTCTTGTTTACTATATGTTGGATCCTAGATGGGTGATTGTGTTCTCTAGATGGGGGTGAATAGATCTGAATGCACTTAAACAAAATTCATTAGACCTTCAAATTATATCTCATGATAAGGTTGCTAAATAGGATATTTGATGAGCAACTAAACATACATATCAAGGATAAGAGATATTGAACATGCTCCAATTGACAAGCTATGTAGATTGGTTCCATACTTCAAACTAGAAGTATGTCAATCCACTACCTAGAGAGGTCAACCTATAGGATTTCTCAAGTATTTCACTCTTATATTCGATCATAATACTTAAAATACATGACCAACTAAAGGACTTACCTATCCAAGATAAGAGTCTTCAATCTATCCAAGGAATTACCCACTTTACAAGGAGTCTTATGCCTTCACCAAGGACTTACCGACTCTTGCACAAGTCTTCGTCCTTGAAGGAATTACCCGCTCTTCTTAGATCTTCAACCTTTGAATTCACATTTGCTAAGGAGAATCTTTCACCAAGGACATACCCACTTGAGAAAGGAGTCTTTTGCCTTCACCAAGGGGTTACCCACTCTTACACCAAGTCTTCAACATTGCCTTCTTCTTCACCAAGGGTCTCCTTTCCTTGTTCTTCTTCACCTCTCTTAGCCAAGAGAGAGAACCTTCATCCTAAAGTTTGAATGATAGATTGGGAGGTGGTGAAAGTGAGATCCTCAAAAGAAATACATGTAGGATTAGCTCTCTTAAAAATCTCCTACTCACTCTCACGGATGTAACAGTGATCAATATGAGAGAGAGAGAGGAGTCTATAGGATGCACTCAACTATAGTATAGGGACCTTCATAGTGCTTGTCTAACCATGGGATGAAGCCCAAGGGGTCCTATTTATAGTTTTGGATGCCTAGAAGCTTTTGGGAACACTAAAAATGAATACTATCCATTTGGAATGTTGCGACAGATATTTTTTTGGGTTTTACAACATTCCAATATCTAGAAACACTTCTCTGCACTTTCGCATTTAGTGCCATTGGTTAAGTTTCAATAAAGACAACTCAAACGATACCACTATGCGACATGACCAATTTAAACCATCGATTGAGTTTGTCATGGTGGAAACTTGATCGATCCACTTAAACCATTCATGGTTTGTAGAGGGATCGGTCTTGTTTTGTGAAATGGAAACTCAATCGGTTATAAGTCATTTCAAAATCCAACAATGATCATTCGAGTTTCAAATTCAATCGATGAACATCCTGACGTGAATTTTGTAAAATGGCATTTTAGTGCTTAAATACTAGATCTAAGTGCACTTGATTTTTTTCTAAGCTTAACTACGAGTCATACAATCATTACAAGTGATTTACCACATGATTTTAATGGATTTATATCATATTCCAAAATCGTACACTTGTATTGACTTTGACTTGTCTTTTCTCTAATTTAGGATGCGTAATTTAGGGCATTTGGAGTGTGTTTATACGTAATTTAAAATCACTCGAGTAGATATATTAGACATAAATAATTGGTATGGTTTAGTCATCATCAAAACAAGGGTTTAATCAATTTAGACCTGGAGTCAATATTGACTTTGAGTCAACATTCTCCCCCTTTTTGAAGTTGATAAATCATTCCATGAATATATTGAAAGCATTTAAGTAAAGTCATACCTTTAGAGAAACCTAGGGGTTTCAATATAATGGAGTTCATATGCTCCCCATCAATTGATGCTAGTGAAGTTATCATACCCCACATCAATTGATGTTATTTCTCCTCCATGATTAGCTTTCATAACATTTATAAAATACTATGTCTTCTACTCAAATGTGTTCAAGAAATATATGTCTTCTCCCTTTTTACCTTCTCCCATTTACATAGACATGCTTCTCCCTTGACATGGAAGACATGCTTTATCCCCCTGATCTATAGAAGAAGACATTCTTTCTCCCCCTTTGTAATTTCAAAAAGGTGAGGGTGTGAAGAGATAAGAAACACCACTTGTTAAAGAAAAGAGAGAAAAAAGTTATAACAGAGAGTAGAAGAGAAAAATTAGGGTCTTGTCCAAGCATAGAAAGAAAAGCAAGTTAAATCATGCACTTGAACAACCCATAATGTTACTCTAGCAAAGAGCAAGGCAAGATAAAGTGTTGAAAAAATAATAAATCACAATTTTAACCCTCAATATGATAGAATTCACCCAAAAAGTATCTAGGCTTATTGTATAGCCACGAGTCTTTCTCAGAATGTTGTTTATGCATAAAAAGCACTAGTCTTGCATCAAAATTTGAAATTGGAGCAAAATCTGCAAAAATTCTAAGAATGCTCCAATTTTTACATGCAATGTAGCTCTATACATCCTACATCACAATTCTATGTAAGAAACTCAATATAGTAGATATGAAATTCAAGACACAAGCTTGAGCAAGTATGAAATAAGAGACAAGCATAGAATATAGTAAAATACCACTTGATGAGAAGATAATCAGGGCTTGAACTATATGCAACAGAACTACAAGTAGATATTATCAAATGTTAGGTCTACCTGTAGGATCTAGATCATAGCAATATATGAATAGGTTAAAGAGAAAACTATGAGTATATGTAGAGAAATATTAAACAAAGAGATAAGCAATTCCAGAAGCATGAAAGGATATTACTCACTAGTAAATATGCATCATTACCAAAAATATGATTTCCACTAAGAACCTCAATGTTGTATCAAAACAAGATGTACAACTATATAGAGGTAGAAAGTTAGAGTAGAAGGTAAGAAATTTTAAGATAAAACCAAAATATCCAAAGAGATCATCATCAAAACCTATAAGTAATTGCAAGATATAGGAATACCACTTGTGGGATACCAATATATAAAAAATTTAAAGATAGCGTTGTATGCAAGATAGGGAATTTTAAAGCATGATAGTATGCATATAAAGGTACCAAGGGAGTGCCAAATAATAAGGCCATTGATTGAGAAAATATAGTTGAGAGGGAAATTCTCATTTCAGAAAGCCAATTATGTATTTTGTGCATAGTGCTATCAGTCAGATTTCTGACAAGACAAACTCGACCAATTATAGTTGTTTGCTACACCCATTGGTATCGGCTGGTCAATTTCTATCAGGACAAACTCGATCGATCAAGATATTGTCAATAAGCACACATATATATGAAAAACATATCTAGAGACATGATAAAATATAAGGCATATCCAACCATGTGTAGGAAAGTTAGTACTGCAATTTGAAAGAATTAGAAATATTTTTAGCAAGAAAGTGGTAAGAATCACAATATACCATTTTTGACTAAAAATTATAGGTATAGTGCACACTAACTTAGAAAAAACACACTTCGATCAGATATGAGCATGGGTAACATTACGTCTATACTTACCACTTCTTTTCCACTTGTTTCCACCCCATACACATCTCACCTTTCTTCCTTTGTGTTCAATGAGTAGTCAATTTGCAAATCCATATCTCAAGTCAATCCATTAGAAAGATACCTACAAGAAGAAAGATGAAATGGTCCCCAATCATGTTTTTGGATCATGAGGGGTTATCTTATAAACCCAAGTCCTATTGGTCTTAGGTGATTTCCTAAAAGGACAAAAAGTATAATAATGACCAATTTCATTGCAATAGTTACATGTTCCCATAGTCTTGGAATGAGAGGATTCTCCATGGAATATCATAGGTCTTTTACCTTTGTTGTTCCTTTAACTACCATCATACCCTAAACCATGTCTACCAATTTTTTAGTAGTATGGTGTAGGATATTATTAAGATTCTTTTTGCTAACTAAGAGTCTTTGCAAAGAATAACTCAAACTATGATTATCATGTATAAGAGAGGTAATAGTAGAAGACAAATGATTGATATATTCTCTAGCATGCAAAAGATCATTTTCTAAGAAAAGATATTTGGTCAAAAAAGAATCTTTCTCAATGTGAAGAGAATCAACACTATTATATATACTATTAGAACTAGAACAATAGTCAAACACATTGATGTTAGGAAGCAAGGAAGTATTTCATTTTCAAACATAGCAATATGATAGATCCCATTTTTATATTATAAACCTTGCAAAGCCAAGTCTTTGTTCTTGTTTTCAGATATAAGAACATTAATGTCAAGAATAGAGAATCAACAATTTTACTATGCTCTACATTAACATTATGCAAAAGAGGTTCAGCTTCTAGAAGTTTAAGCTTGTCAAGAAAATTAGCATTTTCAAGTTTAAGATAATCTACTTGACTAAGATAAGTATTTTATCATCAAGAAAGAAAATATTTGCATGTTCAAGATAATCTATTTCTACATGCAAATTATCAACAATTCTAGAAAGATTTTTCTTTTTTCTTTTTAGAGGACTTAAGAGAGACATGACTAGCATGAATAACAGCAATTAAAGGTTCTTTATCTAAAGATTTTAGATTTACCTGACTCGAGTTTTCACTTGTTGATGCCATAAGAGAAAAATTACATACTCCTTCATCACTAAAGCTTGAGCTAGATCCTTCATTTGATTATTCACGTGAGCTTGAGTTGGAGGAGTCACTTGATCTTCAGTGCCATTTCTCCTTCTTTTTGTACTTGTCCTCTTCTTTTATGAAGATGGGTCTTTTTTCCTTGTAGACAATATATCTTGTAGTGATCTTTCTTTCCACACTTGAGGCACCAGATGGAGTGGGAAGGCTTTCCTTTGTAGAGTATACCATTGGAGAAAATGGAATCTTCTTCAACTTGAGAGGATGAAGAGGCTTGACCAACAATAGCATCAATTTGGGCTTTGATTCCAGCCTTCTTCATTCTCTTAAGCTCTTTGACCTCTTATCTTTCAGCTTCTTCTCTCTTGTCAAGCTTGATTTCATGGGCTTGTAGATTGAAAAACACTAGAGGGGGGGTGAATAGAGTTTTAAAACAATTTTAACAATTATTTAACTCAAACAACCACAATTGAGATTAGAAGAAGGAGACAGGCATTTAGAGTGGTTCCAACTTTAGCAAATACTAAAGTTGTCAGTACACTACCCGGTTGCTTACCCAACCGAGATTTTGAAAGTATTTATTTTATTACCTTCTCAAGGATTTATACAAAATACAATACTTTCCTTTACACCCCTTGAACAGCCTTCACTTGAAGTAGGTGCACCAACTTGAGGTAGCCTTCTTGAAGTAACTCCAAGCTCCCCCTTGAAGTAGCCTTCCACTCTAGAAGTAACCTCCCATTGCACCAGCCTTCTGAAGTAGCTCAAGGTCGCCTTCTTCACCAAGAAGTTCTTCACCCTCTCCAATCTGCAGCCTCCAACCTAGGAGTAGCAAGGAGAGTACAAACAATAATAGGGAACAAGAAAGAAAAAGGAAATTACAACTTATCCTTTTGTAGCACAAGGCTTGATTTGCCTAGATCAAGCGTATAGATCTCCTAACCAAAGTGTATGGACTTGTGATTGCAGTGGATAGGAGATGCTAGCCTATAGGACACGAATTTGAGCTAAGGAAGAAATTAGCCAATTGTTACAATGCTCAAATTGCTCACAACAGATTGCAAATGTAATTGCTTGCTCAAATAGTACTCAAGTGTGTAAAAGATGTTTTTTTGGGTGTCCTATGGCTTGTCCTATTTATAGGAATGGCCTATGGATGCTTAAGGACGTTCTAGACAACTTCTAGGGGTTTCTAAGTGCTTAACTAGCCGTTAGGTATAAGTTAGGTGCATTAGTAACGGCTAGTTACTTTATTCTGCAGTTCCTGTTAGAGTCCATCTCGGTCGACAAATTGTCGATCGAGATACCTACTCGGTCGAAGTTTTGTCGACCGACAGGCTCTCTGGATCAACGTTCATTTACAACTGCCAACTACCTTGTCAGCTGTGTCTAACGGCTACTTGGGTCTTTCTCGGTCGAGAAGATTGTCGACCGAGAGTGTCTCGATCGAGGAGTTTGGTCGACCGAGATTGACCCTATTTCAATCTTTCAATTTAGGCACTAAGTATATGTATGAGTGTGCATATGTGGTCCTATTCCAAGGGGATGACCTATCTAAGTGTGGTGATTGGCTAGGGAAGATCTAACGCTTGATTTACATGAAATCTAAGTACTTGTACATTATATATTTGTACAAGTTTACAATTGATTACATTTCATGACATTTACAATCATTCAAGCATATAGATTCCCTAGAGCTTTGTCATCCACCTTATTCCTGCAACACTCAAGTAGCACGTTAGATTAACAAGAATGAAATGTTTGTCATCATCGAAACAAAGGGATTTATCATAATGTCCAATTTATCCAACAATCTCCCCCTTTTTGAAGATGACAAACATTTCCTAAATATGAAATAAGGAAATATAAAGCATGTGAGTTTCATACATGAAGATTACCTTTTGTAGCCATTCTCATTTTGCAAGTGAGTGATGGCCATCAAGGTGAAACTCATTTATATTTTAGATTTTATATTCTTTCTCCCCCTTTGTCATTTCAAAAAGATATCCAGTTTGAATTTTATATTTCTGCTCCCCCTTAATTTTATACTATGCTCCCCCTTAAATAGATATTCTATTAGGAACATGGATTTAATATCATTTTAGTCTAATTTAGCCACAATTTGTTTCTCAATCATTTTCAAAGGATGTTAAGCCTTGAAATGATATGAGATTCCTTTAAGCTTATAATGAATTTATATTGATTTCTCATCTATCAAGGGATGTTAAGCCCTAAAAATTAAATGAGAATCCTTTTATCTTAGATTACATAAAAATGTCTCCAACCAAATGCAAGGGATGTTAAGCCCTGATTTGTTTAGAGAGTTCCTTTAAGTACAAGATATATCGTTTTTATGAAATTCATAGATTTCTTCATAATCAAGAGTAAAAATACTAAGGTCGTAACAAGCTTCAAATGATGTTTACAATGTTTTTGTAAGCTTCTTAATCAATTAATCTAATTTTTTGTTATGAGCTCCCCCTTAATCTTACAATTAAAGCAATTCAAAGCTTCTAAGGTCACAAATGAGTTTAAATTTTGATTTTGACCTTTATCGAAAGTATACTAAGATTAAGTACAATAAAATGATGTCCAAATAAGCATTTTGTCAAAGCTTATTTTAGGTCGTCCTTGACTACGACCATAGCGCCCCTTGGCTAAATGTTATTTCAACCAAGAGGCAAAGATTTCAGATTCTCAATTTAAGCACTCATATGTGAAGTACTTGATTAGATATCAATTTTTAAGCATGTTTAGTGATACTCAATATGAAAACATCCTCTTAAACATGAAAGCACGATTAATATCTCAAGTCTTTTAAAGATACCAATTGAGAAATTTTTATAACATTGTGCTCTTCGCAAGCATTTCTAAAAGACATATCACCAATGAGTCATTTTGCTTGCCTATGTATCATCAAGAAGCATGCATGCAATTATCATTATCTATTCGTGCTAACACAACATCATCTTTATGAGCTAAATGATGAAGTAGTGAAAGTATATCCATGATGTAATGATAGAACAATAAAATGATAATTCCATGAAATACAGTGATTGTGATCATTTGAACTAAATGTCATAACACATAATTTCTATATAGATAGACCAGGAGATTCTTTAAAAAATCATGTAAAACATTATAAAATAGTGATCATGATTTTCAGTTTTACCTTATTTAGAGGATTAATCGAAATGATATCATTTATATTCAAAAATGATCTTCAACTTGTTTTGCATGTAAAACTGTAAAGAAGTGAAACCACTCCTCCACTAGAAAGAAAAGATCACATCCCTTACAAGCAAACACCACGTAAAATTTTTCACAAAAGGTATGAAGATCAATTCATTCAACATGTACGTATCATTACACAATGAGTAGCAGCGGAAAAGAAATATTATCTAACAATTTACAAAGCTTTATACAACTCTTCACCACAAAAGGTGTTCTAAAGGAAAACTAAACATAAAGACAAGGACAAGCTGAGGGTCATCTAACCACCTCTTCAAGCCTCCCAAAGATCAGCTACAAGGTTGTTGTTGAAGCTACTTTCCTCGATCTAACCTGGGGTTGGAAGCATACCCCACCAAGAAGAAACAAAAAGAAGACAATCAGCAAAAAGCTGGTTTGTGTATACTAGAAGAAACTTTGAGCAATTTAAGAATAAAGGACTACAAAATGTAGAATGTTTCCCATACAAGAGATAGGGACTACCCACATGGGCATAAAAGAATATGATCATAACAAAAGAGATAAAAGAGAATACTTGCCATGAACAATAAAATTTGTGCAACAAAAGCACATAAATAGGTAGTAAGGGCACACACCCCACAACCAATCATCAAACCTGCATGCATGTGAGATAAGCATAGTCCTAGAAAAATATAAACACTAAGGCGGCCAAGGCTTCACAACCTTGAAAACCTGATAGAGAATGACTCACCGTCAAACTCCCAAATATATAAAAGTTGAGCCAAGGCTTCACATCCTTGAAACTCGGGTATGGGGCACCACCACCACCATCCCATAAACAAAATGGGCACACACCCAAAACCAAAGTAATTTACATTATTCTAGTGCTACTGATTCACATTGCATGTAAATATAGAGGCAAATAGAAAAGTTTAGTCAGAATATGAAATAAAGGTTGCCATCACACAATGGACAACACCAACATATAATATCCACTTCAATGTGGCATACAACAATAAAAGAGACCAATCATGCATCAAGATACATAAAAGAGATATCAAAAGAATATCCATGTACAAAACATGTAAGATAGTTCACACGAACCATGATAACAAGAGATAAGACATTTTGTGTAGGCAAAAGTCAAAAGAAAGATAAAGTAGGTGAATTGCTCAATTTGGATGAATAGGAGATACAACATACCTCAAATAAAAGTCCAACAGGTCCAAAGCACTTCTGGATCCAAAACTAGGTCACCAAAGAGCCTATTAAACACATATACCGATTTTATGTCAATTTCATATTTATACACCAAACCCTAAAATCTACCTTTTATTATTATGTGAATTAGGTTATGAAAACTATTCCATATTTTAGGTTATATTATTATGAATCTAAAACATATTTTATTATATTTTTCTGACTTATAAATTATTAGTTATGAATTTTAGAAGTTAATTCATTATTAATTAGATCCATTAAAATCACTCCTTTAAATCGTCAGATCCGGGAATAAAAACCAATTCCAAACGAAAGCTCGCATTTTTCTGAATCCAACGAATATTTTTCCATAATTTTCTGATAAGCCGATAATTAGTTATCAATTTTACAAAACCAACCAATCAGATAATTACAACTAATTCGATCGCAGATACAAAGCAGAGAAAATCCATGTGGGCCTGAACTGGCCAATCAGAGCCGCCCATGTCAGGGAATCACTTAAGCCAAGTCAGCGGAACAAATCGCAAAGCAAATAGGAAGAGGAAGGTGCGAAAAGACCAAAATACCCTTAGTCGAAAAACTGAAACAAAGGTCGCCTACAGGGGTAGAGAAGGAAAAACACAGGGAAGCAAGTTCCCCAGCGATGAACTCGCGACACAGGAGAAGATCAGAAGAATCGTCGATCTCTCGATTGCAAACCAAGACGATCCAGGCAAAAGTGCCAACATCAAAGTTGTTCTGCAAGCTCTGACGAACCCAGCGAGCAAGCTCACACCAAAAACGGTCAAGTACAGGCCTAGAAAAGTGTGCCGCCAAAACCAGGTAGAACTGAGCATTGTGGGTGGAAGAAAGGAACCCATGAGAGACCAAACCGACAACAGGAAGAGATTCGACGAGCAAAACTGAGACAGGGAGCAAAGAAAACTAAGTAAAAGGTGATCTACCGCACAACAATTCGTGAGATGATCCAAATCAAAGGAAAAGAGGGAAACCCAAGATACCTGTCGAACAGACGAATTGAAGGCCTTTGAAGCTTGCCCACACCCTCACGACGCGAAACCAACCGGAAACGAGCTCCGCCGTCGTCCTAAATCCCCAGACAAACTCGCCGCCGTCAACACAGGTAGATGGAGTAGGGATATGGAGTTGCGGGGTGACTGAGGCCAAAGTGTCTACTCTAGCAGGTTACCAGAGGTTTAAAGTTTGTGTAGGAGGCCCCATATATAGAAGTGGAGTTGGGGTTCCACGGAAAAAGCGTGTGGAGAAAGAAACAGGGGAGATCAGGGAAACTCTTCGTCGACCGGGCGATTGAGAAAAGGATTCCCCAACAAAGTAGGGATCTCCAAAACGGGAAAGAAGCGAGGATTGCGAAAAGAAAGTCAGAAATCCATGGGAAGATAAGAGGAAAGATATTTAAGCCACGGAAAATTGCCTGTCGCAAACGCAGAGATCTGAGTTTGAGTCGGACTAGGCGGGCGAAGGAGGAGGGTCCAGTGCCGTTGATCAAATCCGCGAACTCCAAGATTAAAAGGGAGCCGTCCGATCAGGCCGAAATAAGAGAAAATAAAATCCAAACCGCGTGACAGCATATATTTTGGAAACTATAGTCCAAATGTGATTAGGATTGTAATTAATGTATTTTTTTATCTTTCCTCTTTTAGGGGTCCAAAACTTATCCAAATAAAACCAAACTTGACATACAAGTTAAATCAAACATGTAGATTCTGAATATCCAATTAGTTTTGTCTTTTGGAAACCTTTAATGGGTTAATTAAATCAAATATCATTTTCTCTTTCTTTCTTTATTTATGGCTTTAGGATTATCCAAATTTTATGAAACTTGACACATAAGTCATAATTAATGTGTTGGATACTAATTTGCTTTTATTTCCAACTTTTGGTGTCATGATTTACATCTAATTATTAATTACACCTTTTAGGCATTTTCTCTCTCCTAAAATTACCTAATAATCAAACATTATCCAAATTAATTGCAAACTTGCCCAAAGGCTTATTTTTATATTTAGATTACGAATTTGGAGTTAGTTTTCCTATTTGAGGGCATTAACTATTTTATTTCACTTTATAAGCCTAATTCCTATTTTCTTTGGATAAGGACACTAATATATACAATTATCTTCCATTTTAAATGTTACTTGGTCCATAAGTTACTTTTTGGTTAAGAAACGAATTTTAGTGTCAAATTATCCTGATGGGTTTCCAATTATAAATTGTTGGTACATTATCTTTCTAATTATCTTCTTTACTCATTATTTCCCATATTACTATTAATTTTGCATTTATCTTCTCCTTTATACAAAATTTGGATTTTTCCCTTATTTCTCTTATCCTAGAAAGTGATAGAACGTTCTAGATGAGTTATTTTATTCTTTTCTATTACTTAGTGACAAATTATACTTCAACCCTACATTAAGATTATATGAGGAGGTATTATCCAACTAAGTTCTTTAATTTCTTATTATCACCTAAATGAGTTATTATTAAGCACATAATATTTTTGTATTCCCTTAATTACATGTATTAACTTATTCTTGTTTGGCTAAGACTAAAGGGTAAAACTACCAGGGTAGGGTTCTAGTTCTAGTATGTTACAAAAACAGTCATTAACAGCAAATAGATAGCCACTAGATCAATCAAATTATTCAGCAATTTTACTGCAGACTGAAATCAGTGACTTGTTCGGTCGACGATTTCTCAACCGACTGACTGCTCGATCGAAGATTTCTCGACCGACAAGCTTTCTGTATTATCTTCAGAACTATTTATTGATTCTAAGTAAAAGTATAGACTATATTTAATTCAGTTATGCAATTTAAAAATCAGTTTTAGTTGAGATAAAACATATGAATATCAAAGTAACATTTAGATCAAATCTCAACTAATCATATTCAAATCTTTAAGTTTTAAGGACCTTAATTGAGACAAATTTTCAAGTTAGAAATTTTAGTTACTTGAATCATTTTGTTATCTCTTTATGTTAAGTTGAGATAGACATAAAGATATGCAATTTAAAGTCTTCGGTCATATCTCAACTTAGTCTAATCAATTCAATTTGGGGGTTTTGGAACCCATATCAACTCAACATCCTTTTTCTTGTATGGGCATGAAAAAGAGTAGTGTCCAAGACGTGAGCAATAATGGCAACATATAGAATCAACCTCAAGTCTTTTTCTATGGTTTTGTTCTAGGTTGTTCTTTGGTACAAATGTAGATTGATGTGCTCGCGTCTTTCTCCAACTAGGTTGTTGATAGGATTTTCCCTTAGGCTTGTAACCTAGTCCTCTTCTCCCAATTTGATGATAGGGATTATCTAAGATTTGATCAAGAATGCCATTATTATTTAAACTACAAACTTTTTGTTGTAACTTGGCAATCTCATCCATTCTCTTCTTGATATCTAGTTTTTCTTGATCTAGATTAGATGACAACGAATTTCTTTCTTTGACAATAGCATCATAATCTAGATGGGTGCATAAGATGGGTTGTTTTTGAAGATCGTTCACTTGAGTTTGCAAATTAATCTTCTCTAAAGAAAGTAGATTGCAATTTTCCTCTATAGATTTTATCTTACTATCATGATCTTCAATGATCTTTTTAAGATCTTCATTTTCGGATGAAATAGCAAGAAGATTAGCATGTAATTCATCATTTGCTTTATTAGATTTCTTTAATTTATTCTTGCACTCAACATATTTATTATGTGTTTCTTCAAGACTAGCAACTAGTTCTTCTTTAGATAAATCAAAAAGACTTACCTCTTCTTCTTCTTCACTAGTTGTAGCAATAAAACAATCTTTGTGCTCATCTTCCTTCTTTGATCTCCATGGGAGCTAGTTGTTGTATGGCTTGTTCCTAAGCACCAATTGCAACATGTTGTAGATTTGTCCAAGATACACCTTTTTCTGCGGTTGTAATCACCATTATCCTCCATTCTTCAAGACCTGGTTAGGGTTCCTTGAAGCCTGCTCTGATACCAATTGAAAAACACTAGAGGGGGGTGAATAGAGTTTTAAAACAATTTTAACAATTATTTAACTCAAACAAACACAATTGAGATTAGAAGAAGGAGACAGGCGTTTAGAGTGGTTCCAACTTTAGCAAATACTAAAGTTGTCAGTCCACTACCCGGTTGCTTACCCAACCGGGATTTTGAAAGTATTTATTTTATTACCTTCTCAAGGATTTATACAAAATACAATACTTTCCTTTACACCCCTTGAACAGCCTTCACTTGAAGTAGGTGCACCAACTTGAGGTATCCTTCTTGAAGTAACTCCAAGCTCCCCCTTGAAGTAGCCTTCCTCTCTAGAAGTAACCTCCCATTGCACCAGCCTTCTGAAGTAGCTCAAGGTCGCCTTCTTCACCAATAAGATCTTCACCCTCTCCAATCCGCAGCCTCCAACCTAGGAGTAGCAAGGAGAGTACAAACAATAATAGGGAACAAGAAAGAAAAAAGAAATTACAACTTATCCTTTTGTATCACAAGGTTTGATCTGCCTAGATCAAGCGTATAGATCTCCTAACCAAAGTGTATGGACTTGTGATTGCAGTGGATAGGAGATGCTAGCCTATAGGAAACGAATTTGAGCTAAGGAAGAAATTAGCCAATTGTTACAATGCTCAAATTGCTCACAACATATTGCAAATGTAATTGCTTGCTCAAATAGTACTCAAGTGTGTAAAAGATGTTTTTTTGGGTGTCCTATGGCTTGTCCTATTTATAGGAATGGCCTATGGATGCTTAAGGACATTCTAGACAACTTCTAGGGGTTTCTAAGTGCTTAACTAGCCGTTAGGTATAAGTTAGGTGCATTAGTAACGGCTAGTTACTTTATTCTGCAGTTGCTGTTAGAGTCCATCTCGATCGACAAATTGTCGATCGAGATACCTACTCGGTCGAAGTTTTGTCGACCGACAGGCTCTCTGGATCAATGTTCATTTGCAACTGCCAACTACCTTGTCAGCTGTGTCTAACGGCTACTTGGGTCTTTCTCGGTCGAGAAGATTGTCGACCGAGAGTGTCTCAGTCGAGGAGTTTGGTCGACCGAGATTGACCCTATTTCAATCTTTCAATTTAGGCACTAAGTATATGTATGAGTGTGCATATGTGGTCCTATTCCAAGGGGATGACCTATCTAAGTGTGGTGATTGGCTAGGGAAGATCTAACGCTTGATTTACATGAAATCTAAGTACTTGTACATTATATATTTGTACAAGTTTACAATTGATTACATTTCATGACATTTACAATCATTCAAGCATATAGATTCCCTAGAGCTTTGTCATCCACCTTATTCCTGCAACACTCAAGTAGCACATTAGATTAACAAGAATGAAATGTTTGTCATCATCGAAACAAAGGGATTTATCATAATGTCCAATTTATCCAAAATAGATATCCAATGAGCTCTTCAATAGGAATATCACCAAGTGACTTTACTTCTTCAATGGAAGTTGTAATGACCCAGACATGGGTTATGAGGTAACCCTATTTGTTTTGGCTAAGTAAGTTTCTTAGAACTCTAATATAATCCTCTAAGGAGTTTTGTTATCATGTGACACTTATGTTTCAAGTTTGGTCCTGATTGAATGTTGTTCGAGCAATGTTCCTTTATTTTGGACCAAAGTGCAATTTACCCAATATAAGGGGTAATTCTGCAATTGAAACATGTTGAATGAGACTTATGTGTTTTGGAATCATGAGAGAGATAATGATGCAAGTTGGTGGCTTGTGGAAAGACTAAATTCCAAATTTGAACTTGTTTGAACAATGTTGGTACCTTCTGTACCAATTTTGGTACAAAAACCCAAAATGTAGGGTTGATATGCAAATTACAACCTCTAGAGTGTCCCTACTCCTTCCTAGTATCATTTAGAGTAGAAAGAAAGAAGGATACACCATGTTTGAATAAATTATGAGTGATGGTATTCTTGGTGATAAAATGACCAAGAAAAGGGTTGAATATGAAACCTTAACTTGAGTTGTATCAAGTTGAAAAGCTTATATATGAGTGCCTATCGGCCAAGGAGCCATAGGAGCAGCCTCAAATCGTTTGGTAGACTCTTGGAAAATGCCATGTCGTGCAAAGCACCTCAACGAGGTGAGGTGTGTTGGGTTACAGCTTCCTTAGTAATGTTGTATCGCGTTGTGAATAAAGTGATGATTTAATAATATATCTTATTCAAAGGGATATGTAATTGACGAATTTTCATCCCTAGGCTATCCTCAACTATTTTGCATGTCAAGATAAATGTTTATTCATGCATGTACACGTTTCACCCATGCATGGACACGTGGCACCTACTAGCTCAAATTGATGACACCTCATTTTCACCCTCTTTCATGAACAACAAGTATATATACCCCTAGTTTCACCACTTAGTGGAATTTTTCGACCCTTACCACCCTCCTACCCTAAGGTATCATGAATAGAGCTCTTGTATCGTGGAGGAGTGATGTGGTATCGTGCATGGGCCTTGGGGTATCGCCCATAACAATATCATATCGCCCAAGTAGGGTGATATCGGCCAAAAAGGGTGATATCGGCCATAGTGGTGTTTTTGGCACAAAAGAGGGGGATATCGGCCACAAGTGGTGGCATATCGTGCAAGGGTTGTGAGGTATCGTGCAAAGGTTCTAGAACAAGAAGGAGATCAATACTTAACCCTAAGGTGAGGTCATGATCATCTTCAACCTTGGATTGAAGCATGATTTTAGGGTTTTGATCTTCCTTTCTTTTCTTCTTCACCAATTTCTTATCCATGTTGATTCCTTGTATATGAAGGAGTTTTGAACGAGCCTTGGACTTTTGATAAAATCATCTTCAACCTTAGGAACGTGGAGCTTTGGATCTTGGAGCTTTGAAGTTGTTCTTAAGGCGGGTTATATAACTTGAAGTCAACCATGTTATTATTCATCACCTAAATTGCTATACTTAATGAATTAGTTTTAATTCCGAAATTTCCTGAAATAGTTGATGAAATTATGAGTTCTAGTAGTTGCTTAGACCTGTTTCCATGAACTATATCAGTTATAACAAAGGTCTAGAGCTTTAATATGATGGTATCACCTTATAAAATGATATCGGGTGCAAGCACATAAGCAAGCACCTCTAACCCGATATGATGATGCACCTACTTCACTAAAATGATATCGATATGATTCTATACCTCTTTGGACGATATGGTGGTGTAGTATACACCTCTTGCACGATACAAGTTTAATGTATACCTTTAAGTTGATATGAAAACCTAATTTGGGTAACCGATATGAGTGAAGAGTAGTAAGTGCTATTGCACGATATGGTAGCCCGATACACAACTCTAGTTGATGTCTAGCCCAACATGGTAATGAGTTGATACCTCTTAAACACCATGGGCGACACATACATGTACCATGTGCCCGTCACAATCAACCCTAACCCGGCATAGCCAACCCTAGATGGTGAGCTACTAGATATGGTGATTGAATACACCTCTAGACCGACATGGTGATGGTTTAATACCTCATGCATGACATAGGTAACATATACAAACACCTCTAGCCCGATATGGATGGTGTTCATATGCCTCTAGCCCAATATGGATGGTGTTCATATGCCTCTATCCCGATATGGTGAGTGCTCAAACACCTCTAGCCTGATATGGTGGTGCCTATACACCTACAACCTGATATGGTGAACATATGCACACCTCCAACCTGGGACACCTTGTAAAGGTGAGGGCAAGACACTCTTAGGAGTGATGAGGTTAAAACATGTAATGCTAATACCTTGATAGGTGAAATACCTAGAGTCATTGATAATGGCCAACCTTATATCAACAATGTCTTAACCAGAGATGAGTCCATATCATTGATGATGGTTGGATAATTCAAATGTGTGACTTATGGCCAACACATTACAGGATAAATGTGATGAGATCGTACATAAAGTATTAGGATGGGAAATACCCTAATACAATATAAGTTGATGAACTTAAGTAAGTTTAAAGTGATGAGGGAAGTAATACACCAATGCATGATAAATATCACATCCAACACTTCAAGGTTGATACACCTTGATGCACCTCAAATCCAATACACTTGGATAAGTAACACATGAAGTGTGTTATGTCAATTGTTACATTGAGATGTAATGAGTTTAATGTACTTTGATAAGTGTAGGCTAACATACCTTGAGAAAGGGTTAAGACAAGATAAAAAAGTATGATGTAATCATATTCTGGTAAGGATGAGAGAGAAACTCATACCTTGTGTTGATAATCATTTAATGATAAATGATGAGAATAAATAAGTATGATTGAATACTTATGATATCAATGTATGCTCCTAAATGTGTGGAGAAATGAATTAGGGTTTAGATTAATAATATGAACATGAAACCCTAATTGGATATAAAGGGAAAACCTAACCCTAATGGTGATAAGGTTGTAATTCTCTTATTGCATAAGCCTTGTAAGGCATGTTAAATACTTGTATAAAAAGTATAATGATTAATGGCCTTGTGAGCCATGTGAATAAGTTGTTGCCTAGTGAGAGGTGACAAGATGTGTAATGGCCTTGTGATCCGTGTGATAATTTGTTGCCTAGTGAGAGGTGACAAGATACTTAATGGGCCTTTTGATCCATGTGAGATGCGTGTATAACAAGTATCATGTATACCTTGGTCTGAGGACCTAGAGGTAATGGTTACCTGATGAGTGGTAACAGTGTTCAGTGATGAATAATGGTTTGAATACTCAGATTTAGTAATCATGATGATGATAATGTTGTTGGATGAGAATTCCCATTAATGAGATAAGGGATTGAGATCCTAAATGTTATATGTGTTCTAAATATTTGAAAAGTACTTGATAGATGTATTACACCTTTCTTTGTAGCATTTGTCATAATAATTCACATTTGAAAACTTAACTGATGCTAAAAGAATATGGTAAAGTACTTAATTAACCAAGTTGAATCTCATCATGTAGTGCCCTGACCATAGATCCATCAGTGTCAGAATTTGCTGAATGGTGAAATTATGTGGGGGTGATGGGCGCGAATATCCTTACGCCCTAATGTGTTATTGATGTGAGATAAACATGAAATTTCTCAATCCTCCATTATATATGTCGGGATGGATGTATCATGAATCTCCCGATGATGATGAAGGCCAGGGATGGATAATTGAGATCTCCCCAAAGAGAGTGCAGTTGACGCTATAGCTCTATAGCGAAGTTGCCAGTATACCCTGGAAAGCTATTTAGCAGTGACATGAGATGTCCTACTTGTGGTCTCATACTGACCGAGACAGATGTGGTCGTGGAGTCTGGATCTTCCATTGACCTTGTATGGAACTGATGCTTTACGCCGTCGTGGTCAGTTGGAGTATGAGTGGTATACCTCGTCTCCTCAGGACATAAGTGTGCTTGAAAAATGTAATCAGTCGTGTAGCATATCTGCTTAAGGATCGAATACAAGAACATTGATTAATGTGCAATTCCATTATACATCTTAGTTGATATATGATATTTATGTTTATTTACATTTCTTGCAAAGTAGAGAGATGATTTATAACTCTACCATGGGTTGATGCAACGTTCTCCTTAAGAATGGAGATTACTTCATTCTATTCATATGGTGAATTATCATGCATGTTAATATAAAAAGAACCTCTGCTCAGTTTATAAATTCTTAATCTATGATAATAATATGATCGACGGAGAGTTATATCTCTCACTGGGACAATTGTCTCACCCCATGGGATCCACATTTTTGTAGGTGGACATGCACGAGGTGGTGAAGATCTTTCTGTAGAGGAGGAATAATAGCTGAGGCAGCAGTGACAGCTCAGGTTGGGTGTACTGTCTGTCATGTCTTGTAGATAGAAGTCCTATGTGTCGTCTTTGTACTCTCAGGTCCTTGGAGTTGGTTCGTACTGGGTTTCATGAATAATCTGAGATTTTGGCTTGAATGCCTTGAGGTTTTATGTTGCTCCAATATGTGTTTTGATAGAGCAACTATTATATGTTATCCTCGAGATGAAATGAAACAATGTTGTACAATGTAAATCATGATATGTATGAGTTTTGGATCTTTCAGTAAAAGTTTTCTGGACAATGATCTCCTTGAAAAAAATGGTTTTAAATTTTAGTGATTTTTGTTAATCCGCTGATTATGTTTATTCTTCTTAATTAGTAATGATTTGTTTGTCGGTTTGATGACGGTCATTTCAAGTTTTGGTATCGGAGCTTAAGGTTCATTGAGTCTACAGAGACATAAGACTAAGGTGTTGAGTCTATTCTAGTGTCCTCCAGTACACCCTATAGTGACTTCTGTTTATACAGAAGAAAGGGTGAAGTTTAAAAATGACTAGAGAACACGAGGAGTACATTATTGAAAGCAATGTTGTTGCACCAATAGAAGGTGCAAGGGACCGGGCAAGAGAAGAAAATGTGCCTGAGAATTCCCATTTTGAGCCAATCAGGATAGAGAATTCTATTTTCATGCTCTTGTTGGGCTGGTTAGGACAACAGTGATACATATAGTAGACTGGATACTAGCATTACAACCTTGGTTACCAATCCTTAATGTAGAAACTTTAGGTTCTGTAAGGGTTCCTGAATCACAGTCATGTTGGAATAGTGGAAAATGTGGGAAGGATTAACATATGGCAAGAAAATAGACTCTGCCATAAGTATAGAAAGATAGTACATCTATGATGGTAATGCCCAAGGAGGGGCAATAAGTTGAGAATTAAGTAAATATCACTACAATTCTAGAGACATTTGCCTAGTTGTTCTAAAAAGCCAAAGTTTTCGAGTTCACCAGTGCAATAAACGCCTAATGCACCAGGGTAGTAATCACTATGTAAAGGAAAAGGTCCTAACTTTCCATTTGTAAGAACTTCTGGCTTAGCTTCTACATCGGTAATAAGACTGATAAGACCATGTTATGAGGGCAAGACATGTTATAGGTAAGGACATGTTGAGCATACTAAACTCTTTTCTTTGGAAAGAAGGGAGGAAATGACTCAACAACCGAGGCAGACTCAAAAGGGTTTACGAAAGTTACAGCCCAATAGTGTAAAAAGGCAAGAGAAACAACATGAAATAGCTAGACTCTATGTGTTGAGTCAACTTGAAGCGGTGGATGACCGCGAGGGGTAACAGTCAGATAGAGCTTTTTCATTTCAATATGCCTTATTTTGATGTTATCTGATAATCATAAGAAGCATTTTTGTTATTGATTTCCCTATTGATTATCCTATGGGGACATAGGGAAGAAATGATGAGAACTAGAATTTATATTATGTTCCATATTCTTTTAAATGTTGTATAATTGCTCTTATCTTTGTGAAAAAGGATGAGGTGTAGAGGTGATGCTTGGAGAAAATCCAGGGATGCTAAATTTTATGTTTTTTGATGACATGAAAAGTAAGGAATATGATAGTAAAAAAAGTGCATACTACCTAATCTCAATACTTGTATACCCTGGCCAAGTATTCAACTATTGAAGATAAGGTGAGTATGGAACTCTTCGATTGTTATCTTTCTGATTACTCTGATCAAGTAGTCATTTTGAGACAATCTAGTGAGCATAACGAAATTGAAAATATGGCATGGATATTTTTATCACATCCTAAGTGAATTAAATGGAATATGAGATGATCTCAGATCAATCTATGTGTATGAGGAAGTAAAAAGTATAATCCTAATGATAAGAGAATGAGAACTAGGGAGATGATCCTTGTCTGATAAAGCCTGTGTGAATAGTAAAAATATTTTCCCATGATGCGAAATGGGAAATGTGATCAAATCACAAAATGTTCATGAACATGTTAGACAATAACAAAGAAAGGAATGATTATATGTAGTCATCCATATAAATCCTATGCAGACGACAATGAACTGATGATGAAACAAGAGTAAGTGACTCATGAACAGTTGAAAGTTCATGCAATAATCTGAGGAGATGATAATCTCTTCTCCTTGATAAACAACCCTGGGTAATCATGGGGTGTTAAGAGGAATATGTTTCTTTGTGTTCTTTCCTTTCAGGGACATGGCAATCAAGTGAGTCTTGTGACACTTGATGTGCATGGATTAGAAATAATCCATTGATGGATACTTAGAAAAGTATCAGTTCATCTTGGACTTTGGTTTCAAGATAAAGATATATGTAACAAGTAATGTTACAAGATGAAAGAAAGATCCTTTTATATGTGTTGCTTTGGTAGTGACAACAGAGAGATGGAAATGATGAGGATGTGATGTGTTTTTGACACATGTGATGGATACCAAAGTAAGGAATTCTGGTATCTAAAAAATATCAGGTGGTATGGGAAAGTAAAAACATAACTCCTAATCAATTGATTTATGTTGGTTACCTAGGATGGCCAAATGTAAAATCAGTCTAGTTACATAAAATAGTATGAACATCATATATTAGGAGTTTATGCTCTGCGTAAACATAACATCGATAAGAATGTACTAATTGAAGGAACAATTGTAAAATCATTGGGGTAAAGCTTATCAAGCTAAAAATAATTCCTTAGAATACATGTATCTAGATCTGTTAAGGCAACTTATACATAACATCTAGAGATACCTCTAAGATAAGTTCTTAATTGATAAGTAACCTCCCCTTATGACAAGAGAATGCAAAAGTATTGAGATAGTTGGTACAAGTCATAAGAAAGTTTAGTGTTGTGTCAGCAGATTAGATGGCATAGCAGATGTATGATAAGACTTGTAGTCCCAAGTGGGTGACAAAATGTAACTCTGGTCTTTCCTAGGAAGTGAAATCCTAAACCGAATGAGGAGTATGGAAGACTCCCCATAATCAAAAAAAACTTGTCACATAAAGTTATAAGTTGAGAAAGGTGACAAATCAGTGAGTTTTGACACCTGAGTTAAACAAGGTATGTATAATGTTTCTCTGAGTAAGAAAAGTGTTACCTGACGTATAGTTGACTCCGCAGTCATTAATGAAAAGGACAATGGAATATGTGTCCTATATGACAAATTCTATGATAAACCTGTGTGGAAGAACTTTGTGTTGATCAAAGTTTTATGGCATATCCATGACATTAAGATGTTGTGTGGAGACTTGATTATGTGTTGAATAAATAATATATGTCTCCCATTACTTGGGATTTCGGGGACAAAATCCATGTTAGGGGTTTATAACTTATAATGACCCAGACCTGGGTTATGAGGTAACCCTATTTTTTTTGTCTAAGTAAGTTTCTTATAACTCTAATATAATCCTATAAGGAGTTTTTTTATCATGTGACACACTTATGTTTCAAGTTTGGTCATGATTGAATGTTGTTTGAGCAATGTTCCTTTATTTTGGACCAAAGTGCAATTTACCCAATATAAGGGGTTATGTTGCAATTGACACATGTTGAATGATCCTTATGTGTTTTGGCATCATGAGAGAGAGAATGATGCAAGGTGGTGGCTTGTGGAAAGTCTAAATTCCAAATTTGACCTTGTTTGAACAATGGTGGTACCTTGTGCACCAATTTTGGTACAAATTGTAATTTACCCAAATGTAGGGTTGATATGAAAATTACCACCTCTAGAGTGTCCATACCCCCTCCTAGTATCATTAAGAGGAGAGATAAAGAAGGATACAGCATGTTTGAATCAATTATGAGTGCTGGTATTCTTGGCGATAAAATGACCAAGAAAAGGGTTGAATATGAAACCTTAACTTGAGTTGTATCAAGTTGAAAAGCTTATATATGAGTGCCTATCGGCCAAGGAGCCATAGGAGGAGCCTCATATCATTTTTTGGACTCTTGTCAAAGGCCATGTCATGCAAAGAACCTCAAGGAGGTGAGTTGTTTCGGGTTACAACTTCCTTAGTAAAGTTGTATCGGGTTGTGAATAAAGTGATGATTTAATTAATATATCTTATTCAAAGGGATATGTAATGGAAGAATTTTCATCCCTAGGTTATCCTCAACTGTTTTGCATGCCAATATAAATTTTGATGCATGCATGTACATGTGTCACCCATGCAGGAAACGTGACACCTACTAGCTCAAATTGATGACACCTCATTTTCACCCTCTTTCATGAGCAACAAGTATATATACCCCTAGTTTCACCACTTAGTGGAATTTTTCGACCATTACCACCCTCATACCCTAAGGTATCGTGCATAGATCTCTTGTATCGTGTAGGAGTGATGTGGCATCGTGCATGGGCCTTGGGGTATCGCCCATAGCAAGATCATATCGCCCAAGTAGGGTGATACTGACCAAAAAGGGTGATATCGACAATAATGAAGTGTTTTTTCCCACAAGAGAGGGGAATATCGGCCACAAGTGGTGTCATATAGTGCAAGGGTTGTGAGGTATCACACAAAGGTGCTAGAGCAAGAAGGATCTCAATACTTAACCCTAAGGTGAGGTCATGTTCATCTTCAACCTTGGATTGAAGCATGATATTAGGGTTTTGATCTTCTTTTCTTCTTCACCAATTGCATATCCATGGTGATTCCTTGTATATGAAGTTGTTGTGCACGAGCCTTGTTGATAAAGTCATATTCAACCTTAGGAACGTGGATCTTTGGAGCTTGGATCTTTGAAGTTGTTCTTAAGGTGGGTTATATAACTTGAACTCAACCATGTTATTATTCATCACCTAAATTTCTATACTTAATGAATTACTTTTAATTCCGAAATTTGCTGAAATAGTTGATGAAATTATGAGTTATAGTAGTTTCTTAGACCTGTTTCCATGAACTATATCAGTTATAACAAAGGTCTAGAGCTTGAAAATGATGATATCACCTTATAAAAGTGATATCGGGTGCAAGCACAAAAGCAAGCACCTCTAACCTGATATGATGATGTGCCTACTTCACTAAAACGATATGGATATGATTGTATACCTCATTGGACTATATGGTGATTTAGTATACACCTCTTGCACAATAAAAGGTTAAATGTATACTTGTAAGTTGATATGAAACCCTAATTTGGGTAAATGATATGAGTGAAGA
Source organism: Alisma plantago-aquatica (assembly GCA_963693085.1). Lineage (NCBI taxonomy): Eukaryota > Viridiplantae > Streptophyta > Magnoliopsida > Alismatales > Alismataceae > Alisma > Alisma plantago-aquatica. The sequence goes on along the minus strand of OY856415.1, from coordinate 413,281,420 downwards.
GTAGTAAGTGCTATTGCACGATATGGTAGCCCAATACACAACCCTAGTTGATGTCTAGATCGACATAGTAATGAGTTGATACCTCTTAAACACCATGGGTGAAACATACATGTACCATGTGCCCGTCACAATCAACCCGAAACTGTCACAGCCAACCATAGATGGTGAGCCACCCAATATGGTGATTTAATACACCTGTAACCCGACATGGTGATGGTTTAATACCTCATGCATGACATGGGTAACACATACAAACACCTCTAGCCCAATATGGATGGTGTTCATATGCCTCTAGCCCGATATGGATGGTGTTCATATGCCTCTAGCCCGATATGGTGAGTGCTCAAACACCTCTAGCCCGATATGGTGGTGTATATACACCTACAACCCGATATGGTGAACATATGCACACCTCCAACCTGAGACACCTTGTAAAGGTGAGGGCTAGACACTCTTAGGAGTGATGAGGGTAAAACAAGTAATGTTGTGGCTAATACCTTGATAGGTGAAATACCTAGATTCATTGATAATGGACAACCTTATATCAACAATGTCTTAACCCGAGATGAGTCCATATCATTGATGATGGTTGGATAATTCAAATGTGTGACTTATGGCCAACACATTACAGGATAAATGTGATGAGATAGTGCATAAAGTATTAGGATGGTAAATACCCTAATAAAAGATAAGTTGATGAACTTAAGTAAGTTTAAAGTGATGAGGGAAGTAATACACCAATGCATAATAAATATCACATCCAGCACTTCAAGGTTGATACACCTTGATGCACCTCAAATACAATATACTTGGATAAGTAACACATGAAGTGTGTTATGTAAATTGTTACATTGAGATGTAATGAGTTTAATGTACTTTGATAAGTGTAGGCTAACATACCTTGAGAAAGGGTTAAGCCAAGATAATAAAGTATGATGTAATCACATTCTGGTAAGGATGAGAGAGAAACTCATACCTTGTGTTGATAATCATTTAATGATAAATGATGAGAATAAATAAGTATGATTTAATACTTATGATATCAATGTATGCTCCTAAATGTGTGGAGAAATGAATTAGGGCTTGGATTAATAATATGAACATGAAACCCTAATCAGCTATAAAGGGGAAACCTAACCCTAATGATGAGAAGGTTGTAATTTTCTTATTGCATAAGCCTCGTAAGGCATGTTAAATACTTGTATAAAAAGTATAATGATTAATGGCCTTGTGATCCATGTGAATAAGTTGTTGCCTAGTGAGAGGTGACAAGATGTGTAATGACCTTGTGAGACATGTGATAATTTGTTGCCTAGTGAGAGGTGACAAGATACTTAATGGGACTTGTGAGCCATGTGAGATGCTTGTATCACAAGTATCATGTATACCTTGGTCTGAGGACCTAGAGGTAATAGTTACCTGATAAGTGGTAATACTATTCAGTGATGAATAAGGGTTTGAATACCCAGATTTTGTAATCATGATGCAGATAATGTTGAGGGATGAGAATTCCCACTAATGAGATAAGGGATTGAGATCCTAAATGTTATATGTGTTCTAAAGATTTGAAAAGTACTTGATAGACGTATTACAGCTTTATTTGTAGCATTTGTCATAATAATTCATGTTTGAAAACTTGACGGATGCTAAAAGAATATGATAAAGTACTTAATTAACCAAGTGGAATATCATCATGTAGTGCCCTGACCATAGATCCATCAGTGTCAGAATTTGTTGAATGGTAAAATTATGTGGGGGTGATGGGCGCGAATATCCTACGCCCTAATCTGGGATTGATGTGGGATAAACATGAAATCTCTCAATCCTCCATTATATATGTCGGGATGGATATATCACGAATCTCCTGATGATGATGAAGGTCGGGGATGGATAATTGAGATCTCCCCAAAGAGAGTGCAGTTGATGCTATAGCTCTATAGTGAAGTTGCCAGTATACCCTGTAAAGCTATTTAGCAGTGACACGAGATGTCCTACTTGTGGTCTCGTACTGACCGAGACGGATGTGGTCATGGAGTCTGGCTCTTCCATTGACCTTGTATGGAACTTATGCTTTATGTCATTGTGGTTGGTTGGAGTATGAGCGGTATACCTCATCTCCTCAGGGCATAAGTGTTCTTGAAAAATGTAATCAGTTGTGTAGCATATCTGCTTAAAGATCGAATACGAGAAACATTGATTGATGCACAATTCAGTTATACATCTTAGTTGATAGATGATATTTATGTTTCTTTACATTCCTTGTAAAGCAGAGAGATGATTTATAACTCTACCATGGGTATATGCAATGTTCTCCTTAAGAACGGAGATTACTTCATTCTGTTCATACGGTGAATTATCCTACATGTTAATATAAAAAAACCTCTGCTCAGTTTATAAATTCTTAATATATGATAATAATATGGTTGGAGGAGATTTATATCTCTCGTTGGGACAATTGTATCACCCCGTGGGATCCACATTTTTTAGGTGGATATGCACGAGGTGGAAAAGATCTTTCTGTATAGGAGGAATAATAGTTGAGGCAACACTGACAGCTCAGGTTGAGTGTACTGTCTGTCATGTCTTGTAGATAGAAGTCCTATGTGTCGTCTCTGTACTCTCAGATCCTTGGAGTTGGTTCATACTGGTTTCATGAATAATCTCATATTTTGGCTTGAATGCCTCGAGGTTTTATGTTGCTCCAGTATGTGTTTTGATAGAGCAACTATTATATGTTGTGCTCGAGATGAAATGAAACAATGTTATACAATGTAAATCATGATATGTATGAGTTTTGGATCTTTTAGTAAAAGTTTTCTGGACAAGGATCTCCTTGGAAAATAATGGTTTTAAATCTTAGTGATTATTGTTAATCTGCTGATTATGTTTATTCCCCTTAATTAGTAACGATTTGTTTGTCGGTTTGATGACGGTCATTTCAGAAGTCACCTTGGGTTCCCATCTCTTGGGGAGAGTTCTAAGGATCTTAGAGTTGATTTCTCCTCTAACTATAGGATGACGTAGAACCACATGACCATTCACAATGGTGTTGAGTATTGAGTAAATAATATCTATCTTCTCCCCCTTTCCCATTTTAAAGTTCTCAAGTAGCCCTTTGAACATGTAGACTTCATTTTCCTTCACTTGAGTTGTCCCTTAATAAGTGATGCATAGCTTTCTCCATACTTCATAGGTCATCTCAAATGAAGAAATTTGTTTGAACTCTGAGGGGGGCATGGTGGCATAGAGGATGTTAATTGTTCTTGCATTCAAGGTGGCTTTATTCATGGTAGCTTCATCCCATTCTTTCATCCTTTTCTCCAGTAGCTTGTACTGACGGTCCACCATTTGCCATAGCTCAAGACTTTTTCCTTGGATGTGAAATTGAAGCCTTCTCTTCTAATAGAGGAAATTTCTCCCATAAAAGATTGGAAGGTTGATGAAGTATCTCCCATCTTGGTAATCACCCATATTCTCCTACTTGTCTAAGTATGCTTGGAGAAGACCTGCTCTGATATCAATTTTTTAATCCTAGATGAGTGATTGTGTTCCCTAGAGGGGGTGATAAGATTTGAATTCACTTAAACAAATTCATTAGACCTTAAAATTATATTACAAGATAAGGTTTCTAAATAGGGAATTTGATGTGCAACTAAACGCACATAGAAAGGATGAGATAGATTAAAACATGCACCAATTGACAAGCTATGTAGAGTGGTTCCATATTTTGAACTAGAAGTATGTCAGTCCACTACTTAGAGAGGTAAACCTCTAGGATTTATCAACCATTTTACTCTTATCTTCCATATTAAGACTCAAAATGCATGACCAAGTAATGGACTTACCTATCTGAGCCAAGAGTCTTCAACATACCCAAGGACTTACCCAATTTTCAAGGAGTCTTCTGCCTTCACCAAGGACTTACCCACTCTTGTAAAAGAATTTGGCCTTGAAGTAATTACCCACTCTTCTTGTATTTTTAGCCTTTGACTTCACATCTACAAAGGAGATATTTTACCACTGACTTACGCACTTGAACAAGGAGTCTTCTACATTCACCAAGGGCTTACCCACTCTTGCTCCAAGTCTTCATCCTTGCCATCTTCTTCACCAAGGGACTCCTTCCCTTGTTATTCTTCACCTCTCTTAGCCAAGAGAGAGAACATTCATCTTCAAAGTTGAATTAGATATTGGGAAGTGGTGGCAGTGAGATCCTCACAAGATATACATGTAAGACTAGCTCTCTTACAAATCTCCTACTCACTCTAATGGATGCAGCAAGTAATTAAGCAAAGAGAGTGAGAGAGAGAGGAGCCTATAACATGCACTCAACTATAGAATAGGGACCTTCATGTTCTTGTCTAACCATGGGATGAAGCCCAAGAGGTCCTATTAGTTGGGGATTACTAGAAGCCTTTGGGAACACTTAAGGATGAACACTAGCCATTTGGGATGTTACAACAGATATCTTTTTGAGTTTTGTAACATTCCAACGACTAGATACACTTTTCTACACTTTTCCCACTATGTGACAAGATCAATTGAAACCATCAATTGAGTTTGTCCTAGTGGCAAGTCAACTGGTCCACTTAAATTAGTTTTGGTCTACAGAGGGATCGATCGAGTTCTATTAATAGGAAATTTGACCGATCAAAAGTCATTTTTAAAACCCAATAAGGATTAATAGTCTGCAACTCGACCGATTAACAACGTGATGTGAATTTTGTAAAGTGTCTTTTGAGTGCTTAAATATTCGATGTAAGTTCTCCTAATTTTTGTTAAAATTAATTACAAGTCATACGAGCATTACAAGTGATTTACAACATGATCCTAATGAATTTACATCATATTCCAAAAACATGCACTTGTATTTACTTTGAATTGTCTTTTCTACAAGTTAGGATGCACAATTTAGGGCATTTGGAGTGTGTCCATACCTAATATGAAATAACTCAAGTAGAGACATTAGACACAAATAATTGGAATTGTTTAGTCATCATGAAAATAAGGGTTTAATCAATTTATACCTAGAGCAAATATTGACCTTGAGTCAAGACTATCATGTTTCTAGACAAGAAACTTTCATATTTCTCTTAAACTATGTTCACTTGCCCTTCATAGTGTACTTAATGCTTTATGATTAATATATTGTGTTTATCATATTTTTATTCTATCAAATGAAGATCTACTACTCTTACTCAGGGCATTTGGAGTGTGTTCATACCTAATCAGAAATAACTTGAGTAGAGACATAGACACAAATAATTGGAATGATTTATTCTTCACAAAAACAAGGGTTTAATCAATTTATACCTAGAGTAAATATTGACCTTGAGTCAACACTATCATGTTTCTAGCCAAGCAACTTTGATATTTCTCTTAAATTGTGTTCACTTTCCCATTTATAGCATACTTAATGCTTTATCATTAATATATTGTGTTTATCAAATTTTTAAGTTGTGAAATGAAGATCTACTACTATTACTCTGATGATATCGAATGACATGAAAATGATATTCACATGGGATGATATACGGGACTAAGATCTTATCATGTACTAGTTTAGTTTCCCTTATGTGTAATGTTGTATCTTATCTAGTTCTTGTTTGTGAACTTATTCATGCATATGTTATGTGATCCATTCTAGGTATAGACGCTTAGGTGCACTGACGTTTGACTGTGTAGCCATCAGGAGTGTGGACTTCAAGTAATAAATGGTTCTGTGATATCTTCTAAATTTACAAATTAATCATAGAAATATAAAATTTGTTATTGACCATATCACTTAAAGTTGTAAGCTGAAAATTTTTGAACTACAGACCATTATTAAATTCTACAATAGAAGTCGAGTATTGTGGCATTATGAACACATGAGTGAATATTCTATCGATCAAAAAGTTCATATAGATGAACTTATAGATCTTCCAACCATTGTTGACATAGTAGAAATACTTTGACAACTATGGAGATATTGGTTATGCAAGGAATATCAGATAGCATACTAAGGCAGTTACATCTCATACAAGATGTCGTATAGAAAAGAGATGTAAAACATGCATTTTATTAACTAAAGGAAACATGTTGCTACCTGCTGGATTAGCACTTGTGCAGTAGAAACATGATGGAATATTCCCTCTAAGTGCAAGTGCAAGTGGGAGTTTGTTGGTATATTCCCAAAGAGCCAATCATATGATGATTGAGATGGCATATAATGCAAATTATTTGATTAATAAAGGCAATATTCCAATTCGTTCTATTTCTATCAGTTATGAGATAATGATGAAACACAATGGATGTCTAAATAATAACATTACTCAATGACATTTGTATTCACGTTGATGACCTGAAATGAAATCATATAGATGGTAAGAGTATATACATTATTTCTATGTCTCTATTTGGATGTTATTATGGAAGGCCAATAGACAACAATGACCCAAAAGACTAGTGTTTGGGTTGTTTGATGATAGATCTCATCAGTCATGATATGTGATATCAAACCAAAAACATATACACTTGTTAGAGAAAAGTGTATTGGATAGACCCATCTTGAGAGTGACACATGGAAATTATAATTGGTGATTATAATCATCACTCACAATGAAGGTGGTGATTGTGATTCTTAGACCTCAAATAAATACACTCATCACATGTTGTTCGATGTACTTTAACATCATCAACTGTGACATTGAATAAGGGCTACCATAAAGGTCGTGCTTGTGTACATTGTGATACATGGGGATGAATATGAGTGATGTAGATGGGATTCGTCCATCCAACTGAAGTTTGGTATCCATGCCGCTTGATAAGCAAGATTGAGAAAATTATGCGCATGCACATTTGGATCAATATATGATATTGTCAGGTAATCTACATTAGTTCAAGAAACATAGATTAAACATTGAGAGGATGACAATTCCATGCCTCAAGTTCAATCTGGATATCAACGGAATTTTACAATCACTATAATACAAATAACAAATTGTTGGTTGAAGTTGTTCTCCAACTTTGTGGATTACTTGGGTATTAATGATGTGTCGCTAAACACTGCTCATTGCTTGTGATGACATAAATCTGGATATGGACATCCACTGTCATCGTAACTAGGAACCTATAGGGTCAGCACATAGGATACACTTGGAATAAGATTTTATTCATGAATATGGTTTAAACTTGATTACTAAAGAGTTATGTATTAAACCAAAATATCATTGGTTGAATATTGATTGTCTAAACTATGAACTGACCCAGTTCAAGTGTTGAAATGGTCATTTTAGTGTGTTAGGTCAATGAACCAACTTTGGTAATTGTGGACGATGAACTGGCCAGTTCACAAAGTGTATCAATTCACTTAGATACATGAACTCACTGGCTCACTTTGTGAATCAAGTGGTTGGTGGATCAATTTGAAAAGATATAATTATTGTCTGATATTAGTCACAAAGAGAAGTTATACATCAAAGATGTGTAAAAAATCAAGGTCCAATATCTATATTCAATCATTAATTAATGACGATATTATAAACACATGAATTATCGATACTTGTTATACTTGGATTTGTGTTACAATCTTACATCAAATTTTGGACTTTATTTTTATGATTCCAAAATAAAAATACATATTTTTCTGATAACTAGCACATTATTTATGAATTATTGAAGCAAAATAAATTTAATGGTTTATTGAACCATTTACGTTGTCAATTACATAGATGCCCTTGCATCACACATCAATATCTTAACGCATGATAGAGTACATTAGTATATTGATAACAATTAAAAGCCTCATGCTAATAAATAAAATATATTCCATAAGACTATAATACCCATGAGTGCATGAAAAAAATAAAATCAAAATTGGGCCAAAATGAAAAAATAGCATGCACTCATTTTATTCATTCTTCTCATTTAAATCTCAAAATAGTAGGAATTTTTCACCCTCGATAGGCAAAATATAAAAAACCAAATTCGATTGTCAGACCATTTTGTAGATAAACTTGTTACGCTCCTTGATGCAAACTAAACTCAGGAAGCCTCAAGGGGAACCCTATGAAATACCAAGATTTGCTTGGGAATCTCTTTCATGGAGGCAACACTTGGGTTCCACAAAGCATAATGATTACCAAATTTTTCCATGATGAGATCTGGTAATACAAGCAGCCAAACCATAGATTGGGGAAAACTCACAAACCATGGAAACAAGAAGTAAAAAGGGGGGAAATATATGTACCTCAAATTCGGCCAAGAGAAGGCACTTAGAGGATCACAACGAGGTGTCAATGAAGTCTAGATCACAGACGTATCTCGTGAATGCCTCAAGCACCCTACCCAACACCTATAGAACCTTGGGAATATGGAGTTAGGAGAGGTAGGAGTAAATCCATATAGAAGAGATGAGAGTCTATTATAGGTTGTTGTGTGTGGAAGGATGGTAGAATAAGGTGTTTATATTGATGAGGAGGCAAGGTGAATCTATGAGTCTGGATGCCTAAGTAAATAGATATCCAAAAGATTGAAAATTCATCTTGGATGTTACGGTGATGGAGTCTCATCAATTTAGGGGCCAAAAAACTCAGATAAGTAGGCGGAAGATAATGAGAAATAAAAGGAGAGAAAAGGAATAGAGGATATAGAGAGGATGTCAGGGAAGGAGATAGAGAAAAAGCACAATGTAGAGTCCAAAAGAGGCAACATCAAGGTAGGAGAAAAGGAGGTCGTCATTCAATGCTAATCTCAAACCTCAGAAAGAGCTTGTGCATTGGCTAGAGAAACAAGATGACATGATAGGGAAACTAGATGAAACACAAACTAAATCAATTACAACATAGTCATACTAAAATTAGAGTTATATAATTCAGAATTATATTCTACAATCAAATCAGGATAGTAAACAATGTCCAATCAGGTGGAAACATGGCACCTAGAATAACTAGTACCGAAGCAATAAAAATTTTACCTCATATTTATCTTTGAGACTTCATTTTGTGAATTTTAATACAATTAGGGTTCAAGCTCAGTGTCTTCATATTTATTATATTATAACATCATTATCATCAATATCAATTAATTAATGTCATATTATACTTATACATTACTAAGAGATTTGTGGTGTATTATATTTAACAACAACATTTGACTTATTTAACACATTAAGTTCATTAGTTTAACATTAACTTAGATGATGACACCTTAGTTATACCCACTTGCATTAAACATGCAATTAGTCTTCTACTATATGTGTTAGTCATTTTAAATTTCATATGATTAAGTACTTCACATTGGTTTGCAAATTAAACAAATTTAATTCATTAAGTGTGTACTGGTTAACAAGGTGACATATACTACTTATTTAGTGTATTCACTTACATATTAAGTCATGGTTAAATTATTAGATCCATTTTATGTGGATTGAGATATTTTATGTGATTTAACATCTAATTTAATAATGTATCATGAATGTTACCAAGGATGAATAGGTTAGGTTAGTGAGTTACAGCTTATGGTTTTGGTCAATATGATTACTATACATCACACATACTACAAAGTCCAAAGTTAGGTTTCATATACCAACTCAACATCATGATAGGGATCATAGAATCCTAGGCATGGTCAGGTAACATTTATCCATGGTTAGGGTTTATATTGAAATTACTCACTATATGCAAATTATATGTTCATTAGGACACAATCAAGTGTATCATGGTATTGTCATAACCTTGCTCAGTAAATCTAAGGATCCAAGCCTAATAACCTCCTAATCATGAAATTATCTTCATGATAACCAAACTTTTGTATGATACATCTTGAATCGTTTATTGAATTGTATATGACGGAGTCAATCTCTAAACCAAACTAACCAAATTATTAGCTTATGGATTTATTGTATTGCTTGAAAAAATAATATTTATTGTTATACAATATATATTTTTACTAGAGGACAACTTTGTTCTGTGTTCTATTAATATTGTTATGATTCAAAATATTAAGTGCTAAAACCATATATTAAGCATGGATGTTACATCTAAAAGATTACATAGTCCTTAGTTTTGTAAATTCCACATGAATGTTGGTAAAAAGATAAAATTCAAACATTTGTACTCTTATAAAGAAGATACTTGTTATTGTTTATCTTATATAAAATAACAATTTTAGAAACGTTCATTTAACTTGTAAGAACATAGAATAAGGTAGTACATGTCGTTATGAATGATATGCAACATTCTTGTACATATATGTAGATCAATATGGTTTATAAACAACTTCAACAAGTAAAATATAGATGACTTAATATGAAACAACATCCATTAAAATGATGAAAATTCTATCTAAATTAATTGATAAGGTCATTTTTGTCCACAAAGTAATTGCTTGTTGTTTTTTGTAAGAGTCAAATAAAAACCATACATGGAAAAAGACAATATTAATATTTTTACTTAAAATATTCCATGACCCTAGAAATAAGATATATGGAAAAAAGAGACAATATTTCAGTTTTTATTTAAAATATTCCATGAATCTAGATAAAGATAAAATATATAGAAATAATGGGATAATGTGACCTACAATCATATGCATTATAACATTAACCATCACAAATGCACAATGGTTGGTATTCCAACATCTACGTAAAAACTATTGGGGTGCATTTATATTCTGCATATCAACCAAAGTGTGGAGCCACAAGCAAAATATTTTACTCCTCTACTTAAGGAGGCATAAATTTGACTGTCCTCATGTATTCTAGTTCAATTCTTTCTTCTCTTTGTGGTAAAAATTATAGTTTTACCAATTCTAGACTCTTATTTATATTGAAAAATGGATTTTAGAATTGGTGCCATTTCTTATTTTTTAGTCATATTCTCATTGATTCAGATAAGTTCTTCTTATTCTTATTTCTACTCTTATTATTTTGCAACTTCTTATTATTCCTTTTTCTCTTGTAAAGTGCATTTAAGCTCCCTTATTTTTGAAAGATAAAATTTGAGACACAAATATGAAGCTAACATTTATGTTAATTTGATTATTTTTCTATAATTTCACTCTAATGATTTGATTTCTGAATAAGTTAAATTAAGTTAATTTAAATTGTATTTAGTATGTAGATAATATATAGTACCATTTTATTAGAAAATCAATAAGTTGGTTTATATTTGGATAAAGAAATGCTACATTATGATATGAAAAATTTGTTTGATAGTAATACCTAGAAATAGATAATAACTTAGTTTATTCTTTTGATGAAGTATCGTTGTTGTATTCATCACTACCTAAGACATAGTCTTAACCATGTTGAGGTTAGTTTCATGGATCTTTTTTTCTAAGTTATGTTGTGTGTCATATAATGATCAAGATGTATATGTTCAAAATATCTCTTTATGAACTCTACCTATTTAATTTAGGCATGTCAATTCTTCTTTTATTTATTCACGACTTAGAACTATTATGAATATGTCAATTAGTGGGTCAGTGTTTCACATGTCCATAACATCCCAAACAACCTTGATAGAAGTTGTCCCCAACGCTCATTACACCAACTTTACATATAGTCTTTTATCATGTGATATTTTATTATCTTCCTACATATCCATTGCAACATAAACATTTTTTCAATGTTTATATTGTTGACACCTTGTTTCTTCACTATCCAACATTCGAACCCATATAGCATGTTTTTCCATATAGCTATTCTAAAAAAACTTAATTTTCAATATGTAAGGGGTCAGTAATCCACATACTAATCTGATTAAGCTCATCCATTTTTACCATCATGTAGTGATCCTATGAAAAAAATCATATAGAGCATTGCCATCCATTTGAATAATATAATCTAAGTAATATAGCTAATTACATTCTCGTATACTCACTCCATCAAACTTAACACCGCAATTTAAAATCTAGATTAGCTAAAGTGTAGATGCATATCCTCAGTTTTGCACCTTCCAATCATAAATCCATTTGGTTTCAAATCATTTCTCTGAAATACAATATTATTGTTCAATCTATCTATAGTTTAATCAATCATCAAAATATCATCAGTAAATAACATGCACCAAGGAATAACCATGAGCATGCTTTATCAAATCATGAATAACAAGATTAAATAGATATGGGATGAGCATTTATCCTTTATCCCCAATTGTGATAGGAAATGTTCACATCTCTCATCTACAAGTTTCAACACTTACAGTTGATCTATTAGAATTTTCTTTTATCGATTTCATGTATTGGATTTGTGCACATGTTTTCTCTAAAACACTTTACTAGGTAATAGATCATAAGTCTTTTCCAAAATAATAAAAATTACATGAAGATCCCTTTTTCTTTGTATAACTTATCCATATTCCTTTTTATAACAAAGTAGCATAAGATATTAATCTTATAGGCATGAAAATAAATTGGTATTTGAAAATTTTCTTATTGGTATTAGCCTTTGACAAACAATCCTCCTCTAAATATTCATATTGTGCCTAATCATCTTGATATTCCTATATTTTTTTGCATCTTTTGACATCTTCTTGAATTTTTAGATGGATACTACACTATTATTTCTCTTATATCTATCATTATCTTGGTGTTCATAAAATTATTGAAGAAAATCAATAATCACATCCTTAACCCCCACACACTTTCATACGTAAATGAAAACACTAACTCATCTGCATGTCTTTTTATTCTTCTTTTCGTAGCATTGTCGACCAGGTATTGTGAAACACTTCATGTGTAAATGATAGTAATAGCATGTGACCTCTTTTAGTGGTTGATATCCGTTGACCTAAGTGTTACACATTGTCCATATATTGATAAAGACTGAACCATTCTATTCATGTATCTAATATGTTTGTTTATGATTGATTTCAAGCATTAGGTACATGAAAAGGATCAAATTTCTTAAGCCCTATCTTGGTTTAATTCAAGTCAAAAGCAATGCAAATACACAATTTTGGAAAATATTGAAAATAACATTAGATAATTATTGTAATCATTTGTATTGGTGGTACGACTTGTAACTAAGATAAGAAAAAATAGGGACAGTTAATTCAAATGTTTGATCACTAAATATTATTTTGGAAAATTCATTACATGCACTTCATTACTCGAGTTACAAACTCGACCAAACCTTAATGTATTTTAAGAATGATATTGATCGATCGAGTTGTCTATCCAAAGAAGTCAACCGACCACCTCTCTGCCAAAAAATGATTTAGGTGGATCGGTCGAGTTGCCACCTAGACAAATTCAACTGATGTTTTAAATTATTCTTATCTCATAGTGTGATCGGAGGAGTTATCTTTATTGAAACTCAATTGAATGCACTATACTAAAAATGCAAAAAAAAGTAAATCTAACTGTTAGTGAGTTGCAAAACTCAAAAAATATCAGTTGCAACCCTCCAAACTACTAGAAAACGTTCCTAAGTGTTCCCACACTCTCGTGGACGCCCAAAACTATAAATAGGACCTCTTAGAGTTCGTTCCAAGCTTTCTCATTCATTCTATTCAAGGTCCTTGCCATAGTTAAGTGCTTTTATTCCACTTGATCCCCTTTCTCTTTCTGGATTACACTTCAATTCATCAATATAAGTGAGATAGGTCATGTGTGAGAGAGCTACCCCAGTGCATGCTTGTTAAGATCTCAAGCTTCTCCATTTCCCCAACCCCTTTCTTCAAAGTTCTTGATTGGTGAAAGATTCTCCAAGAGAAGGAGAAGGAGCAGGCTTCTCCAACTATAGAAGAAGGTTCTCAAGGATTCTCATATGAAGGAAAAGATCAAGACAAAAATCCTAGGAGATGCGTGGGTAAAGCCTCAACTCCAAAGACTCGTTGCAAGAAGGAGGGGACCTTGGTAAAGGCATCCAGGTGATTGCAAGAGTGGTTAAGACCTTAGTGAGGTAGAAGACTACCTCTTGGATGGGTAAAACCTTCACTGTAAGGTTGCTAGCTCCCTTGGCCTATAAGGGAAGTTGGGGGTCCTTGTCCCAAAAAAGGAAGGTCATTTTCTATAACTCTTATAAGTGAATATAAGGAGTAGAGAAGCTTAAGAAATCCTAGAGCTTGACCTCTCTAGGTAGTGGACAGACTCTCTCCTAGTTTGGAGAGTGGAACCATGCTAAAATTTCTTGTCTAATTTGTTGCTTCAATTTCTCTGATCCTTACTTTACATGTTTAGAATACCAACAAATTGACTATTTGCAATTATGCCTAGTTTAAATAAATTGAAGGTTTGCCTATTTTTTTGCAAGTTTTGAAGCTCTATTCAACCCCCCTCTAGAGCCCTTCAATCGAACAAGTGGTATCAGAGCCACAGTCTTCTCTCACACATCCCCCACAAGATGAAAAGATGGGTGACTTACTTGGGTCTCTCAACCTAGAAGGAAGCTTCTCCATGAGACCTCTAGTATTCAATGACACTAATTTTATGTATTAGAAATGGAGGATGTAGTTATTCCTTCAAGGGACCAACTATGACATGTGATAGGTGGTGATTCTTCCATAAAAGATCTAATCATTGATGTATATACTTGGAATGAAGATACAGTCAAGAAGGCACAACTCAATGTCAAGGTGATAAGCATCATCTATGTTGCCCTCACTCCCTCCGAGTTTAATCGAATCTCAACTTGGGACATATCTCATGAGATTTGGAACAAGTTGTGCATCACTTATGAAGGCACACATCAAGTCAAGGAATCTAAGATCTATAAGATCAATGCACTACTTGAAAACTTCAATATGGGCAAGAAGGAAAGAGTGGTTGATATGTACTCAAGTCTTAACACCATCATCAACAAACTTACATCTTTGGGTCATACCTTGGATAGAGGGGAAATCAACTCCAAGATACTTATGTCCCTTCCCAAGAGGTGGGAACCCAAGGTGACTTCAATTGAAGAAGTAAGAAGCCTTGGCGACTTAGCTACTGAGAAGCTCATTGGAAACCTTCAAGTCATGACCCAAGGCTTTACAAGCAAGAAGAAGATGACAAGAAAGAGGAGAAGGAATCAATAAAGATGAAATACAATTCCTTCAAATATCAAGTGGAGGTAATGATTCTCCAATAACAACTTGCTCGTCGATCCTCTCCTCATCCTCAAGTGAAGATGATGGCCCTAGTGATCATGAATAAAACTACTCCAAGGCCAAACACTTCAAGGGAAAATCTTTCTCATCCTGAACTCCTAGGTTTTATGAATATGGACAAAAGGGGCACTACAAGAATGAATTTCCAAAGGACAAGAAGAGACACACAAGAGCAGCCATAGAATAAGGATGACTACAAGAAGGAAGGCAAGTACAAGAGGAAGGACAAAAAGGAGACAAGGAGAAAGGATGAAGCTCATGCATCTTGGGAGGAATCTTCCTCTAGTAGCTCAAGCTCTGATGAAGGAGAATGCCATCTTGCACTCATGGCCTCCAGAAGTGAAGACATCGGGGAGGTAAGTGAGGTAAGATTGCATGAGTTATCCAAAGAAACTCTTATTAATATGATTAATGCTACCCACTCTTCTAATTTTGTATGCAAATCTAAGAAGAAGAGGTTGGGTAAATCATTGATGATTTATATGCTAAAATTGAGATTCTTGATCAAAATGAAAACTTTCATCGTGATAGAATTGATTCCTTGCAAGGGAAGTTTCTTGATCTTGAGCTCCAATACAATGGAGTTGAAGTTGAGCATGGTCTCTACCTTAAGAAAATCACTAGTCTTAAGGAAGAAAACCAAGCACTAGTAGATAAGCTTGCTTTGCTTGAAACTAAAATCAATGATCTTAAGCTTGCTTGTAATACTACTAAGGATGAAAATATAATTTATCTTGATGAACTTTTGTTTCTTAGAACTAAAAATGATAGGCTGCTTGGGCCTCCTGGTGCAACACCACAGACGGAAATTGACGTTGTCCTCCTAGCGGGAAAAGCTTCTCACCTCTAGAGTAGTCCATGCGGACCAAAAAGAACTCCATGTTGTGCTACTAAAGCTAACAGGAAGGAGTTGTCCCTTCAAATGTCAGTGTACTAGTATTAATTTTCTCTCTCATAATTTTTTCTTCCTTGATATCCCTCCCTTTTATGGGTAGGACTTGCTCGAGCTCTGTATTGGTTGTCATAATCAGAGAGGACAATAATAATTAGATCTTATTATTATATCTGGGATGCCCTAAGTACCCCTCTATTTATAGAAGAGGTCATGGATAGGGTTCCAATCAATCGGGAGTCGAAGAGATTGATTTCATGAATTTTTTGGAAACTGTGAATGGTGAACTAGTTGGTTCGCATGCCTAAATGATTTGTTCATACATGAACTAGCCAGTTTGTACAGTTTCATGTTCTAGATGACATTGGTATTCAATGAATGATAAATACAAATCATAACATCAATCATTGATCCAATCGAATTGACCATTGAACCTGGCAGTTCATCACATGACCTGGTTGGTTGGGACCATGAATTCCGGTCGGTTCATGTCCTATTTTAGCCATTGTTCAACCAATGTTGATTTGATTGACCTGACACTCAAACCCATCAGTTCAACACTTGAACCAGTCGGTTCAAAGTCCAGTCAGTATGTTTTGAACCTCGATTGTTTGAATTGAATACCTAAACACTTCCGTAAACAATTTAACATCATTCATGAATAAACTTCTATTCCAAGTGTATCCTATGTGTGTAACCCTATAGGTCCCAAATTACGTTAATAGTGAATGTCCATAACCAACTTACGACATCACAAGTAATGAGCGGTATCTTGAAACACATCATTGCTACCCAAGTAGTTTGGAAAGTTGGAGAACAACTTCAACCTACAATGTTATCGTGATCGTATAGCTCCTTTGTCTCTGATATCTGGATTGAGATCAAGGCATGGAATAGTCATTCTCTTCAATATTCAATCCATGGTCCATGAACTAGAGCAAACTATCTAAGATACATGTGACTTCACATATCACATATTGAATACATGAGTATGGACATACATTTCTCAGTCTTTCTTATCAAGTGGCTTGGATATCAATCTCCTATAGGAGAGACAAATTTTATATACATCACTCACACTCAATCCACATGTCTCATAATGCATATGAGAATCACCTTTATGGAAACCCTTATTCAAGGTCATGGTGGATGATGTCAAAGTAGATCGAACGACTTCTGATGAGTGTAATGACTTCTGATCTAAGAACCATAATCATCACTATCACTATGAGAGTTGATTCTGACTACCATTCCATGGTATCCATGTATCACTCTCAAGGTGGGTCTGTCTGATACACTGTTCTCTAACATATACTTGTATGTTTGACTTATTATCACATATCATGACTAATGAGACTCTATCATCAGTCAATACACACTCTAGTCGTATGTATTATTGTTGTCTATTTTTATTCTACAATAATATCTGACTAGGGACATAATAAGAATGTATATAGTCTTATCATACATATGATATCATTGTTTAGGTCATCAACCTGAAGACATATGTCATCAAGTAACGTCATTCTTTATACATGTATTATGTGTGTGTCATCATCTCATGATTGAGACAAATATAATAGACAAAATTACCTTTATTATTATTAAATTAGATATTACTACCGCATTGCAATCATCATATGGTTGGATCTCTAGGCATACATACCAGCAATACATCAGTGTTAAATTCACATATATGTTTGATTGGCCATCTTCTATGTATGTATTACGCTTCTTGTGCATACAGGGCAAGTGTACATTGAAGTAAGGAGATGTGTTTTGTAGCTTTATTTCCTTGACCACGAGAGTGGCTAGGAAGGGAAGGGGATTCCAAGTTTTTTGGTGGTTCTATCCCGAGTATATGCACAACAGTGCTATATAATAGTAGAATCATTATACACAATTAGGAGGGTTGTATAACTCAAACCTCCCTTTGTGATTTTATTGCTTGTGAATTTGTTGCTGTTTCATGAAATGATATGATAGTGAAACCCTATCCTCAAGAACTACTAAAACAATTTGATCCTTAATAAAAGTGATTTCTGTTTTAGTTCATTTCCTTTTAATTCCTAAATTAACTTAACAAAACCTCTCTTGTTATAAATATCTATATTGTTGAAGTTCCATACTCTTGCATATAACAATACCTTACTCCTTAGATGATATTGATAATACACACACACTTGTATACTTGCATGATAGTGTTTGAGTTTATAAATTTAATACTTGTGCACACAACTAACATTAAGTTGGAATTTTGGGGGCGAAATCCCTTTTAAGGTGGGATGAATCTAAGATCCTCAAATTTTGCAAATTTAGAACTTATTCAAGAATAATGTGTCGAGATACAATTTTAGGTAAAAAAGAGTGATTTTGTAATAATGAGCTTAATGTTTTGTCTTTGAATAAATTTTCTTAATGATTATGAGATTAAGACCTTAATTTATTCTAAAATCTTCTAAACTAAGTAGTTTTTGGCTTACTTTGCATTATACTAAGAGCAAGTGTTAATTTGGGGCCTCAAATGTAAAATTAAGAATATCATGGAGCCTTTGAAATCATTTGATGACTTAGGTTAGAATCAAGGAAACTAGAATACAACTGACCCTTATTTGGGCCTATTTGGAAGTACATGAAATTAGAGCTCAATCAAGATATTTATGGTTTTCAATGTGAAATTAGGAATGTGTTGAGGCTTTTGGAATCATTATATGGGCCTAGATGGACCCATAGCCTCTAATGTCCAATGAATCCTATCTTGGCCCTTGTGGGTTTACAAGTAGGTCCATGGAGTGTAGCTTTAGAATTCATGTAATTGAGGTAAAATTAATCACCAATAATAAATTAGGTTGAAAAATAAATTTATAATGAGATTATAAACGAGATTTCAAGATATTACATGTTATTTGGTAGTCTAGATAATTTATTAAGTAATTATCTAGAATATACTTGGTAATTAAGGTTTGGATAATTATGTGATGAGTTAAGGATTTATATTTTTAGAAATGATGGATAACAACAGTATGAGGATTATCCTAAATTTTGGAATTAAGTGGATGTCCCACATGACTTACACAGATATGTGTAAGATATCAAATTTTATTGGAAAAAAAGAATAGTAGAGTCCCTATGGACTTGGACCCTAGATCCAGGCAAGGATAAGAGGGACACATTTGTCTCTTTTACCCAAGTGACCTAGTGAAAACATGGAACAAAAGTCTCTGCCTCATGTGGGCTCTCACCCCCATGACCATTATTTTTTACAAGTAACAGTTCCTTTGGCATCAAGAGGTTGAAACAAACTCAAACATCCCTTCAATAGACATATTCTCCACAAGATGGATAAAGCCACAAAAACCCTCATTTATCTAGTCTTCTAGAGCTAGTTGGTGTCTCAACTTCTGTAGCGCGCCTCCAAGCAGATATATACGTCAGCGGAAGTAAACCCTGTGTTGTCCATAACATGGGTCGCTTGGCTTGGAGGAACATTACAAAACATGATATGCATTGCAAAAAGATAAAATGAAACACCATGCATTAAAATTGAACTTGATTCATACATTGTTTACAGTTGAGTTCTTGAATTGAAACTAACTACCAAACATTATTTATACATGAAAGTATCTACAAACATTAGGATCTTCTATTGTTGATGGCACCCCACCATATAAACTTTGATCTATTCCTTAATCTGACCCTTATATGGCTCTTTCCTGGAAGTTTCTTTGTACCTACGGGCATCACGCCCCCCAGCCATGCATGCAATGAAAACCATGTTAGAGTAAGCGGAATTGATCATTATTATAACAACATAATAACTCGACAATAAGGAAAAACATGAAACTAATTGAATAGTGGATTTGGATTCACATAACTTAATCTTGGTGGTTGATTGAAGTATCCTCGGTAATTATGCACCCATGGTGCTCATAAGGTTTGTAGTCTCAACATTAACATGATGAGGATAAAATAATACAACCCATTGCATGATCCATCATTATCTTGGAATAATTACTCAAACTGATTCTACATGAACATGACATGAATTCTTAAAATAACATTGAAGCATTGAACATATGACATGAATTCTTAAAATAACATTGAAGCATAAAAACTAATTAATAACTTTAGCGGATCTTTCACACAGTTCAGACTTAATCTGAAATGCATAATTATGTATATAATTTATCTTGATCGTCGTAATAATAGTAAGGTGATAAAAGCTAATAGTAAATACTCAATGTTCATGAATCTGCTTACCTGGAGCAAGGTAGATCCTAACTTAGACTCCATGATATGGATCGAATCGTATGTTCCTGAAATTACATGATTTCTTATTAATTATCATCATTAATACGTCTTAAACCCTAATTTGGGTCTTTTAGGGAAACTTGGTCATAGGAGATTGATTTAGGGTTTAAAAGCCTAAAAATTTACTTCCTTATCGAAAATATTTCCAATGAATATTTATTCATATTTTTCGGATGAATGATAAATTTCCTATGAATATTTCGAAGACTAACCAAATCAGAAATCATAAAAAAAATCATGTGTGCCTTATAATCCATATCAGTGCCAAATTGGGCCCGAGCCACGCTCGCGTGGACCAATCTGGTCTAGCCCTATGGAGAAATGATGAGCACAACATGACGACTAAAAAGAACACCAAAATCCCCTAAATACCTATGTGACCAAGATTCAATTAATTTACATAGCAGGGGCACTAGGGTCAATATGTGACCTGGTTTCTTTCACCACGCCTACACCATGGTCTTGAGCAGCAAGCAACCTGGAGACTTGAGCTCTGATTCTACAATGCATCCACAGATGAGGTGTACTCAGTAGGACAAGCAAAGAGAAAACTTCTGAGTCCGGTGAAGAAGAAGACCCAAACATGGAGAGACGAGGACCTCTGTGTCCTCATATCTCACCCAAAAAATGCAAGAAGCATGGGAATCACTTGATGGTTCAAACCATTGGAACATGACAAGAGTTTATCTTTGAAGGTTGTAGGAACATTCATAGAGGTTGGACAAAGTGGAAATTGGTTCTTCCATGGTCACACGACCACTGGATAGCCATGTCGATGAATGTCGGTGAGGACCGGGAGGCGATCTATAGGGTACGATGACTGGAGGAAACACATGAAAAACTAAATATGGGAAACCAATCAGGGATCACTAAGGAAGCTTACCAGAGGAGTAATTGAAATATAGTGGATGGATCTGTCAGCATACGCTTATCATCATCGCAAAAAAAGACCTTGTTCGTGGGGTCACCTCAGGGAAATATGAAAGAAATTGGTGATTAAGAAGAGTTTTATGGGGTCTGACGTAGCTTTAAGACCCTGAGGGCATCAGTGCCAAGGGGGGAACTCCCATCTGCAACTCACACAGAGAAGCACGACAGCAGTGTTTTGGGGAAAGTGTGGATACCCAGATTTAGGGTTTGAGTAAGACATATATAGGTTTGAACCAATGCCCTGAGTTTACTGGGATCAAAAACCTTTTTCAATTCGAACTTGAGAAAGCAATAGCTATGAGAGTTTTGGGGAACTTGGACTATGTAGAGGTTAACACACCATGGGACCCTCAGATTAGGATATGGCGGCTGAGAAAAGACCTGGGTACAGTGACATCCACAAATGTAATGTGTGACTGTTGGTATGTATGCCCTGAGAGCCAATCATGGGATGATTGGTGGGATACATTAAGATTGATTTGATAAACATCAAAGGCAAGCTTCCAATTCTTTCTGGTTCAGTCATATGAGTTAGTGATAGAACATATTGAATGTCTAGAGAATGACAGTACTCAATGACGTATGCCTTCAAGTTCAGGACCTGAACGTTGAGATCATACGGATGCTAAGAGTTTGTGCATTCTTGTTATGTCCTTAGTCGGATGTCATTGTGGAAGGTAAATAGACAGCAATGACACACAAGACTAGATTGTGGTGTTGGTTGATGATAGAATCTCATTATTCATGATATAGAGATATCAAACCAAACACATAGGTACTTGTTAGAGAACAAGTGTACCCACCGTGAGTTTGACACATGGAACCATGACATGGTAGTCACAGACAATACTCACAGTGATGGTGGTGAGTGTGATTCTTAGACCTGAAATCACTGCACTCAACACATATCGTTGGGCACACTTTGACATCATCAAACGTAGTCCTAAAACATGGGTTGTTATAAAGGTGATGATTGGGTGGCTTTGACACATGGGGATTTTGAGGGGTGAGTGATAGATATGGGATTTGTCCCTCCTGAGGGAGTTTGATATCCAAGGCCACTTGATGAGTAGGATTGAAATAGGTGTGTGCACGCATGTGTGAATCAGTATGTGATATTGATGTCATACATATCTCCTTCAATCTACTCTGAGATCAAGAAAGTGAATGAACGTTGACAGGATGACTGTTCCATGCCTCGAGTTCATTTGGGATATCAGTGACAAAGGAATTATACATTCGTTGTAACACCATTCACAGATTGTAGGATTGAAAGTTGTTCTCCAACTTTCTACTTTCACTTGGGTAGCACTGATGTGTGACTAGGCACCGCTCTTTACTTGTGAAGTCATAAATGTTATGGACTCTCGCTGCCAACGTGAAATGGACCTGTAGGGTCACACACATAGGATTTAGCCTGGAAGAGGATTTTTTTCCACAAACAATGTTTAGATTGATTACTAAAGGAGTTTAGTAGTTCAATTAAACACTCAATCAATTTATAGCTCAATATCATATCATTCAAGGTGATGGACGCATTGATTGGAGTATCGGATTGATTGAAATCGCAATTGACTGATTATACACAATCTGCACTCCCAACCGATCGGCTCATGTGATGAACCGATCGGCTGAGCTTGGTGAACTGATCGGCTCAAATGTTGAACCGATCGGCTCAAGATCAAGGTGAACCAATTGCTTCAAGTGTTGAAACGATCGATTTAACTGGTGCAACCGAGCAAGTTGGGAAAGTAGGATTGGTGAGAATTTTCCTTGCGTTTCACTTGCCCAATTTGATTGGAACAAGGATTGTATTTGATACCAATTAGAAACAAAAGAAGGAAAGTCAATCGGGAACCGAACAGGACCACCAACTGACTGGTTCACTTGTGAACCGATCGGTTCAGGTCCCCAACTGACCGTTTTAGTTGTGAAACGATCGGTTCAGGTTGCGAGTTGATTGCTTTTGTGGAAAATCTCAAACCCTTCTACTCCTGCATTTAGTCCCGCATTGCCCGGGATGGAGAACCATGTCCCATGACCCTCCTATATATAGGGGTATTGGGGGCTTCTCAGAGAACAACTCAGTGCAAACCAGTTACTCTGCAAGTTGTCGTTCTCTCTGGTTTTGGTAACCAAGAGAGAGCCTGAGCAATTGCTACCCAATAAGGGAGGCAAAGCAAGGGAAGGACAACTGCAGAAAGCAATTGGTGCAGGAGAGTGTGTTGGAGACTAGTACGCCAACAGGAGGGTGCGACTCCTTCCAATTCCTTGTGGGATTGGAGTTCCAGGTGGTTTGTGTGGACTACTTCATAGGCGGGAGGTTTCTGCCGCTCAGGAGGACAACTGTCAATCCCAAAAGTCTGATGAGATTAGGAGTCTTCAGTCCTGGTGCGACTGCATAGACATCGTCCAAGACCGGAGTTGAAGACCACGCAAGGCGCGAGGTATTGTTGCCGAGCAAGCCTCGGGACAAGGTATGATTCCACAAATCATCCTTTCCTATTGTATAGACGTTGACGTGTTTCCTTGTTTCGGGTTTGGGGGAGAAAATTTTTGTTTCTGATGCCTTCTCTGCCTCCCCTAAAACCCAACAGTGGTATCAGAGCCACGTCAACTGCTCTATACTTTAGGGATTATCGATATGATCGATTTTGGTTTGTCGTCTTTATTTATTGCATACGATACGAATAAAATCGGCTTTATGCATGTCCAATCCTAAATCCACATATCCCAATTTACATATATGATATGTATTACTAATGCACTCGATACGCGTCACCCTTAAACGAGTTTTGTGGTGGATGTATAGTGTGGTTATGGCCAATAAACCCTATCTGTGTATGGTTGTATGTGGTTGCTTGTATCTCAGTCTGCGCATCGATCTTCCTTCTCCTATTCCTGATGTAACTCAAAATAATTCGAGAATTCTTTCCTACCTTTTCTCCCCTCGAATGTAACTCGAGGTTTCTCCTTTTACAATGTAAAATAGGATAGAATTTTATTTCCTGTTATGTCAAAGATTGGAGGACATACTGACAATAGCTGAGACGATCGGTTCAAGGCGTGAACCGGTCGGTTGATGTTCCAGACGATCGGTTCAAGGAGTGAACCGATCGGTTGATGACCGGTTTGAGGAGCGAGACGAGCGGGTGGCGGCCATGATGAGATGCACGACGACCAGGCGAACCGATCGGTTGGAGGAGCCAACCGATTGGCTAGTGGCACCCAGACGATCAGCCAGAGAGAGCAGATCATTCATGTGATGAGTTGATCAACTCAGAAGGCAAAGGCACAGAGTTCATCTTGTACAGGTTGCATGTGATGTAGACCTAGATGACCGTGATTCCTCTTGGCTCAAGGAATCACATTAGGATGGCCATAATCATCGCTTTTATCATTTTGCATGTTTTCTATGGGATATAGCATGTATGATACGTACTATGTATTGTGGTGATTGGATATGTATATGTATATAAAAACCAAATCCCTCATTAAAATATTAAGTTTTAGATGCCTTCCAAATGTGACACACGTGAAAAGCTTGATCGACCAAGTATGGGCACGCCCAAGCGTGGTGCACCGTCTATCTCGTGAAAGCGTGAAGGATGAATGTGTGGGTCTGCCCAAGCAGGGTGCATATTCACCGTGTTTGCTTTGGGTCAGACTTAACAAGGTGACCTAGATAGGATCTAGCACCTTGAGGCATGGAGATGATCATGGCAAGGAGTTGCATATGACATCTTATCAAGAGTTGCATATGATGCAATTGGCAAGAGTTACCTACCTGAGAGATCTAAGTTGTGGGTGACAGCCCAAGCTGGTCTATGACTTAGAGGATTTTAGGATCTTGCCCACTAGAAGGTTGTACGCTGCAATCTTCCGAATTGATGGTGAGGGCTATCAATTTGAAGTAAAATAGTGGGAGCGATAATTAATTAAAGGCCTAATTATATCGTCAACTTTTCAAATCAATCAAATAAGTCAAAAATGAGTTTTTGGACTAAAATTGCATATTTCCTTTTTTTAGTACAAATGACGACAAACAACAATCACTTTTCTTTGTGATCGGTCCTTGAAAAGGACAGGCTGACTGGGACAAACTTCCACGACTGGTATAGGACATTGAGAATTGTTCTCACTCAAGAGCGAAAGCTCTATGTCCTGGATACTCCAATTCCATAGGAACCCGCTCCTAATGCACCAAAGACAGAAAGGGATGCTTACAAGAAGCATTCTGATGATGCCATTGATGCAAAGTGTTTGATGTTATGCTCTATGAACCACGAGTTGCAGAGACAACATGAAAATATGGGTGTCATTGAGATGATTCAGCATCTCAAGAACCTGTATCAAGATCAGGCACAGCAAGAGAGATATGATGTCTCAAGGGGACTGTTCAAGTGTTTCATGACAGAAGGAGATCCAGTTGGTCCTCACACACTCAAGATGATTGGGTATGTAGAGAACCTGACAAGACTGGGATTTCCACTGAGCCAAGAGTTGGCTACTGACCTGATACTGCAATCGTTGCCAAAATCTTACAGTTAGTTTGTGATGAACTACAACATGAACAACTTTGATAGGCCACTGTCAGAGTTGTTGGGCATGTTGAGGACAGCCGAGACACAGATGAAGAAGGACAAGCCTAAGTCTGTGATGGTGATCACGAACAAGAAAGGCAAGTCCAAGCGCAAGGGCAAGGGTAAAGCTAAGAAAGGTTCTGATGCTAGCCAGGAGCCCAAGTCGACTTCAGCTCTCAAGGCCAATGGAGGCGTGACCAAGAAAGGCAATTGCCACCATTGTCAAAAGCCAGGACATTGGAAAAGGAATTGTGCTCTCTATCTGGAAGAACAAAAGAAGAAGGAGGTGACAGAAGTCTCTACTTAAAGGTGTCATGAAAGTAAACTTGTAACACTTTTTGAGGTATATGATACCAAGATGTAAAGTGTAAAGCACTCAATAAATGGGGCAAGTGTTGCCTTCATAGATAGGAGTACTTTAGTTTTTTTTTAGCCTAAAAGGCATGTAATACAGTTATGAACTACTATTTCATATTTGCCAATAGATAGAAACACTTTATTTTTGCATATTGTATGACAATAATGGCAATCAATAAAGAGATGTTTCAATTTATAAAGATATGATCTTTGTGGTAATGCCTTGTTTATCTTGTGGTATTTGATTTGCATAAGATAAAATGATACCTAAAGGTTATTGATAACTCAAACAATCAAATTAGCATCAATCATGAGAAATTCATTTCTAGTTTCCATGTGATGGATAAATCTAGACTCTTTTGGTTAGAGAACCAGTAAGAGACATGAATATCTTGGACATGATTAATCAAAATTCACTAATGGTAGTGGGAGAATGATTATCCTATTATTTGATGTATTTACATACCTATTGGAACAAATGCTAATACTTCAAATGGTATTTAGTGAAATACCAATATGAATATCTTGAAGTGTTCAAGATTATCATAGTTGAAGTGCAAATTTGGTAAAGTGTTAATTCTTGATGAGATCAATGAATGAAATACTTGGACCAAATGTTTGATATCCTTATGAGTGATTATGATAATGTATCATAGTGAACTCATGATTAAGGCATGGTGATGTCTAAATCAAGAAGGAATCATACTCTAAGGAGTTAGAGAGTGATTATCAAATAACTGAATTCTTCTTAATAATAGAATACCCCTCACTAATTTAAGAATCACAAGTGTTGTGAAGTCTTATATCCTTACACCTCAATTATCTATGTGATAAGTTGTTCATGTGATGAGTCAACTATCTAGATGAATATGAGGAACCAAATTTTGAGTTATGGTTTATGACCATTTCATCCTAAATGACATTCATGTGAACCATAAGGTATAACCTTGATGGTAGCACCCATTGGAGTGAAATCCATAAGTGCAAAGGAGTCTTAAGTGTTAAGACACATGGATAACATTTTGAGAAGGATGATGTTTGTTGATTGCAACTTAATGACTAAGACATTTGGCATATGGATACTAAAATTGCATTCCTATGAGGAATAAAACAAGGATGTGTACGTGACACAACCTATAAGGTTTATGAATCCACTAATGCAAATGAAGTCTAGAAGTTACAATGGACTAATCAATGTGATTGATTGAGTACACGCAACTCAGAATTGGATCTTTACTTTGATGATATAGTCAAAGGGTTTGACTGATATGTCAAAGATAAAGAAGGGATCTGTGATTTAGTGGGAGCGTGTTCACATTCCACATGTTGATGTGAAATGGAAATGTTCTAGAATGGAAATCCAAAAGTAGAAATTATCTTTAAGGAAGATAGATATGTTTCCTATGTGATAGGAATAGAGATCTATAGAGATAGTTCTCGAAAACCTCTTGACCTGAAAAGAGAAAGCATACATTGGCAATCTGTACTGAAGGGTTCAGTATGCACAGATTCAGTGGGAGAAAACTTGTCCATGTCACATGGAGTTAGTATCCCAAGGCCAAGTGTCCAATTCTTATGAAGAATGGGAACACTAAAAAAAGATACGGATCTATCATGTATGTAATCATCCCAGCATTCATCATCTTGTATGTATGACATGGCAATATGATGTGCTCATCCTGATAACTCGTATGACGAGTGGATGTCTGTCTACTTCCAGTAAGGGTTACTGGAATACCATGAGAATTTGATAAGTACTTGAGAAGTACTAGTTCTATGGAGAAAAGGAAGAGTTCAATGTAAAGAGTTGCATTGATGCGAACTTCCGAAAGGACAGAAAATTAATCACAAAATATATATAGGATATATAAAAGTGAAAGT
Source organism: Alisma plantago-aquatica (assembly GCA_963693085.1). Lineage (NCBI taxonomy): Eukaryota > Viridiplantae > Streptophyta > Magnoliopsida > Alismatales > Alismataceae > Alisma > Alisma plantago-aquatica. The sequence goes on along the minus strand of OY856415.1, from coordinate 413,253,389 downwards.
TTGTTGATAATTGGAAGTGTTCCAATAAAATCATTTAAGAGGAAATGTCGAGTATCTATATGTTGAAGAACATTAGTGGATATTATATGGATCTGGAAGTTCATGAGATGACCTTATAGATATTTCGCTCATTGATGACAAGTTTGGAATCCTTGATCATGCAATGTGGCTAAAGGTTAGCAAAGGAATACTAGATCGCATATTACGGCAACTCCATCTCATACGTGTGACGTTCAGCGAAGAGATGTGAGACGTGCAATTTAAAATGACTTTGGCAAGGTGTTTCCATTACTCACTATGTTCACTCTAGAGCACAGTAACATGTGGGACATGTTTAAACATCACTATGAATATGATTCAAGGGTGATTGTCTCGCAGTGCAAGTGGGAGTCTGTTGGTATGTATGCCCTGAGAGCCAATCATGGGATGATTGTTGGGATACATTAAGATTGATTTGATAAACATCAAAGGCAAGCTTCCAATTCTTTCTGGTTCAGTCATATGAGATAGTGATAGAACAGATTGAATGTCTAGAGAATGACAGTACTCAATGACGTATGCCTTCAAGTTCAGGACCTGAACGAAGAGATCATACGGATGCTAAGAGTTTGTACATTCTTGTTATGTCCCTAGTCGGATGTCATTGTGGAAGGTAAATAGACAGCAATGACACACAAGACTAGATTGTGGTGTTGGTTGATGACAGAATCGCATTAGTCATGATATAGAGATATCAAACCAAACACATAGGTACTTGTTAGAGAACAAGTGTACCGGACAGACCCACCATGAGTTTGACACATGGAACCATGACATGGTAGTCACAGTCAGTACTCACAGTGATGGTGGTGAGTGTGATTCTTAGACCTGAAATCATTGCACTCAACACATGTCGTTGGGCACACTTTGACACAATCAAACGCAGTCCTGAAACATGGGTTGTTATAAAGGTGATGATTGGGTGGCTTTGACACATGGGGTTTTTGAGGGGTGAGTGATAGATATGGGATTTGTCCCTCCTGCGGGAGTTTGATATCCAAGGCCACTTGATGAGTAGGATTGAAATAGGCGTACGCACGCATGTGTGAATCAGTATGTGATATCGATGTCATACATATCTCCTTCAATCTACTCTGAGATCAAGAAAGTGAATGAACGTTGACAGGATGACTGTTCCATGCCTCGAGTTCATTCGGGATATCAGTGACAAAGGAATTATACATTCACTGTAACACCATTCACGGATTGTAGGATTGAAAGTTGTTCTCCAACTTTCTACTTTCACTTGGGTAGCACTGATGTGTGACTAGGCACCACTCTTTGCTTGTGAAGTCATAAATGTTATGGACTCTCATTGCCAACGTGAAATGGACCTGTAGGGTCACACACATAGGATTTAGCCTGGAAGAGGATTTTTGTCCACAAACAATGTTTAGATTGATTACTAAAGGAGTTTAGTAGTTCAATTAAACACTCAATCAATTGATAGCTCAATATCATATCGTTCAAGGTGTTGGACGCATTGATTGGAGTATCGGATTGATTGAAATCACAATTGACTGATTCTGCACAATATGCACTCCCAACCGATCGGCTCATGTGATGAACCGGTCGGCTAAGCTTGGTGAACCGATCGGCTCAAATGTTGAACCGATCGGCTCAAGATCAGGGTGAACCGATTGCTTCAAGTGTTAAAACGATCGATTTAACTGGTGCAACCGAGCAAGTTGGGAAAGTAGGATTGGTGAGAATTTTCCTTTCATTTCACTTGCCCAATTTGATTGGAACAAGGATTGGTATTCGATACCAATTAGAAACAAAAGAAGGAAAGTCAATCGGGAACCGAACAGGACCACCAACCAACCGATTTACTTGTGAACCGACCGGTTGAGGTGTCCCAACTGACACCCAACTGACCGGTTCACTTGTGAACCGACCGGTTCATGTCCTCAACCGACCGTTTCAGTTGTGAAACGATCGGTTCAGGTTGTGAGTTGATTGCTTTTGTGGAAATTTCGAACCCTTCTACTCCTGCTTTTAGTCCCGCATTGCCCGGGATGGAGAACCCTATCCCATGACCCTCCTATATATAGGGGTATTGGGGGCTTCTCAAAGAACAACTCAGTGCAAACCAGTTGCTCTGCAAGTTGACGTTCTCTCTGGTTTTGGTAACCAAGAGCGAGCCCGAGCAATTGCTACCTGATAAGGGAGGCAAAGCAAGGGAAGGACAACTGCAGAAAGCAATTAGTGCAGGAGAGTGTGTTGGCGACTACTACACCAACAGGAGGGTGCAAATCCTTCCAATTCCTTGTGGGACAAGGAGATTGGAGTTCCAGGTGGTTCGTGTGGACTACTTCAGAGGTGGGAGGTTTCTGCCGCTCAGGAGGACAACTGTCAATCCCGACAGTCCGGTGAGATCAGGAGTCTTCAGTCCCACGACCAGGAGCAGCACAGACACCGTCCAAGACCGGAGTTGAAGACCGCGCAAGGCGCGAGGTATTGTCGCCGAGCAAGCCTCGGGACAGGGTATGATTCCACAAACCATCCTTTCCTATTGTATAGACGTTGACGCGTTTCCTTGTTCTGGGTTTGGGGGAGAAAAATTTTGTTTCCGGTTCCTTCTCTGCCCCCCTAAAACCCAATAGTGACAATCAGACTTAGGTCTACTTTAGCTGAAATCAAATAAATTGACTTTATTATTTGCATATCTAGGGCAAACTTTTTTAAATGACTCTCATTTCTTCCTAAAATCAATTAAAACATGTAGGACTATTCAAATTCAGCCAAAATTGAACCATATGCTTAACATTGTATCTAGATTTTTATCTTGTCACTGGATTCATGTTAAGGGCACTCAAAAATACTAAATGAATCAGTATTATTTAAGTTATACTAGTTCTTAATAAATCATGGAAACCTCATTTGATCATCAAATTTGGTAATGAAATCTAGATCCTTACTATGTGTTATCCTTTCAAATTTTAAGTCTATCAAACTTCTATATCTCTAGATATATTTAAAACTTGACTTAATCTAGTACTCCCATTTATAACAAATTATTCCTCTTATAAAAGAGTAAACTATATTCAATAGCCTCGGGAAACGAGTCATTGACATGCAATATAGTAGCAACTCATATATAAACCTAAATTATGTTGATGGAAAAATTTCAACAAGAGACCCTCAGTTTTTATTTGCTTTTGAGTACATACTTCAATGTTATTATAAATTGAGTCATTTTCAAAAAAAACGGGGATGTTACAATTCTACCCACCTTAAATAAATTTCTTCCTAGAAATTTTCTTAGACTGCTACCCACCTTAGGGTTTCACACGGTATGTGCATGTTAATTTTCTAATATCATCTTACAGTCTTATTAGCATACTTAATACATGACTTACTTACAATTAACATAATTTCATGAGAACTTGGCTAACTTGGCATGATTTCATAATAACATAGATTTTTATTTGAGTTGATACAGTAACTCTCCTGATTGCCCCCATAGTGCTCATAAGGTCGGTTAAGGCTCACATAATGCTCCCAAAGAGCCCATAAGACCAGTTAAGGCTCACATGAGGTCGGCTAAGGCTCTAGGCCAATTAAGGCTCACATGAGGCCGGTTAAGGCTCACTTAATGATCCCAAAGAGCTCATAAGGCCAACTAAGGCTCACATAAGGCTAGTTAAGGCTCACTTAATGCTCCCACAGAGCTCATAAGGCTAATTAAGGCTCACATAAGGCCACTTAAGGCTCACATAATGCTCCCACAGAGCTCATAAGGCCAATTAAGGCTCATATAAGGCTACTTAAGGCTCACATAATGTTCCCACAGAGCTCATAAGGCCAATTAAGGCTCACATAAGGCCGCTTAAGGCTCACATAACATGATGGAGAGGACAATATCAACATAACATAATTTCTTATACTCAAACGTGATTTTCATAATTTTATAATTCATAAGCACAGTAGTAATACATAATGTCCAATTTGAACACATAATCATAAAATAGTAGAGAACATTATTTAGTAACATGTGTATGATTTTTTTTGTTCGTGTCAAATTATCTACCCTTTGTATGCGTGCTTGGTCTTATTATGTTACTAATTAGGTTTAGGTGATTATATTTCTCAAACTTTAATGCCAACTTTATACTCTTTGTCACCTTTGGATACATGTCGACCGATCATATATTCAGAGGTGACATGTCATATCACACTTATCTTAACACCTCTCTAGTGTACATGTCCAATACCACATGCATTCAAAAGGGCAAGGCAAGCACAATATTATGCACATAATATTTCCTCTATAAAACCCCATGAGATTGCATCCCATACCACAAACACATGGGAAAAAGAGAGAGCATGCTATGTACAATTCTAGAGTTAACACAAAAATCTAAAAATCTAGGGACATAACCCTAACCCTTATCTAACTTATGTCTTTTGACTAGACCCCTACTTTGGTTTTCCATATCTTGAACTTAAATTTCCATACCTGGGGCCTAGAACATGTGAATCTTTATTAGCTTTGTAGCCATCTACTGGTTGCTCTGACACACCATACTGTATCACCCCTCCAAGCACATATATATGTCAGCGGAAGCAAACTCTATGTTGTCCATAACATGGGTCACTTGGCTTGGAGGAACATTATAAAACATGATATACATTGCAAAAAGATAAATGAAACACCGTGCATTAAAATTGAACTTGATTCATACATTGTTTACATATGAGTTCTTGAATTGAAACTTACTACCAAATATTATTTAGACATGAAATTATCTACAAACATTATGATCTTCTATTGTAGATGGCACTCCACCATATATGTATTTTGGAAACCTTAATCTATTCCTTAAGTTGACCCTCATATGGCTCTTTCCTAGAAGTTTCTTTGTACCTACAGGAATCACGCCCCCATCCATGCATGAAATAAAAACCATGTTAGAGTAAGCGGAATTGAGCATTACTATAACAACATAATAACTTGGCAATAAGGAAAAACATGAAACTAATTGAATAGTTGATTTGGATTCACAAAAATTAATCTTGGTGGTTGATTAAAGTATCCTCGATACTTATGCAGACATGGTGCTCATAAGGTTTGTAGGCTCAACATTAACATGATGAGGATAAAATAATACAACCCATTACATGATCCATCATTATCTTGGAATAATTACTCAAACTGATTCTACATGAACATGACATGAATTCTTAAAATAACATTGAATCATAAAAACTAATTAATAACTTTAGGGGATCTTTCACACAGTTCAGGCTAAATATGAAATGCATTATTATGCATATAATTTATCTTGATCATCGTAATAATAGTAAGGCGATGAAAGTCAATAGTAAATACTCAATGTGCATGAACCTACTTACCTGGAGCAAGGTAGATCCTAACTTAGCCTCCCTGATATGGATCAAATCATATGTTCCTGAAATTACATGATTTCCTTTTAATTGTCATTATTAATACATTTTAAACCCTAATTTGGGTCTTTTAGGGAAACCTGGTCATAGGAGATTAATTTAGGGCTTAGAAACCTAAAAGTTGACTTCCTTGTTGAAAAATCTTTCCAACGAATATTTATTCATATTTGTCTGATGAATGATAAATTTTCTATGAATATTTGGAAGACTGACCAATCAAAAATCATCAAAAATCCATGTGTGCCTTATAATCCATATCAGTGCCAAACTGGGCTCGAGCCACGCTCACATGGACCAGTCAGGTCCAGCCCTATGGCCAAACGATGAGCACAACATGACGACTAAAAGAACGTCGAAGTCCCCTAAATACCCATGCGACCAAGATTCAACTAATTTACATAGCAGGGGCACCAAGGTAAATTTTTGACATGATTTCTTTCCCGTGTCTGCACCATGGTCTCCAACAGTAAGCAACCTAGAGACTTGAGCTCCAATTCTACAAGGCATCCATAGGTGAGGCGCACGCAATAGGACAAGCAAAATGAAAACTTCTGAGTCCGGCGAAGAAGTAGACCCAAACATGGAGGGATGAGGACCTCTGTGTCCTCATATCTCACTGGAAAAATGTGAGAAATAGGGGAATCACTTGAGGGTTCAAACCATTGGAACAAGATGAGATTTTATCTTTCAAGGTCATAGGAACATTCATGGAGGTCGAACAGACCGGAAACTGGTTCTTCCATGGTCACACGACACTAGATAGCCATGTCAATGACCGTTGGTGAGGATAGAGAGGTGATCTATAGGGTATGATGACTGGAGGGAACACATGAAAAACTAAATATGGGAAACTGACCAGGGATCACTGAGGAAGCTTACCAGAGGAGTAATTGAAATATATTGGTTGGATCTGTTGGTAGGCGCTTGTCGTTGTCTCAGAGAAAGACTGTATTTGTGGGGTCACCTTAGGGTGATATGTCAGAAAGTGGTGATTGGGAAGATTTTTATGGGGTTTGGCGTAGTTTTAAGACCCTCAGGGCGTCAGTGATAAGGCGAGAACTCCCATCTGTAACTCACATAGAGAAGCACGGCAACGATGTTTTGGGGAAAATGTGGATACCCAGATTTAGGGTTCGAGTAAGACATATATAGGTTCGGACCAATGCCCTGAGTTTACTGGGATCAAAAACCTTTTTCAATTTGAACTCAAGAAAGCAATATCCATGAAAGTTTGGGGGGATCTAGACTATGCAGATTCTAGCGCACCATGGGAGGTTGAAGATGAGGGATCCACCCTCAAATTTTGATCTGGGGGCTGAGAAAAGACCCTGGTACAGTGACACCCGCAAATGTAATGTGTGAAAACCGGATGACGTGTATTTTACTACGCGCTTAAACGCAAGTATACGCGTCGAGTAATATAGGCCTTGTGAGGCCCGAGTCGAACTCAGGGATACGTGAATTATTGGAGACTTCTACTAACTAATCGCAATCAGCTAGACCGATTAACAAAGTAGAATTTGTTGTTGAAATTAAAAGAAAATAAAAATGAAACAAAGAAAATAATCGATTAAAGGTTAATTTAATCAATTAAAAGGATATCTTTAGGATGGCGGTTTCACCGCGGGTCAACATTGTATTAGATTTCATATAATTCCTCACACTTCTCTCTCTATCCGGGTAGTGGCCTGAAATGAGAATTACCCACTGTCGTGGTGTAATTCACTACTTAGGTTTAGGTTGATTCCACCGTCGTAGTAATCATTCCCCTAAACTAAGCGCATTAGGATCGGTCCCTCAGTTCCCACCATTAATTTTACAACTCCTTTGTCAAGGGTTTTATTAATTAATGTAGAATTCGTTTCTTTTCAACCGTTAATCCTTCTGTCGAAGTGATTAAGGGCATTAATTTACTATTATGGTGATCAAGCATAACAATAGCAATAGAGAAAACGAATTTATACCACGGATATGAGAGAAAAATATGAATTATCAATATAAAATCATCATACAATGTATCCCCGGGCTACTCCCGGTCCTAAAGATTGAGGGTTTTAGCCTCTCATGTTCATCTTACACAAATACATGGTAGAAATTGGGAAATTCATAAGAAAAACGTGAAATAGATGGGAAAACCCCTGAACGGAGAAGAACCGGTGGATCCTTGGCGTAGAACACAGCTTCCCCCGCCTGTCGGTGGTGGAAATTGTCTTCGGCAGCGTCCGAATCACCCGGTATGAGCTTCTCGGCCTCCGTTCTCCTTTCTCTCCTCCTCGGCACTCGTGCAATCCAAAAATGAGATTCCTCTGGTGTCTGGGCGGCCGTCATTAGGTATAAGTCCCTAATTAGGTCGTCAAATAATGACAGCCGTCCGATTGATATCAAAACAGATCCAACGCATATCTGCCGGCGTCGATACCATCGACGCGGGTCGATGGTATCGACCCAGCGGATTAGCGGCAGCTTTCCTTTCTTTTATTCTGAGCGCCTGTGGTGATCTCGATACCATCGACTTGGGTGTCGATGGTATCGACTCCTTTAGCGTCGGTTGTTGTCGTTTAGCGACGCTGTAGCTCTCCTTGTGTCGATGGCATCGACATCCGTCGATGGTATCGACTTAATCCTCGCTAGCAGCCTGGAGACATCTCGATGCCATCGACTTGGGCGTCGATGGTATCGACTCTGTATTGCTCTTCTCGGCTGACAACCTGTGGCTTGGTCGATGGTATCGACACCCGTCGATGGTATCGACGGATGTAGATACTTGTTTTTCCTGAAATTGTACAACAAGACCAAATAAATCCACACGATTTATGATAAGATGATCAATAATGCTTAAAATAATGAAATAAAGGGGATTTGATATAAAATGATGGCAAAGACCAAATAAAGTGAATTATGCAATATTATCCATGAAAATGAGTAATTAAGGCACAAAACACATATGAAAAAGGTCTATAAATGCGACTCAAAATCATCGCATCAAACTCCCCTAAGCTTAAACATTGCTCGCCCTCGAGCAACTAATCCTTAGAATAAAATTGCGAATGTCAACTAACAATCAAAACACCAACCCACCTCACAAATGACTCCCACTGGACGTTCTCAAACCGGCCTACCCTAATCACAGAACAGTAATTACCCTATAGGCGACAATAACCATCAATAAAAGAAATTATCCTTCAAACTGATGAACACTATCACATAAGGCAGTTATCATAAAAAAGTTCGCCGATTCAGCCATGGTGCATCTTGTGATCACCTACTCTACGTTGCTCGCCCTAACTACCATCTATATGGAAGCAGTTCTCCTGATAAACATGAGTGAGGAGAAAATCACGGTGGCCTACCAATCCGAGCAACGGGTGGATGGAATGGGTGGTTCATGGGAGAATTTGGAAGTATTACACAGTTTCAAAATGCATATAACAAAATGCCCTAAATGATGCAAATGCACATTAAGAATGCCCTACCGCCTAAAAGCGGGTGGAATGATGCATGCCCTAACCTTCTACCTCAAAATGAGATAGAAATCTACTCAAGCCACATCATGTACTCAATTCCCCTGTTATACAAGTGATATCATTCCTTTCTCCCTCTTATTCCATTTCCTTCTAAATTCTCTTCTTTTTTTTTTTTTTTTTTTAACATTTGTTCATATTTCCAGAATTTTTTTGTTCTTCTGTATTTTTTTTTTCCTTTCCAATTGGAGATCCTTGCTTTATTTCGAGGGTATGGAACAAATTAGATCACCTATTTAGGAAAACTGAGATACATGGTGTGCCTATGCATGAAAATCATGAAATTGTGAGTGCAACTACATGACATGCACCTAAAGGTAATGTGCATGTATCACTATATATTTTTTTTTATTATTCTATGCAAAAACATGAAAATAACAATGCAAAACCTATCTACATGCCATGCACGCAAAAGAAATTGAAACTGCACTTTACTTCCAATTCTTGGTGGATTATAGGAAACGGGGTGGAATGATCACAAGATTAAGTGACTGAACCTTAAAAGAAAATTATGTGTCCCTCCTTATTGACATGTGTAGTAGTAAAAAGGGTGCTTTCTCTTACATCTGATTAAGGTCTCATTACCATTTGATTAGGTTAGGCTCAAACAACCGTTACTATCCACTTTCCATGAGTCAAAGGGTGTGGGTATGACATATTGGTTCAAAGTTGACATAATCAATCATTTTCATAGAAAAAGTTCCCCAAGGACAACCAAGTAAAGCTATTTAAATGTCACAGAAAAAATTTTCAATTCCCTTTAATTTCCCCATGAAAACAGCTAGATGACAATTTTTACGACATCCACAATTACACTAGATAGATGTGGATCCTACATAAAAACTTAAAATTGCAAAAACAAATAACAAAGCAGAAACTAAAACAACTAAAGAAAAGATAAAAGATAGAGCTGTTCCAGCCACCCCCCTAAGCTTGAATCCGACTATGGCCTCATAGTCAAAAACCAACTTAAGGGTGGAACAGTGATACCCTGATCAATCTTGTGAAGGCGGTGGTGGGTAATGTGGTGCCGTAGGATCCCAAGACGGGTACTCCCCCTGGAAGCTTGGATCATAGTGGGTCCTCGGCGGAGGCTGTGGATAACCTCCAAAGTAGTCTCGACTCCAGTAGTGGTCGAAGAAGGGCTCCTGCTGCGTCTCTATCCGCTGCAACCGGTTGTGCATTTGTTCTTGGTTGGCGAGGATGAGCCGCTCGTTCTCGAACATAGCCCTTTGATTATCAAGCAACCGGCCCGTTGTCTCATGGATGCCGGTATACAAAGTCATATGCTGGTGCTGCGTCTGCTGGATGTCCTGCAACATGGTATACATCCCTTGCATGGAGTAGGGATCCGCAGCTGGCTGTTCTTACTGTGGTGATGGCGGCGGGGGCTGAGACGATGAAGATGCACCCGGATGCATCCTAGGACGCTTCCGTGGTGCCACGCGTGCTCGAAGAGGTGTGAAAGCCTCCTCGTCTTCCTCCGCCTCGCCTTCTTGGTCGTCACCTCCGCCTTCTTCTTCCGAGGACTCGATGGCTATGATGGGCCATCGGAAATGCTGCTTGCCCTCGATGTGGAAGACGTCGTCCGGCAGGGATGCCTCCTGGTAAGCTTGGTTGACGTGGCAATGAGCGTACGCCAACCCGTCCCGGATAAGAATGAGGTTTGAACGGTGCAAGTGTTGCACGTTCACCTTACTCCGCGTAGAAATCGGAGTCATGGACTGAAAGTTCAGCCCCAAGTAAAGCGCCAACTTGGTGACAAGACCACCAAAGTGTATTGGAGCCTTCCTTGTGCTCCGCTTCACCGCCATGACGCGCTGTAACCAGAATGCTCCCCAGTTGCACTCTTGACGCTTCAGGAGGGCGTACAGAAAGAACAAGTCGCTCTCCTGAAACTTGCTCAAAGCAAGATCTCTCCGCCCGAAGAAGGTCAAGCTAAGCATCCTATGCAATACCCGGACGAACGGGTGTTCAAAATCAGCTACCGCGGCGTTGTGGTAGCTCACAGTCTTCCCTGCCGGTACCGTACAAAGCTCGGAGAAGATCTTGTCGTAGTCGGTGCGGGCGTCGGGACGTCGGTGATCGTGGCGGCTGTGGTTCCAGTTGAAGATGTCGTTGAACTGCTTCAACGTGAAGTTGTAATTGTTGTTGAATAGACGGAAGGTCACCCTCCCCTGGATCCACGTCTGGTCCGATGGTACCACGTCGTTTGGTACGACGCAGATATCAAGGGACGCCATGAACTCGGCCACCAGTTCCTTGTATGTGGGCCATTCGCCAAAGAACGGCTGCCCATCCGCATGACAGTCCATCTCATAGAAGCGACCGGTGTGCCGCGCTTGCCCGGCCAACACATAGGCCAAGTTGGCCTCGAATCCCAAGTCCCTGATCATGCCCCGGTCCACATACCGGGTGGCCTCGAACTTCCTCTTCATGATCTCCTCGTACACTTTCCTCGTGTCCATGTTGGCGTGAATAAGGCGTGGACGAGAGATAGAAGCTGTTGGAGGAGGAACAAACTCCTCGATCACCATTGGATGCGCGCTCGATGAAGATGCTCCGCCCGTATGCACCATGTTTGCGAGAAGAAGAGATTAAGAGAAAAGAGCTCGGTGAAGATGGAGAGAAAATCTCCGCTCGATGAAGATCTTTGCTCGGTGACGCTTCTCCGCAGGTGTAGAGGGCTCGGGGGAGTGCTCGACGCAATGGGGGGTACTTGCTCTGAGGGTGTGATGTCATATGACGTTGCAAGTCCCCTTAAATAGACTTGATCGGCGCCCCTGTTAACCCGTCGATACCATCGACGCGGGTCGATGGTATCGACACGTCTCGCGGGTAGCCGTCTCTGTCGCTGGCATCGACGGCTGACGTTTGCTGGATTGTGAAACCCGGATCGCTGACGAGTCGATGCCATCGACGGATGTCGATGGTATCGACGCAGCCCCCGGATCGCTGACGTGGCTGTCGCGGTCGTCGCCGATGTCTTCATTCGGATTGGTGACATGTCCGTCGATACCATCGACGAGTGTCGATGGTATCGACCTGCATTTGTTGCAACACCTCCGTTTCTGGCTCTCAGCCTGTGATGATGTCGATACCATCGACGAGGCCGTCGATGGTATCGAGTTGACTGAGCAAAACTTGTCTGAATATCTCCAGAGATCTCGATGGTATCGACAGGGGTGTCGATACCATCGACTTTATCCTGGAGATCAACCTGTGACCATGTCGATACCATCGACGGATGCGTCGATGGCATCGACACAGTGCGATTTTTGCTGGTTGCAACCTGTGCCCAAGTCGATGCCATCGACTGATGTGTCGATGGTATCGACTCTGCCTAATCCTGCACAATTAACAAACGGATCAAGGTATCATTTTTAAACTAAAATCTAAACGAATTAAAAACAATCTATCACTAAAATGAAACTAGCCTAATGTACCGTTGGTTGGGTTGCCTCCCAACAAGCGCCCTTGTTTAGCGTCTTAGGCTAGACGTCAGTCCTTCTTCTCATTCATGTATAAGTGAAATGAGTTTAACCTCATTCACTTTCCTCTTGTAATTCTCACCAAAGTATAGCTTCAAGCGCTGCCCGTTCACCAAGAACGTGGTCTCTCCATCTCGCACGAGAATCGCTCCGTGCGGTCTCACTTCTTCCACCTCAAAGGGTCCACTCCATCGGGATTTCAGTTTCCCGGGATGCAACTTGAGACGAGAATTGAACAATAAGACACTGTCTCCTTTCTTAAACGTGCGTATCTTTATGTGGCGATCGTGGATCAGCTTTGTGCGCTCTTTGTAAATACGGGCATTCTCATACGCCGTCATGCGTAGCTCATCCAATTCATTCAATTCTAGCATTCTTTTCCTCCCGGCCTCGTCATAGCGCAAATTCAGCCTTCTTAGCGCCCAATGGGCCTTGTGCTCCAATTCTACCGGAAGATGACACGCCCGGCCATACACCAACCTAAAAGGCGTAGTGCCTATAGGTGTTTTGTACGCCGTTCGATAAGCCCAAAGTGCATCCGGTAACAATGTACTCCAATTCTTCCGTGTAGATGCTACGGTCCTTTCTAAGATCTTTTTGATTTCTCGGTTTGATACCTCCACCTGTCCTTGCGTTTGTGGGTGATATGGGGTGCCAATGTTGTGTTTGACCCCATATTTCTTCAAAAGTGACGCAAATTTTTGATTTCGGAAGTGTGTGCCTCCGTCACTAATAATCATCCGAGGAATCCCGAACCTGCAGAAAATATTCTCCTTTACGAACCTGCAGACTACATTCGAATCATTAGTCCTTGTGGGGATTGCCTCCACCCACTTCGACACATAATCCACGGCAAGCAAAATATAAAGATTTGAATTTGAGGACACAAAGGGTCCCATGAAGTCAATGCCCCAAAGATCAAATACCTCGACTTCCTGAAACACATTCAGGGGCATTTCTTGTCTCCTTGAGATATTACCTGCACGCTGGCACGGGTCACACTGCCTAACAAAATCATAGGCGTCCCGGAACAAAGTGGGCCAATAAAGGCCGCTCTCCAAAACCTTAGCTGCTGTCCGTGAGCTAGCATGATGTCCTCCCGTAGGTGACGCGTGACAATGATGTAGAACACTTTCGTACTCTACCTCCGGCACGCACCTGCGAAGAATTCCATCCCTGCATTGCTTCAACAATATTGGGTCATCCCAAAAATAGTATCTCAATGAGTGGAAGAATTTCTTCTTCTCTTGATATGACCAATCTTCCGGGATGATTCCGCAAGCTAGATAATTTACAATATATGCAAACCATGGTTCTTTCGAATCAATTTTCAAAAGTTGTTCGTCGGGAAAGGTCTCGGTAATGGGTATATGCAAACCTTGCTCATCCACCCTCTCTAACCTAGACAAGTGGTCAGCCACCACATTTTCAATTCCCGACTTGTCCTTAATTTCAATATCAAATTCTTGTAGGAGCAAAATCCACCTAATTAGTCTCGGCTTGGCATCTTTCTTCTCCATCAAATATTTTATTGCGGCGTGATCCGTCCACACAACCACCTTAGAACCCACTAAGTATTGCCGAAATTTCTCAAAGGCAAAAACAACAGCAAGTAACTCTTTTTCCGTGGTTGTGTAATTTAATTGAGCATCATTAAGTATTTTTGAGGCGTAGAAAATCACCGCAGGCTTGTTATCTACCCTTTGCCCCAAAACAGCCCCCACAGCATAGTCAGACGCATCACACATCAACTCGAAAGGCTTTGTCCAATCCGGCGTTTGCACAACCGGAGCCGAAATCAGCTTTTCCTTCAAAACCTCGAATGCGTGAAGACATTTCTCATTGAAATCAAAAACTGCGTCTTTTTCCAACAATTCCGATAATGGCTTTGCGATTTTTGAAAAATCCTTGATAAAACGCCGATAAAACCCAGCGTGTCCTAAAAAGCTTCTCACCCCTTTTACAGAATTTGGTGGGGGTAGCTTAGAAATCACCTCAATTTTTACGGGGTCTACCTCTAGACCCTTGCTAGACACCTTGTGTCCTAGCACAATTCCTTCTGTCACCATCATGTGACATTTCTCCCAATTGAGGACCAAGTGTGTGTCCTCGCACCGCTGCAACACCTTATCTAAATTATAAAGGCATTCATCAAAAGATGCTCCATAGACTGAGAAGTCATCCATGAAGACTTCAAGACACCGCTCCACCATGTCAGAGAATATGGCGAGCATGCAGCGTTGAAAAGTCGCCGGCGCATTGCATAAACCAAACGGCATACGGCGGTAGGCGAAGGTCCCATAAGGACATGTAAACGTAGACTTCTCTTGATCCAACGGATCAATAGAAATCTGGTTATACCCCGAATAACCATCTAAGAAACAAAAATGCGACCGACCGGCTAAGCGTTCCAAAATCTGATCAATGAATGGCAATGGAAAATGATCTTTCAGAGTGGCGGCGTTCAATCGACGGTAATCAATGCATACACGCCACCCGGTTACCAGTCGGGTGGTGACAGGTTCATTTAAAAGATTGGTAGTGACAGTGATTCCCCCCTTCTTAGGGACTACCTGCGTGGGGCTCACCCACGTCGAATCAGAGATTGCATAAATGATCCCGGCAGCAAGCAACTTGATGACTTCCTTTTTGACAACCTCCATCATGCTTGGATTTAGACGTCTTTGAGGCTGTATGACTGACTTAGCTCCTTCCTCAAGCCGAATCTTATGTTGACAAAGTGTAGGGGAGATCCCCTTGATGTCCGCCACTGACCACCCAAAGGCTCCACGGTGGTTCTTGAGCACTATCAGTAGCTGCTCCTCTTCATCCGCACTCAAGTATGCAGAAACAATCACTGGCAACTTGTCCTCCTCGGCTAGAAAGACGTACTTCAAGTGCGGGGGCAATGGCTTTAACTCTAGATCAGGTGGGCAGATAAGGGATGATTGTAGCGGTGGGGGCAGTGTACCCAAATCTTCATAGTGCCTCGTGTAGAAACATGGAAGCATTTGAAGCATTTTGGCGCACTCCTTGAGTGAAGTACTCCGCATCCAATCATAAGTGACATTACACAAACACGCCTCTAGAGGCAATTCCAGATATGCATCACCGACAGAAGTTATTATCACATCATCCTCCCACGAAGGTGGAATGTCCTCATTCTCATCATTTGGAAACCCGACAGCCTTGCATAAAGAGACAGCTTTCGTTTGCTCCATAAGGTCTACCGCCAAGGTCCCATTGTCTATCCTGCTCATCACATGGGCCATATCTAAAAATGGCTTCCCAAGACAAAGTGAGATATTGCTTTCCACATGCTTCACCATGTTGCACTGTGCCTTTGCTTTAGTAGATGTATTGCTGTTGGGCATGACCATCTCAAAGCGATCATCCGCAATGCCTAAGGTCAAGCGACCTCTCCCCATCTCCAAGATCATGTCAGCTGTAGCTTGAAATGGGCGACCAAGAAGTAACTCATTACCGTGTTCGTCCTGCATCTCCATCACAACAAAATCAGCGGGAAAAACAAAGCGGTCTACCTTTACCAAAACATCTTCACAGATTCCATATGGTTTCACCACAGAATTATCGGCCAATTGGATAGTCATATTGCTTGGCCTTGACTCCTTCAATCCAAGTTTCTTGAATGTAGAAAGGGGCATCAGATTGATGCTTGCCCCGGAATCACAAAGCACCTCGCCAAATTTGAACTTCCCGATAAAGCATGAAATATTGAAACAGCCAGGATCCTGTCGCTTTGGCGGCAAAGTGCCCATAATAAAAGCACTCACTTGCTCCTTTAACACCACAACCTCAGTGTCGGGTATCTTCCTCTTCTTGGTGATTACATCTTTGAGAAACTTTCCATAAGACGGAATTTGTTCAATTGCCTCTAACAAGGGAATATTCACAGATAACTTTCTAAAGCTGTCCAGAAATTTTTTAAACTGTGCATCCACCTTTCTTGCTTTTGCGCTATTGGGGTAGGGGACCGGAACAGTATGTGCTCTTTGATGAGGTGGCACATAGGGGGTTAATTTCTGTGGCTCCACCTCATTGGCTTGTCCTTCCTTACCATCTTCGGTTGTGTCATCAATTTGCTCTATGACTGGTGCACGCTGCTCCTTAGCGGTTGCTTCTTCTACTGTGTTCTGCGGTGTGCTGGTGTCATCCGCCCTTGGATTAAGCACCTTCTTACCGCTCCTCAACAATATGGCCTTGGCCTGTTGGTTTCCCCCGGGAACATTGGTGTTCCCCGGAAAACCCGGATGTGCCGGCTTTTTCAAGCTTGCAATCTCCGCTGCCATCTGTGCCATTGAAGTCTCTATAGTCCGCATCTGAGCCCCGTGGCTCTGCAACGTCTGCCCGAACTGGTTCATGAATTCACCCTGCTGCTTTATTTGCTGCCCAAAAGTGTTCATCAACTCTTGATTCTGCTTTATGACTTGATTTAGCAACTCCGTGCTCTTGTCCTCCGTGACCGGTGCAGGTTTGGCGTCCGGATCTTGCAGGAAGTTGTTTGGATCTTTCCATGAAAATTTCTTGTCCTTCCTCCATGAATAATCATTGTTCCTGTACCCTTGTTGTTGCCTCATATACTTGACCTGAGCCTCATCCTCGGACTCATTGTCTTCCTTCTGCAGCAACTTCTTTGCGAGAAGATCCATTTTCTCATTCAGCTCTCTCATTGCCTTTGACTCACTGGCAACTCTTGCTTGCTCAACTGGGCCTCTTTCTCTTTCTCCCCAAGACTGCTTGCGTGCCATATTCTTCAGTATTTCCCAGCATCTTGTATCAGTGTTATTTAGAAAGAATCCAGAACCGGCCGAGTCCAAGTTGCTTCTATCATGCTCGGAGAGAGCAAAGTAGAAGATCTTCACTTGGGTTTCCTTGTCCAATCCATGATGTGGACATCTCCTCAACATGACTTGAAATCGCTCCCAAGTCTCAGAATAGGTTTCACCCGCCTGTTGGGTGAAATTGTGGATCTTTCGGATCATATCATTGGTCTTCTCAGGAGGGAAGAACCTCTCGAAGAAAACCTCCACCATGTGATCCCATGACTCAACAAACTCGTCGTCGAGGTTGTGGAGCCACTCTCTTGCTACTCCCGCCAAGGAACTGGGGAATAATTTGAGATAAAGCACATCTTGCGGAAAGCGATCTATCTTCACCATATCGCAGTTCTCCACAAACTGACTAATGTGTGCCACTGGATCTTCATTTTTCAGTCCGTGAAATGCATTGGATTTGACCAAGTTAATCAGTGCTGGGTCGATCTTGTATGTAGGTATGTTTAGCCCTTGTTTCTTTATAGGCCCCTTTGATGCCGAGGAAGAAGACGCCTTGATCTTCTCCCATATTGTCTGTGCTTCAGCCATTTCTTCTTCTTGTTCCGGCTCAGATTCAGAATGTATATCACTGTGGTGTTCCTCCTCGTAGTTGTCCTCGTCCTCTGGTCCCGCAGATGGAACCTCAGGTGTGCGATTCACGTAGTATCGACTACGCGTGTGCACCATGCAAAGCACCTGAAATATGGAAATAGGGGTTCAGTACAATGCTTTAGTCGAGTCAACACAAATATAGAGAAATAAAGGAATTTTTGAAATTGTTTTAAAATAAATAAAAAAATTGTGGCCTAGAGTGGCCGCTCTTAGCACTCAAAGTGCCAATAATTCGCCGTGTCCCCGGCAACGGCGCCAAAAACTTGACGTGTATTTTACTACGCGCTTAAACGCAAGTATACGCGTCGAGTAATATAGGCCTTGTGAGGCCCGAGTCGAACTCAGGGATACGTGAATTATTGGAGACTTCTACTAACTAATCGCAATCAGCTAGACCGATTAACAAAGTAGAATTTGTTGTTGAAATTAAAAGAAAATAAAAATGAAACAAAGAAAATAATCGATTAAAGGTTAATTTAATCAATTAAAAGGATATCTTTAGGATGGCGGTTTCACCGCGGGTCAACATTGTATTAGATTTCATATAATTCCTCACACTTCTCTCTCTATCCGGGTAGTGGCCTGAAATGAGAATTACCCACTGTCGTGGTGTAATTCACTACTTAGGTTTAGGTTGATTCCACCGTCGTAGTAATCATTCCCCTAAACTAAGCGCATTAGGATCGGTCCCTCAGTTCCCACCATTAATTTTACAACTCCTTTGTCAAGGGTTTTATTAATTAATGTAGAATTCGTTTCTTTTCAACCGTTAATCCTTCTGTCGAAGTGATTAAGGGCATTAATTTACTATTATGGTGATCAAGCATAACAATAGCAATAGAGAAAACGAATTTATACCACGGATATGAGAGAAAAATATGAATTATCAATATAAAATCATCATACAATGTATCCCCGGGCTACTCCCGGTCCTAAAGATTGAGGGTTTTAGCCTCTCATGTTCATCTTACACAAATACATGGTAGAAATTGGGAAATTCATAAGAAAAACGTGAAATAGATGGGAAAACCCCTGAACGGAGAAGAACCGGTGGATCCTTGGCGTAGAACACAGCTTCCCCCGCCTGTCGGTGGTGGAAATTGTCTTCGGCAGCGTCCGAATCACCCGGTATGAGCTTCTCGGCCTCCGTTCTCCTTTCTCTCCTCCTCGGCACTCGTGCAATCCAAAAATGAGATTCCTCTGGTGTCTGGGCGGCCGTCATTAGGTATAAGTCCCTAATTAGGTCGTCAAATAATGACAGCCGTCCGATTGATATCAAAACAGATCCAACGCATATCTGCCGGCGTCGATACCATCGACGCGGGTCGATGGTATCGACCCAGCGGATTAGCGGCAGCTTTCCTTTCTTTTATTCTGAGCGCCTGTGGTGATCTCGATACCATCGACTTGGGTGTCGATGGTATCGACTCCTTTAGCGTCGGTTGTTGTCGTTTAGCGACGCTGTAGCTCTCCTTGTGTCGATGGCATCGACATCCGTCGATGGTATCGACTTAATCCTCGCTAGCAGCCTGGAGACATCTCGATGCCATCGACTTGGGCGTCGATGGTATCGACTCTGTATTGCTCTTCTCGGCTGACAACCTGTGGCTTGGTCGATGGTATCGACACCCGTCGATGGTATCGACGGATGTAGATACTTGTTTTTCCTGAAATTGTACAACAAGACCAAATAAATCCACACGATTTATGATAAGATGATCAATAATGCTTAAAATAATGAAATAAAGGGGATTTGATATAAAATGATGGCAAAGACCAAATAAAGTGAATTATGCAATATTATCCATGAAAATGAGTAATTAAGGCACAAAACACATATGAAAAAGGTCTATAAATGCGACTCAAAATCATCGCATCACCGGACTTAGGTCCACTTTAGTCAGAATCAGAGAAATTGATTGTATTACTTGCATATCCAGGGCAAACTTTGTTAAATGACTCTCATTTCTTCCCAAAATCAGTTAAAACATTTAGGACTATTCAAATTCAGCCAAAATTGAACCATAGGCTTAACATTGTATCAAGATTATTACCTTGTCATCGGATTCATGTTATGAGCACTCAAAAATCCTAAATGAATCAATATCATTTAAGTTCTACTAGTTCTTAATAAATCATGGAAACCTCATTTGCCCATCAAATTTGGTAATGAAATCTAGATCCTTACTATGTGTTATCCTTCTAAATTTTAAGTCTATCAAACTTTCATATCTCTAGATATATTTAAAACTTGACTTAATCTAGTACTCCCATTATAGCAAATTATTCCTCTTAAAAGAAAGAGTAAGCTATATTGAAAAGCCTTGGGAAACGAGTCATTGACATGTAATATAGCAAAAAGACTAAATAATCTCTTAGATATACACCTAAATTATGTTGTATGGAAAATTTTCCACAAGATGCCCTCAGTTCTTTTTTTATTTTCTTTAGAGTACATACTTCAACCTTATTTAAAATTAGTCCTTTTCTTTAAAAAATGGGGATGTTACAACTTCCCTATACCCAAAGCCTATATAAGGCTAGGGAGAGAATCCCATAGATTTGAGAAGACCTCCACCACATGAAACCCCACTCAGTCATCTTCGGACCTCATCGCCAAGCTGGTTGCCATTTCTGGTGGCACTTGCATCCATTAAGGACTGGAGACGAGAACTACCAACTACCTAGGGTGGGAAAACAGTGTGGATGAATGTGTGACAAATATGTAGACTCATTATCATCTTTAGAGTAGTAGAAAGTGAGGTATTTACTCCTCATTTCCTTTTTCATTTACCTCTACCTTAACCAAGGAGATTCAACCTTAGGGCAGTCACCCAACCACCGACTGGCTTTGCTAAAGGACTAGAAGAGTCTGAATGGATACTACAGAGGTAGTGGGATATTCCTATGCTCCTCCTTAGCCATGATGAAAAAGTTAATCAGTAAGTTTGACCCTCCATGACAGGGAGCCCCTTGTAGGGAGGAAGAAAATCCTCGAGGTATATTTACCAGACTTCCCTAATATGTGTGACGCAATGAGATCACTGCACATCTACAATTAAGTCCTTTTGTCTTCAATTAGGACCCAACTCGTGTGGCATGAGGAGCTGAGGTGGATAGAGCCCATTGACTCAGGTCCTTCCCACAATGGGTGTTGATAATGCTAAATAATGATTTGGCATTCCTTAATTGGACCTATTAAATAATCTTGCATTAGTTGTAATAAATAAATGGCATATTAAAATATATTGATATCATAAAAAAACATGCAGATCACGTATAAAATTATTTCATGGCCAAAATATGATCCTAGATCCAAAATTATAGTAATACATAGTTATAAGATGATTGATACATACAAATTATATATTTGGTGAATATAACTCTCAACTTAGTAAATATGTTTATTCTGTGATAATAAGTGATACCATGAATATAATCAGATATCAATATAGTGATGATGGTGAAGTATAATAGGGTATCCAAGTTAGTAGATCCATATACAAGCAAATTAGGATTTTGAAACCGATATGTATACTTCTCATGCTTTTAATATGCATGATTTGATCTAGGTATTCATTATGACATGAAATGTCCAATCTGATAGTTAAGATATCTTACACTTAGAAATTAGGACATTATGGAATTAGGGTTTGATACCATTAGTCCTAATCCAAACTTGAGATGACACTAAACCCTAGTATAGTACCTAAGTTAGGTCTAATTTGTATCACATGTTATTATACATACTTGTATATTGAAAGTTGATTTGCTTAAATTTATAGTTGATGATTGGATTGCTTGAAGTACATGATGCATGATATCTTCACTACAATATGTGGTTATTTATGAATAATTGCATATATCAAATTCTGAAGACCGTTAAGGATTTTTCAATCTTATCTAAAATAAAATTATTGGATGTTTATTTAATTCATATTCAATTATGACGTCAATACGAGTACAACATCAAGTAAATTATGATATTCTAAAACTAGGATAAGATCTATAAGAGGTAGTTACTAGGTCCTATGATGGATAGAGAAAAGTGATTATACCTAAGGTGGTATGACTAACATAGGTTATTTTATGTGTATGGAAATACAAGTTCATATGTACAAGTATTCAATAGTGAACATTATATCTTGTTATTATACATGCACCCTTTTGTATGCACCCACGTTCACAATACAACATTATATTGATACATGCTTTTTTGGTGATATAGGTAACTGCCTTGTATAAGGATATGAAGGCATGGAGATTTGGATGAAATCAACTGAATAGGTTAAAGTAATGCTACATGAAGGATTAGTTAGTTACCTTAGTACTTCTTCTCGTGTATATGTTAGTTTCCTTTGAAGAATTCATGTAACCCCTTAGAGGCGATTGTTTAAACATTTGTATCCAAATCAAGTTCAATAATTGTTGATTATTATTTCTTATTTGTAACATCTAGATCTTGAAAATTTAGATATCGACTCTTGACAATATGGTCCACTTTCAGCTGGGAGATATTCAAAAGTGGGGGTTGATACAAACATTATATGTCACAATTACATGCAACCAAACATGCCTTGAACTTTATTCCACCACCCATAAAGAAGGTCGACAATGGGTTTAGGTAATTCATTTAGGCCCACATTGAAGATAGAGGCGTGTCTCTTGGAGTGCAACCCAATTTGTTCATTCCACATAAAGATACAGAGTACACATGATCTTGTCTCATGCACGTTGCACTGATACCTTTTTTTAAGGCATGTTGCACTAATACCTATCTATATATATAATAATAATATATTTACCTATAGGGTTGACCAGATTTTTCCCCCATTGTTTGTTTGTTATTATTCCTATTAGAAACCAAAGTTGTTACATGATCCCTTTAGTCAATACACAATTTTTTAGAACATGGTGATTTGATTTAATAAAGAGCAATCAACGAATTTCAACCAAAAAATCATATTTTATTTATTGCTTTTTCTACTCATTATTTTTCAAGCGGCTTGCTTGATCTTTTTTTACTCAAATTTTCTACATTGTCACATTGAACTTAGCTAGTATTTAGTGTCCATCACAACGGAGCTTTAAGAAAACCAGTCACCCTATTTATCATCATATAATTCTCCATTTCAACTTATCTCAACCAAGTACATGCAGCCATAGATGACCAATTGCTTCAAATGTTTACTCTGAATCATATTATTATACATTTGAATAAATAGAAAAATGACAAGTAGCATTTAAATTTGTTGTTGACTTGTCTATAACCAACATATCATCATGTTGAGCCATTATAAATCCTAATCTCTCAGATTCAAGGTGTGCCTACCATACATTTGAGGTTCTTGTGTTACAATAGGAACTTGAAATTTCATAATTTCTTGTGACTCTTCATAATCTTTATCTACCTTCTACATCTATTTTAACTCACAAATACCTTTGGAAGTGAATTTCTTTTTAAGGAATACAACTCTGATAATAAACACTTTGTTGTCAAATAGAATATAGATATAATATCTCTTGTATTCCTTAGGATATCCAACAAAATAAAATTTATATGATTTTGGTCCAATTTTTTTCCTTCAAAAATTTACTTCTTGACATAAGATTCACATCCTTAAATCTTCATAAATAACACAATGGGACATTTTTCCTATTTATATCTCAAATGGTGTCTTTAGAACCAATTTGGAAGGTACATAGTTAAGTGTAAATGTTGGAGCTTCTAAAGCATATTCCCAAACAGAAAGTGGAAGTTCGATAAACTCATCATAGATCATATCATGTCCAAAAAGGAGTGAATCCTTCTTTATGGGTTACTATTATGTTATGGTATTTCATGTGGAGTCTATTGTGATACAACATCAAGGTTTCTCAAAAGGGCCTCAAACTCTCTACGTAAGTATTCCACACCTAGATCTGATTGAAGTGATTTAATACTCTTTCTAAGTTGATTATGTACTCTGTCATGAATTACTTGACATTTTTAATGGATTCTGACTTATGTTTCATTAGACACAAATAGCCAAATCTATTGAGGTTATCAGTAGATGTGATGACATATGGATATCAACTTTGTGCTAATATGTCCACGTACATCAGTCTGTAGGAGTCCTAGTAAATCTCTTGCTCTTATATTTGATACCATTAAAATGTGTTTTTTTCATCTTGTCAACAAGACTCGCATGCCTTTATTGATTCAAAATTGAATAAGTCTCAGATAGCCATTCTTATTGAGTCTAGAAATGTGCTTTTCATTTATGTGCCCTAGACAACAATGGCAAAGGTATGTCAAGTTTGAGTCATCATGTTTTATCTTCTTGGTATTTTTGTTATAGATGCTTGTCTCTATATCTAATAAATAAAGATCATAAGTCATAGGGAACTGCAAAAGATCTCCTCTTTGTAAATAGAACATTGATCATTCTTTATATGAAATTTGAATCCATTATTCTTGTCTAAATCAGAAAAAAAAATAATTTTCCTATTTATGGAGGGTAAATAATAGCATTTCTTTAAATACACTACAAGCCCATTGGGCAAAGATTATTCATAAGTTCCTATTGAAGAGGAAACCACTCTTTCTCCATTTACAACACGTTGCTCCACCTCTCCCTTCTTCAAGGGCCTACTTCGTTTTGGATTTTGTATAATATATATGAGATCTAGATCTAGTATCTGATACCCATGATGAATAAGTAAATAAGATATGTCATGATTTTCTTTGGGGAGGATCTGAAGTCAGTAAAAGTATTCATATAGAGATATGGGATAAGATCTACTTTCACATAATAAAGGAGGCTTATGGATAAGGATATCTTGAGATATTGTGAATGCTTGCATAGTGATGAATATGTAGAGTGTTTCTTCTAAGAAAGATATCTTGTGGGTGTGGTGGATTCATGGAGATTACCTTAAAGAGGTTCTGTTTGGAGGTTTAAGGTCCCCTCCAATACTTTTTGGGTTTGAAGCAAATACTTAAACATAGGGAAGTCGTTGATGATCATATCTCTTTTTATGTGGGTGACGGTCAGATTATTAAACTCGGGCATGATCCTTAGATTCATAAAGAGGGGTAACCTTGATTTTATTTTGAGCCATGTCTCCTTTATTAGGAGTGGAACATATAGACTCAAAAATGTATCATGCATATTTGAAGATGGGGATGGAATTATATCTAAATCAAGACATGTCACTACTATTGTTGATCATATGAATATTGCTATTAAATCTATGTTTTATGAGGATGAGAAAATCCTTTTAAGAGGTAAATAAGTTCACAAAAGTTAGATATGTGTGGCAAATTATTATATCCATTACCAATAACCCTTTTCGGCTAAATGGTTGTGGGGGATTAAAGCACCTAGGAGATATGTAATTAACAGATGCATATACTTTTTGGATAACTGTGACTTGATCACCTTCATTGTAAAGGTTATCAATTCCCCTCTTGGTGTTAGATGTGTAAGGGCAGCTCTGAAGACCTGAATCACATCTTATTTCATAGTGACTATGTTACTCAAATGTGGAGGGCGATGCAAGGACTAGTAAACATATCACATTCCTTATTATTTTTGGGTGTGAGCAATTATATTATAAACGAGTCACAATTCTGGAAAAAATCATGGGGCCTAGAATGGAAGAAATGATAAAAAAAAAATTAAGATAGAGGGTGCTCGAACGAGTAGAAGATGGAATCTTGTGACAAAGATAGAGATAGATACTTGGTATCACTTTTTTTCTTATTTTCTTCCTCCCCTCTAATATTGTCTTCTTTTACTTTTCCTTACTTGCTTTGTAAACTCAATAGATTTCTTCTTCATTGCTATTTTGTTATTTTCTAGGATTAACAATCGTTGAATATGTAGATTTTCTTGTATTTTTTTGGATAGTTGTAATATTTCGTGTGTGTTGTTATTCCATGAGGTATTTATATAGCACTTTTCAAAAATAATAGGTGGAATGCACTAGTTGTGGTTGGTGTAGTACATGTAGGTGTGATGATGCTAGAAAACAATTTTTTTAAGTGTTGGATAATATCATGATACTTGATCGTGTCTCTGCTATTTTTGGATTTTTATCGTGCATTGTACATCATGGTTTACATCTTCTAATGTATTGTTTAATGCATTAATCCTTATACATTTAGTTACTTGGACTTTTAAAAGATAATAAGTGAGTGGTAAAGGGCTTTCTTATTTGAGTGCAACTAGGTTTTATCACCATCAACCACATTACCAAGTCGCAATTCAATAAACCAAACATCTTGATATCACAATCTATATGTCAATCTGGAAGGAAAGAAACTATAGACTATTAGAAAACAAAACAAAATACAATCAATATTGTTAAACAAGAATCGATCGATTATGTATAATGACATTCACATTGTTTCCAACTGATGCAGGAGTAGGGGCAATTGTTAGAGAAGTCAAAACTACACACATGATGTAATTTAGAGAGACAAATGTATGTCATGAATCATACACAATGGAGCAAGTCCTAAAAGAACAGAACATGGATTGATCGAAGGAACGGGACCTTAGAAGATTAAAACACCTTTGATCTATATCATCACTCCTAGAATAGCATGTTGTTATTTTGAGGCTTGTACGGGGATGCCTCCCCACTTATTAGACTATCTATCTCTATTGTATGTTGTACTTCTGGTAATATACACTAGCTCAACTATGTAATCCAATTTTGCCGAGGTGATCTCAGATATTATATTATTATTATGAATGAAAAACAAATTTATCAAAAAAAAGTTGTGAATTATGAGTTTGCCATAACTACACGCCTAGTATACCCAACCAAATAAACTCTTGATTTGGTGCTTGGAATTAAAGTGCGACAGGTCCAACTCGAGTGGTCCGGTGAATCATTGTACTCAATAGTGCATTGGGATGCCATACTTTCTATTATAGGGTTACCATGTCTCGTCAATATTTAATGTTGTTTTGTTCTGAAATTGTATACGTATCATCATAGTTTTGTGCATAATGATGTTGTCATGCGTCTATTTTGTTATGCATTTATGTGGGTAGCTGGAATATTTAGAAAAAAAATATAGATCAGTGAAACGCATCCAACAAGATAGTAATTATAATTACTCTCTCATCTTTGCCGACACTAACATCCAAAGTAGGATACGTCAGTTGTCGTAGAGAGGCAGTTTTTTTTTCCATTGTCAAAAACATACAACTGCATAGAGGAGAGGAAAGGCGGCAGCAGTAGAAGCGATGAAAAGAGACTCATGTAAGCAACCAGCATAGAAATAGATGGTATAGTTAGCAAAGCTTTACCTTTTGTTGTTTGCCTGGTTGATGAGCGGAATAAAATGCTTGACGCTTGTGGTTTTATTTGATAGATATTTTGATTGAAATTGATTTCTGGTTGACATGGAGGTACATTCGAAAAAGCTATGTTTGCTCAAGGAGCCACGTAAGACATTAAGGGTGACTGAAACAATGTTCGGACAAGGAGCAACATAAGAATCAGCATTAAAGGGTGACTGAAGGGAGCAGACACCTTTTTCTTTCACCAGGCTGCCCAGACCAGTCTAGTCTTTAGCCATAAACCCTAACGGCTTAACAGGCATTATTAAATCAAGCTATCCATGCCTGCTATGGAACGATCGCATATAAATTCACAAAGACTAATTTTTGGATGTTCTCTTTGCCAGTCCCAAGCAAGACACTTTCAAGTTGATATTTATTTAACTATAAATCAAAACCTATTGTTGCAGCTGTGCTAAAGACTTCATAATTTTGCAAGTGATTTTCTGTATTTCTAGTTCTTAAGGATTTATATGGCATGCACCAGTAGGTTTACTTGCTCCCAGTAACGTCCAGCCAGACGACTGTCCCTATGTGGTGATGTACAAGCATTATTTTCAGCTTTATTGATTCACGTTGAAACAATAATGTCGGCACTGTAGAATCAGGTCACCGTGTTCCTCATTTCCGACCCGTCATGGTGTACAATAAGCTAGAGGTACTAAATTACACAGACGCACTTTCAAAATTTTGGGCGAAAACGGCGATCGAAGATTTAAAGATCTTAGTTCTGCATGTAACCCGAGGCCATTCAACAGCCACATCAATAGGTCTAAAACAAAGAACTTGTTTTCGTTGACTTTCAACCAGTGCTACCACCGGCAGACGCTGCCTCAGCTGCCTTCTTCTCCTTTTGCTTTTCGCGTCGCTTTTTGTTCTTCAATGCGTTTTTACTCATTTCCCTGCAGAAAATGAAATCCTAGTCAGCCCGAACAGCCTGGTGCTGAGCTCACATATTAAAGGAAGGAGAGAAAACACAAGAAACACGCACTCTGATGCACCGACACCACCGCAAAGCTGCCAAAAGAAAGAGAAATAATGTAAAAGGAAAATTAAAAATAAAGTATTTAATGACGAGAAAAGATGCTAGAAAACGTTTATCATGTTGTTCGTAATATATTCACTGCAGTGCATCGCTTTATGGTTTATAAAAAAGAGGAATACCCGGTCAGAATAAACGATAGATCACAAAATGATTACTTTCTTGGTCAAAAAGGACCAAAATTTACCTTTTGAATATTGTAACCCGTGTATCGCCATTCGTCAGTGCCTTTTACAAGGCTCAGTGTGTAAGGCTCATTTTACCTATATGGTACTATTACCTGTCCTTCGGGGATATTATTAGCGTGTTATATTCAAGATTAATATTCACTCCAATCTTTCATAGGATGCCAACGTGTACTTCAACAACTATGAGTTACTTCCAAGTAATTGATATTATTTTTCGATTGTAGACTTTGTAGTTATAATGAGGAACTTAATTAAATTTTAAACTAGTGTAAAACCAATTAATGTGGCAAATAAACTATTAATATATTTCAATCACGAAGTTTGTCCTCTAATGAGGCTTATTAATGCCCATTTATAGGCACTTGACGCTAAACAAGTTGTGTGGCATCCTTGTGGGACTAAACCCAACAGACTTAACAATGAGGCCAAAGTGAGACAGTATCAAATAACTCATAACATTATAGGGAAACTGGCATCCAAACCATGATGTCAAATGTTGTGATGTCCTACATCAAGGTATCTCTACTGAGTTATTTTCTATATACTCATCACATTAAAAACATGCAATGATGCAACTACATTTACATCTACATTGCACATATATACTACCCTCCCAACATGCATTTTTTTATAAAGTATATACTCCCACAATGAATTTTTTTATGTACCATTTAATTAATTCAATATAGCTTTCTACTTTTTGAGGGGGACGATTTGGTTGTCAATATAAGAACATTTGGATTTCTATTATTTGGATATGCAACAACTATTGCTTTGACAATATACTTAGAATATAACAAACCTTGTGTATAAACTTGTAAAAGGTTCAATAGATTCAATTTGTATTATCAATAGCCATTATAGGGCATGTTCAAGCTTCATTTATATATGTACATGTATTAGACAAGCCAATCATGGTCATATTAGCACAAACTCGTGATAGACATATGAAGTCCCTGTTTCATTGGTGCACTGGGGAATTACCATACCCTCACCCGTCGCACCTGGTGGGTAAGGGTAAGGGCAGCCCTTACCTCCCCATACCCTCCCCATTGACAGCCCTAGAAGACAAGTTCTGCCTATCATAAAATGTCAGGAGTCGAAGTGACATTTGGTTCCATAAATGAAGTGTAGAGACACAAGCTATTACCCATTTAATCTATATGTATGCAACCTAAACTCCTTTAGTAATACACAGAATGTAACGACATCCATATTACAAGTTCACAATGTTATGGACATCAATCTTAATCACTCATGCCCTTTTTCCAAAGCTTTAATAACATGGAGTATCTTATAAGCAGTCAAGAAATTAGAAGGGATATAACTTCCCACACTCTATGTCAAATAAACACAAATCGTTGTTGTCACAGTTGCTAACATCTTCATGAAGGTCTTAAAGTAGATGTGTCTATGTTCCCTTTGCATTAGTATAAGGGGTTATTTGGCTATTGGGCTAATGTCCATTATCTTTCGTTATGTTTTTATTCTTTTCTTAGTATACTTAAGTGATGAATGATTTACCCATTTACATGTACTCTGATTTCCATGTACTCCAATATATAGGAGGGTCTCTGTACTATATTAGCAACTAATGAGATTACCTTAAAATCGTCTACACATGGCATCAGAGAGACCTCACAAAGCAAGTGTTATGGCATTCACGGCCTACCGACAAAAAAATGCACAAGCACATAGGAGTTGTTGCACGAGAGGGATGTGAGAATAGTCTCACATCGCGTAGTTTGGAGGTGATTCTTGGGCTTGTAAGGTGCATGGTCCCTTCATTCATTGCCAAACTATTTTAAGTTGAAAATGTGGAAAAGGGTATGAGTAGGGGGGATCCCCAAACTTGTAGAGTGTTTTTTATTGCTTGATAGATAGGAGGCAACCGCCCTTTCTTATAAATAGAAGGGGGAAGCATACATACACTTAGACAAACCCTAATGGGCCAATGACACACTTGGGCCCATATTACAAATAGACTAAATGACTTAGGTAAATAGACAAAACAACTTAAGTAAATAGACACTCTTAACACTCCCCCCTCAAGCTAGAGCTTGGGAGAATCCCAAGTCAGCTTGCAAACAGACTAATAGACTAAACAGATTTAAAAGATAACCAAATCCACACAAGAATTTCTCCCCCTCAATGTAACAATAAGTCACTCAAGCACTCAAATATGCTAAGACTCCCCCTCAAGTAGATACTCCAAAGCATCAGATATCTAGGCAGGCATAGAGGTTTCTTGATCATCATAATGGCATCTGGAGCATAAGAAAGAACAACATATAGGCACCACGAAAGTCATCACAATCGTCGTCGTAGTAGCCAGCGAGTGTAACATCCTAGGATTTGAGGCCTCGGATAACATGATCTTAAAAGGAATGATTGGACTACCCATATCACCAAGGTGCACCTCCTTTTCCGGGAGCCCATCTCTAAAGAACTCCATAGTTAAGCGTGCTCAGCTTGGAGTAGTACTAGGATGGGTGACCAGTCGGGAAGTTGATCCTGGCTTGCACGTGAGTGGACAAAAAGCGTGCAGTTAAGGCTAGTGGTGGTTTGTGGGGCCAGTCGTCATTCCTGAAACTCTGCTAGAGCTTTGGGCAGTGGGCCCTGGCGTTACAAATGGTATCAGAGCCATAACCCCTCCAGTAGGTGGGGCCCACATGGGCATGTGGCATGCCAGTCTTGAGCCGTGCGGTCCAGGCAAGTTGGAAAGGGCTATCCGTAGAGACGAGATGGAGCCACCCTTGCGCTGGTAACCGTGGACGGGAGCTGGGTGTCCATGGGCCATTGTGGGCCTACACTGAAATGGGGTCAGATTATGAGGCCATATAGTTGAGCCTTGACGAGGACGTCAAGAGTCTAAGTGGGGGAGATTGTAACATCCTAGGATTTGAGGCCTCGGATAACATGATCTTAAAAGGAATGATTGGACTACCCATATCACCAAGGTGCACCTCCTTTTCCGGGAGCCCATCTCTAAAGAACTCCATAGTTAAGCGTGCTCAGCTTGGAGTAGTACTAGGATGGGTGACCAGTCGGGAAGTTGATCCTGGCTTGCACGTGAGTGGACAAAAAGCGTGCAGTTAAGGCTAGTGGTGGTTTGTGGGGCCAGTCGTCATTCCTGAAACTCTGCTAGAGCTTTGGGCAGTGGGCCCTGGCGTTACAGCGAGTGTTGGAGCACAAGTTCCAGAGAGTTCTAGATCACAAGAAGCAGGAATAGTCAACGTCCAAACAAAGCACGGACGAACAGAGAGTCAACATGCACAAAGCACGGACAATCCAGAGAGTGTTGCAACACAGAAGCAAAAGTTAACGAAGTAGGCAGATAGCAGACCACTTTGCAAAGTAGCAACCAAATAAACAACTCCAGTATGCAATTTAGACGAAGCTCTATGTAAAGTCGGCAACAAAAGTCTCCATCATCTTCCCTCTTCATAATAATCCATCACAGTAGTAGACGAGTCCAGAGAGTGTTGGTCCACAGTCCAGAGAGTGTTAGTCCGCAATAGAAGGTCAATGTGCAAATAGAGCACAGACAGCAGATAGTGCAAAAGCACAAAGCAGTAAGTAAAATGTGCTAATCATAGCACAAGTATCAACAATGACGTCTCAATATGTAACTTCATAGCAGTAGTCGAGGTAGATGATGAATAAGCAATAATAGCAGCAGAAATCTCCACATAGCCTCAACACAATCATGAACAGTCCACATAATAATAGGCGGATCCATATAGAAGCAAAAGGTACACCATATAGTAGCAAAAGGATCCATATAGCAGCGGTAAATGTGGCATGAAGATCTATGTAGCAACATTACTAAATTCTTCTTCATTTCTCTCTTCATCTCTCCTCCATCTCATCTCTTCCCGCTACTCTTCATCCTATATTCTCCCCCTCACGCCAACCACAAAAATAGTAAGGAGAGGGGTTGGCGTAGAGAGTCAAAAATAATGGTACAAGTAGGGTTGTGTAGGCAAATATGTAGAGGAGGCATACTTGTTGATGCGGACGCTTGGGCGCCGCCTAGTCGAGCAGGCATCAGACATGGATCCGCCCAGCCAGCCGCTTTGAACCA
Organism: Alisma plantago-aquatica; assembly: GCA_963693085.1. Lineage (NCBI taxonomy): Eukaryota > Viridiplantae > Streptophyta > Magnoliopsida > Alismatales > Alismataceae > Alisma > Alisma plantago-aquatica. The sequence goes on along the minus strand of OY856415.1, from coordinate 413,220,824 downwards.
GACTCACATTTGGCACCCGCACGGACTGCCCGGGCGGCTAGTCGACCGGGAATAGTGATGGGCGACCGCTTTTTTGGGTCGTCGGGCCCAGTGGCCCAATTAATTCTTTTTTTGTTTTACTTAAACCCAACCGCAACGAGACTTTCTAACTTCCAATTCCCCCCGACGTTTCTGTTTCGTGCACGCAGCGCAGCCCCGACCCATGCATACGTCCGCCGGCCTCTTCTCTTCCTCTCCGGCCGACCGACCTCCTTCCTTCTTCTCCGGCAGCCGTTCAAGGAGGAGGGACAGGAGTCTCCCCTTCCTACTACCTCCTCGTCTCGTCTTCCAAAAGCGAGTATCCCATACTTCTCTGGTTCTCCCTGTTCTACGTCTACGTACAGCAGTCTCACATGTACATTTTTGTTAACGACGAATCATCGTGATGGACAAAGATGTTGATCATGTGATACATGTTGGAGAGTTTCTACCACACTTCATCAACTTGGTGAAAGATGATTCAAGAAAGGCAAAATCCAAAGACCCCAGGTGGAAATATGGATTTTGGCCTAATCCAGCTGATAAGAACAAGCTACAATGTGCATTTTGTGGGCACGTCAGCAATGGTGGTGGGATCAACAAACTCAAGCAACACATTTTTGGTGGTTTTCCTGATATTGTTAAATGTTCTAGAACTATTGAAGCAATCCATAATGATTTACCAAGAAGCGGAAAGTTGATACAAATTTTAATGACACTGTTGTTAATCTGGACGGTGATGATGTAAATCCATCAGCTCCCACTGTTGACAACACTGCAGCAATTGCCAATCCAATCGACACTTCAGGCCTTGGTTTCAAAGTCAAGGGTTCTTTTGATGCTTTTGTTTGTCCTAGCCCTACAGATGTTGTAGCCCAAAGGAAAGCAGGTGGCAAAGTACAGAAGACAATAGAATTTGCCTACAAAAAAGAGGCGTTGCAAGTGGCCCATGATAGCATAGTTGCTTGGTGATACGAAGCAGGTATAACTTTTAATGTTGTTAACCGTACTTTCGAAGTCATGTTAGAAGCAGTGTGTCGGTATGGTAGAGGATTGCTTCCCCTTTCTAACCATCAAATCAGGTTGCCCCTCTTGGAGAGGCAATATCAGCAAACAAGGGAACTAGAGAGAGAGCATGAGAAGCATTGGAAAATGTTTGGTTGTACTCATGTCTGATGGCTGGTCTGATAGGAGGCAAAGAGGGCTGATTAATTTTTTTGCTAACAGTCCTAACACTCTTCCATTGATGCTACTTCTGCAACTCATACATTTGAATACATGTTTATTGTACTTGATGAGGCAATAGGTAAAATTGGGGCTGAAAATGTGGTACAAGTCATTACAGACAATGCCACCAATTATGTGAGTGCAGGTAAGAAGTTGATGCTCAATCACAAACATTTGTTTTGGACCCCTTGTGTTGCACATTATGTAGATTTGATGCTTGAAGACATTGGGAAGCTAAGGAAGTTTGCCCCTATAATCACAATGGCAAGGAAGGTGACAGCTTCATTTACCAGCATGCACGCCTCCATGATGGGTTAATCAAGAAAAGCAAAGGGAATATAGAGATCATGCGTCCTGGGACAACCCATTTTGCTACTTCATTTTTTACTCTTCAAAGCATGCTTGGCCACAGAGAGACATTGTTTGCTTTGTTCAATTCTACTGCATGGGAGCAAAGCAGTTGGGTGAAGACCAGTCAAGGGAAAAAAGTCTCAGCTATTGTACATTCTAGACCATTTTAGAACTGTGTACAAGACTTACTTAGGGCTTCTCAACCCCTAATGCAGATTTTGAGGCTTGTAGATGTTGATGAGAAGCCTCCTATGGGATACATTGTTGCTTGTATTGAGAAGGCAAAAGAAGAAATCATACGGAATTTTGCCAATAGAGAAAGAGAGTACAAGCCTATCATTGACATAGTGGAGAAGAGATGGGCATATCAGATGAGCCACCCCCTATACGGTCCAGGGTTCTTGTTAAACCATCTTTGTACTATGAAGCTAGAGTTCAACAGGACCCAAACCTTGGGAGTTATGATTATGACTTTGTTGACTGTCTTGATAAGATGGTTGATGGCATCCCAGAACAAGACAAAGTGTCTAATGAGCTGGATTGGTACAAGGAGAGTCGTGGCATGTTTGGCAAAGACATTGCCATTCGCCATAGGACAGTGAAAACATCACGTAAGTTATATACTTTATTATTTATAAAATAAACTTGTGTACTTGAGGTTTAGTTTGTTACTAATTTGAGTGCATTTTCTTGTAGTTGCTTGGTGGGATTCCTATGGGGGGCAAACACCATCACTTCTAAAGATTGCTAAGTGTATCCTTGGCTTGTGTTGAACCTCTTCTGCTGCGGAGAGGGCATGGAGTACATTTGACTTTGTAAGAACTAAGACGTGAGGAATTTGCACTTGATAGTTGACACTTAAATTTATATATGTATACTTCAAATTACTCCTATATTTATTTTCTTAAGTAGATTCATACAAAGAGGAGGAACAGGCTAGAGGTTCAGAGAATGGACAAACTTGTCTACATTTAGTATAACCGACAACTTCATGAAAGGTTCAAGAGTAGACAAATTCAGAACCTAGAGAAGAGCTACGATCCTATAGCTCTGGGTGAATTAAACTGGAATAGTGAATGGATGACAGGTGTGCCAGAAGATCTCGTTGTTGTTGAAGTTGTTAGATTGAGCCAAGTAGATGTTGCAATGGGTGCTACTGAGTATCAAGCTGGGCCTAGCAGGCCAAGAAGATCAACTAGCAGAGCTCCAATGGAACTTAGTGATGATAATGTTCAGGAAGAGGATGAAGAAATAGCTGATGATGCAGGACTAGAGGATGATGAAGGTGGTAATGGAGAGGAGGATGTAGAAGACAATGATGAAGATCCGTCTGAGTTTTAAAATCAGTTTTAAATTTGTTTTGCATTTCAGACTTGAGACAATTTTCATTTAGTCATTGTTATCATACTACTTCATAGGTTGTTTCAACTTGCTTGGAACTATGGAATTTTTGCAACTTTTCTCATTCATCAATGACTCATTACTTTTTGAATTTACAATGTTTGTATTGTGTGTTTTGTTTTTTTTCTTCTATTTCAAGTCAATATTGCAGCGATGAGTTTGAGGTATAGAATGTCTCAAATCTCAAATATTTACTGTTTTGCTGTCATTTTCATAAATATAAGAAGGCTGGATAAGTTTTACATACATATATGCATAGTTATATACATAACATAGTATATAAATAATATATATACGTATATATTTATATATGTATAAAATTTTATTTTTATTTTTTTTGGGGGGGCCACCGCCTAGGCGGCCGCTTGGGCGACCTAGTCGCCCTAGGCAACCTAGGTGTCCACCTGAGGAAGGTTATCGCCTGGCTGCCTCAAAAACTACCGAGGAGGTAACCAATAATGTGAGTCAAGGTGCAAAATGACCCGATTACATAGATCAGGATAGAAAAATAAATGGATCTCATTCCGACCCGAAATGAGTAGGACAAGAAGAACAAACGAAGACTACCAGAATGGAACTCGGTAGAAAAAGAAGATACACTACCAAAATGTTACTCGGTAGGATGAATAGGTATAATATGTAAAAGGGGTGAAAAAAGTATTGAGGTAGGGAAAAAAAGTTTATGTAGGATTCGAAGATCGGGGGTGTAAACAAAATTATAAAAATATTGAAAACGAGAAGATAATTGTTGTTGGTAAGAGAAAGAAGGCACGCGCCATGTATAGATACCTCCGCCATATGATAGAATCATTGTAGCACGCCAAGATATAGCAACAGGTAGCAACAAACACGTCGTGTCGTTGAGCGACGTGCCGTGTCAGTTGACACAAGAAGCAGCAGTAGCAGGTGACACGCTGTGTCGATGAAGAGACACGTCGTGTCTGCTAGCACAATAGCAAGCTAGAAGCAGTCAGCGCCAGCAGAAGCTGACGACACGTCATGTCGTTGAGAGGACACGTCGTGTCAGTCGACAGAATTTTGGGGTAGAAGCAGGCGACACGCCGAGTCAAAGGATGACACGTCGTGTCCAGGTACAGGTGACACGCCGTGTCCAAAATCAGCGAACGCAATCACAAAGAAGCATAACATCGTCTACACGTCGTGTCAAAAAAAGATACGCCGTGTCGACGGCGATCAGTAGCAGAAAAACCCCAGAGACAACAACAAAAGAGGGGGAAATCCTTCCGGATCTCCACCATAGCAATGTGGGGACGATGTACCCCCAATATTAGCAATCGGAGATCTTTTCCTTGATTTAGGAGTAGATCTCAATAGGGGTGGATGTATGGAGTAGATCGGTGGTGGAATCAATAATGGCGGTGTAGATCTATGATGATGGTGATGAATAGGATAACAACGGCTTCATTAACAAGGAAGGCTGACGGAGACATGGATAGCAACTTCATAGGATGAATTTTGTTGTTGTTGATGAAGATGGAGACGGCTCCAACAAGAGGCGGGGATGGGAAATCCCTGCGTGCAGCCATCAGCAACACCTAGGGATGGCTAATAATCAAAGTTTCGACGAAATGGTCGAAATTTCGACCAAAATTTTTGTTTCCATGGCAATCGGACATCGAAATTGACTAACGAAACTCTCGAAACAGGCATATCATCGAATTTTTTTTCTACTTTTTCATATACTATGCACTACCTAGAGCTTTTTTTTTGCACAGTTTTGTGTCTTTAAGTCTATATATTGTGCTTGCAAACTATAATGACTTAATTCATTGATTTCACCATTGAAAATTGACATCAAAATCCCCATCGAAATGCCCATCAAAACAGTTCAGGGTCATTCACTAAAAAATGACGAGACCCCACCCCCCACATATCCATTATGAAATATTATTACATATTTGAGTAGATCTACACTAGTAGATAATTCTGGTAAAATTTCATAAATTAATTCGTTTATTTTGCCGTCAAAATGCCAGGAACGCATTCAAAAGAAATTTTTTGTCAAATTTCTGTTCCCGTGGCCACCGAAACGGCATCGAAATTGGACATTTTCTTCCTTGGCGATGGCGGCGCCCGCCCGCAAGGGGAGGCACTCTCCTTTGTGCTCTCTCTCTTAGGGTTAGGGGCAGCAGAGGACCGGCTGCTCCGATACCATGTGGAAAAGGGTATGAGTGGGGGCGGGAAATCCCCAAACGTGTAGAGTGTTTCTTATTGGTTGATAGATAGGAGGCAGCCACCCTTTCCTATAAATAGGAGAAGGGGGAAGTATACAGACACTTAGACAAACCCTAATGGGTCAAGGACACACTTGGGCCCATATTACAAATAGACTAAATGACTTAAGTAAATAGACAAAACAACTTACATAAATAAACATTCTAACAGAAAACACACTCTTTTGGATCTGATTCAAGTTTAGATGAGGCAATGTACGTAGTTGCATTTACAAAAACGACTCGGCGAGTAAGCTTTATTTTTGTTGCATCATAGTTCACATGAGACTTTTGCACCCACCTGATCTCCCCAGCATGCAAGAAGTCAGGTACCGATGTACAATTTTCTTAACAAAACATAGGGTATTCTCAACATCCAACAGAATGGAGGCTTCCTCTCACACTTCTAGAAATTTTAATAAGCTTTAGGCACCAAATTCATTTGGCCTTCAGCCACTACGTAATATAGCTTGTTCGACTTGGTGAAGCTAAGAAAAAAGCATCGATTTTGAACAAACTTCGTCAATCAAAAGCAGCCATTGCTCATATGGAACATTCAACCGGCTCATATTTTAGGATGTTGTGGCCCGTGTGGCCGTCCCACTCATGGAAGATTCCATGATGATAATAAGCATGTCAGCAAAAATTATCTTCTTGAAATAATTAACAGTGGTTGAAAAAAGCCTTAAGCCATTGAAGCAAAGTCATAAATTTTCCATTCAGGGATGCTCATGAGGTGTGTATTTCCTTCCTGGAAGGCATAAGTCCTCAAGGCTTATTTTCAAGACCAGGGATCTGAACAACTACTACTCAGCAGCTGTAGGCTGTAGCATGTGTAGTGTGTTCTAATGTTGCTAAGATCATGCAACATGTAAAATCACCAGTGATGCAGAAAAGAAAACTGTGCTTCGGTTCAGCTCTTCGTAATGACACTAGCAGCAATCTCTCTGTATTTATATATTTTGGACCAGAAACACCAGAGAAACACGACCTTGTCATCTCAGTCTCGCAAACAAAATCCATTATGATTGAGTGCTTTCCATCTCCAACTAGTTTTTCCTTCATCCTCTTATTGCTTCAAAATCATGCAATGCCACCAATTGCACATAAAGGCATTTATCATCGATCCTCCGAGTAAGCACCACCTACTCTCATGCTCTAATCCTCATCCAAGACTCCACCATGAATTTCTGACAAGCTTTAGATGTCCACCTTCTTCCTGACATGGGTCCCTCTCACCCAAGACTCCACCATGTTTGAAGCCCTTCCCTTCTCTAAAAGGGTGATAGTGCAATTCACTTCGAGTGGAGAAAGAGGGCTGAGGATCATTTTTGTTTGCTATCTCCTCCCATATAGATTCCTCTCAAATCAGAGCATGTATATCATGTATTTCCAGTTTGTTTCACGTGTTTAAAACTTCTTATTAATCAAGGCCTTCACTAAAAGGTTAGCAACTACATCGTCTGGTCTCAATAGAGGTAAACAAATCTTCTTGATAGTAAAAACCGACTGAAAATATACCATTCAATCTCTGTGTTTCATCTCATAAAACACATGATTACTAGCATCGAAGTACCGTGATTATGAAATTACCAAAAACAGTAGTTAATATCCAATGACCAGCGTGGAAAGTTTTGTAAGCCACATGAGCACAGAGTATGGGAGTTGTACCTCTATATTTAGTTTTGCAAGCCACATGAGTCCACTAAGTCGATGTCCAGTACCATGATGGTATAAATAGTATTATTTAATTGTGTTGTTGCTTGAATTGGGAAATGAGTCATGTACCTTTGAAGTTTGAACTGACGGATGACACCACACATGTATACATTTTTGAATTAGAAAATGTGCTCGACTTTCTTTTAGAATTGTGTACATCTTTTGTTTCTATATTAATTATAAATACATACACACTTATATATATACATATAACTTGTTTATATACATAGAACTTGTTTATATATATGTATATGTAATTTGTTTTGCCATGTCTGGATCCATGTTTGTGTCCCATATTCTCCAAAATTGTTGTCATGCGTCTGCGTCCATATATATGTCTGTGCTTCCGAGATTTGTGGTTTGTGTAGCTCTTCAAGCACATATGGGCCATGTGCTATGCCACCTATTATGCGGCCTTGACCGCAAGTGAGGCCGCATATGGCGTGCATATGCAAAAACTTTCCATGTAGAGATTGGATGTGTATTTTTTATCAATTATCTTGTTAAATTATTTATTAAACTACTTATACACACAAGCACATCATATAATACATATAGGTATATGTATATTGTATAACATATATATAACATACCAATGCTATACGTGTATATTTATATATTTACATATTAATAATCTATATAAGTGTAATGCTTTACACTACGTTTATATATATTTTTTTAATAAACATACAAAGTGCATATGCTCCAGCATTCTGAATTCACTATGTAGTACCCTGGCCGAACGCATATTACATACCACTTTCAAAACACTGCTGCTATGCTTCAAAAAAATTACATCATTTCTAGGTCATTCATCATGACATTCATGCCATAATACAACACACTCTTCATAACTTTTCCGAAAACTAAAACATTTCGCAGCATTTCATTTTGTCATCTTGACTGAACACATGTTGATTCCATGAATTTTTTGCACTGTTCAAATATCGTATTCAATCAAGGAAAAATTGGCAAAATCTCACCCAAAATTTCAATTTCGATGGTATCGGGATACGATATTCTGCAAGTGTGTCGATAGAATCGCAGATTTCGGTATTTTGATTGTTATATCGCCAGATTTTACCAAATAGTACAAAATTTCGACCAAATTTACTGATATACCAACATAAATACTGATTTTTGCGTGTGTGTGAGTTTGTTTTTGTTGTTTGAGAGGAAAAAGGGGTTAGCAAAGAGGATTTCAACAATTGGAGCTCAAGCTTAATCCAAGGTATGTTACTATTTTCTCTCATTTACACTTCATCTATCTTAATTTAAACATAACTTCATCCAAAAAAGCCTGTAAATGGCAAGGATGTCCCAATATACTTCTCTATATATCTTCCTAATTGTATGTGATCATAGATCTACAACAGTAACCTTAATATACTCTATAATCATAACATATACGGTATACTTAAATACTCCCACTAAATACAAGTATGATATAGCTTTACATTCATGTTAAATAGTGAGCTGATTATGATAGATATATTCTAGTATTATTTAGCATACCACGGAAGAAAATGTACTAATTAGCAATTTAGACAACCAAATTACTGTGAAAAGACAGTTTTTTTTGTTGTAATCTTCTGATCTTATATTTCGTTATATATGGCACTTGCTACACATTTCCCATAGCATGCATATGGTCGACATATTAACTATGAGCATATGGTGTCATACTGGCATGTAAATATACATTTTATACATATCCCACTAATGTGAATCCATCATGGAGTTCACTACTACATATCAAGATCTTATGGTAATAAATTATGGTAGAGAAACACATAACATTAGTGATGTCGTCCAACTTCCTTCACAGTCGTGAAGCTAAGTGCCAAACTCAAGGAATAACGTTGAAGAAGAGCAAGAGACAGTCCTACTGGAGTTTCTTTCAGAATCCAATGTGATGCAAAGAGCGTCTCTGCTCTTTGTATGCCTGCTTCTCGTAGCTGGGTGCCTGTTAGCTTATGTAGGTCCCGTTCTTTTTTTTTGTTCTGAGCAGCGAGCAACGTTTTGGCAGCAGGGTATTTGTTGAGCTCAGCGCTTATTATTTTATTCTGAATGGCAAGCGGTGTGATTGTTTGTTATGTTTCATTTATCTTTTGATGCCACGTCAATGAAGGAGAATGGAGGCTTATAGAAGCATTATATGTTAGATCTGTGTGTATCAGTCAAAATTTGTGGGTGTATTTCATTAGTATAGTTGTGTGTTCATTGGCGTCAGTATGTGTATTCTAATAGTCTATGTATACATGTCTACATGCTAATTAATCCAATACGTCTGCGACTATCATAGGCGTATGACTATATAAATTAATTTGTATTGAAGTGTTTGCTTAGCGCTTCCATTGTTTTTCTGTAGCCTACCTGATATTTGGCTAAGCAACATATTTGCTTATATTCTTTGAATTATTTTCTTGCACTTTTCTTTATGAGTTATTTTTGTTGCCACGATAAAGGAGGATAGAGGCTTCATAGAAGCGTCACATTTTGAGTTGTTGTGCTCATCAATCCAAATTTGGTCGTGTGCTCATCGGTCTTATTAGTTTGTGTTCCAGGCGCTTACATGTGTTCTAATAGAATCACTTTATACATATCCTTGCAAATTGGAGATGTACTTGAACGATTTTGTAGGCTAATATAGTACTAATTACGACCTGATGAAGAAATCAATTTGAGATGCATACGGAATTCTAGCAGTCTGTCTTCATACTCATGGGTCTAGCATGTCATTGTGTCCCAATAATTTATTTAACATTTATATGTTAATATGTCGGAGGGAGTCAACTGGTTGTTAAGCGAACTGCTCTCTCTTAGTAATTTGTATATATACAAAATATCATTGTATGATAATGTAAATCATACCTAATGCAAATAATTAATTTTAAACTTGGATTTTAGTAATGACACATTACAGGTTGAAGGAGTCAAATGACACTAATTGAATGTCTGTGCGTGTGTTTACAAAAGTGACAACAAGAACAACTTATTTGAGATTTATTTTGTAGGCTGCTATATGAAAAGATGATTTAATTATTTTTCATACTTGCCTGAGATCTATGGATTGATTTGCTAAAAAATTGTGAAACAATATCTGTGTGCTTCCGCAGCATGTCCTTATGCTCAAAATACAATTGTGCGGTTACTTTCTTATTATTGTATTAAAATAAAAGTAATTTTGGTAATCACACTATACAAGTTAGTCTGCTCATGTAAAATAAAATGCACATACTTGAATATTTATTAGTCACACACATAATACATTAATTCAACTGTATGACACATGCTTAGCACGTGTTACATAATTGAATTAATATAACATGATGACTATAAATATATCTTTGTGATATACTCGATCATAGAACAATAATTATTGGGATCTAAAAATGTAATTTATTATTGTAAGGTGTCTTAAATATATGTATGTATGTCTACTCGTGCTGACGACTAATACATAATATATATTCACTAATTATCAGTTGATTTCCTATGACCTTTAAAATGTGATTAGAAAAATTTCATGTGTTCTCGTTATTGGCATGTGTGGCCGTTGACACTAATATGTAATCAGTACTCATAATAATTTTTACATAACCTGTTAATAGAAATAATTCGATTAATGACAACTAATTCTCCCCAAACTATAATGTGCTCCAGACTATATGTATGTACCTAAGCATGCATGTCTACTCATATTGGTGACTAATACATAATCTATACTCAACATTTTTCATACGACCCCCAGAAAGATAACAACTTGAGTAGTTATCAATATACTTCCTATGACTTGTAACGTGTGTTTAGCAGCATTTTAAGTATTTCGTTTCTCAGGCGTGTGCTTGTTGATACTAATATACAATAAGCAAGTAAGTGCGCAACAGCTCAACCGTTGAACTCCCATACATACTGCATAAACATGTAGACTGTTACTAAAGTATGTAAACAGAGCTCACAAACCTTTTTCAAACTTAATCTTATCAAACTTATCCAAAGTTCCACGACACTAAACAACTCAAACTATTTCAATGAACACGTGAGCAACTATGTCTAAAGTTAAGGATGAGCAAACTATTTTCAAACTTATCCAAAAAACCATGACGATTAAGCGTGTGTTATATAATTGAATCAGTATAGTATGATGCCTACTAAATACATATATAAGATATATTTGATCAGCACATCATAGCTATTGGGAATTAATAATTGAATTAGTATAGCATGATGCCTGCTAAATACATATATAAGATATATTTGATCAACACACCATGTTGACTAAGTGTTGGTTAACTCATCCGACTTGCACCATGTCATTAGCTAATGCATAGACTCACGACAATGGAATGAGTGATTTTTTTTTCAAATTTATTAAAGGAATTCGAGCACACGTGCAAGTCTAAGATGAATAACTTTTTGACAAAATCTAACCAACCGGTAAAGTACATAGACAGAGACAGAAATGACAAAACATTTATCTGCCGAAGGCATGTTGCCTTACCATGCCAGATCCAGGCTGCGTGGGCACCACTTGTTTATGTTTTCACCATCAGCCAACAGCAGACACGTTGGCTCTCTAGTTCTTGTACTCTGAATCCCGTGGCCAACACAACGATGAGATCAGAAAGAAAAGTTGTTAACCGACGGATAGCGTAGGTGAGAGGATTTGCTACACCCATTTTCAACAGTAGTAGTATACACCGCATTTGATCTTGTTACACATGTATTGGTAGATGAAAGGCATCCGGATGTGATCTATTTGATTTAACATGCGTTCTGATTGGGAGAACGAAGCAGCGTGCTCCTAAATTAAGCAGAAGCAGCAAATCCGCTGGCAGAGCGTAGCCGTTCGGATAGCTAATTAACGGATCTGAAAGAAAAAGCTGGCAGAGGCACAGCTACCAAAAGCACCCAAACAGAGAGCAGATACGCTCTTTTTTATAGGGTAGACAGATACCTAGGCCTACATAAATTACATGGGTTGAGAATAATATGTTAATTACATCAAGCAGCTCATGTTGGAATATAACCACCATAAATGGGATGTTAACCACCCCATCCACCATGCTATTTGAACTTTTTCTTTCATTAGAATCAACTTGAATCTAATTAACGAAATGTCTTTAATTTACTTGGATCTAGTAAACTAAATCTCTAATTATAGTCATATTTACATGTTGCTTCCTTCTCAGTTGACATTCTCTTTACTCAAAGATAATACATGAAGGACACCCATGTATATTTAATATATATGTCATTACTGGATAAATACTGCTATTCAGTTTATGGATTGTGCTAGCATAATTCTACATTTTTTCATGGAAACTCCCTGGAAACACCCAGTTTCCTTGCCTCCAGCATGAAGGAACCCCCCCACCCGTGTCCAATTACAATTTTATATAACAAAGCATTTTGATGTAGAGATTACACATGTAATATTCTATAATTTAATTCACTACATCTGCCAAAATTCCCATTGGTATACTCGTAAATATCGCTTTTCCACGCTGTTGAAACAGTGTGGGCATCAATACCTCGGTCCTTGCATTGAATAATAAGCCTCTCTTGAATTCCAAAGAAGCAAGAAAAAATATACCTCAGCTCGACTTGCAGCAAGTTCTTTGACGCTAGGTGGTCGATAAGCAGCAGGCTTCTGTGGTGGCGCAGAACTAGCTTTTACAGAGGGCGTAGAGGCTTGAGACGATTTACCACCTGATACGAGTATTAGAAAAGATGTCCATGAAACTGCAGGGCAAATCTGGCAACACATTTACAGCAATTGGTTACAACAGTACCTTGATTTTTACTTCCATCGATTTTTAGAACATCCATAGAATTTATGAGGCCAGTAATATCACCAAACATCTCAGGTGATACAGGTCTCCATTCAGCCTGTTCACAACATACGGATAGGAATATTAAACTCACACTATCCGTAACAATAATTTAATTTTTTTCTAAAACCCAACCTCATATAACTTGTCAAACATTTTCTTGTAGTACAATGACCCGTTGTAATAAAATATCTTGATCCTACAAACGAATGCAGAAAAATATAAGTTTACCACAATGGTCTAAGCTGCAACACAAAAGTCAAAATGTATAGTCAATAGTGGACACCCGTTGTCTACTTGAAGCCGAGGAGCCGTCGTGGCTGTCATGAAATAACAACCATCTGGAGACCACTCACTAGTTACAGACCATTCTGCCCGAGTTGTTCCAAGCAACTTTTTCTCTGAGTAATCCCAGAACGCCTTTAAAGAAAGAATATTGTTCCAATAAGACATGATGATTCAGGGGATATTATAGCACATAACAAGAGTAAAGTCAGAATAAGAGTAGAAGTTTAATAATTTAATATAATACTTCATATTGAAAGTTAGATTAGATCGGTATTATTAGGTTCAAATATAGAAAGACAATGTTCCATGTCCATCAGCTTTGCAAACATAAACAATAGTTATAATTTGTCAGCCAGGAAGGGAAGCCTGATACAAGAACCAACAGCACAGTTACATATCGTTTAATTTCTAGCTTGATCTTAAAAATATCAACCAATGCAATTATTATATCACAAAAACAACTTAAATAAGAGGTTGTGTATGCTTTGAGAGGTGGGCTACACATGCCAGATACGATATTTGGAGTGCGACGATCTGAAGAGTAGTTTTTCAATGGTTTTAAGAACCCAGCCGAAACTTCATGAATCACTGCAATAGGCCGCCTACACTTCTGGTGGAGGATAACCATAATTGGAGACCTAGCCACAAAGACCTGACCACTAGACAGTGATGAAAGCAGCACACATCTTTCTCTCTCTGTTTGTTATTTTTCGTGGAAGTTCCTCTATCCCTTCAACGTTTACCCAAGTGGGATGACTTTTTTGTCCCCCTCCCCCCAAACCAAGGAACGAGGTATCCGATTTCGACGCCGTTTTAACGGCATGGAAACCGAAATTTTTTGAAATTTCGAGAGATGCAACCGTGCCCGTTTTGATGCCAAAATGAACGAATTAATTTATGAAATTTTACAGGCGTGATCTCTACACCTAAATGCATCGTTTTATGCAATAAAATTTAATGTGGGGGTAGGTTGGGGGTGGTCCTTCATGTGGGAGGTAAGGGAATTGTCCTGTTTCTTGAGGATTTCGATGAAGGGTTTCGATGAGAAAATGTAGGAATTAAGTTATGCAATTTTGCAAGAATGAGCTATATACATGCATTTACTTATTTGTGTTATAATATCAAATATTGGATATGTAGGACATCCCCACACATTTTACTTGGGTTGATAGTTTGTTGTTGATATTGACTCAATAGTCAATCATTTCATTGGTCTCAAGAACACTAGTGCAATGTTTCCAAGCAAAATCATTATTTGTTGGTGTGGTTGGCTTCCTAGCACCTTCATTCTCTAATAAACCACCACTAGGATACATGTCGTCCACATTGCAGAATCTAAAAAAATTCATTGCATAAGTATTTAATAATTTGAATAGCAAATATTAAGGAAATGCAATGCAATTATGATATAATATAAGTATAAACTATGTATAAGTACTAAATGGTGAAATAACTCCAATCCGCCTTTGCTCCTTGTAAATTGGAGAAGTGTTGTTTATTGGATGATTTAAACAGTGTACATCGTAGTCTCTTATATAACAACTAGAGACAGAGACTGGTTAAGAAGCAGCCCATATGGGACTAAACAACATAAGAAACAACATAAGTAAAGCACATGCTAAGCACATGACGCTCAAGACAACACATATCTCTATACTCCCCCTCAAGCTGGAGCGTAGATGTCAAAGAGGCCCAGCTTGTCAGTCAATGTCTGGAAGCGAGTCTTGGGTAGCACTTTGGTAAATTGGAGAAGTGTTGTTTATTGGATGATTTAAACAGTGTACATCGTAGTCTCTTATATAACAACTAGAGACAGAGACTGGTTAAGAAGCAGCCCATATGGGACTAAACAACATAAGAAACAACATAAGTAAAGCACATGCTAAGCACATGACGCTCAAGACAACACATATCTCTATACTCCCCCTCAAGCTGGAGCGTAGATGTCAAAGAGGCCCAGCTTGTCAGTCAATGTCTGGAAGCGAGTCTTGGGTAGCACTTTGGTGAAGATATCTGCAAGTTGTTTCTCCGTGCTGATATATGGAGTGTGAATCTGTCCGGACATAACTTTTTCCCGTACAAAGTGGCAGTCGACTTCTATATGTTTCGTTCTTTCATGGAAAGTAGGGTTGCTCGCAATAAAAATCGATGCCTTATTGTCACAGAACATAGGAATGGGGCTAGTCGGAGAGATGTCAAATTCTTTCAGAAGGCTTCGGACCCACAGAAGCTCACATGTAGTATGAGCCATCGCTCTGTACTCTGCTTCAGCACTGGATCGTGCAACAACTGTTTGCTTCTTACTGCGCCATGTAACCAGATTGCCCCCTACAAACGTACAATACCCAGAAGTGGATTTTCTATCAGATCGACTGCCTGCATAATCAGAGTCAGAAAAGCCAGATAGATTACAATGCCCATGCTTCTTGTATAATAGTCCTTTCCCAGGAGCACTTTTGAGATATCGAAGAATATGACAGATAGCATCCCAGTGACATTGTCGAGGTTTGTCAAGATACCGACTAACAAACCCAAAAGCAGCAGCTAAATCAGCTCTAGTGACAGTCAGGTAGATAAGCTTGCCTACTAATCTCCTGAACTGGTGTCGATCAGCATATGGGGGAGGAGTCACTGTCCCAATCCATATTGGGATCCAGAGGTGTGTTAGCTGGCTTACAGCCTAACATGCCTATTTCATTCAGCAAATCCAGAACATATTTCCGTTGTGATAAGCACAATCCTGCAGAAGATCTAGCAACCTCAATGCCCAGAAAATATCGTAATTTACCAAGATCCTTCGTGATAAAATGTTGTGCTAGATAGTTTTTGGTTGCTTGAATCCCTGCACTATCACTGCCAGATAAGATAATGTCATCTACATACACAATGAGAATAACAAGCCCTGATGTGGTTTTTCGGATAAAAACCGAGTGATCAGCCTGTGATCGGCGAAAGCCAAAAGAGAGTAAGATTTTACTTAGTTTATCAAACCAAGCTCGTGGACTTTGCTTTAAGCCATAAATTGCCTTGCGAAGTTTACAGATTTTTGAAGCAGACTCCCCCTGAGCAACAAATCCGGGAGGTTGCTCCATGTAGACATCTTCCTGTAGATCGTCATATAAAAAGGCATTTTTCACATCCAGCTGAAAAAGAGGCCAGTCTTTATTGATAGCAACAGAAATCAGAAGCATGTGCTTTACTTATGTTGTTTCTTATGTTGTTTAGTCCCATATGGGCTGCTTCTTAACCAGTCTCTGTCTCTAATTGTTATATAAGAGACTACGATGTACACTGTTTAAATCATCCAATAAACAACACTTCTCCAATTTACATGGTATCAAGAGCAGGTTCTTTTTTGTTTCTCCCACCCTAGTTTCCCACCCATGACCTAATCCTCTCAGCCCCCCCCCCCGCCGGCGCCACCCCTCCCCTCTCCAGTCGCCGCCGCCACCCCTCCCCTCTCCAGCCGCCGCCGCCACCCCCCCCACTCTCCCCAACCCCCACCCTCCACCACAGCAGCCGCCGCCCCCCCCCTGCCGCCGCTGCTTGCAGCAGCAGGTTGCCCGTCTACCACCACCCCCACCGGCCTCCTCCACCATCCCGTGACCCCTCCGTCTCTTCCTATCCATCCTCTCTACCTAATCCTATCTTCTTCCGCCATTTTCTCCACCTATAATCATCTCTCCACTCCTACGTAAGGCCTGAACACTTTCTAATTCTTTTACGTCTACGACCGGGCTTCCGTCAGTTTCTGCTCGGGTCTCTGCTGGCCATCTAAGTTGAGAGTCCTCTTTCTTCTTGGGGATTTCTGCCTGCGCCTCATGGGAGAACGTTGAGTTTTTCTCATGTTGGCGTAGGTTTCTATGATTTTTCTGCCCGTTTTCGGGTCCTTCTGATCTGCTGCGTCAGATCCCTTCTGCCCGGTTCGGGTTCCTCTGCTCTGCCCATTAAGGGTCTGTACTGCTTCTAAAGCGTCATCATAATCTGCTATGGCTTACTCTGAACCCCCCAGATCTCTGTGTGTCACTACGGTGAAACTCGATGGCGGGTCCAATTACCACCTATGGTCGGCGTCGTTTGTCCTTTATGTCAAGGCGCAGGGCCGATATCACCATCTGACGGCCGACCCTCCTGATGCTCCTACGGCGGATTCCGATGATAAAACTAAACAAAGCTACATCCAGTGGTCCAAAGATGATTCAGGCGTCATGTCTTGGCTCCTCAACAGCTCTGAGCCCCGGATCAGTCAATCTCTTCTCTGCCACCATGATGCCAAGGCGATGTGGGATCATTTGGCACATGTGTACTCTCATCAGGAGAATCCAAAGCGGGTCTTTGAAATTTTCAAACAACTTGCCAAAAAGGAGTTCTCCACTGACACATCTATTGATGATTTTTATAATCAATGTTCTGCTTTGTGGAATGAATATGAGTTGTATCATCCTCTTACTGCTGATATCAAGATTGCCCAGAAACAACGAAATGAGCTTCAACTTGTGCACTTTCTCGCTGCCCTTCCTGCCTCCTTCTCGGGGGTTGTTGATCAAATTCTATCAAGTGATCCGCTGCCCACTGTTCGTGATGTCCTCAAAAGAGTTCAGAGACTGCCTTCTCTGACTCCCACACCTGCTCCTGAGCATCCTGCGCTTGTTGCGCGCTCTTCTGATTCTACTCGTGGCCGTGGCCGTGGTCGCGGTCGTGGTGGACGACCTCCTCCTGCTGGTGGCCGAGGCTCTTCTACTCCGGGTCGAGGTCTGTCTCAAGGACCACGTCACTGCAACTGGTGTGGCCGCGACAATCACACTGAGGACCGCTGCTGGATAAAGCACGGTAAACCTGCTTGGGCGAACCAAACTGCTGATGATGCTGCTGTGACTGATTCTTCTACCGATTCGACACCTGCGCCACCTAATACTGATTGGCTTCGCTCAGAGTTCGAGAAGATGTTTCAAGAACGTCTTGCACAACTGCCCTCTGCATCCAGCTCGTCTGCCATGCTCACCTCTTCGTCTTCTGGTAACAAACAGTGGTGCATCGACTCCGGTGCTTCCACTCATATGACTGGTGCACGTCATTTATTTTCAAAACTTAGTTCGACATCTCCGATATCCTCTGTTACTGTTGCAAATGGCTCGAAAACTATTGTTCACGGCACTGGCACAGTTCCTTTGTCACAAAAGATGCATCTCAATTCTGTTTTATACATTCCAAAATTTTCTGTTAATTTACTTTCAGTCAGCAAAATGATTAAACAACTACACTGCTCTGTCAAATTTGATCCCTCTGGTTGTATTGTGAAGGATATCCGCACGAAGACGAAGATTGGTTCGGGCCGTGAAGGACCAGACGGGCTGTACTACCTGGATGGGCCACCAATTTCAAAGGCGATGATCTCCACCTCTGTGTCAGGTCTACAGTTGCATGTTCGGCTTGGACATCCATCTGCTGCGAAACTGAAACTCCTTTTTCCACATATATCTGAAAATAAATTTTCCTGTGAAACATGTGTTATGGGCAAACATTCTCGTTCTGTTTTTCCTGCTAAGAGAGTTATTTCTTCTAAAGCACCTTTTGAATTAGTACATGCGGATATTTGGGGACCTTGTTCTGTGCCTAGTATTTCTGGTGTGAAGTATTTTTTGACTTTTATTGATGATCATTCTCGTACCACTTGGCTGTTTCTTCTCAAAGGTCGCAATACTGTGCTTGATTGCATTCGTACTTTCTTTGCTCAAATTAAAACACAATTTGGTCAACCTATTAAAATTCTTCGCACTGACAATGCTCTTGAATTTATGCAACAAGATGTTACTTCTTTTTGTGTGTCCCAAGGGACTCTCCACCAGACCACTTGCCCTTATACACCACAACAAAATGGTATAGCAGAACGGAAGAACCGCTACCTTCTTGAGGTTGCTCGCACCCTCCTCTTTCATTATAAAGTTCCTCACTGTTTTTGGCCTGATGCTGTGTCTACGGCTTGCTATCTTATCAATCGCATGCCGTCCTCTGTTTTGAAAAATAAGGTTCCGTACGCCCTTTTATTTCCTGATAAACCTTTGTTCTCTGTGCCACCTCGTATATTTGGGTGTACTTGTTTTGTGAAAAATCTTCGCCCCGGTATCACTAAGTTGGATGCTCGATCTGTGAAGTGTGTTTTTTTGGGGTACTCTCGCACTCAGAAAGGCTACCGTTGTTTTGATCCTATTACAAAACATTGGTATGTTAGTGCGGATGTGATATTTTTTAAGCACATGACGCTCAAGACAACACATATCTCTATACTCCTCTTCAAAAAAACAACAATAACAACGAGGATTGCAATTATCAAAATTTTCATTGAAATTTGGCGAAATTCATCGAAATCATCGAAATTTGGCGAAACTCATCGAAATCATCGAAATCGACACAGTCGCACGTTTCGGTACCAGAACCCATCGAAATCAAAAAATTTGGGCGAAATTTCACCAATTGCGCCGAAACCTCATTCCTTGCCCCCAACTGACTTTTTCAATTTCCCATCTCACTTTTCCTATCTATTGCTCCGCTTGGTGGAAAGTGGAAACCGATAGCCATAATAGTTGCAGCTTACGAATACTCTCAGAAGGAAGACCCGATCCATAGTTGGAGACCAAGTAGGGTGGAAGGTTGGGTACCAGTTTTAAGGACTCATATACTGCTTAGGGGATAGAACACTGAATAATCACAAATCTTCTATAATTGTTTCCTGAAGTAGCACATTTAACGCTGTTTGCAATCAATGTTCTCATATGCCCCGCATGAGGCCGCTTATGTGCCCGCATATGCGTATGCGGCCCTCAGCCGCTCAGCATATAGCAGTGCTATTTTTGGGCAAAATATGCGGCATGCGGTCCGCATATGCGGCCGCTTAGGCCCCGCATTTCATTTGGTGACTTAGTAAAAAAAACCTCAAATAAAATCAACCAAATTAAATGACAACTTCTATATAGTTGTTTTTAGATCAAATATAGAAATTTTGCTCCCTCATATATAATTCTATTTTCAATGAGTGGTGCAAAATATATTATTACATTTTACAATTGTCAACGTTTCATTATGCTCTTTACTTTGCTCCTTTTTTCTCTTCTATTTTGCTCTAAGATTAGAACATGTTGCACTTGCAACAGTTCTTATTTTGTCTTGTGTGAAAGGCGAATCTATTGCAAATATTAATTGGATATGATATTTTCTTTTAAAAAGTATCGAATTTGTGTGCTGCCTAGGGAGTAATTTATATTCCCTGCGACTTTTTCTTTTATATTTATTACTGACTTGATTTCTTCGTATCATTTTGATGTTTTGATTTTGTTTGATGTTCTTTTTCTATTTCTACTTTGAACTACCGTGTGTTGTGTTACTGAGGTTATTCTTATTGTGTTCATTCAATAAATGTTCTTCTATGAACTGCATGTGTTAGTGTGTTGTGTTACTTGTATATTCTAGTACATTATATAAACTTCGGGTTTTTGTTGATTGATTTTTCTTCTTGATGATTGCAAAATGTGTTTCTTTTTCCATGATGCAATGATCCACTGGTACATTTTGGGCTATTAGGTTACGAAACTAGATAGTATGAAATTTATGGTTATGATTATATTTTGTAATTAAATATATGTATAAAATATAGAATTTTGTTAAAAAATCCAAAAACGCACATACCCCACTTATGCTCCCGCATTCTGCTTATACTCTATGCGGTACCCTGACCGAACGCATACATCATAATGCATATCAGATCATTGTTTGCAATAGAACGGAATACGTTGTATGAAAAATCACATGTGGTATCGATAGCGATAAACAACATGGACAACGCCCGTGTTTGCAGCCAATGTAAGCAATATTGACAAGTTCCTTGATACAGCCTCAGATGTTCCACTTCCTGCAGTTGACTGTAATATTTCCTTTTCCGCCTCATCCTAATTCCTAATTGAAGATCATAATAGCATGGAATCCTAGGTGTACATGATAAATATATTTTTTAAAAGTTCTAGTATAAAAAATATGGGCAAGAGATTTATTTATTTTTTTGATTCTACCATAATGCTTACTTTTAGAGTTTGCAATGATAAGGGAGAAAATATATTGCAAGTGGTCAATTTAGAAAATGAAATAGATCTTGTCAATTTATAAGATGACATAGGTATAATGAATTTAGATGATATTGAGTGTGTGAATGGGAGCAAAAAAGCTATTTATGTCACTAGATTGAGAATGACCTTTGACTCATATCATGAAGCATATGAATTCTATAAAAAGTATGAGAGAGTTAAATAATTTTGTGTGCGCAAAGGTCATACATAGAAAAATAAATATGATGGTAATGATACTCATTTTTCTATGCAGTCGAAAAGGACATAACATAGTGCATGGAACGTGCAAATGTCATGCCCTAATGAATGCACAAATGAAAAGTTAAAGCAAAAATAAGAGTTGATGGCGACAAAACCTAGCATCGAATTGTATTGATCATCCTTTTTACTAGTCCAAACAAAGAACACATACACAGAAATATGAAAATTGAAATGGTTATTGCGAGACCAGTTGCAAGATGTAGATCATCAACATGTTTATTTAGATTAACATATCAGTTTCATCTGAGGTGGAATCACAATGCTGGCAATTCTAGGTAAAATAGTCATATAGATTCAAAGTATCTTCGAAAGCTTATAGAGAAAACATCCCCTAATAGAGGTATGTTTCTCAATAAAACTTTTTCCTTTGTGTTACAAGGGAAATGTTAGATCCCACATGTAGGACCACTCTTTTTTGGAATCGCTCGCGTTGTGATCTACCACCAATATCTACTGAGTTGGTCTTTCTGAATAACATGTTGATCAAATAGCATTAGAAATATCAGCTTTAGTGACAGTCAAATAGATTAGTTTGCCAACCAGTCTCCTATATCTTTTACTGTCAGGATACCGGGGAGATTCATCATCATCCCAATTTACAGTAGGATCTAGGGGCGTATCAGTGGTTCGAGCTCCGAGCATTCTAGTCTCCTGTAGAAGATCTAGAACATACTTTCTTTGAGATAGAACAACAGCATTAGCAATCCTGGAAACTTCAATCCCCAGAAAGTATCTCAGCTTTCCCAGATCTTTAGTGACAAAAGTGCTTGCATAAGTAAGCTTTAGTGGCGTGAATTTCAGAGAGATCACCACCAGATAAAATAATATCATCAACATACACAATTAGAACCAAAATACCATAGGAGGTCTTCTTAATAAAGACAGAGTGATCAACATGAGATCTGAGGAAGCCATAGGTAGACAGAATCTTGCTCAATTTATTAAACAAGGCACGTGGACTTTGCTTGAGTCCATAAATAAACTTTTTGAGGCGATAGACTGTGTGACTCCCCCTGAGCAACAAACCCATGTGGTTGCTCCATATAGACTTCCTCTTGGAGATCACCATAAAGGAAGGCATTCTTGACGTCCAGCTAGATAAGGGGCCAATCCCAGATTGATTGCAACAAAGAGCAAAACCCGCACAGAATTTAGCCTGGCAACAGGAGAAAAAGTTTCAAAGTAATCAATACCATAAATCTGAGTGTAACCTTTGGCCATTAGGCGGGCTTTTAGGCGTTCAACAATTCCATCAGGATGATACTTGATAGTGTACACCCAACGGCATCCAACAGGCTTACAATCGGATGGAGGATCAACCAAATCCCAAGTACCTCTGTTAGTAAGAGCAGTCATCTCCTCAGTCATAGCTAGTGTCCAGGTCGTACTTTGTAAAGCATCATGAACATTTTTGGGGACAGAAACAGTAGAAAGAGAAGCAACAAAATTACTAACATGGACACTCAGGTGTGCAGTAGAAACATAGTTAGCAATATTATGAGAGGTACATGAGCGAGTGCCTTTCCTAAGAGCAATAGGTAAATCTAGATCAAAAGTTACCTCAGTGGGTGCAGGACCTTCTGAAGGAGAAGATTGGTTTTATGTGGGTGGGGTCTTGAGCAGGAGTAAACTGCGCCGGCCAATTCCTGTGTTGGTAAACAATAAGAGGAGGTGTAGTCTCAGCAGGCAGCAAAGCAGACAGGGAATCACTAATAATAGGCAGAGGCACTGAAATGAGATATGAACTCAGCGTGTTCCCTTTAGTATAGTACGGAGTGTCCTCAAAGAAAACCACATCACTGCTCGTGAACCACTTCTTAGTAATAGGATTATAGCAACGATATCCTTTCTGAGTCCGTGAATATCCCACAAATATACAATTTTTCAGCTCGAGGAGACAACTTGCCCTGAGTCGGTTCAAGCAAACGAACAAACAAGTTGACCCCAAAATTCTTGGAGGGGTGGGGTTGTAGCACTTGGACAGGAATTTTATTCCCAATAACAGACGCGGGCAAGGTTTTAAAAAGCGCGAAGCGGGAAGCGTGCAGACGGGACCTTGTAGCCGATTAATCGCCAGGCAGGCGATTAAGCGGACGCTTTTTAGAAAAGCGGGTTTCCAATTCCTATAAACTTTTATGCAAAATTACATACATATGTATATAAATACTATATTTTTGAAATTTCTATACGTCTCTAAACATTGTACAAGACAATATAAAACACCCAAATAGTTTATAACACAACTATACAACGATGATTGTATCTATACAATATAGTAAACAATATACTTGTCATAGATAAAGCACCCTACACATAAAATAATAAGTATGTACAAGATGTAACAACAATTTTGTATCACATGTTTACATAGCTAAACAGTAAACATAGCTAGCTTACAAACATATTGTTACATCTGCACATCATCCAATAGTCATACATTACAGCAGTACATTTAATCAAAGTATGCATTCTAAATTAGATAATAGTTACCAATAATTTACTTGGATACATCACAAAATACCATATCATTACAGCTTACATACAAAGTATGCATTCTAAATTAGAACTAGGTACATCATAGAACATCTAATGTATGCTAGTTTAATATATTATAGTCAATATTAATCGGGGCATATAATGTACTTAATGTTATATGCTTACATCCGTTTTTTTTTAAAAAAAGCGGGAAAAAAGCGGGCAAAAAGCGGGAAAAAGCGGGTTAAGCAGGCAAAAAGCGTCCGCTTTTCTCAAATTTTCTTAAGCGGCGCTTAAGGGTGTTTTTAGGCGGACAGCACCTGTTGGCACTTAAGCGGCCGCCTAGGATGCTTTTTAAAACACTAGACGTAGGCATGCGATTTATCAGAAAATAGGTTGTGAAAATCGCTTCTGGCCAAAAATGTCTTGGAACGTTAGAATGCAACATGAGTGTTGTAGTAACTTCAAATAAATGCCTATTTTTTCTTTCAGCAACACTGTTCTGTTGGGGGGTGTAAGCACAAGATGCCTGAGGAATGGTACCCACAGAACAACAAAATAATTCAACATTTTTTTTGAACAAACTTCAAGGCATTATCAGTGTGCAGAATTTTAATGGGCATAGAAAATTGGGTTTTAATTCAGCAAAGAAGAACTTAATAGTAGGCAGAACTTGTGATATGTCTTTCATCAAAAACAACCAAGTGGAACGGGAGTAATCATCAATGAACAAAATAAGGTATTTATTGTCTGAAAAACTTGGAACATGACAAGGACCCCATACATCAGCATGAACTAAATCAAAAATATTTTTGCTACCAATCTGAGATTTTTTGGGAAATACATTTCTGGACTGTTTGCCTAATTGACATGACTCGCACTGAAAACTGTGTGTTCCTACACCAGAAATAACATGCTTTAATTTATCAGCCAATGGATGCCCAAGTCTATAACACCACTGTAATGCAGAAACAGAAGACAACGTTGAAGCTAGAGTTGTAGTGTCAATCTGTTTCAAATCATCCAAGTAGTAGAGTCCTTCATGTCCTTCATGCCCCCCCACCTATCTTCATCCTCGTGCAAAGGTCCTGAAAGACAAAGTACCCGGTACAAAGGTCAGACTGCACTTCAGGTTACGTACAATTTTACTGACAGACAACAAATGTAGCGGAAAATTGGGCACATATAAAGCAGATCTCAGAAGAACTTGAGCACAGATATCACCAATCCCAGACACAACAGATGTGGATTCGTCAGCAAACATAACAGCAGATTTAGGACAAGGTTTAGATAGTTTAGAAAAAAGAGAACAATTGCCACATATATGTGAAGAAGCTCGAGAATCAATCACCCATTTCTTATTACCAGCACTAGAAGAGGGAGCACTCAAAAAGGCAGAATCATAACCAGTGTAAGTTGCAGTGTGAGCTCCAAATTCAGCAGCAGAAGAAGAGGAAGCACCGGTCTTTTCTAGTAGAAGGCGTTCCACCTTGGAACGATGAACTCGGCAGTGGAGGAACTCGAGGTAGCAGCAGAAGACGTCTGAGAAGCACCCTCAGACGCAGCATTGGCCCACGTAGGTGTGCCATGTTTCTTCCAACATCTGTCTTCAGTGTGGTTGGTGCGGCCACAAAAGTCACAATACCGCAGAGCTACGGTACCTCCAGAGACATCAACAGATGAACCACGACCAAGGGATCTACGGCAAAGGGACCCACGTCCCCGTCCCGAAGCATGAGAATGGTTGTCCGGAGATCAACCTCGACCCCCTACCACGACCTCGACCTGTCATGGCAGCAAGAGCAGTAGTGTCGCAAGTATCAGAAGGCAGATTCGAGGAAGAAGTCGGCAGTCGTTGAAGACGCTGAAAAGCACTCTCCAACGTCGGTAGTGGATCACTGGCAATGATCTGATCAACCACTCCAGCATATGAGTCAGAAAGTCCGCAAAAGAATTGGACAACCTAGAGTTCCTGTCGTTGTCGCTGCATAGCGGCTAAGTCGGTAGAGAGCGGATGAAGATTCTCAAGTTCCGTCCAGAAGCCTTTGAAAGTCAAAAAAATAGTCAACAATATCGAGCCCAGAGAAATGTAGGCAGGTCAGTTGTTTATTCAGATCAAACACCTTCTTCGGATTCTTGATGTGAGAGTAGATACTGGCCAGTTGATCTCACATCTCATTGGCAGTCGAGAGACGAAGCAGAGTAACACTAATGCGAGTTTCACTATTATTCAGGTTCCATGTCATCACAGTCGAGTCCTCCTTGACATTGTAGATTTTTTTATCCTTGGACTCGGCAGTACTGGGTGGAGCGGGAAGCGGATCCTGAGTCGGATGGGAGTGTTTGCCTTGGGATTTTACAAAGATCTCCATAGAGCAGACCTAGTGTTGATAGTTGTGTCCATCCAACTTCACAATAGTCACCAGACGAAAATCATCATGGGAGGACCGAGACCAAGTCCAATAGCAGAAAACAGCAGCCAAGAAGATCAGACTCGCCTAGATCCTCCGGCTAGGCGACAACAGGCAGAAAAGAGGAACTGGAAAGGACCAGTTTACATGAAGACTAAGCCAAGGAGCAGTAGAGAACCCGGCGGCTCTGAAGTCCCTCAAGATGGCCGGTCGGCGGCGGCAAGAAGCAGGGCGATTTGCGGCTAGCAAGCCAGCGCCCGCACGAGGTGGCGTTGCCGGCGGGCAACAGTCGCATGTGAAGACGGCGGCGGGGTGCCGGTAGCCGGGCGACGGGGGATGGCGGCGGAAGAGAGAGAGAGAGAGAGAGGTGGCGGCGCAGGGGGTGGATGGCGGCTAGTGAACCTGCTTTGTACCATCTTGAGTTGTTTGTAAGGGTTAGGGTACACAATGTGTGTACCCCGTATATTTATAGAAAGAACAATTACATATAGGTCCACATAGAATAGGGAAATAACAAGTGAATATAAAGAGCTAACTAAAACACTATTTAACATATATAAAATGGATACACTTCATCGTGAGATGTAAAGGTCACTCCAACCCTAACAACAAAATATGTTGCCAACATCCACACTACAAACATCATCTAATTTCCTGATACCAATATCATCATGTAAGTTGACAAGATTAGTTTAAGTTCTAAATTAATAACATTTTCAATATGATTCTCGACTATCATTGTGAATTTTAAAAGTAAACGAAATATGTAAAAGGTGATCCAAAAAATGTAACAGTATTTAGGTAAACCTACTTCGTACCCATTATTGTTATGATGAAGTAAATAAATTTGAATTAGATATACATTTTATTGTATGTACCTATGTGGTAGGGAACCATCACTATGGTTGAAGGCCACTAATTTTACCACACAAAAGGCCTTCCTCTAGAAAATCAAAGAGGGCATAGTTAATATCTAATAAGTAGTTCAGCACTCATTCCTAAGCATGTTAAGATTGGCCACATGGATCCTTTTTTTCATTTATCTATCATGGGTCGTATTCACATTAAAACATATCAATACTAAATCTTACCATATAAGCTCTTCCTGAGTAAATTTAGCATGCATGCCTCTTGTGAATTTTGCTCCAATCTATGGCATTACTCCGGGTTGGTGGATTTACTGGCCAGCATTGCACATGTCCATAACATCTGAGGCAGCTCTTGCGTAGCTTCTCCTCAATACTCACACCCCACTTTACTCGTATAATTAAATCTAAAGCGATCTTTACATGTCTTCCCACACATCCATCTTAGTTCACATTTTTGCCCCGTTGACCTTGTTCAGACCATGTTTCTTCCTTGCCAAACATTCGCTCACATACAACATGGTTGTCCAAGTAGTTTTTCAATATATGAATCATCATCATCATCATCATCATCATCATCTAAGCCTCAATCCCAACTATGTTGGGGTCGGCTACATGGATCCTTCGTTTCCATTCAGCTCTATCATGGGTCATATTCTGATTGAGATGTAGAGATTCAAAATCTCTCTTTATAAGCTCATCCCATGTTAATTTAGGCCTTCCTCTTCTTCTATTTATAGTGTTTGGCTCAATAGCATTGCTTCGTATAGGCGCACTAGTAGGTCTGCGTTGCACATGTCCGTACCATCTGAGTCGGCCCTCACGCAACTTGTCCTCAATGCTCGCCACCCCCACTTTATTCCTGATATAGTCATTTCTCAAACGATCTTTTCTTGTCTTCCCACACATCCATCTCAGCATACGCATTTCAGCCACGTTCATCTTGTTGAGACCTTGTTTCTTCACCGCCCAACATTCACTCCCATAGAGCATGGCTGGTCGTATAGCTGTTCTATAAAACTTACTTTTTAACCTGAGAGGGATCTTCTGATCGCATAAAACTCCAGTTGCACTCCTCCATTTCAACCATCCTGCAGTAATCCGGTGACAAACATCATTTTGGACATCCCCGTCTATTTGAATAATAGAACCTAAGTAACGAAATTTGTCACATTTTGGTATATCTACTCCGTCCAACTTGGCTCCATCATTCACACTGCGAGATTGGCTGAAATTGCAATGCAAGAGGGATTATATGAAATTACTTTTAAATCCAAGAGGGATTATATATCGTAAATATTCCAACTACACTCCTCTGTTTTGTTCACCCTGCCATAATCACGTGACTTATAATTTTGAACATCACCATAAATATGAACAATAGAACCCAAGTAATCAAACTTATCACATTTTGGTACATTTATTGCATCTAGCTTAGCAGTACCACTCACAACAGTACATTGGCTGAAATTGTGATGTGCAAACTCACAATTGTGTCAATGTTGAACTTAAATCTATTAGATTCCAATGTGATTTTCCAACTATAAGCTTTGGAATTCAATGTCTTTAGTTTCACCAAGGGATATCAACCTGAAACATGCTTTATCAACTCGTCCATAACAAGCACAAATAAATATGGGCTCAAAGTCGATCCTCGATGTACCACAACCATAACTGGAGATCTTTGAGTCTCCCTTCCTCAAGTCCCAACACTCACAGTTGAGTTATCCTACATGTTAGTAATCATATCAATGTATTGGATTGGAATGCCCTTTTCATCCAAAACCCACCAAAGCAGTCCTCTCAGTACTCAATCATAAGCCTTTTCCAAATCAATGAAAACCATATTGAGGTCACTTTTGTTTTCTCTACACTTCTCCATAGGCCTCCTTATCATAAAATAGCAAATGTTATGTTGTGGATCTAAGATAGAATGCAAAGAAAAGTAATTTAAAGATATTATTTTATTACAACAGATGATGAACTTTAGCCTAGTGAGCAACAGAAGTCATACGTGATTTATGTTTCTTGAATAAGCAGCAAGAACATGGATGGCTTTGAGAGGTTTTATGCAATACAAACCACAATGACCCTAACTGGAGGAGTGTCCATAAATTTTTAGTTTAGTGCCACTTGATGGTAGGATGGAAATTATCTAGACTAGAAAAGGCTTCTACTACAAAAGTAAAGCGATTAATATCACTTAGGCAATAACATATCTATTGACAAAATTTCATGTGCAGCACGCAAACAGTAACCATGGGTTCTGTAATTGACTGGGTCAAAACACTGGTCTTGGTGCTATTGAAGCTGAATCACATTAAATAAGAGTTGGTCTATGGTAGGCATGTAGTTTATGTAGCTAGCAATTATGATGTGAACATAAAACAATTAAATCTGATTTGAGGTGAGACACAACTCCTAATGAAGAGTTATGCATATGAACTATGTTACACATAGGTCACTTTGGTCTTACGTCAATTTAGGGATACGGTTGTGAAAGTAGATAGCAATCTTGATGAGGATCTAAAGGGTTCAAACAGAGACGATGTAGAAGAGTCCCAAGAGATTGCCATACCAGTAGTTGGTGGCCGTAAAGAGTTGTGTATGTATGGATTTCTACTACTAAATAGCATCAAATATAGTGTAACTAGTAATTGGTTTGATAAAATGGGAGCTCGTGTTTCTTATATCTAGCAAGCATTTTATTAGAGAGTATGTTGTTGTCATTAAGTGTCTTTGTATAACACTTAATAACATATATAAACATACTCTCTAATAAAATGCTTGCTAGATATAAGAAACACGAGCTCCCATTTTATCAAACCAATTACTAGTTACACTATATTTGATGCTATTTAGTAGTAGAAATCCATACATACATTTACGGTGGGCCCATATTACAAAGACAATAACATAAATAAACATACTCTCTAATAGATTTTACAATCAGTATTTAACTAAGACAAAACTCTGCGCTTAGGTTCACTTCATTAAATCTTATTTCTTATTTTATATGTTGATGGCTAACATAAAGATAAGTAAAAAAGAACTAATCATATCACATTAATTATACGCTTTTATCTATATGTTTATAAAATTGACATTGCACAAGAAAATAAATAAAATGTTTGTAACATACCATATCACCAGGTAGATTTCCAAAACCAGCCACGCATATGACTGCATAAACTGAGTTAAGGTCACCTGACTACAATATATAAAACGGATTACGTCAAGCATAAAATAAAAAAAATCAACGCTTAACATAACAGTTTGCGAAAAGGATACACTTCCCTTTGGGATTCCATCTAATTGTATTATATGAACCGGTTCCCAGTTCCAGCAAAGGATTACATTTTCTGTCAAAGATAGTTACTTTTGCAGGCATGTCTGGTTATATGGTAGAACAGGGGTCATGATAGAAGAAACGGTGGTGACAAGATCAAGAAACACAATATAGGAAAAAGAAGACATTACATCCATACACAACAGCGAATTCGGAACCTGAATAAGACCATTGAACATCATGAACAGGTCCCTCTTTACCTGTACAAATCTATAATCAGAAATTCGCGGAAGACATGCAGAATTGCAATCGTGCAAAGTTAAAAATCATACGTAGAGGTACAAGTCCTTCATGAAGTCCATCTGTTGTTAAATAGTTCAGTTTAGATTCTCCGTAGTAACTCTGATTAGATTTATCAACATCTGATACTGCAACAACCAGGAGACCAGTAGATCCACGGTTCCATTTCATTTGTACCGTAGAGCACCTGAAAAAGCTTCTTCGGGCTACAGCCTGAGACTGTGCATCTTTATTGCAGGAAAAAATCTGTATACTGGCTGGTATTCCCTGAGGACAATAAAGATGACAGTCAGAGATATTTTCAGCGGACGAAACGTCCTGAGATTCTAATACTTACAGCAAATCATTTCAGGAAGTAATTAGGCTTCCAGGTTACCAAGGGAACTCATTAATTTTAGCAGACACTAACAATTTGTGACATGGCATGAGCTGATCAAAATAGCAATTGCAAGCAATCATAAAGCTCATCCCTCATATAACAGTCTATGAATAAAAGTAAAAGCAAAACACCATCCTAGGTGTCAATTACTCAGCATTGCTTCTTTTATCGAAGACTGAACATGAAACTCAATGAGATTCTAGGCGCGCAAGGGACGCCTGGGTACACATCTAGTGCTTCAGTACAGCATGGATCTCTTTTTTTATTTCAGTGAATACTTTTCTGTTTTATGCTTAATTTTAGGACTCACAAGTATAGATTTAAACTTTAGTTCATATTAGGGTACCAACGCCTTGAAGTAAAGGCCCCAATGTCTTTTATTATCAAAAAAACATTAGTGTAAAGGTAAAACTGTGAGAGTACAGATTGAAAATGAAAAAATTCCATTTCCTATGTGAGTGACCTAGGCACCCTGGTGCTCAGCAAGAGCTGGTGGTCACCTAAACATTTTGACAGCAAAGCTGGAATCTCATGTCATGCATTGCTTTTTGACATCCCAAATCAATAGGTTTGAGGAAAAATAGGTTAGATAGAAGGTATTTACCAAACACTAAAACTCAGACACCAAACAAATAGTTCAAACTCCAGAGGTTTTTTATGTGATTTCCGTAAGAAATGTTCAAGAAGCTTACCTTAGATTCTGGGATATAAGCAGAAACGTGAGATCCTGGGTTCAAAGAGAGTGTAAAGGCAGCTACACCAGGTACTCTAAGCCTGTGAATAATTCCTTTTGTGAAATCACTGGCATCAAAGAACTGTATCTCATTGGTAGCCATCCGGCATGCAACAGTTTCATCAGAGCTAAACTGAATTAAGGGCCTACAAAATATGCAGATCAAAATAGTGAGTGAGATTAGCAACAACATGAGTGTAAATAGCTAGAGTATTAGTGACATCCTCCAGCAAACCAGAATGAGATTAGCAGATATACAAGTATAAGTTGCACAAGGATAGATAACATTCAAACAATGATTTGCAGAAGGATAGATGACATCTCTAACAAACCAGTTCGTCTTGGACATATTCTTCTGAAAGTGTTGGTAGACAGCAGTAGCACTATCGATCTTCCACAGAGAGACATTTTTATCCTGCGGCGAAGTGGATTTCTGAAATGTTTGGAGATATGTCCCAAGAGGGGAGATAGAAGCACCAAGAACCGAAGGAATCTCAAAGGTTTGAATCACTGTGTGGCTGCTGCAGTCATAGATGCATATACTCGATGGGCTTTTCATGGCCAGCAGTCTAGAACCATTCTCACTGAACTTAGCAGAAGTGCATGGAGCCTTGTCAAGTTTACTTTGGGGATTGCCGTTGTCAAAGGGTGGTCCCTTCCAGACAGAAAAAGCATCTGGCTGTCGCACTGAATGAACAAGCAAAAATTAGTCAAGGTGACATTAGAATTCAGAATCATTGTTTAACGGGATTCAACTAGGCTGTTCTCAAACCACTATCTATGCATTGCCTATTTGGTAGAACTTGAGAAATATGAAAAGACATGTAACAGAGTAGAGTGCAGAATAAGCAATGCTCGTGAGAGAATTACCCAAAATCTCCAGTGACGGGTGGCTCATGGTTGGTTTTCTAGTTTAGCAGAAGCAAGATGCGCTCGAGTAGCACGCCACGGATAAGTTAGGCGGGAATTCACAGCCGCCTGAACAGGAGAGATTTCAAAAGTAAGGCGTTTGTGTTCCGCTCCGCTGTCAAATAGAAGCCAGTCAAGAGCTCACAGCAGAAGCTTAATAATCGGCGGAAGATCGAGTCGACTTTGTCAGCGCTGTGCAACAGCCAGAGGGTGCACCTTTGAACTGCCGGAGCAGTAGACGTCGGAGCCCAGAGCTGCCCTAGCCGTCAAGAGTGAAGCGACTTTGTTGCTGCCGCGACAAAGCCGTCTGAAATGTTCCAGCGTAATTTTCCCCCGGTTTATCGGCCTGGACCGGGTTGGGTTTCCCGGAGGTTCATTGGGGTGGGAGCGTCATGCCCGAAACCCAACCTGAACCCGATCCATGATCTCTTGTGGATGGGCGCACAAGGCTCTTTCTTTTTTTTTATAAAAGTCATTGCATTACTACTAGAGAAAGTTGCTGACAAATTGCAAGCTAACACCTGCAAAGTCTGGTTTTACACTACTGATGTAACTAGAAAGTAAAATGCAGCTTGGTCGATATAAGAAAGATGTCTATAGGGGAGGCACCCTTTAACAAGCCCCAACATACATGGTCTAATATATAATTATGGTAAAAAAATTGTAGCTGCATGCATGCAGAAGACCAGTTCCTGTTTCATCGTCAAGCATCTCCTTGAGCTGGCATAGATATTCCGCATCTGATTGACCTGCATTAATTTCTACTATTTTTTCTGATGCTTGTTGACCTGTAGAGATAGATAACGTTTAGATCTGATTCAATTAAATTTAAGATGATATTTGTGGGTTTCCTAGTGTTATTGAATCTTATGTTGTTTCTCTCTTGCCATATTTTCCAACATATGGTAACTAGAAAATCATCAACAAGAAGCTAGTGATTATTTCTAAGCGGCTTGAGTGTTGTTGGAATTTTCATGAGGTTATGCTCGTGTTGTTCGATTTTTGAGAAATGTTTTTTTTTGTCGGCAAAAACTCATGCTACTTTTTTTGTATTTTTCATGTAGTGTCTGTACAAAACCTCCACCTTCAAATAAAGGCAGAGAAAAATAAACAAAGTAAAGGATAGCCACAAGAATCTAAAGGAAACAAAGAACTCCCACAGAAACATATGTACAGAAAATTCAGAAGCCTTTCACAAACAAAAGGATAGCCATAAACTCAACCTCAAGAAAGTAGATCCAACAAACCCACTAACTGAAGAAACTAGCAGGCAAAATAAAGCCTCAAAGATCTCCAGGAAACCACTCGTATCTCCAAGAAAGGTCCAAAGTGAGGAAGCCATCATATCTGCAATAAGCACTGCCAGCAGAAACATGAAAGGGGAGAGGGGAGCCTCAACTCTCACAAGAAGAGGATACTCAACCTTCACCACCAGACTGAGTAAAGCCTAGAGTCAAACTTCACCACCAGGGAGCCTTAACTCTCAAAACTGATCAGCAGCCAAAAGACTAAGATAATAGGCAATATAAAGCCTCAAAAGAACTCCAGGAAACCACTCATCTAGAACAAACAAAGGGAACCATCCAAGCCACCCTTCATCACCAGACCGAGCAAGCCTCAAGAAAATAGATCCAGTTAACACGTAGGGTGAGGAAAACAAGCAGGCAAAATAAGCCTAAAGGAAAATCAGGCATGCACTCATCCAGAAAAAAGGAAAGCCATCCAAGCTTGAGAAGGAAAGCCACCAAGGCTCAACGCTAACCCAAAAGCCAAAAGACTAGAGTAGCCAAAGAAAATCCTTCACCACTAGGGAGCCATACATGCATACAGAACAGCAATCATGTTGACTAAAAGAGCAGGCTAAAAAACAACCATACAGGTGCTCCAAGCAACACACATCCACAACCCAGGCCTTCCCGGTTGCCACACATCCAGAAACTAAAGGAGAGCCACACAGCTAGAGAAGGGCGCCAAACAGTCCCAACATGGCCATCATCCACCAAACCTCAAGCAGCCAGCAGGAACAAGATAAGGGAGAGGGGAGCATCAACTCTCAGAAGAAGGAGGATGCTCAACCCTCACCACCAGGAGCCTTAACTCTCAAACTGATCAGCATACCTCGTCGCTTGTATGAGCAAAAAACAACCAATAAGGTGCTCCAAGCAACACTCAACCAAAACAAGCTAACCCAACAGCCAAAGACCAAGATAGATAACAGATGAAAGCAGACAAAAAGCAGGAGAACAGCCATCTGCTGACAAATAAGCAGCCATACAAGCATCCAGAAAGACCTCCCATCCGGCCAAAGACAAACAACATAAAGGATCCAAGACCTCCACACATCCGGAGACAGGGCACACAGCTCCCAAACCTCAACAGAAGCCAAGAAAAAAGGAAGAAACTAACATCCAGAAGCTAATCTTTAGCCAATAAGATATAAAATATCCCTTATAGTTTTATATAAAACATTCTCAGGGACTTCCCTCCCTTCATGGACTCTTTTGTTCATTTCCATCCAGAGGTAGAACATAATGCAGAGGGCCACTATTTTCCCCGAAGAAGTATTGTATCGATTAAATTTTCAAAGTTGGTAGAAGGAGCACTAATAGGAATCTTGTCAGCACAAGCTAACCAAACAGCCTTGGTATAGCAACAGGAGAACATAACATGATTTGTATCCTCGTAGCCTTGCATACATAGAAAGCAAATAGAAACTACTGTAATACCTCTTCTTTTGCTATAATCAGAAGTGGGGAGCTTGCTTAAGCATACTTTCCAAGCATGTAGAATAAAGTTTTTTGGCGCTTTGCTAGACCAAATCCAGGTATAAGTATTACTAAACATCCCTTTAGCTCTAACAGCATTCCAAACTTCTTTGAGATAACTGTGATCAACCCCTACAATAGTCATACAATTTTCACTTTTGATTTTAATATTGTTATCTTCCATGCATTTAAGAAACACATGAGATACTCTAGATTTATGGAGGTTCCATTCCATATCTTTCATATTAGAACCATGATTGGCATTAGCTTCCAGGCCAAAATTGATGGGGTTCAAATCTGATATATCAGAAAGAAATTTAGAGTTGCACCAGGGGTCTTTCCAAATTTTAAAATGAGAATTAGGTCCAATATGAAAATCAACCAAAGCAAGAAGAAATTTTCTAATAGATAGAAACTTATTAAACATCCAAGAGAAATTTGCAGACTCTTTAATTTGCCAAAAGTTCTCTTTTTTCAGATATTTTGAGGATATCCACTTGACCCAAAGAGAATTTTTTTTCATGCAGATGTCCCAAGCATTCATGATGAGACAGGCACGAGAAACATCTTTGCTTCTTCTAATACCCAAACCACCTTCATTTGTAGGAAGGGTGACTTTCTCCCAAGGAACCAAATGTAGGTGAGATTTGCCTTCAGACTTACCCCAAAGAAAGTCCCTAGAAATTTTATCAATAACATCCAGAACAGAAGATGGCAAAGGGAAAGCATACATCCAATGCATGTGGAGAGTAGAAAGGGTAGACTTGATCAATTCAACACGACCAGCAAGGCTAAGAGTGTTGGCCTTCCAAGCATCTAGCTTTTTACTAAATTTATCAATCAATCTATAACAGTTCTTTTTAGACAGCTTGCCATAGAAGAGAGGAATGCCCAAGTAATTAAGATCATCAATATTACCTACAGGCATATCAAGGATATTCATAATCGGAGCTTTATTAACGTTCTTACTAAAGATAACAGAACTCTTCTTCACATTTAAATTTAGTCCAGAGTGAGAGCCAAAATCATCAAGGAGATTCCTGATATAAGAAGCATTCTCAGGAGAAGCTTTTAAGAAAAACATCAGGTCATCCGCAAAAATTAGATGAGACACAGCAAGAGAAGAAGATCTTTCAATAGAAGTGACTTCTTTATTAATAAGCCCACGATTCAAACTGTTGGACAACCCCTGCATTACAAGAACAAATAAGTAAGGGGTGGGATCACCCTGCTTAATGCCATTGGAGGGAGAAATAGGGTCAGTAGGCTCTCCATTGACCAAATTATGATAAGAAGTCGAAGAAAAGAGAGCTTCAATCCATTTTATCCAAGTAACAGGAAACCCCATTCTATACATAATGGAGAAAAGATACTTCCAAGACACAGAGTCGTAAGCCTTAGAGATGTCCGCTTGAATGCACATGTTGTTTGATTCCTTCTTAAAGTCGCTTAGAAGTTCATTAGAGAGAAGAACATCATCTTTTAAACTTCTACCTTTCACAAAAGCACATTGATTGAAATCAACAATAGAGGGAAGCACCTTTTCCAGCCTGTTAGCAAGAACTTTAGAGATGATTTTATAAAAGGTGTTACATAGAGCTATAGGCCTCCAGTTTGAAATAATAGATGAATCCTTGCCTTTCGGGATAAGAGTGAAGAAAGTTTTGTTTTCTTCTTTTAACATAACTCCATTCTGAAAAAAACTCTTTGACATCACTAAAGACATCATCACCAATAATACCCCAAGTTTTCTTAAAGAAATGCCCATTAAAACCATCAGGACCCGGTGCCTTCTCTTCATTGATATGAGCAATAATATAATCAACATCCTTCCTAGAAACAAGAGCAGTAAGGACAAACCTATCATCAGGACTGATAATCTTACCATTCCAGTCACCTTTCCAAACCTTACCTTCAGAGCCAGGGTTATTGAAAAGTTTACCATAAAAATCCATAACTGCTGATTTAATCTCATTAGGATTATGGGAAATCACCTCATCAATGAGTAAGCCTTTTAGCCTATTGCTGTGTCTCCTGGTTTTAAGGGAGGCATAAAAGAAGTTAGAGTTCGAATTACCTTCTT
This sequence comes from Alisma plantago-aquatica, assembly GCA_963693085.1. Lineage (NCBI taxonomy): Eukaryota > Viridiplantae > Streptophyta > Magnoliopsida > Alismatales > Alismataceae > Alisma > Alisma plantago-aquatica. The sequence continues at coordinate 413,183,164 of OY856415.1, read as the reverse complement.
TGAGCCATTGGACACGTGATTTTTTCTTGAGAAGAGATTCCTTAGCCAATTCAGCTTCCTTCACTTCCTTTCTACATTTATTAGCATAATCTCTCTTGCATTCGTCAGTAGGATTCAGGTCAGATTCAGAAAGAGCTTTGTCTGCTAAGAATCTAAGATGTTTTGCATTATCATGAAGATTACCAACAGACTCCTTATTCCACTTGAGAAGAACACATTATTAAACTTTTTGTAAAGACGAAAAGCTTCATAACCTTACACGTTTATAGACCATGCAGATTTCACCACATCCAAGAAGTCATGTCTATAAGACCAAGCATTCAAAAATCTGAAAGGAGCACTGATTTTCCTGACATTACCAATCTTCAGGGATATACGTCTATGATCACTAATGGAATTAGAGACAATCTCACCATTAAACTCCTCTATATCAGCAAGAAAAATATCATTATGAAACACACAATCAATTTTTGAAGAAATAAACTTTTCACCACTCTGCTTGTTGCCCCATGAGAAGAAGGGACCTCCAAGGCGCATCTAAAAAAGACATGTATTGAGAATGCAGCTATTAAACTCCTCCATAGATTTGTTGGTAGGCGGTAGGATACTGATTCTCTCTTCTTCAGTTCGAACAACATTAAAGCCGCCAAGAAGAACCCAAGGGATATCAACGGAAGAAATAAGTCTTTCAATAACTCTCCAAAGCTCAGAGCGTTCAACATCGCCATTATGACCATATACAACCGTAACAAGCATAGAAAAACTATCAACTGACACTTTGAAGTGAACAAGCTGGTCAGTTTCAAAGAGTTTATCAATAAAACAGTTTCTGTACAGGACAAGAATATGACCCAATCTATGAGAAGAGAGTTTAGTGATAAAGTTGTACTCAGAAAAGTATTTGTTCATAAGCTTGTTAACAATTCTTTCCCTAACTTTGGTTTCAGTAAGGATAACTAAATCGCATTGAATCCTCCTCAACTCTTCTTGGACAAGACTAATCTTGTTGCCAAGTCCTCTAACGTTCCAAGATGAGATATTAATGGGTGGGGTCATTTTGACACCTCGGCTGTTGAACTGACAGCCTCAATATTTTTAGAAAGCAAATCCAGTTCCCTGGGAGTAATACTAGAAACAAGGTCGTCCAATCTAACAGATGTATTCAACTTCCCCAGACATTTCAGAGGTCCCCTATGAATAACACTCCTTGGCAAGTAATGCACAGAGCTGGAGGAAGCAAGGGAGCTTCCCTCGCTGACTGGAGATTTATTCTGAATAGATATACCAGGTCGAGGGGTGAGAATCCAATGATTCACTGCCATCACTACAAGAGAAGTTTTAGATACCTCCACCAATCCCTTATCTTTAGGAAGACTTTTATCGTCTAGAGCACATTGAGCAGACTTTGAGGTAGTTACCTCATTATCACCAGGAGGATCTGAAAGGCTCAATGTCTCATTAATGTCAAACCCTTCATTAACCTTTTCAGAGAGATATACATCCTCTACTGTTAAATCTTCGAGATATTGACATGCTATCCTTAGTCTAATATCATCTTCATCTATCACTTCCTCGATAACAGGTTCTCCTCCTTCCAGACTCATATGAGGGACCATAACAGTACTCTTTGGAATTTGAGGCTTCTTGACTTCCCAAATAATCCTCTGTTTCTGAGATTTTGGTTTATAACCAGAAAATACAGGAACAGTCAGACACTCATCATGGCCAAAATAACCACATTGTTTACACTTATATGGGATCCGTTCATATTCTATGAAAACAGAGTTCTCGGCTCCTTCATCACTTTTAAATATAATTTTTCTTGGGAAACTAGCATACTTGTTCAGCAAAACTTGAATCCTTGTTATATCCATCCATCTAAGGTACAGGGTATCTTCATCCATCTTCAACGGTTTGCCCAGATAAGAACCAATTCTGCTGAAGGTTCGATGATCCCACAATTCCATAGGGATGTTTTTCAGGCGGACCCAGACCGTAACTTCAGATAGAGTAAGCTTCGATTCTTTCTCACTAAGACTCCATTGCTTCAGAATGATAGGTCGACCGCAAACGTACCAGTCGCCTTTAAGAGCATTTTCCAAATCTATTAACTCTCCGAAACGAATCAGAAAAAAACCATTTCCCCTATCAAAAATTTTGAAGCCACCGCGAACCTTCCAAACATTCATGAAGTGATCTACCAGAATCGCGATGATAGGTTGGAAATCTATGACATATCCCAGAAGGCAATGACTCCACCTATCTGCATTCTCCACAGCCTCAATATTAGGATAGATGAGCTTCCCATTCACCAGTGAAACAATGACTTTCTTCAGATCTGTAGCCTTGTTTGTAGATCTCGGTCTAAGATTTTCCCATTTGAGTGATTTCTTTTGTAAATCTGGGTCCGGCTCTCTCTCAGGTAACTCATGAGCTTCAGGAAACATGCCCCTACGCCTAAAAGAAAGTTGGGGAGGAGTTGATCGGCAGGGAGCCGTAGCCCCCCCCCCCATCGCAATGTCGCACGCAGCCGCAGGCACTCGGGGAGTCGGATCCATCTTTTCAATAAATTACAGTGGTTGAAAATGTGATCCACAGTCTCCGCTTCCCTCATACATAGAATGCACCTTGATGGACCGACAAAGCCTCTTTTGTTTAAATTTTGGTCTATGAGGAGTTTATTGTTTAGTAGGAGCCAAAGAAAGATTTTGAATTTTTGCGGCCATCCATGTTTCCAGACGTTTGAACTTGGTGGGGAAATGCCTCTGTATGAAAGGAAGGAGTATGCCTCTTTGGGTGTATAATTTGCACCCCATATCCATGCAATTTCATTTGAGGTGTTGTGTTCTAACTCATAGATGATGTTGTTGAGTTCGAGGTGGTTGATATGTGAAAGTATCCATCGTTTGAGGACATTTGGTCTGTTGTTGGTTAGGAGGCCAAGAGCTTTGGCTGTGGTGATTTTTGCAAGATTTTTTGGGATATGTCAGTCGATGTGCATGTTTTTGATGGTGCCATTTTTGAACCATGGATCGTCCCAAAATGATATAAATATGTGTGAGTGTGGATGAGTGTAGATGATTTGCTTAATGAGGGTGATGTGTTTGTTGATGTACTTCCAAAGTGGTGAAGCCTTTTTTTTCTTTGTTTTGTGCCATGGGGGGATATCTGATAGTAGTTTTCCATGATCGAGTTTTGCCAGATTGTATTTTTGTTTTTTGATAGGTTATTTATAATTTTAGCAATCAAACAAAAAGTGTGTTTTTCTAGATTGATGATCCCCCAACCACCTTGGTTGAAGGGAGAAGTGATGGTATCCCAGTTCACCAAGTGGATGTGTTTTCCTTCTGTAGTGGTCACTACTACAGAAATAGCTTATAACGTCACATTTAGAGGCGTCGGTTATTACCGAAAATCGACGCCTAAACCCTATAACGTCAACTAATTACAGAGACTGACATCTATATTTGAAGACTGGCCAGACACGGGTATCAATTTTTATTTAGCGTCGGCTCCCTATAATGAACTGACGCCTAAAATAGCCCGCCAATTCCAATTTTTCGAGTGAAAAAAAATTACCCCCAAAGTTTCACATACAGTGTTGGTTTTTTGACCTAATAACCGACGCCTAAAGACGGAAATACCTCCAAAGGTCGTCAGTTTGTGTGGAAAAACCGACGCTGATAAGGTTTCACACGTCTTCCCCGCGAATTTTTTTAGGGTTAAGATTGTCCAATAGACGTCAGTTTTTTTCAACAACCGATGCTGATGGATGTTAGGTGTCGGTTTCTTAGATAACCGACGCCTTTGTTAACTTAATAACCCCCGCGAGAAATAGACTCTCAATCGATCCCCCTCTGTTACATCGATCGCTAGATGTTCCCCTTCTCGACGCCTCCAGAGCTCATGTGGTCGACGTCGTCACTGTCGCCGAAGCTCCTGTGGTTGACGTTGTGTCGCCGTTCTCCTCCACCACCGCACCTACTCCTCGCCTGCTCACACTTACTCCTCGTCTGCTCTGCACCTGCTAGTCGTCGTCGCCGCTCTCTAGAGCTCCTCGCCTATTCGTTGCTCACTGCTTGTACATGTTGGTCGCCGCCGCCGCTCGAGGTACCCTCTTCCTCCTCTTCTTCCTCCTCTGCTCGCACATGTGGTTGAGGCAGTTGGTCAGGACCTAGGGGAGAGGCCGACTGCAGGATGTGGTGGGGAGCATCTTTACTGCATTTGTCACTGTTGTTGCTACTGTTTCTTCTTATTGTGATGTTGACGGTGGTAGGGTGTGAGAAAATACATGTATTAAGTCAATCCTTAAACCACAGTAGATCAGATATGTATATGAGTGTGCTCATCGAAATAGAAGGATTTTTTAAAGGGACTGTTTTTTTAGATTAAATGACTGCATAAGACATAATATTAACTCCAGCATAATCTCATACATAGGTGATATTAATCTTTGAGATATTAATTTTTGCTCAGACCTAGGTGATATTTTGTTTGATTTAAACATGATTGGAGGTATGTACTCCTCTCTTTTATTATAATTGGGCATTATTATGACTAATTTTTCCCATAATGAGGCAATTTTTTTACAATACTTGCTCTTGTTCCAATTGTTGGACAATTCATATACTCTCAATTGGGAAATATTATTACTTTTCTAAAATTATTCTTATCATGTTGAATTGGGTCAATGATCACACCTGTGGTCGGCCAACACAGCCACGGCCGTGGCCAGCCCACACAATCGTGGCCTTGCTTTTATCCATTTGGTAAGGAGTGAGCAGGAAGAAGAAGATACATTTGCAATTGAATGTTAATGCTTGACCTAATTCTGTAAATTTGATGCATGTTGAATTTAGATATTAAAACCCTAATACACATTTCACCACAATCTTGAATTAACTATATTGCTGAAATCTTGTGATCAATCTATCTAAGATATTAAAACCCTAATGTTAAATCTCTTATTTTGTAGTGATGTGTCACCCTAACATCTACATGAATCCCTATTGTATGATGTAGATTGATGATAATGCATGAGATAGTTTGAAATTTTGAAATCAATTATGAATCTCACCATCCCTAGTTCATACTAATTTATGTGTAATCTTTATCTTGATGATGAACATGCATGGACACTCGAAATGTTGAAATCAATGTTATAGAATGACAACACATGTATTTGTTGGCCTAGAAACCCGTCCAAGATTTACTCATTAGGAGTAAATCTTGGATAGTCCCCGGTTTGGGTCTGTTCTTGAACACCTAATCTCACTTAGGATGTAAGTGTATAATGTGTATTAGGTTTTCAAGAAAATTTCGATAGCATTTCCCCGTTTGTTCTCTAAGTACATATGTACTTGGAGAACATCGGGAAAATACTGCCGAAATTTTCTTAAAAACCCAATACACATTATACACTTACTAGTAAGATTAGGTGTTCAAGAATGGGATAGGTGGTACACATTTATTATATATAAGAATGACAACACATGTATTTGTTGGCCTAGAAACCCATCCAAGATTTACTCATTAGGAGTAAATCTTGGATAGTCCTCGGTTTGGGACTGTTCTTGAACACCTAATCTCACTTAGGATGTTTTAACCATTAATTATATATAAGACCTTAAACCCTAAAGTTTTAACCATAAACCCTAATCTTTTAACCCTAGACCCTAATCTTGTTCTAATATATACTTGTTTTCTCTTTGATCATAGAATGGATAGATCATGGATGTCCATTCCAAATCACTGCACCCCGAGTTTACTTCTGGTCTTGACCAGTTTATTAGATTTGCCTAGGAAAATAGGAAATAACCTGGAGATAGGTTCTATTGTCCATGTAGGCATTGCGGTAACAACTTGAAAGTCAACACTAGTGACGAAATCAAAAGGCATGTCATGTGTAACGGGATTGTATAAGGGTATACATAATGGCATTGGCATGGAGAGATTTCAAAACTGAAATCAGTGGATGTCGATAGCAGTGCTTGTGTGGAAGAAGAAATTGCATTCGATGACGTAGATGTGAATGAACCAGTTCCAGTAGACATCATTAATGCGATATTGGATAGTTGTGGGGTAGAGCACACAGATCCACCTCCCATGTTTAGAAACATTGTGCATGATGCTGAGATACCGTTATACACAGGTTGTAAGTTTACGAAGCTTAGCGATGTGTTGAGATTGTATAAATTGAAAGCTAACAATCGATGGAGCGACAAAAACTTCACGTCATTGTTGTCTTTGTTGAAAGAAATTCTTCTTGAAGGAAATGAGCTGCCAATCTCAACATACCAGTTAAAGAAATTGTTGTGCCCAATGGGAATGGAGGCCAAGAAGATGTACGCATGCCCGAATGATTGTGTATTATTTCAAAAGTGCTATGTGGATTTGAAAGATTGTCTGAAATGTGGTGCGCCAAGGTATAAATTGACAACTTCAGGGGAGTCCAAAACTGGTTCTCTTGCCAAGGTGATGTGGTATCTACATATAATACCACGGTTTCAATGCTTGTTTGCCAATCCTATAGATGCGAAGAATTTGAGGTGGCATGCAGATGTTAAGAAAAATAATGATGGGATCCTACGACATGCGTCTGATTCCCCACAGTGGAAGAAGATTGATTTATTGTACCCTAAATTTGGTGAAGAAGACAAGAATCTAAGACTTGGGATCTGTACAGATGGGATGATTCTGTACGTGACATTGAGCATCCAACATAGCACTTAGCCAGTTATGCTTGTTATATACAATCTTCCTCCCTGGTTGTGTATGAAAAATAAGTACGTTATGCAGTCGTCTTTGATATCGGGCCCTAAACAACCTAGAAATGATATCGACATTTATCTTGAACCTATGATTGATGACTTGAAGAAGCTCTGGGGTGAAGGTGTGATGACCTATGATGCTTCACGAAGAGAGACATTTCGTTTGCACGCTATGTTGTTTTGCACTGTGAATGACTTTCTAGTGTATGAGAATTTGTCTGGATATAGTGTCAAAGGATCTAAAGCATGTCCTATATGTGAAGAGAACATTGATTTTGTAAGGAACCTGACCTCCGTTTAGGGCTTATCCTGTTTGCTTTGCTTAACCCTGATGCTTAGTTGCTTGCTAATCACCTTTAGTGGTGATTAGGGTTTGTTGGTGCTTTGTTGAGAGCTGGAGGTGCTACTTGCAATTAACCCAAGTCTAGGGTTTTTGGGCAAGTTTTTCACCTTGTAAGGTGTTCCTCCTTCTCCCTGCTTCCTCTAGTGTTGAGAGGAAGGGTTGGGCTCTTGCTTGAGTTGCCTTGGGCTTGGTTGAGCCTTGGTGGGCCTTGTTAAGCTTTGCCCTTGCCTTTTGGACCATGTGTCGGGCAAGTGAGCCTTTGTGTCGGCCTGTGGTGTGTCGGCCTAGGGAGTGTGTCGGCCGGTGGTGTGTCGGCCTAGGGAGTGTGTCAGCCTGTGGTGTGTCGGCCTAGGGAGTGTGTCGGCCTAGGGAGCGTGTCGGCCATGGTGTGGAGGTGTGTCGCCCATGGACCCTTTGACCCTATTTGACCTCGTTTGTGTCACCACTAGTGGACACTTGGTGTTTGATGCTTGTATGTGGAAATGGCCTTGGACATGTGTTTATGGCATGTTAGAGTGGTGGCATTGCTCATGGACAAGTGTCCCTAGGTGGGCGACACCTTGCCTTGTCTTACCTTAGTTTCTCCTCCATCCTCTTCTATATATGTGTTTCCTTTCTCTTGCTAAGGATCCCTTTAGTTCCTTAGTCTCCCACTTCCTTGGTGCACGACACCCTCTTCTTTTGTAAGCTTGGTGGTCGATCCCTCCCTTGGAGTTTCCTTCTTCCTCTAGTGGTGGCCGAACCCTAGAGTGCCTTGCTCTCCTTCTTGTGGTGAAGCTTGGAGCTTGCTTAAGGCGGGTTACATAACTCCTAACCCAAACTATATTACCTATTATATATTCTTGCATGTTTCTTATGATCATATCGGCTATACATGTTGTTAGTTTTGATTTCTTGCTTAGTTGTTTTTGTTGGTCTAACCTATGTTCTAGGGTTTCTTGTTGAGCAATACCCCTCCTTGGTATAGAGAAGTGAGCTTGAACTCTAGTATCATGGGCAATACCCCTCTCTCATTCAAGTTGAGAGGTGAGCTTGTGTTCTAGTTGCTTGAGTAACACCCTTCTCTCACCATGGATCCGAGCGTTGAGCTTTGTGGTGGTTATGGACCTTTGTTAGGGTTGTTCCTTGTGTTGCCCGATTGGTGACAAGGAGTTGTGCAAGACCCCTCTCCCTTAGTTGTTGAGAGGTGAGCCATCTTCTTGATCCATTAGGGTTTTGGTACCCTTGTGCTTGGGATTGATGACGACCTTGTGGAGTTGCATCTTGGCCGATATGGCTTGGGGTTGGCATTGCCCGATACCCCTCTTGACCTAAAGCCTTGGACGTTATGTTGTTGTGGCTGTGTTGGGCGATACACCCTGGTCCTTGACCTTTTGAGTGTCGGGTGTCACACTATGCTGATTACCCTGCCCGATATACTTAGCTTTGTTTGGTGTAGGCGTCACACGTGGTTGGGTACCCTGACCGGCACGCCTAGCTCAGGTGGTTGCTTAGTGCTGTTACACCTTGGACGATAGGGGGCATTGTGGGCCGACCTTGTGACGGGCGTCACACCACAGTCTTTTCCTTGTGTCGGTCGATAGGTCATGGATAAGTTGGTTGAACATCAGGTCCCTTGCTGACCGTTTGAGTTGCATCCTTGGATGTTACTCCTTGTGAGTGATGTTGGCCGATACTCTTCAATCCGGGATGGTAACCCTGCGCATAACGCACCGTTGCACGACACTGTGTTGCACGTCACGCGTTGCACGACACATATGGGTGCACGATGTGCCTGGTTCTCTGATGCATGACACACTGTTGCACGATACATGAGGTGTGCGACATCTAGGGTTGCCCGATACACCCTGAGGTGGTAGCCGTTATCCCCCCTTCTGGTTGTTTGGCCGATAGGAGGTTAGAGTACCTTGGACGACATGGGAGAGTACCCTTCCTGATACTACCTTTGGTGAGGGAAGTGGGCATTTCTAGTGAGGGTCTTGTTTCTTATATGGAAAACCGATATGCTAGATCTTGTTTCATGCGGTCACGTTTGGGTTATGATGGTGACCCTTGATATGCTCGATAATAGTGAGGTGTTTGATATAGTAGATCACACCTATGTAACTTGACATGGCTTTACTTGTGTTTATGATCATCTTGATTATATGTAATATGTTGAGTAAATGATAAGCATATAAAATGCCTTGCTTGATGATATGACCTATGCCTATGGTCACAGGTTGAGGCATGAATGAAAAAGTATATAACGACCAATGTTGCCCTATGCTTGATAATATTATCTTTCTGTTGATCTATGATGATTGTGTATACTAATCATGCAGGTGTTTCATTCAGATGCATAGCCAGGTAAAGGGCTATGAGGTATATATGTTTGAGTAACACCGCTTTGAAGGTTACTCTTAATGATGAGACAACATGCATGATGTGATGGTCTAAGGAAATGAGTTGGCTAAAGTGCCTAGTGAAGGTGTCATCCTCTGATGATGATCTGGGGCTGAACCCCAAGTGAGGAGAATGCATGTAGAGGTAGTGGTTTCTTGTGATAAGGGATTGAGATCCCGGAATAGCAAGATGATGATAATAATAATGTAGTTTTATGTTATGCATGTGTTACAACTTGGTTGCCTCAATAATCCACTTAAAATATACTGACTAATCATAGTGGAACATATCATGTAGTTTGCCCTGGCCATAGATCCATCATCGTCAGGAGCTGGTGATGGTGAAATGGGTTCTCCTGCGGGTTAACCCGGAGTGCATATTGTTGAATATGCGAGGTTTCTCCTAGCCTAAAATAGAGAGGGCACGAGTGCAGCTGCGGTTGTAGACTCGGAATATATATAGAGCATGGTGAACAGGCCCATGGCTCAGGATATGTGATATGGGAGCATGAATGCGTTAATGGCTCAAAGTACGGTGAACAGACCCGTGGCTCAGATATACTAGCGCCGAGACCTGTACTGAGGCGGGCTAGGCAGAGGGTAGCCTGCGGGAGCTGACCCTGTGGCTGAGGCCACTTAAGCACGAGACTGCAGTCCTGCTTGTGTTGTACCCGTGCACTGACCACGAGGTGGGAGGTCGTGGAGTCCGACTCTTCCATTGACCTTGTATGGCACCGACATTGGGTTTCGCAACCGAATGTTGGATTTGAGCGGTACGACTCACTTCCTCGGGGCATAATATTACGTAATTCAGCCGAATAGTATTCATTGCTTAAGGCAAAACACAGAACATTGGTTGAGGCCTTGCTTGTGTAGTTGATCATGTTATACTTGCAGTTGCTTACACGTTCCTTATGTTATGTGGTAAGATCTTATAAATCTTATCTTGTGAATCATGTTCCATAAAGAAATACTTGGGTACATGCCTTCCGTACAACCTAGTAAGCTTGATGGTATGAATAGCTTTTCTATATAGATTGCTCTTGTTATACCTTTTATCAGTTATCTACTGCTATTGCTTTAATCTTCCTTTAGTTCTATGGTTTCGGCGGGGAGTTATGTTTCTTGCTGGGACGGTGTGTCTCACACCACTGGTTTATACCCTTTTTAGGTGTTCGAGCTAGACGTGGTTGTGGTCGCGGAGTTGCGGCCGAGCAACAAGAAGAGCAGTAGAAGGCAAGAGATGGACATGCTGTTGTTTTGGTTGTTTTGTAGTAGAGTCTTAGAGTCATCCTTGTACTCTCAGGTCCTTGGAGGCGTTTTGATGTTGTTTTACGATGTATATATGTTGATCCTTTGTATGCCATGTTGCTGGTCGGATGTGGGCCGTTATGTACATATAAATAGGTGATGAACTCATGTGATTGTTAGACAACTGATCTCCTAAGTTGTGAACACGTATCAAGACTTGTAAATGTATATATAACTTGTTTCCTTGCAGGATGAGGATCTAAATGTAATAGTTTCGTGGTTTATCCATTTTCTGAAATCAGTTTTAATTAACTCGTGTTTTTGATAATTTGTGGTTTATGGTGTTTTCCGCACGTTTTCACGTAACACCTCGCTGTCAGTGTGATAGTGGGATGTGTTGCCACAAGTTTGGTATCAGAGCCCTAGGTTCGCTGAGTCTACAGGGATTTAGGACTAGGTTGTGTATGTTCTTGTGAGTTTTCCAGATTTTCTTACAATCATCTTCTGCCCTCAGTAGAAGAAAAGCCAAGATGTCTGGAAACCATGAAGAACATACTGGTGAGAACAACGAGGTTGCATCAGTTGATGGAGCTATAGGGCAGACACATGAAGATCGGGTGTCTGAGGTTCCCCAACCTGACCCAGCCATTCTTGAACACCCAACCTACCAACAGCTTATGGGGCAGATGATGGCTACAATGAATCTCATGGTAGAAAGATTTCCAGTGCCTCCGCCGAGAGTACATGCTCCCCATGGTGAAACATGGGGTATTGGGATGACCTTTGAACAGCTTCGCCAAGTCTGAGCTTCAGATTATGCTGGGACAGCTGATCCAGCGGATGCAGATCTGTGGCTGACAAGTCTTGAGAAGGCTTTCCGGATCCTTGACATCCCTGAAGCAGACAAAGTCAAGCACCTTGTCTACCTTCTGAAGGGTAGTGCTGGTCACTGGTGAACCATCGAAGAGGAGAAGCAACCTGGTGAGGTGATCGGTTGGGAGGTTTTTCGGTGCGAGTTTGTCAGCAGATACTTTTCGAAGACGTATCTGGATGAGAAGATCAGTCAGTTTGAGTGCTTGAGCAAGGAATGATGGACATCTCCGAGTACGAAGCCAAGTTCATGGACATGTTGAGGTTTTGTCCTCATATGGCGGCGATAGATGAAGAGCGGATCATACGTTTTGAGAAATGTTTAAGTGCTGAGCTGACAACACGTGCTTCTGCGTTGGAGAATCATGAACGGTTTGCTACGTTTGTGGAATCTATCTGTAGGATTGAACGGTCAGTTAGGGAGAAAAGAGAATCCATGTCTAAGAAGAGGCATGCTCAATTCCAGGGATAGAGGTTTGGTGGCTTCAAGAAGCCAAGGTTTTCAGCACCCTCCGTGATGAGAGGTTCCAGCGTACCATCGCAGTGGTCTCCGAGTAAGGGAAGAGGTTATGTTTCTTCACCGTCTAAGGCACATAGTACAGCTTCTGTGGCAGTGACAGGGCCATCTAGGCCACGGTTTGATGATAGGGCATGCCATCGGTGTGGGCAGATCGGGCATTTCATGTTCAACTACCCGAGTAGAGTTGTGGAAGTGACGCAGCAACTGAGACAAAATCAACAAGGGGTGGATAGACAGCAGCCCAGTAGTAGCAGAGGGCAAGGACGCGGTCAAGCGTCACAAGCGGGATCATCTGCTCAAGGAAGCAGAGGATGGGGACAACAAGCAACAACTCGATTCTATGCTATGAGTCAGCCGAAGGCGATAGTCAACCCGCGAGTGGTGATATGTCAGATGGAGTTATTTCATTCTGATATGTCTTCTTCTTGCTTTTATATCTATTCTGGTTGACCCGGGTGCTACACACTCTTTTATCGCCTGTAGTCTGCTTGAAAACTGTCATTTACCTATTAGTTGTAAGAAGGATAGCTTGTTGTTAGAAACCCCTCTTGATGGTTCCTCGATGCTTCGAGAGAAGTGTCCATCTTGTGTCTTATCTTTTTCGGGACACAGTATACAAGTGGATCTTATACCACTCGATATGCATGGTTTCAATGTGATCCTTGGGATGGATACCTTAGAGAAGTATAAGGTTGTTTTGGACTGTAGTTCCAAGCAGAATGTGTTTGATGATGATGATGGAGAGAAGTGGATCTTCCAAGGAAAGAGGAAGATTCTTCCGACGTGTCTGGTATCAGCTATGGTGGCAGAAAAGTTGTTACGACAAGGATGTGAGGCATTCTTAGCTCACGTTGTGGATACCGTTGTGGATACCAAGGCAAAAGGTCCTAGCCTTGAGGAGGTGACGATTGTCCGAGAGTTTGCGGATGTGTTTCCTGATGAGTTCCCTGGTGTTCCTCCACCCCGAGAGATTGATTTTGAGATCAATCTAGTTCCAGGAACACAACCAGTTTCACAAACACCGTATAGGATGGATCCAGTAGAGATGGCAGAACTTAAGAAGCAGTTACAAGAGTTGCTGGAGAAAGGTTTCATCCGACCGAGTACGTCGCCTTGGGGTGCTCCAGTGTTGTTCATTAAGAAGAAGGACGGGTCGATGCGACTATGTACAGATTGCCGACAGTTGAACAAGGACACGATCAAGAAGAAGTACCCGTTGTCAAGGATAGATGATCTGTTCGATCAGTTGTGTGGTGTTGCAGTGTTTTCGAAGATCGATCTATGGTCTGGATATCATCAGTTGAGGATTAAGGCGGATGACATACCAAAGTCAGCTTTTAAGACGAGGTATGGTCACTTCGAGTTTGTGGTTATGCCGTTCAGGCTAACTAATGCACTTGCTGCTTTCATGGATTTGATGAATCGAGTGTTTCGTACGTTCCTAGATCAGTTTGTTGAAGTCTTTATAGATGGCATCTTGATTTATAGTCGAAACAGGCAAGAGCATGAGCGACATCTTCGAATAGCGTTGACTCTTCTTTGCCAACATCAGTTGTATGCCAAGTTCAGTAAGTGTGAGTTCTGGTTGGAAGAAGTAACCTTTTTGGGTCATGTAATATCTGCAGAAGGAGTCAAAGTGGACCCGAAGAAGGTGGAGTCTTTTGCAGAATGGGAACAGCCGAAGACACCGACAGAAGTTTGTAGTTTTCTAGGTTTAGCAGGATACTACCGAAGGTTTATCAAGGACTTCAGTGCGATTGCGTTGCCAATGAGAAAGTTGACTAGAAAGGATGTACATTTTGTCTGGGATGATCGTTGTCAGCAAGCTTTCCAAAGTTTGAAGGAGAAGCTGACTAGTGCTCCAGTGCTAGTGTTGCCAGAGCATGGAAAGGGCTATGTTGTTTTTTGCGATGCTTCCAAGAAAGGTTTAGGTTGTGTGCTGATGCAGGAGGATCATGTGGTTTCTTTTGCTTCACGACATCTTAAGAAACACGAGGAGAACTATCCGACTCATGACTTGGAGTTGGCAGCAGTGGTTCATGCGTTAAAGATTTGGAAAGACTATCTTTACGGGGAAGTGTGTCAGATCTTTACAAATCATAAGAATCTGAAGTACATCTTTTCACAGAATGAGTTAAACATGTGACAACACTAATGGATGGAGTTAATCAATGATTACGACTGCACCATCAAGTATTATCCTGGTAAGGAAAATGTGGTAGATGATGCGCTTAGCCGAAAGTCTTCTTCTCTTCCTATGAAGAAGACGCAATTGAGTTCCTTGGTATGCCGTAGACGAGATATGTTTGATTCCTTGCGACAGATGAATGTGCAGATGGAAGTTTCCTTGTTAACATGACTTTTAGCACACATGCAAGTCAAGCCTACGCTGAGATAGCAGATCAAAGATGCACAACAGACAGATGATACAGCTCAGTTGATCAAGTCAGAGTTTGGCAACGAAAGGCGTGATGGGTTCAATGAGTCCGAGGATGGACTAGTTTGCTATCATGATAGGATGGTGGTCCCCGATGCTGATGATTTGAGGAAGCTAGTGCTCAAAGAAGCACACACATCGATGGATGCTATGCATCCAGGAGTCACCAAGATGTATCATAATATGAAGGATTTGTATTGGTGGCCCGGTTTGAAGAAAGATGTAGCCGAGTTTGTGGCTAGATGTGTGGTATGTCATCAAGTCAAGGCTGAGCATCAGAAACCGGCAAGTACGTTACAACCCTTGCCGATACCGCAATGGAAATGGGATCATATAACCATGGATTTTGTAGTTGGTCTGCCCAGGACAACTAGGAATCATGATTCCATTTGGGTAATAGTGGACAGATTGACGAATTCTACTCATTTCATACCGGTAAAGACAACGTATACAGCCGAGAAGCTCGCTTGGGTATATGTAGATGAGATAGTATGTTTGCACGGTGTACCAGCAATGATAGTTTTCGACAGAGATCCTCAGTTCACGAGTCGTTTCTGGGAACAGTTGCATAAAGCGTTGGGAATGCAGTTGAGGTTCAGCATCGCCTTCCACCCACAGATAGATGGACAGTCTGAGAGGACTATTCAGACTTTGGAGGATCTCCTTCGAGCTTGTGTTTTTCAGTTCCTAGGTAGTTGGGACGAGCATCTCAGTTTGATAGAGTTCACCTACAACAATAGTTATCAACGGAGCATTGACATGGTTCCTTATAAGGCCTTATATGGCAGGAAGTGCAGATCTTCGTTATGTTGGTATGAGTCCAGTGAATATTAGCTTTTGGGTCCTGATATAGTACAATAGACAACAAAAAAGATCAAAGTGATACAACAACAATTGAAAGTGGCACAGGACAGGCAGAAGTCTTATGCAGACAATTGCCGACGACCTTTGGAGTTCCAGCTGGGAGACAAAGTGCATCTTAAAGTCTCGTCATGGAAAGGTGTGTTAAGGTTTGGACGGAAGGGTAAGCTAGCACCCAGATATATGGGGCCATACCCAATCATAGCACGTATGGGAAAGGTAGCTTATGAGTTAGAGCTGCCACCAGAGTTACACAAGTTGCATCCAGTGTTCCATGTCAGTATGCTGAAGAAAAGTCATCCGGATACATGAACAATGATATAACCAGTCAAAGTTGAGCTTGATGAAGATGTGACCTACGAGGAAGGTCATGTGATGTTCCTTGATAGAAGAGTTAAGAAGCTGAAGAGGAAGGACCTGGATCTTGTGAAGGATCTTTGGCATCATCGTGGCGTTGAGGAAGCCACGTGGGAGCTTGAGGAAGATATGAGGAGGAAGTATCCCTCACTTTTCTCTTCGAATTTTGAGGGCGAAATCCCTTTTTAGAGGGTTATAGCTTGTAAGGACCCCGATCTCTGTTTAGGGCTTATCCTGTTTGCTTTGCTTAACCCTGATGCTTAGTTGCTTGCTAATCACCTTTAGTGGTGATTAGGGTTTGTTGGTGCTTTGTTGAGAGTTGGAGGTGCTACTTGCATTAACCCAAGTCTAGGATTTGTGGGTAAGTTTGTCACCTTGTGAGGTGTTCCTACCTCTCCTTACTTCCTCTAGTGTAGAGAGGAAGGGTTGGGCTCTTGCTTGAGTTGCCTTGGGCTTGGTTGAGCCTTGGTGGGCCTTGTTGAGCTTTGCCCTTGCCTTTTTGGACCATGTGTCGGGCAAGTGAGCCTTTGTGTCGGCTTGTGGTGTGTCGGCCTAGGGAGTGTGTCGGCATGTGGTGTGTCGACTTAGGGAGCGTGTCGGCCATGGTGTGGAGGTGTGTCGCCCATGGACCCTTTGACCCTCTTTGACCTCGTTTGTGTCACCACTAGTGGACACTTAGTGTTTGATGCTTGCATGTGGCAATGACCTTGGACATGTGTTTAGGGCATGTTAGAGTGGTGTCATTGCTCATGGACAAGTGTCCCTAGGTGAGCGACACCTTGCCTTGTCATACCTTGGTTTCTCCTCCATCCTCTTCTATATATGTGTTTCCTTTCTCTTGCTAAGGATCCCTTTAGTTCCTTAGTCTCCCTCTTCCTTGGTGCACGACACCCTCTTCTTTTGCAAGCTTGGTGACCGATCCTTGCCTTGGAGTCTCCTTCTTCCTCTAGTGGTGGCCGAACCCTAAGTGCCTTGCTCTCCTTCTAGTGGTGAAGCTTGGAGCTTGGAGCTTGCTTAAGGTGGGTTACTTAACTCCTAACCCTAATTGTATTACCTCTTCTATGTTCCTGTATGTTTCTTGTGATCATATCGGCTATACATGTTGTTAGTTTTGATTTCTTGCTTAGTTGTTCTTGTTGGCCGAACCTATGTTCTAGGGTTTCTTGTTGAGCAATACCCCTCTCCCTCCTTGGTCTAAAGAAGTGAGCTTGAACTCTAGTATCATGGGCAATACCCCTCTCTCATTTAAGTTGAGAGGTGAGCTTGTGTTCTAGTTGCTTGAGTAACACCCTTCTCTCACCATGGATCCGAGATGTGAGCTTTGGGGTGGTTATGGACCTTTGTTAGGGTTGTTCCTTGTGTTGCTCGATTGGTGACAAGGAGTTGTACAAGACCCCTCTCCCTTAGTTGTTGAGAGGTGAGCCATCTTCTTGATCCATTAGGGTTTTGGTGCCCTTGTGGAGTGGCATCTTGGCCGATATGGCTTGGGGTTGGCGTTGCCCGATACCCCTCTTGACCTAGAGCCTTGGACATTATGCTGTCATGGCTGTGTTGGGCGATACACCCTGGTCCTTGACCTTTTGTGTGTCGGGCGTCACACTATGCTGATTACCCTGCCCGATATACTTAGCTTTGTTTGGTGGTATGCGTCACACATGGTTGGGTACCCTGACCAGCACGCCTAACTCAGGTGGTTGCTTAGTGCTGTTACACCTTGGACGATAGGGGGCGTTGTGGGCCGACCTTGTGACAGGCGTCACACCACAATCTTTGCCTTGTGTCGGCCGATAGGTCATGGATTGGCTGGTTGAACGTCAGGTCCCTTGCTGACCATTTGAGTTGCATCCTTAGACGTTACTCCTTGTGAGTGATGCTGGTCGATACTCTTAATCTGGGATGGTAACCCTGTGCATAACGCACCGTTGCACGACACCAGGTTGCACGTCACGCGTTGCATGACACACATGGGTGCACGATGTGCCTGGTTCTCTGATGCACGATGCGCCGTTGCACGATACATGAGGTGTGCGACATCTAGGGTTGCTTGATGCACCCTGAGGTGGTAGCCATTACCCCCCGTGGTGGTTGTTTGGCCGATAGGAGGTTAGAGTACCTTAGACGACAGGGGAGAGTACCCTGCCTGATACTACCTTTGGTGAGGGAAGTGGGCGTTTCCAGTGAGGGTCTTGTTCCTTATATGGAAAATCGATATGCTAGATCTTGTTTCACACGGTCACGTTTGGGTTATGATGGTGACCCTTGATATGCTTGATAATAGTGAGGTGTTTGATATAGTAGATCATACCTATGTAACTTGACATGGCTTTACCTGTGTTTATGGTCATCTTGATTATATGTAATATGATGAGTAAATGATCAGCATATAAAATGCCTTGCTTGATGATATGACCTATGCCTATTGTCACAGGTTGAGGCATGAATGACAAAGTATATAACCATCAATGTTGCCATATGCTTGATAATATTATCTTTCTCTTAATCTATGATGATTGTGTATACTAATCATGCAGGTGTTTCATTCATATGCATAGCAGGGTAAAGGGCTATGAGGTATATATGTTTGAGTAACACCGCTTTGATGGTTACTCTTAATGATGAGACAACATGCATGATGTGATGGTCTGAGGACCTGAGTTGGCTAAAGTGCTTAGTGAAGGTGTTATCCTCTGATGATGATCTGGGTTGAACCCCAAGTGAGGAGAATGCATGTTCAGGCAGTGGTTTCTTGTGATAAGGGATTGAGATCCCGGAATAGCATGATGATGATAATAACAATGTAGTTTTATGTTATGCATGTGTTACAACTTGGTTGCCTCAACAATCCACTTAAAATATACTAACTAATAACAGTGGAACATATCATGTAGTTTGCCCTGGCCATAGATCCATCATCGTGAGGAGCTGGTGATGGTGAAACGGGTTCTCCTACGGGTTAACCGAGAGTGCATATTGTTGAATATGCGAGGTTTCTCCTAGCCTAAAATAGAGAGGACACGAGTGTAGCTGCGATTGCAGACTCGTAATATACATAGAGCATGGTGAACATGCCCATGGCTCAGGATATGTGATATGGGAGCATGAATGCGTTCATGGCTCAGAGCACGGTGAATAGACCCGTGGCTCAGATATACTAGCGCTGAGATCTGTACCGAGGCGGGCTAGGCAGAGGGTAGCCTGTGGGAGCTGACCCTGTGGCTAAGGCCACTTAAGCACAAGACTGCGGTCCTACTTGTGTTGTATTCGTGCACTGACCACGAGGTGGGAGGTCATGGAGTCCGGCTCTTCCATTGACCTTGTATGGCACCGACTTTGGGTTTCGCAACCGAAGGTTGGATTTGAGCGGTACAACTCACTTCCTCAGGGCAAAATAATACATAATCCAGCCGAATAGTATTCATTGCTTAAGGCAAAACATGGAACATTGGTTGAGGCCTTGCTTGTGTAGTTGATCTCGTTATACTTGCAGTTGCTTATACGTTTCTTATGTTATGTGGTAAGATCTTATAAATCTTATCTTGTCAATCATGATCCACAAAGAAATACTTGGGTACATGCCTTCCGTACAGTCCAGTAAGCTTGATGGTATGAATAACTTTGCTATATAGACTGCTCTTGTTATACCTTTTATCAGTTATCTACTTCTATTGCTTTAATCTTCCTTTAGTTCTATGGTTTCGGTGGGGAGTTATGTTTCTCACTTGGACTGTGTGTCTCACACCGCTGGTTTATACCCTTTTTAAGTGTTTGAGCTAGACGTGGTGGTGGTCGCGGAGTTGCGCCCGAGCAGCAAGAAGAGCAGTAGAATGCAATAGATGGACATGCTGCTGTTTTGGTTGTTTTGTAGTAGAGTCTTAGAGTCATCCCTGTACTCTCATGTCCTTGGAGAAGTTTTGACGTTGTTTCATGATGTATAGCTGTTGATCCTTTGTATGCCCTGCTGCTGGTCGGATATGGGTCGTTATGTACATATAAATAGGTGATGAACTCATGTGATAGTTAGACAGATGATCTCCTAAGTTGTGGACACGTATCAAGACTTGTAAATGTTTATATAACTTGTTTCCTTGCAGGATGAGGATCTAAATGTAATAGTTTTGTGGTTTATCCGCTTTCTGAAATTGGTTTTAATTAACTCATGTTTTTGATAATTTGTGGTTTATGGTGTTTTCCGCACGTTTTCGCGTAACACCTCGTTGTCTGTGTGATAGTGGGATGTGTTGCCACAAGTTTGGTATCAGAGCCCTAGGTTCGCTGAGTCTACATGGATTTAGGACTAGGTTGTGTTGTGTTTGTTCTTGTGAGTTTTTCAGATTTTCTTACAATCATCTTCTGCCCTCAACAGAAGAAAAGCCAAGATGTCTGGAAACCATGAAGAACATGCTGCTGAGAACAACGATGATGCATCAGTTGATGGAGCTATAGGGCAGGCACATGAAGATCGGGTGCCTGAGGTTCCCCAATCTGACCCAGCCATTCTTGAACACCATGCCTACCAACAGCTTATGGGGAAGATGATGGCTACAATGAATCTCATGGTAGAAAGATTGACAGTGCCTCCGCCGAGAGAACATGCTCCCCATGGTGAAACATCGGGTATTGGGAAAACCTTTGAGCGGCTTCGCCGAGTCGGAGCTTTGGATTATGCTGGGACAGTTGATCCAACGGATGCAGATCTATGGCTGATAAGTTTTAAGAAGGCTTTCCGGATCCTCGACATCCCCGAAGCAGACAAAGTCAAGCACGCCGTCTACCTTCTGAAGGTAGTGTTGGTCACTGGTGGACCATCAAGGAGGAGAAGCAACCTGGTGAGGTGATCGGTTCGGAGGTTTTCCGATGTGAGTTCATTAGTAGATACCTTCCGAAGACATATCTGGATGAGAAGATTAGTCAGTTTGAGCGCTTGTGCCAAGGAACGATGGACATCGCCGAGTACGAAGCCAAGTTCATGGACCCGTTGAGGTTTTGTCCTCACATGGCGGCGACAGATGAAGAGCGAATCAGACGTTTTGTGAAAGGTCTAAGTGCTGATCTGACAACACCTGCTTCTGCGTTGGAGACTCGTGAACGGTTTGCTATGTTTGTGGAATCTATTCGTAGGATCGAACGGTCAGTTAGGGAGAAAAGAGAATCCATGTCTAAGAAGAGGCATGCTCGGTTTCAGGGACAGAGGTTTGGTGGTGATGGAGCTGAGACTTACACCAAAAGATTTTACTCTTCCAATGGGAGTCCCAGGGTTATGCACCAAAAAACCCTAGAGAAAGTTGATGTCTTTCCCTAGGTTTACCTATAACTGGTGCTTAGATAAACACTCCAACCCCATAAGAGTATGGAAGCCTTATCATAGTACATATTTAGGATCGAACCCAAAAGACAACGGTCTTGTTGCAAGCAACAAGATGGAAAACGTATAGAATTTTATTTAGTTACTTACTAGTCGGCACTTATATCGAAAGTTGGATTTTGATGGTTTTAAACTAAGAACATGAAAAGTAAAGAAAGCAAGTAAATCTAAGAATTAAACTATGATAAAGATAACTAGGGTGTGATCGGTTTTTCACTGCCACTACACATCGATAAACACATGTAAAGCAAAACTTAACCTGCAAAAAGAGTTCGGTCAGTTAGTATCCTTGTAGACCTAGCCTCCTTTCGGATAATATAGCTACGAGAAGTGCGGGAATGTTACAACGCCAGCCATTCCCGATCAAATGGTCACATTACTTTACATCACTCTCCTCGCAAAGTGTGTTCCTCGACTTACCAAGGTTGCACTTCCATACGTCAATTGATTCCATTTCATAGTATGAAAGTGCAACGGATGATAGTGAGTTTACTCCACTTCTTGAGATACACTTCTAGATACCGAAACAGATACATGGTGGATACATGCATCAAGAACAAACATGCAAACGAGTTTCTAATCTAATAGTACAAACATAGACAATTCATACTAAAAGATAAAAGATAACACAAGTTGGAGATCAAGCAACAAGTATTCATTAATCGTTTGATGTCAAACTGATAAAGATAAGAACTCTACATTACAACCTAAGGATTACATTTTACATGATATGAAAGTATGGGTAGCGGGTCTACTCCCTGCACCCTAGTGAAGAAGACTACTCCCTCATGACTAAGACCAAGAAGGAGGCGAGAAGAGAGAGAGAGCATCATCCCCACAAAGGAGGGAGGAAAGTCAACCCCTTGGAGAGAGAGAGCAATGATCCACCAATCTTCGTAAGTTGCACGATGAGGAGGTCTCCCCTTCCCACCTTCTTGGTGAAGAAGGAGAAAGCAGCTTCAGGACAGAGTATGGATCTCGAACCGACAGCCCCAGGGCGGAGGATGGAAGTGGCAGGAGCTCTGGAACGATTGGGGCAGCCTTTGGACGTCTGAGACTTGATGATTTTATGGAGGACCCTTGGGGTCTTATTTATAGGCCTTGAGCGAAGTCCAAACGGTTTGGAGACCGTTTGGACCTCAAGACCGTTTGGATCTTGAGACCGTTTGGGTTCATGCGGTCTTGAGACCGTTTGAACTCCATGCAGTCTCGGGACCGTTTGGCTTCATGCGGTCCTGAGACCGTTTGAACTCCATGCGGTCTCGGGACCGTTTGGCTTCATGCGGTCCTGAGACCGTTTGAACTCCATGCGGTCTCGGGACCATTTGGCTTCATGCGGTCTTGGGACCGTTTGACTCCATGTGGTCTCGGGACCGGTTGACTTCATGCGGTCTTGAGACCGTTTGACTCCATGCGGTCTCGAGACCGGTTGGCTTCATGCGGTCTTGGGACTGTTTGACTCCATGCGGTCTCGAGACCGGTTGGCTTCATGCGGTCTTGGGACCGTTTGACTCCATGCGGTCTCGGGACCGGTTGGCTTCATGCGGGTCTTGGGACCGTTTGACTCCATGCGGTCTCGAGACCGGTTGGCTTCATGCGGTCTTGGGACCATTTGAACTCCATGCGGTCTCGGGACCGGTTGGCTTCATGCGGTCTTGGGACCGTTTGACTCTATGCGGTCTCGGGACAGGTTGGCTTCATGTGGTCTTGAGACCGTTTGACTCCATGCGGTCTCGAGACCTGTTGGCTTCATGCGGTCTTGGGACCGTTTGAATCCACTCGGTCTTGAGGCTGAGTTATTCTATTATGATTTGTGTGCTTTTTCTGCATATAAAGAAAGGAAAAGTTAGTCTGAAGATATATTTATAAAAAGGGGTAAAATCAAGATTATGTATAGTTTAAACTTAAAAAGAGTATGGAAAACTAAAGAAAAAGACTAAGATAATCGACTAAAATAGGAGGTTATCACCCCCCTAACTTAGAGTCTAGCTTGTCCTCAAGTTAGATAGAGCTGAGACATGTAATGGCGAGGCGATCTTATTTAATTAGGATTTACATACTCTTACTTCAATTCTTAACTTGAGTTCCCCTGGGGTCATATCAAGTCTTATTGCATGCCTTGACTCTTTCAGATTTCAAGTTGCTTGGGTCTCAGGTTCTTTCTGTATCTCATAGTTCGCATCGGGACCACCTTTATTTTGTGCATGTTGTTGACTCTAATCAGCTTTATACCTCTCTGAAAGACCTACTGGAAGCTAGAGAGGCTATGAGGGTTGGCTAAAGGCTTGAAGTGTAGCTCCCCCTTCAAGTGGGGGAGGGGCTATCTATGGTTTTTAGGATCTCATTACTGGGCACGACACATCTGCCTTTATGAGGGCAGCTGAATGTACCGGTCGGGTGAGTCCTTTATGAGCCTTTCATATATTTAGAGACCTTAGGGTTTCACTATCGAGCACGACACATCTGCCTTTGTGAGGGCAGCGGACTGTACCGGCCGGGTGAAACCTTTGTCAGTTCTTTATATAGATCCTTATGCATGGCACAACTCTCATAATTTTATTCGTCTCTCTTGCTTTTATTCGATAACTCACAGGCTTGGGTTTTGAGATTTTTGGGAATTTATTTTGGGCGGCCAAGCCTCTTTTATTTTGAAGAGAGGAAAGATGTTCTTAGAGTTTTTCAACATGCACTTATTTGGTTTGTGGTCCACTTGCAGAACTTATTGATTTGGAAGTTGCCTGATTTCCCTCTCATCCTTGAGAGCTTGGCTTATTTCTGCCTTGATTTTGACCTATGGAGAGTCAGATAAAGAATTGAAGCAAAAACATGGAATCAATAGTGGATGGAAATTGATAAATCACCATTCGATGTCTAAGTGCTATTTACTTGTAGGGACTAACATGATTCTAGAGTTAGTTGAGGTGACTTTATTTTTAAAAGATTTAAAAAGGAGAAAAGGGGTTTAGAAAATAAAAGATACCCTGCCCTTGTCTAATGTACCCCCCCTCAACTTATCACTCACTCTGTCCTCAGAGTGTCAAAGTGATAGGGTGAGAAGTAATTAGGACAAGGGTTGTGGCTAAACTAATTCGTGAAGTCATGGGTTGCCTCCCAAGTAGCGCCTTGGTTTAAAGTCGCTGGCTCGACGAAGCTGTAAAGCTGTTATGCTGTTGGCGTAGCATCTCTGATGTCGATGGTTTGTCGATGCATTTTGTCTTCCGGAGTGTAATATCTTTTTAAACGGTGCCCGTTGACCGTCCTTTCTCCTCCGTTGTTGTCGATAATAATGGCGGCTCCAGTTGGGTAGATATGTTTTATAGTGAAGGGTCCATACCATTTTGTTCTAAGTTTTTCGGGGAATAATTTGAGATTGGAGTTGAATAGGAGCGCTTTGTCACCAACGACGATATCTTTTCTCTTAAGATGTCCATCATGCCACATTTTTGTTTGCTCTTTATAGATTCTGGCACTAGGATAGGCTATCATTCAGAGCTCTTCTAACTCCTGTAGCTGGAGTTGTCTATTCTCCCCTGCACTTTTAAGGTCGAAGTTTAATTACTTGATGGCCCACCAGGCTTTATGTTCCAGCTCGACTGGAAGATGACATGACTTCCCGTACACCAAACGGAATGGGGTTGTTCCGATTGGTGTTTTGTAAGCAGTTCGGTATGCCCAGAGGGCATCGGGAAGTTTGGTGGACCAGTCGGTGCAGTTTTTGTTCACCGTTTTTTTCAAGGATTGCCTTTAATTATCTATTGGATACCTCTACCTGGCCACTAGTTTGTGGGTGGTAAGGCGTGGCGACTTTGTGATGGACTCTGTACTTTCTCAGTAATGCTTCGAAACTTCGTTCCAGGAAGTGGGTCCCGCCATCCGATATGATCGTTCTTGGAACTCCAAATCTCGGAAAAATAATATCTTTGAACAATTTGATAACAGGTTTGGAGTCGCTGGATACGGTGGGTACAACTTCGACCCACTTTGAGACGTAATCTACTGCGACCAAAATGTAAGAGAAGACATATGATGAAGGGAAAGGGCCCATGTAGTCTACCCCCCATACATCAAGAAGCTCAATTTCCTGCCACATAGTGAGGGGCATTTCATCCCTTTTTGATATGTTGCCCGAAAATTGGCATTTGTCGCAGGCTTTCACGAAATCATACGAGTCTTTTGATATGATGGGCTAGAAAAAACCAGATTGTAAAACTTTTATGGCAGTTTTCTTGGCGCTCATATGCCCCCCCGTGGGTCCGGAATGGCAATGTTCTAAAACTGGGGTTATTTCTTCTTCTGGCAGGCACCGACGGAAAAGTCTGTCGGCACAGAGGTGGAATAAGTAGGGTTCGTCCCAATGATAACATTTTATGTCGTGAAGGAACTTCCTTTTATCCTGATATGAAGCAGACAGGTGGATGATCCCCGTGGCCAGATAATTAACGATATCAGCATACCAAGGGAAACTATGAGTGGCCTTCATAAGCTGATCATCCGGAAGAGAATCCCTGATAGGGATTTTATCTTTTTCTTCAACCTCGATCCTGCTGAGATGATCGGCCACAACATTCTCCACGCCACTTTTATCTTTGATCTCCAAGTCGAATTCTTGAAGCATTAACACCCAGCGAATAAGCATGGGTTTGGCGTACTATTTCTGGATCAAGTATCGGATAGTAGAATGGTCAGTGTAGATGATGACTTTAGAGCCAATCAGGTAGGAGCGGAATTTTTCGAACGCATAGATGATAGCCAGAAACTCCTTTTCCGTGGTGGTGTAGTTTTTTTGTGCTTCGTCTAGCATTTTGGATGCGTAGTAAATGACATAGGGTTTCTTATCGATCCATTATCCTAAAACAGCCCATATGGCTTAATCACTTGCATCGTACATGATTTCGAAGGGTTGTGACCAGTATGGAGCCCTTAGAATAGGTGCGGAGATTAACGCTTCTTTAAGGGTGGAGAAGCTTTGCATACATTCCTGGTCGAAAATGAACTCGACATCTTTGATCAGGAGTTGGGTCATGGGTTTAGCTATTTTCGAGAAGTCTTTGATGAATCTTCTATAAAATCCTGCATGACCCAGGAAAGCTCGAACTCCTCTTATGTCCTTCGGAGGTGACAACTTTGAGATAACATCGATCTTTGCTTTGTCAACCTCAATTCCCCTATCACTTACCCTATGTCCGAGGATGACACCTTCTGTTACCATGAAATGGCATTTTTCCCAATTCAAGATAAGGTTCGTTTCCTCGCAGCGTTGCAGAACTCGTTCATGATTGATTAGACAGTTGTCGAAGGAATCTCCGTAAACAGAGAAATCGTCCATAAAGACTTCCATAACCGATTCAGTTAAACCGGCAAAGATAGCGGACATGCAACATTGGAAAGTGGCAGGCGCGTTACATAGCCCGAACGGCATTCTTCTGAACGCATATGTCCCAAAGGGACAAGTGAAGGTGGTTTTTTCCTGGTCCTCCGGGTGTATGGATATTTGGTAGAACCCGGAGTAACCATCGAGATAACATAAATACTTTTGGTGAGCCAAGCGTTCCAGGACTTCATCAAGGAAAGGTAGAGGGTAGTGGTCCTTCCTTGTGGCTTTATTCAACTTCCTATAATCAGTGCACATTCGCCATCCTGTTACAGTCCTGGTAGGCACTAGCTCATTTTTATCATTGATTACTACGGTAGTGCCCCCTTTCTTTGGAACAACCTGAACCGGGCTGACCCACTGAGAGTTAGAGATAGGATAGATCATGCCATCTTTGAGTAGTTTAAGGACTTCCAGACGAACTACCTCTTTCAAGTTTGGGTTCAGTTTTCTTTGATGTTCACGAGAGGGTTTAAATTCTTCAACCATAGGAAGCATGTGCATACACAGAGCCGACTTTATGCCTGTGAGGTCAGTTATTTTATATCCAATGACCTTTCTATGCTTCCTCAGCTTATCCAGAAGCCTTACTTCTTGATCTTCGGTAAGGGTGGAGCTGATGATGACCGGGCATAACTCTTCCACATCTAGGTAAACATATTTAAGCCCTATAGGTAAAGTCTTTAATTCGGGGGCTTTTGGTGGTTCGGTTGCTTCTATAACAATGACGACCTTAAGCTCTTCAAAAGTAGCCTTTGGCGCTTCTTCGATCTTTTCTAGATATTGGAGGCATTGCTGGACTAGTTCATTTGCGGAAAATTCAACTTCCGGATTGATAAGAGCATTCTCAAGTTCATCGATTAGCTCGAAGATTTCTAATTGCGACATTTGTTGAATTGCGTCCAAAAGAAAGACTTCTTCTTGGATGCTGGGACCTTTCATACTATCAAGGACACAGAATTGAATTGCTTCTTTCCCGAGCCTAAGAATGATGGTTCCAGCTTCGACGTCGATTAGTGCTCTGGCAGTGGCTAGGAAAGGTCTGCCGAAGATGACCGGATACCTCAAGTCTTCTTTAATATCCATGATAACAAAATCACACAGAACGTAGGCATCCTTTCCTATCCTTAGTGAGATATCTTCAATGATTCCCAACAGTGCGGTTATTGTGGAGTCAACTAGTTGAATAGTCATTGTTGTAGGCAGCAAGTCGGTGAAACCCAGACGTTGGCACATTGAGTAGGGCATAATGGATATACTGGCCCCAAGGTCAGCTAATCCTTTCTTTGTAGATGCGTTTCCAATGCAACATTGGATTCCGAAGGAACCTGGGTCCTTCTTCTTTTTGGGCAGTTTGTTCAAGATGATGTCAGAAGTGGTTTGAGCAAGCTTGACAGTCTCCTGCTCCTTGGTGATGTACTTTCGTGATAGTAAGGTTTTGAGATACTTTGCCCATGCTGGTACTTCAGACAGAGCGTCAAGGAGTGGGATGTCAATGTACAATTTCTTCATTGCCTCCTTGAACTTCTGAAACCTGGCGTCCATTTTTGTTTCTTGCAGTCTGCCCGGATACAGAATTCTTGGTTTGAATTGCGGGACCTCGGGTTCTGCGGACACCTGTTCTTTGTTTTTGTCCTTTGTGCCTTCGGAGGATTTCTCAATTCCTTGTTGTGAGATCTCTTTTATCATAAAAGTGGGCATATCATCACCATCCAGGGTGATCTTGGTAGGTTTAGGAAAAATGCGTCCCGACCTTGTGGTGATGACATTTAGTTGTTCATGTTTGTTTTTCCCATGCTTAGAATTTTGTTCAGGCTGCCCAGCAAAAGTGCCTGCCGGAGGCTTCAACTGTGCAGCAATCTGGGCAAGCTGGGCTTCAACTGCCTTCTGTTGGGCCTGTTGGTTAGCCAACATGGTTTGCTGAGATTGTAGCATCTGCCTTATCAAAGATATCTCATCTTCCGGCCGTGCAGTAGCATTTTTCTGAAGACTTTGTTATTGAGGCTGCTAAGTATGCAACTGCGGATGAAGCGGGGGATGAGTGTACTGATAGTAGGCTGATTGGTTTCTAGGGTAGCTAGCCCTAGGGAAATTGTTCCTTGAGTTCCCTTGATTTTGGTTAAAATTGTTTGAGAACCCAGGTGGTAGCCTACTATTAGATCCCCCATGTGTCTGATGTTGCAGAGTCGTAGTTCCGGAAGGATTCCCGTATTGGAACCCAGGATGATTCCTCGGTTGACTGGGATTGTAGTAAACTTGTCCGGGAATAGTGTGGATGGAGTTAACTTGTTCCAGAATCTGATCTCCAGATTGATCAACAATAGGTTCATATGGTTGCGGTGGTGGATGCAGATCCATCATTACATTATATAGCATACCGCAGGACAAGGTTGGGTGGTCGGAAGAATGACAAGCCTCACATGATCCTGTGACGGCTTTGACTTGATGAACCAGCAGAGTTTTCTTCTTATCAATTTCTCCTAGAGTTGTCTCGAGGGCTTGCTGTTTATGAACAATTATTTTCAAGGCCTCAGCTATTGTCTTCATTTCTATGGATTCCTCAACTTTGAAAACTTTAAGGACACCTTTTCCAGCTGACCGTCCCCAGTTGGATTGGTTTTCAGCTCCTAAAGTAACAATCTTCCATGCATCCTCATAGTTCTTCCTCATGAAATTTCCTCCAGATGAGGAATCTAGGAACTGTTTAATATCATCGCTTACTCCCCGGTAAAAAGTTTCTATCAGTTGATTATGTGAAATTCCATGATGGGGGCATTTGCGTAGAAGTTCCTTAAATCTTTCCCATGCCTCAGCAAGGGTTTCTCCAGGTAGTTGGGAAAAGTGATTGATTTGCCCTCTGATTTCATAGGTCAGCGAGGGTGGAAAGAACTTCTCTAAGAATTTTTCCTCTAGAGGGGCCCAAGTGGTTATTATGGGTTCTCTGTCCAATGAGTTGTACCAACTCAAGGCCCTTCCAGATAAGGTGAAATGGAACAGGTGGAGCATTATCGCATCGAAAGCGATACCAGCTTGCGGGACCAGGCGGCATAATGCTTTAAACCTTTTCAAATGGTCCATGCAATCATCTCCTGAACCTCCAGAGAAGGAGATTCCTTGCATAATATGGATCCACTGGGTCCGGATCTCAAAGTTTGGGATATTGATGATCGGAGGCCGGACCGGGTGGTTGTCCTCGTAGTTTTTCGGGACAGCATAGTCCCTTAGTTGCTTGTTTCGTAACTCAATCTGAGCAGCTTGGGTTGCTGCCTCGGTCTCCGTTCTTATGCGGGCTTGCTCTTCTGCTCGTATCTCCGCTTGTATTTGGGCACAGGTGTCTGCTATGAGTTGTGCCTGTTGTGCGGCGATGGCAGCATTTACTCTCTCCATCACCAAAGCAGCTTGATGATGTTCGTCAGCCATTTGTCTAGTGCGTTGGCGATTGAGACAGATTCGGCGGTGGAAACTTCTCTCTATCTCGAAGTCGAACTCCAAATCAGGGGAGAATCCGTGACTATGCGATGATTGCATGTACGTGTTCTACCTGAGTAGAGAAAGGAAAACACCTTTAGATAATAACAACAAAAAGTTTCAAGTAGATATAGAGTTATGATTCAAAAAGAAAGTATAAAAACCTAACCAACTAGAAAGGTACTAAGTGAAATAGCAACGTTCCGTTGTCCCCGGCAACGGCGCCATTTCTTTGATGGAGCCGAGACTTACACCAAAAGATTTTACTCTTGCAATGGGAGTCCCAGGGTTATGCACCAAAAAACCCTAGAGAGAGTTGATGTCTTTCCCTAGGTTTACCTATAACTGGTGCTTAGATAAACACTCCAACCCCATAAGAGTATGGAAGCCTTATCATAGTACAGATTTAGGATCGAACCCAAAAGACAACGGTCTTGTTGCCAGCAACAAGATGGAAAACGTATAGAATTTCACTTAGTTACTTACTAGTTGGCACTTATATCAAAAGTTGGATTTTGATGGTTTTAAACTAAGAACATGAAAAGTAAAGAAAGAAAGTAAATCTAAGAGTTAAACTATGATAAAGATCACCAGGGTGTGATCGGTTTTTCACCGCCACTACACATCAATCAACACATGTAAAGCAAAACTTAACCTACAAAAAGAGTTCGGTCAGTTAGTATCCTTGTAGACCTAGCCTCCTTTCGGATAATCTAGCTACGAGAAGTGCGGGAATGTTGCAACGCCAGCCATTCCCGATCAAATGGTCACATTACTTTACATCATTCCCCTCGCAAAGTGTGTTCCTCGACTTACCAAGGTTGCACTTCCATACGTCAACTGATTCCATTTCATAGTATGAAAGTGCAACGGATGATAGTGAGTTTACTCCACTTCTTGAGATACACATCTAGATACCGAAACAGATACATGGTGGATACATGCATCAAGAACCAACATGCAAACGAGTTTCGAATCTAATAGTACAAATGTAGACAATTCATACTAAAAGATAAAAGATAACACAAGTTGGAGATCAAGCAACAAGTATTCATTAATCGTTTGATGTCAAACTGACAAAGATAAGAACTCTACATTACAACCTAAGGATTACATTTTACATGATATGAAAGTATGGGTAGCGGGGCTACTCCCCGCACCCTAGTGAAGAAGACTACTCCCTCATGACTAAGACCAAGAAGGAGGCGAGAAGAGAGAGAGAGAGCAACATCCCCACAAAGGAGGGAGGAAAGTCAACCCCTTGGAGAGAGAGAGAGCAACGATCCACCAGTCTTCGTAAGTTGCATGATGAGGAGGTCTCCCCTTCCCACCTTCTTGGTGAAGAAGGAGAAAGCAGCTTCAGGATAGAGTATGGATCGCGGACCGACAGCCCCAGGGCGGAGGATGGAAGTGGGAGGAGCTCTGGAACGATTGGGGCAGCCTTTGGACGTCTGAGACTTGATGATTTTATGAAGGACCCTTAGGGTCTTATTTATAGGCCTTGAGCGAAGTCCAAACGGTTTGGAGACCGTTTGGGACCTCAAGATCGTTTGGATCTTGAGACCGTTTGGGTTCGTGCGGTCTTGAGACCGTTTGAACTCCATGCGGTCTCGGGACCATTTGGCTTCATGCGGTCCTGAGACCGTTTGAACTCCATGCGGTCTCGGGACCGTTTGGCTTCATGCGGTCTTGGGACCGTTTGACTCCATGCGGTCTCGGGACCGGTTGGCTTCATGCGGTCTTAAGACCGTTTGACTCCATGCGGTCTCGAGACCGGTTGGCTTCATGCAGTCTTGGGACCGTTTGACTCCATTCGGTCTCGAGACCGGTTGGCTTCATGCGGTCTTGGGACCGTTTGACTCTATGTGGTCTAGGTATCGGTTGGCTTCATGCGGTCTTGGGACTGTTTGACTCCATGCGGTCTCGAGACCGGTTGGCTTCATGCGGTCTTGGGACCGTTTGAACTCCATGCGATCTCGGGACCGGTTGGCTTCATGCGGTCTTGGGACCGTTTGACTCTATGCGGTCTCGGGACCGGTTGGCTTCATGCGGTCTTGAGACCGTTTGACTCCATGCGGTCTCGAGACCGGTTGGCTTCATGCGTTCTTGGGACCGTTTGAATCCACTCGGTCTTGAGGCTGAGTTATTCTATTATGATTTTTGTGCTTTTTCTGCATATAAAGAAAGGAAAAGTTAGTGTGAAGATATATTTATAAAAAGGGGTAAAATCAGGATTATGTATAGTTTAAACTTAAAAAGAGTATGGAAAACTAAAGAAAAAGACTAAGATAATCGACTAAAATAGGAGGTTATCAGGTGGCTTCAAGAAGCCAAGTTTTTCAGCACCCTCTGTGATGAGAGGTTCCAGCGTACCATCACAGTGGTCTCCGAGTAAGGGAAGAGGTAAAGTTTCTTCACTGTCTAAGGCACATAGTACAACTTCTGTGGCAGTGACATGGCCATCTAGGCCGCGGATTGATGATAGGGCATGCCATCGGTGTGGGCAGATCGGGCATTTCAGGTTCAACTGCCCGAGTAGAGATGTAGAAGTGATGCAACAAC
The DNA here is from genome assembly GCA_963693085.1 of Alisma plantago-aquatica. Classification (NCBI taxonomy): domain Eukaryota; kingdom Viridiplantae; phylum Streptophyta; class Magnoliopsida; order Alismatales; family Alismataceae; genus Alisma; species Alisma plantago-aquatica. Next base: position 413,150,608 of record OY856415.1, on the reverse strand, counting down.
TGAGATAGAATCAACAAGGGGCGGATAGACAACAACCCAGTAGTAGCAGAGGGCAAGGACGCGGTCAAGCGTCGCAAGCGGTATCGTCTGCTCAAGGAAGTAGAGTACGGGGACAGTAAGCAACGGCTCGATTCTATGCTATGAGTCAGCCGGAGGCAATAGTCAACCCGCGAGTGGTGACATGTCAGATGGAGTTATTTCATTCTGATATGTCTTCTTCTTGCTTTATATCTATTCTGGTTGACCCGGGTGCTACACACTCTTTTATCGCCTGTAGTCTGCTTGAAAATTGTCGTTTACCTGTTAGTTGTAAGAAGGATAGCTTGTTGTTAGAAACCCCTCTTGATGGTTCCTCGATGCTTCGAGAGAAGTTTCCATCTTGTGTCTTATCTTTTTCGGGACACAGTATACAAGTGGATCTAATACCACTCGATATGCATGGTTTCGATGTGATCCTTGGGATGGATACCTTAGAGAAGTATAAGGTTGTTTTGGACTGTGGTTCCAAGCAGGCCGTGTTTGATGATGATGTAGAAAAGTGGATCTTCCAAGGAGATAGGACGATTCTTCCGACGTGTCTGGTATCAGCTATGGTGGCAGAAAAGTTGTTATGACAAGGATGTGAGGCATTCTTAGCTCACGTTGTGGATATCGTTGTGGTTACCAAGGCAAAAGGTCCTAGCCTTGGGGAGGTGATGATTGTCCAAGAGTTTGCGGATGTGTTTCCTGATGAGTTCCCTGGTGTTCCTCCACCCCGAGAGATTGATTTTGAGATCAATCTAGTTCTAGGAACACATCCAGTTGCACAAACACCGTATAGGATGGCTCCAGTAGAGATGGCAGAACTTAAGAAGCAGTTACAAGAGTTGCTGGAGAAAGGTTTCATCCTACCGAGTACGTCGCATTGGGGTGCTCTAGTGTTGTTCGTTAAGAAGAAGGACGGGTCGATGCGGATATGTATATATTACCGACAGTTGAACAAGGTCACAATCAAGAACAAGTACCCGTTGCTGAGGATAGATGTTCTGTTTGATCAGTTGCGTGGTTCTGCAGTGTTTTCGAAGATCGATATATGGTCCGGATATCATCAGTTGAGGATTAAGGCGGATGACATACCAAAGTCAACTTTTAGGATGAGGTATGGTCACTTCGAGTTTGCGGTTATGCTGTTCAGACTAACTAATGCACCTGCTGCTTTCATGGATTTGATGAATCGAGTGTTCCGTACGTTCCTAGATCAGTTTGTTGAAGTCTTTATAGATGACATCTTGATCTATAGTCGAGACAGGTAAGAGCATGAACGACATCTTCGACTAGCGTTGACTCTTCTTCGCCAACATCAGTTGTATGCCAAGTTCAATAAGTGTGAGTTCTGGTTGGAAGAAGTAACCTTTTTGGGTCATGTAATATCAGCAGGAGTCAAAGTGAACTTAAAGAAGGTGGAGTCTGTTATAGAATGGGAACAGTCGAAGACACCCACAGAAGTTCATAGTTTTCTAGGTTTAGCAGGATAATATCGAAGGTTTATCAAGGACTTCAGTGCGATTGCGTTGCCAATGATGAAGTTGACTAGAAAGGATGTACCTTTTGTCTGGAATGACCGTTGTCAGCAAGCTTTCCAAAGTTTGAAGGAGAAGCTGACTAGTGCTCCAATGCTAGTGTTGCCAGAGCCTGGAAAGGGCTATGTTATTTTCTGCGATGCTTCCAAGAAAGGTTTAGGTTGTGTGCTGATGCAGGAGGATCATGTGGTTTCTTTTGCTTTGTGACATCTTAAGAAACACGAGGAGAACTATCCGACTCATGACTTGGAGTTGGCAGCAGTGGTTCATGCGTTACAGATTTGGAGACACTATCTTTACGGGGAAGTGTGTCAGATCTTTACAGATCATAAGAATCTGAAGTACATCTTTTCACAGAATGAGTTGAACATGCGACAACGTCGATGGATGAAGTTAATCAATGATTACGACTGCACCATCGACTATCATCCTGGTAAGGTGAATGTGGTAGCTAATGCGCTTAGCCGAAAGTCTTCTTCTCTTCCTACGAAGAAGGCACAGTTGAGTTCCTTGATATGCCGTAGATGAGATATGTTTGATTCCTTGTGACAGATGAATGTGCAGATGGAAGTTTCCTTGTTAACAGGACTTTTAGCACACATGCAAGTCAAGCCTATGCTGAGACAACAAATCAAAGATGCACAACAGACAGATGATACAATTTAGTTGATCAAGTCAGAGTTCGGCAGCGAAAGGCGTGTTGGGATCAATGAGTCTGAGGATGGACTAGTTTGCTATCATGATAGGATGGTGGTCTCTGATGCTGATGATCTGAGGAAGCTAGTGCTCGAAGAAGCACACACATCGATGTATGCTATGCATCCAGGAGTCACCAAGATGTATCATAATCTGAAGGATTTGTATTGGTAGCCCAGTTTGAAGAAAGATATAGCCGAGTTTGTGGCTAGATGTGCGGTATGTCAGCAAGTCAAGGCTGAGCATCAGAAGGCGGCAAGTACGTTACAACCCCTGCCGATACCACAATGGAAATGGGATCATATAACCATGGATTTCGTAGTTGGTCTGCCCAAGACAACTAGGAATCATGATTCCATTTGGATAATAGTGGATAGATTGACGAAGTCTGCTCATTTCGTACCGGTAAAGACAACGTATACGGCCGAGAAGCTCGCTCGGGTATATGTAGATGAGATAGTAGGTTTGCACGGTGTACCATCAACGATAGTTTTCGACAGAGGTCCTCAGTTCACGAGTTGTTTCTGGGAACAATTGCATAAAGCGTTGGGAACACAGTTGAGGTTCAGCACCGCGTTCCATCTGTAGACAGATGGACAGTCTGAGAGGACTATTTAGACTTTGAAGGATATCCTTTGAGCTTGTGTTTTGCAGTTCCTAGGCAGTTGGGATGTGCATCTCAGTTTGATAGAGTTCTCCTACAATAATAGTTATCAACGGAGCATTGACATGGCTCCTTATGAGGCCTTATATGGAAGGAAATACAGATCTCCGTTATGTTGGTATGAGTCCAGTGAATATCAGATTTTGGGTCCTGTGTTAGTAGAGGAGACAACAGAAAAGATCAAAGTGATACAACAACAGTTGAAAGCGGCACAGGACATGCAAAATTCTTATGGAGACAATCGTCGACAACCTTTGGAGTTCCAGGTGGGAGACAAAGTGTATCTTAAAGTCTCGTCGTGGAAAGGTGTGCTAAGGTTTGGCCGGAAGGGTAAGCTAGCACCCAGATATATGGGGCCATACCCAGTCATAGCACGTATGGGTAAGGTAGCTTACGAGTTAGAGCTGCCGCCAGAGTTACACATGTTGCATCCAGTGTTCCATGTCAGTATGCTGAAGAAAAGTCATCCGGATACAACAACAATGATACAACCAGTCAAAGTTGAGCTTGGTGAAGATGTGACCTACGAGGAATGTCCTGTGATGATCCTTGATAGAAGAGTTAAGAAGCTGAAGAGGAAGGACCTGGATCTTGTGAAGGTTCTTTGGCATCATCGTGGCGTTGAGGAAGCCACATGGGAGCTTGAAGAAGAGATGAGGAGGAAGTATCCCTCACTTTTCTCTTTGTATTTCAAGGGCAAAATCCCTTTGTAGAGGGTTATAACTTGTAAGGACCCTGACCTCCGTTTAGGGCTTATCCTGTTTGCTTTGCTCAACCTTGATGCCTAGTTGCTTGCTAATCACCTTTAGTGGTGATTAGGGTTTTTTGGTGCTTTGTTGAGAGCTGGAGGTGCTACTTGCAATTAACCCAAGTCTAGGGTTTGTGGGCAAGTTTGTCACCTTGTGAGGTGTTCCTCCCTCTCCTTGCTTCCTCTAGTGTTGAGAGGAAGGGTTGGGCTCTTGCTTGAGTTGCCTTGGGCTTGGTTGAGCCTTGGTGGGCCTTGTTGAGCTTTTCCCTTGCCTTTTTGGACCCTATGTCGGGCAAGTGAGCCTTTATGTCGGCATGTGGTGTGTCAACCTAGGGAGTGTGTCGGCCTAGGGAGTGTGTCGGCCTGTGGTGTATCGGCCTGGGAGTGTGTCAGCCTGTGGTGTGTCGGCCTAGGGAGCGTGTCGGCCATGGTGTGGAGGTGTGTCGCCCATGGACCCTTTGACCCTCTTTGACCTTGTTTGTGTCACCACTAGTGGACACTTGGTGTTTGATGCTTGCATGTGGCAATGGCCTTGGACATGTGTTTAGGGCATGTTAGAGTGGTGGCATTGCTCATGGACAAGTGTCCCTAGGTGGGCGACACCTTGCCTTGTCTTTCCTTGGTTTCTCCTCCATCATCTTCTATATATGTGTTTCCTTTCTCTTACTAAGCATCCCTTTAGTTCCTTAGTCTCCCTCTTCCTTGGTGCACGACAACCTCTTCTTTTGCAAGCCTGGTGGTCGATCCTTGCCTTGGAGTCTCCTTCTTCCTCTAGTGGTAGCCGAATCCTAGAGTGCCTTGCTCTCCTTCTTGTGGTGAAGCTTGGAGCTTGGATCTTTCTTAAGGTGGGTTACATAACTCCTAACCCTAACTGTATTACCTCTTCTATGTTCTTGCATGTTTCTTGTGATCATATTGGCTGTACATGTTGTTAGTTTTGATTTTTTGCTTAGTTGTTCTTGTTGGCCAAACCTATGTTCTAGGGTTTCTTGTTGAGCAATACCCCTCTCCCTCATTGGTCAAGAGAAGTGAGCTTGAACTCTAGTACCATGGGCAATACCCCTCTCCAATTTAAGTTGAGAGGTGAGTTTGTGTTCTAGTTGCTTGAGTAATACCCTTCTCTCACCATGGATCCGAGAGGTGAGCTTTGTGGTGGTTATGGACCTTTGTTAGGGTTTTTCCTTGTGTTGCCCGATTGGTGACAAGGAGTTGTGCAAGACCCCTCTCCCTTAGTTGTTGAGAGGTGAGCCATCTTCTTGATCCATTAGGGGTTTGGTGCCCTTGTGCTTGGGATTGACGACGACCTTGTGGAGTTGCATCTTGGCCGATATGGCTTGGGGTTGGCGTTGCCCGATACCCCTCTTGACCTAGAGCCTTGGACGTTATGCTGTTGTGGATGTGTTGGGCGATACACCCTGGTCCTTGACCTTTTGTGTGTTGGGCGTCACACTATGTTGATTACCATGCCCGATATACTTAGCTTTGTTTGGTGGTAGGCATCACACATGGTTGGGTACCCTGACCGACACGCCTAGCTTAGGTGGTTGTTAGTTTTATTACACCTTGGACGATAGGGGGCGTTGTGGGCCGACCTTGTGACGGGCGTCACACCACAGTCTTTGCCTTGTGTCGGCCGATAGGTCATGGATAGGCTGGTTGAACGTCAGGTCCCTTACTGACCGTTTGAGTTGCATCCTTGGACGTTACTCCTTGTGAGTGATGTTGGCCGATACTCTTAATCTGGGATGGTAACCCTGTGCATAACGCACTATTGCACGACACTGTGTTGCACGTCACGTGTTGTACGACACACATGGGTGCACGATGTGCCTGGTTCTCTGATGCATGACGTGCGGTTGCACGATACATGAGGTGCGCGACATCTAGGGTTGCCTGATACACCCTGAGGTGGTAGCTGTTACCCTATGATGGTTGTTTGGCCGATAGGAGGTTAGAGTACCTTGGATGACATGGGAGAGTACCCTGCCGGATACTACCTTTGGTGAGGGAAGTGGGCGTTTCCAGTGAGGGTCTGGTTCCTTATATGGAAAACCGATATGCTAGATCTTGTTTCATGCGGTCACGTTTGGGTTATGATGGTGACCCTTGATATGCTCGATAATAGTGAGGTGTTTGATGTAGATCACACCTATGTAACTTGACATGGCTTTAACTGTGTTTATGATGATCTTGATTATATGTAATATGCTGAGTAAATGATAAGCATATAAAATGCCTTGCTTGTTGATATGACCTATGCTTATGGTCACAGGTTGAGGCATGAATGACAAAGTATATAACCATCAATGTTGCCCTATGCTTGATAATATTATCTTTCTGTTAATCTATGATGATTGTGTATACTAATCATGCAGGTCTTTCATTCAGATGCATAGCTAGGTAAAGGTCTATGAGGTATATATGTTTGAGTAACACCACTTTGATGGTTACTCTTAATGATGCGACAACATGCATGATGTGATGGTCTGAGGACCTCAGTTGGCTAAAGTGCCTAGTGAAGGTGTTATCCTCTGATGATGATCTGGGGCTGAACCCCAAGTGAGGAGAATGCCTGTCGAGGCAGTGGTTTCTTGTTATAAGGGATTGAGATCCCGAAATAGCATGATGATGATAATAATAATGTAGTTTTATGTTATGCATGTGTTACAACTTGGTTGCCTCGACAATTCACTTAAAATATACTAACTAATCACAGTGGAACATATCATGTAGTTTCCCCTGGCCATAGATCAATCATCGTCAGGAGCTGGTGATGGTGAAACGGGTTCTCCTACGGGTTAACCCGGAGCACATATTGTTGAATATGCGAGGTTTCTCCTAGCCTAAAATAGAGAGGACACGAGTGTAGCTGCGGTTGCAGACTCGGAATATATATAGAGCATGGTGAATAGGCCCATGGCTCAGGATATGTGATATGGGAGCATGAATGCATTCATGGCTCAGAGCACGGTGAACAAACCTGTGGCTCAGATGTACTAGCGCCGAGACCTGTAGCGAGGCAGGCTAGGCAGAGGGTAGCCTATGCGAGCTGACCCTGTGGCTGAGGCCACTTAAACACGAGACTGCGGTCCTACTTGTATTGTACTCATGCACTGACCACGAGGTGGGAGGTCGTGGAGTCCGGCTCTTCCATTGACCTTGTATGGCACCGACTTTGGGTTTTGCTACCAAAGGTTTGATTTGAGCGGTACGGCTCACTTCCTCAGGGCATAATAATACGTAATCCAGCCGAATAGTATTCATTGCTTAAGGAAAAACACAGAACATTGGTTGAGGCTTTGCTTGTGTAGTTGATCTTGTTATACTTGCAGTTGCTTATACGTTCCTTATGTTATGTGGTACGATCTTATAAATCTTATCTTGTCAATCATGTTCCATAAAGAAATACTTAGGTACATGCCTTCCGTACAGCCTGGTAAGCTTGATGGTATGAATATCTTTGCTATATAGACTGCTCTTGTTATACCTTTTATCAGTTATCTACTGCTATTACTTTAATCTTCCTTTAGTTCTATGGTTTCGGCGGGGAGTTATGTTTCTCGTTGGGACTGTGTGTCTCACACCGCTGGTTTATACCCTTTTTAGGTGTTCGAGCTAGACGTGGTGGTGGTCACGAAGTTGCGGCCGAGCAGCAAGAAGAGCAGTAGAAGGCAAGAGATGGACATGCTGCTGTTTTGGTTGTTTTGTAGTAGAGTCTTAGAGTCGTCCCTGTACTCTCAGGTCCTTGGAGGCATTTTGACATTGTTTCATGATGTATAGCTGTTGATCCTTTGTATGCCCTACTACTAGTCGGATGTGGGCCTTTATGTACATATAAATAGGTGATGAACTCATGTGATGGTTAGACAGATGATCTCCTAAGCTGTGGACACGTATCAAGACTTGTAAATGTTTATATAACTTATTTCCTTGCAGGATGAGGATCTAAATGTAATAGTTTTGTGGTTTATCCGCTTTCTGAAATCGGTTTCAATTAACTCGTGTTTTTGATAATTTGTGGTTTATGGTGTTTTCCGCACATTTTCGTGTAACACCTCACTGTCTGTGTGATAGTGGGATGTGTTGCCACAAGTTTGGTATCAGAGCCCTAGGTTCACTAAGTCTACATGTATTTAGGACTAGATGTGTCTGTTCTTGTGAGTTTTCCATATTTTCTTACAATCATCTTCTGCCCTCAGCAGAAGAAAAGCCAAGATGTCTGAAAAATATGAAGAACATGCTGCTGAGAACAGCGATGCTGAATCAGTTGATGGAGCTATTGGGCAGGCACATGAAGATCGGGTGCCTGAGGTTCCCCAACCTGACCCAACCATTATTGAACACCCTACCTACCAACAGCTTATGGGACAGATGATGGCTACAATGAATCTCATGGTAGAAAGATTGTCAGTGCCTCCGTCGAGAGCGCATGCTCCCCATGGTGAAACATCGGGTATTAGGAAGACCTTTGAGCAGCTTCGCCGAGTTGGAGCTTCAGATTATGCTGGGCCGACTAATCCAGCGGATGCATATCTATGGCTGACAAGTCTTGAGAAGGCTTTCCGAATCCTTGACATCCCCGAAGCAGACAAATTCAAGCACGTCGTCTACCTTCTGAAGGGTAGTGCTGGTCACTGGTGGACCATCGAGGAGGAGAAGCGACCTGGTGAGGTGATTGGTTCGGAGGTTTTCTGGTGCAAGTTCGTCAGAAGATACTTTCCGAAGACGTATCTGCATGAGAAGATCAGTCAGTTTGAGCGCTTGCGCCAAGGAACGATGGACATCACCGAGTACGAAGCCAAGTTCATGGACCTATTGAGGTTTTGTCCTCACATGGTGGTGACAGATGAAGAGCGGATCAGACATTTTGAGAAAGGTCTAAGTGCTGAGCTGACAACACCTGCTTCTGTGTTGGAGAATCGTGAACGGTTTGCTACGTTTATGGAATCTGTCTATAGGATGGAACGTCAGTTAGGGAGAAAAGAGAATCCATATCTAAGAAGAGGCCTGCTCAGTTCCAGGGACAAATGTTTGGTGGCTTCAAGATGCCAAGGTTTTTAGCACCCTACGTGATGAGAGGTTCTAGCGTACCATCGCAGTGGTCTCCGAGTAAGGGAAGAGGTTATGTTTCTTCACCGTCTAAGGCACATAGTACAACTTCTGTGGCAGTGAAAGAGCCATCTAGGCCGTGGATTGATGATGGGGCATGCCATCGGTGTGGGCAGATCATGCATTTCAAGTTCAACTACCCGAGTAGAGATGTGGAAGTGATGCAACAGCTGAGACAGAGTCAACAAGGGGCGGATAGAAAATAGCCCAGTAGTAGCAGAGGGCAAGGACGCGGTCAAGTGTCGCAAGCGGGACCGTCTTCTCAAGGAAGCAGAAGACGGGGACAACAAGTAATGACTCGATTCTATGCTATGAGTCATCTGGAGGCGATAGTCAACCCGCAAGTGGTGACAAGTTAGATGGAGTTATTTCATTATGATATGTCTTCTTCTTGTTTTATATTTGTTCTGGTTGACCCGGGTGCTACACACTCTTTTACCGCCTGTAGTCTGTTTGAAAACTGTCATTTACCTGTTAGTTGTAAGAAGGATAGCTTGTTGTTAGAAACCCCTCTTGATGGTTCCTTGATGCTTCGAGAGAAGTGTCCATCTTGTGTCTTATCTTTTTCGGGACACAATATACAAGTGGATCTTATACCAATTGATATGCATGGTTTTGATGTGATCCTTGGGATGGACACCTTATAGAAGTATAAGGTTGTTTTGGATTGTGGTTCCAAGCAGGCTGTGTTTGATGATGACAGAGAGAAGTGGATCTTCCAAGGAGATAGGAAGATTCTTTCGATGTGTCTAGTATCAGCTATGGTGGTAGAAAAGTTGTTACGACAAGGATGTGAGGCGTTCTTAGCTCACGTTGTAGATACCGTTATGGATACCAAGGCGAAATGTCCTAGCCTTGAGGAGGTGACGATTATCCGAGAGTTTGCAGATGTGTTTCCTGATGAGTTCCCTGGTGTTCCTCCACCCCGAGAGATTGATTTTGAGATCAATCTGGTTCCAGGAACACAGCAAGTTGCACAAACACCATATAGGATGGCTCCAGTTGAGATGGCAGAACTTAAGAAGTAGTTACAAGAGTTGCTGGAGAAAGGTTTCATCCGACCGAGTACGTCGCCTTGGGGTGCTCTAGTGTTGTTCGTTAAGAAGAAGGATGGGTCGATGTGGCTATGTATAGATTACCGACAGTTGAATAAGGTCACAATCAAGAACAAGTACCCATTGCCGAGGATAGATGATCTGTTCGATCAGTTGCGTGGAGCTGCGGTGTTTTTGAAGATCGATCTACGGTCCGTATATCATCAGTTGAGGATTAAGGCGGATGACATACCAAATTCAACTTTTAGGATGAGGTATGGTCACTTCGAGTTTGTGGTTATGCCGTTCGGGCTAACTAATGCACCTGCTGCTTTCATGGATTTGATGAATCGAGTGTTCTGTACGTTCCTAGATCAGTTTGTTGAAGTCTTTATAGATGACATCTTGATCTATAGTCGAGACAGGCAAGAGCATGAGCGACATCTTGGACTAGCGTTGACTCTTCTTCGCCAACATCAGTTGTATGCCTAGTTCAGTAAGTGTGAGTTCTGGTTGGAAGAAGTAACCTTTTTGGGTCATGTAATATCTACAGAAGGAGTCAAAGTGGACCCGAAGAAGGTGGAGTCTGTTGCAGAATGGGAACAGCCAAAGACGCCGACAGAAGTTCGTAGCTTTCTAGGTTTAGCAGGATACTACTGAAGGTTTATCAAGGACTTTAGTGCGATTGCGTTGCCAATGACAAAGTTGATTAGAAAGGATGTACCTTTTGTATGGAATGACCGTTGTCAGCAAGCTTTCCAAAGTTTGAAGGAGAAGTTGACTAGTGCTCCAGTGCTAGTGTTGCCAGATCCTGGAAAGGGCTATGTTGTTTTCTGCGATGCTTCCAAGAAAGGTTTAGGTTGTGTGCTGATGTAGGAGGATCATGTGGTTTCTTTTGCTTCGTGACAGCTTAAGAAACACGAGGAGAACTATCTGACTCATGACTTGGAGTTGGCAGCAGTGGTTCATGCGTTAAAGATTTGGAGACACTATCTTTACGGGGAGGTGTGTCAGATCTTTACAGATCATAAGAATCTGAAGTACATCTTTTCACAGAATGAGTTAAACATGCGACAGCGCCGATGGATGGAGTTAATCAATGATTATGACTGCACCATCGACTATCATTCTGGTAAGGAGAATGTGGTAGCTGATGCGCTTAGCCGAAAGTCTTCTTCTCTTACTACGAAGAAGGCACAGTTGAGTTCCTTGGTATGCCGTAGACGAGATATGTTTGATTCCTTGCGACAGATGAATGTACAGATGGAAGTTTTCTTATTAACAGGACTTTTAGCACACATGCAATTCAAGCCTACGCTGAGATAGCAGATCGAAGATGCACAACAGATAGATGATACAGTTCAGTTGATCAAGTCAGAGTTCGGTAGCGAAAGGCGTAATGGGTTCCATGAGTCCGAGGATGGACTAGTTTTCTATCATGATAGGATGGTGGTCCCTGATGTTGATGATCTGAGGAAGCTAGTGCTCGAAGAAGCACACACATCAATGTATGCTATGCATCCAGGAGTCACCAAGATGTATCATAATCTGAAGGATTTGTATTGGTGGCCCGGTTTGAAGAAAGATGTAGCCGAGTTCGTGGCTAGATGTGCGGTATGTCAGCAAGTCAAGGCTGAGCATCAGAAGACGGCATGTACGTTACAACCCATGTCGATATCACAATGGAAATGGGATCATATAACCATGGATTTCATAGTTGGTCTGCCTAGGACAACTAGGAATCATGATTCCATTTGGGTAACAGTGGATAGATTGACGAAGTCTGCTCATTTCATATCGATAAAGACAACACATACAGCCGAGAAGCTCGCTCGGGTATATGTAGATGAGATAATACGTCTGCACGGTGTACCAACAATGATAGTTTCCGACAGAGGTCCTCAGTTCACGAGTTGTTTTTGGGAACAGTTGCATAAAACGTTGGGAACGCAGTTGAGGTTCAGCACCGCCTTCCACCCGCAGACAAATGGAAAGTCTGAGAGGACTATTCAGACTTTGGAGGATCTCCTTCGAGCTTGTGTTTTGCAGTTCCTAGGCAGTTGGGATGTGCATCTCAGATTGATAGAGTTTGCCTACAACAATAGTTATCAACGGAGCATTGACATGGCTCCTTATGAGGCCTTATATGGCAGGAAGTGCGGATCTCCGTTATGTTGGTATGAGTCCGGTGAATATCAGCTTTTGGGTCCTTAGTTAGTACAACAGACAACAGAAAAGATCAAAGTGATACAACAACAGTTGAAAGCAGTACAGGACAGGCAGAAGTCGTATGCAGACAATCGCCGATGACCTTTGGAGTTCCAGGTGGGAGATAAAGTGTATCTTAAAGTCTCACCGTGGAAAGGTGTGCTAAGGTTTGGCCAGAAAGGTAAGCTAGCACCCAAGTATATGGGACCATACCCAGTCATAGCATGTATGGGAAAGGTAGCTTACGAGTTAGAGCTGCCTCCAGAGTTACACAGGTTGCATCCAGTGTTCCATGTCAGTATGCTGAAGAAAAGTCATCCGGATACAGGAACCGTGATACAGCCACTCGAAGTTGAGCTTGATGAATATGTGACCTACGGGGAAGGTCCTGTGATGATCCTTGATAGAAGAGTTAAGAAGCTGAAGAGGAAGGACCTGGATCTTGTGAAGGTTCTTTGGCATCATCGTGGCGTTGAGGAAGCGAGCTTGAAGAAGAGATGAGGAGGAAGTATCCCTCACTTTTCTCTTTGTATTTCGAGGGCAAAATCCCTTTGTAGAGGGTTATAACTTGTAAGGACCCTGACCTCCGTTTAGGGCTTATCCTGTTTGCTTTGCTCAACCTTGATGCCTAGTTGCTTGCTAATCACCTTTAGTGGTGATTAGGGTTTTTTGGTGCTTTGTTGAGAGCTGGAGGTGCTACTTGCAATTAACCCAAGTCTAGGGTTTGTGGGCAAGTTTGTCACCTTGTGAGGTGTTCCTCCCTCTCCTTGCTTCCTCTAGTGTTGAGAGGAAGGGTTGGGCTCTTGCTTGAGTTGCCTTGGTCTTGGTTGAGCCTTGGTGGGCCTTGTTGAGCTTTGCCCTTGCCTTTTTGGACCCTGTGTCGGGAAAGTGAGCCTTTGTGTCGGCCTGTGGTGTGTCATCCCAGGGAGTGTGTCGACATGTGGTGTGTCAGCCTAGGGAGTGTTTCAGCCTGTGGTTTGTCGGCCTAGGGAGTGTGTTGACATGTGGTGTGTCAGCCTAGGGAGTGTGTCATCCTGTGGTGTGTCGGCCTAGGGAGCGTGTTGGCCATGGTGTGGAGGTGTGTCGCCCATGGACCCTTTGACCCTCTTTGACCTCGTTTGTGTCACCACTAGTGGACACTTGGTTTTTGTTGCTTGCATATGGCAATGGCCTTGGACATGTGTTTAGGGCATGTTAGAGTGGTGGCATTGCTCATGGACAAGTGTCCCTAGGTGGGAGACACCTTGCCTTGTCTTAAATTGGTTTCTCCTCCATCTTCTTCTATATATGTGTTTCCTTTCTCTTGCTAAGGATCCCTTTAGTTCCTTTGTCTCCCTCTTCCATGGTGCACGACACCCTTTTCTTTTTAAAGCTTGGTGGTCGATCCTTGCCTCGGAGTCTCCTTCTTCCTCTAGTGGTGGCCGAACCCTAGAGTGCCTTGCTCTCCTTCTTGTGGTGAAGCTTGGAGCTTCAAGCTTGCTTAAGGCAGGTTACATAACTCCTAACCCTAAATGTATTACCTCTTCTATGTTCTTGCTTGTTTCTAGTGATCATATCGGCTATACATGTTGTTAGTTTTTGATTTCTTGCTTAGTTGTTCTTGTTGGCCAAACCTATGTTCTAGGGTTTCTTGTTGAGAAATACCCCTCTCCCTCCTTGGTCTAGAGAAGTGAGCTTGAACTCTAGTATCATGGGCAATACCCCTCTCTCGTTTAAGTTGAGAGGTGAGCTTGTGTTCTAGTTTCTTGAGTAACACCCTTCTCTCACCATGGATCCGAGAGGTGAGCTTTGTGGTGTTTATGGACCTTTGTTAGGTTTGTTCCTTGTGTTTCCCGATTGGTGACAAGGAGTTGTGCAAGACCCCTCTCCCTTAGTTGTTGAGAGGTGAGCCATCTTCTTGATCCACAAGGGTTTTGGTGCCCTTGTGCTTGGGATTGACGACGACCTTGTGGAGTTGCATCTTGGCCGATATGGCTTGGGGTTGGCGTTGCCCAATACCCCTCTTGACCTAGAGCCTTGGACGTTATGCTATTGTGGCTGTGTTGGGCGATACACCCTAGCCCTTGACCTTTTGTGTGTTGGGCATCACACTATGCTGATTACCCTGCCCGATATACTTAGCTTTGTTTGGTATTAGGCGTCACACATGGTTGGGTACCCTGAGCGGCACGCCTAGCTCAGGTGGTTGCTTAGTGCTGTTACACCTTGGACGATAGGGGGCGTTGTGGGCCGACCTTGTGACGGGCGTCACACCACAGTCTTTGCCTTGTGTCGGCCGATAGGTCATGGATAGGCTGGTTGAACGCCAGGTCCCTTGCTGACCGTTTGAGTTGCATCCTTGGACGTTACTCCTTGTGAGTGATGCTGGCCGATACTCTTAATCTGGGATGGTAACCCTGTGCATAACACACTATTGCACGACAGCGTGTTGCACGTCACGCGTTGCATGTCACGCGTTGCATGACACACATGGGTGCACGATGTGCCTAGTTATCTGATGCACGACGCGTCGTTGCACAATACATGAGGTGCGCGATATCTAGGGTTGCCTGATACACCCTAAGGTGGTAGCCGTTACCCCCCCCCGCTGGTTGTTTGGCCGATAGGAGGTTAGAGTACCTTGGACGACAGGGGAGAGTACCCTGCCCGATACTACCTTTGGTGAGGGAAGTGCACGTTTCCAGTGAGGGTTTTGTTTCTTATATGGAAAATCGATATGCTAGATCTTGTTTCATGCGGTCATGTTTGGGTTATGATGGTGACCCTTGATATGCTCGATAATAGTGAGGTGTTTGATATAGTAGATCACACCTATGTAACTTGACATGGCTTTACTTGTGTTTATGATCATCTTGATTATATGTAATATGCTGAGTAAATGATAAGCATATAAAATGCCTTGTTTGATGATATGACCTATGCCTATGGTCACAGGTTGAGGCATGAATGACAAAGTATATAACCATCAATGTTGCCCTATGCTTGATAATATTATCTTTCTGTTAATTTATGATGATTGTGTATACTAATCATGGAGGTGTTTCATTCAGATGCATATCCAGGTAAAAGGCTATGAGGTATATATGTTTGAGTAACACCACTTTGATGGTTACTCTCAATGATGAGACAACATGCATGATGTGATGGTCTGAGGACCTGAGTTGGCTAAAGTGCCTAGTGAAGGTGTTATCCTCTGATGATGATCTGGGGCTGAACCCCAAGTGAGGAGAATGCATGTTGAGGCAGTGGTTTCTTGTGATAAGGGATTGAGATCCTGGAATAGCATGATGATGATGATAATAATGTAGTTTTATGTTATGCATGTGTTACAACTTGGTTGCCTCAACAATCCACTTAAAGTATACTAACTAATCATAGTGGAACATATCATGTAGTTTGCCCTGGACATAGATCCATCATCGTCAGGAGCTGGTGATGGTGAAACGGGTTCTCCTGTGAGTTAATCCGGAGCGCATATTGTTGAATATGCGAGGTTTCTCCTAGCCTAAAATAGAGAGGACACGAGTGCAACTGTGGTTGCAGACTCGGAATATATATAGAGCATGGTGAACAAGCCCATGGCTCAGGATATGAGATATGGGAGCATGAATGCGTTCACGGATCAGAGCATGGTGAAAAGACCCGTGGCTCAGATATACTAGCACTGATACATGTACTGAGGCGGGCTAGGCAGAGGGTAGCCTGCGGTAGCTGACCCTGTGGCTGAGGCCACTTAAGCACGAGATTGCGGTCCTGCTTGTGTTGTACTCGTGCAGTGACCACGAGGTGGGAGGTCGTGGAGTCCGACTCTTCCATTGACCTTGTATGGCACTGGATTTGGGTTTCGCAACTGAAGGTTGGATTTGAGCGGTACGGCTCACTTCCTCGGGGCATAATAATACCTGAATAGTATTCATTGCTTAAGGCAAAACATGGAACATTGGTTGAGGCCTTACTTGTGTAGTTGATCTTGTTATACTTGCAGTTGCTTATACGTTCCTTATGTTATGTGGTAAGATCTTATAAATCTTATCTTGTCAATCATGTTCCATAAAAAAATACTTGGGTACATGTCTTCCGTACAACCTGGTAAGCTTGATGGTATGAATAGCTTTGCTGTATAGATTGCTCTTGTTATACCTTTTATCAGTTATCTACTGCTATTGCTTTAATATTCCTTTAGTTCTATGGTTTCAGCGGGGAGTTATGTTTCACGATGTATAGTTGTTGATCCTTTATATGCCCTGCTGCTGGTCAGATGTGGGCTGTTATGTACATATAAACAAGTGATGAACTCATGTGATGGTTAGACAACTGATCTCCTAAGCTATGGACACGTATCAAGACTTGTAAATGTTTATATAATTTGTTTCCTTGCAGGATGAGGATCTAAATGTAATAGTTTCGTGGTTTATCCGCTTTCTGAAATCGGTTTTAATTAGCTCATGTTTTTTATAATTTGTGGTTTATGGTGTTTTCTGCACGTTTTCGCGTAACACCTCGCCGTCTGTGTGATAGTGGGATGTGTTTCCACAAATTTAATACGACTAAAACACGGAGGCAAGACTGTATATCTTGGTCATCAAAGGTTTCTTCCAAAATTTCATATGTATTGTAGGTTGCGCAAAACATTCAATGGACATAATGAGGAACAAAGTACACCTAAACCTATATCAGGGGAGGATGTTTATGAAAGAGTAAAAGACATTGTCAATGAATTTGGTAAGAGATCACAATGTACGATGGCCACACGAAGTGACAAGTCTTTATTCAAGAAGAAGTCAATATTTTGGGATCTTCCTTATTAGAGTTCTTTGACAGTCAGGCATTGTATCAATGTCATGCACGTTGATAAAAATGTATGTGATAGTGTCATCGGTACTCTGCTGAATATACCAGGTAAGACTAAAGATGGGATAAAATCCAGAATGGACCTACACGAAATGGGAATAAGGACAGAATTAATAGAAGTAGTTAGTAGCGATCGGAGAACATAATTACCTCCTACTTGTTACACGTTGTTTGGAAAGGAGAAGAAAGCTTTTTGTGAATGCTTGGTAAATGTTAAGGTGCCACAAGGTTACTCATCCAACATCAGTACATTGGTATCAATGAAAGATCTAAAGTTGATAGGTCTTAAATCTCATGATTGTCACACTCTAATGCAACAAATATTGCCCGTGGCAATTCGATCTATATTTTCAAAGCATGTACGGTTTTCAATCACCAGACTTTATCTCTTTTTCAACAGTCTGTGCAGCAAAGTTATTGACCCTGGTACTCTAGATAAATTGCAAAGATAAGTGGTTGTTACCCTATGTCAGTTTGAGATGTATTTTCCTTCTTCGTTCTTTGATATCATGGTACATCTTGTTGTCCACTTGACTAGGGAAGTGAAAATGTTAGGACCACTTTTCTTGCATTGGATGTATCCCTTTGAACGATACATGATCGTTTTAAAAGGTGATGTTCGAAACCGTTATCGGCCTGAAGGGAGTATTATTGAGGGTTATGTGGCGAGAGAGGTTATGGATTTTTGCAATGACTTTTTGAGTGCTAATGACACTCCTGTGAATGACAAGAATATTGAGGGGCATTTTGGCAAAGGAATTTTGGGATCACAGGTGAAAGTAATCAGCCGTGAGCAGTTGGAGCAAGGTCACTTGTATATTTTACACAACATCGATGAAGTGAGTGTTTATATAGAGGAACATACTAATTTCATCAAGAGATAATATCCTCGATCCAATTCAATGTGGCTTGCTAGAGAGCATAACAAGACATTTATTAAGTGGTTTGAAGATAAAGTCTTACATCAACTATCTCAAACACCAGATAATATTAATGAAACCATCAAATGCCTCACCTTTAAACCAAAATTGAATGTTATGTCTTATGAAGGGTTTGACATAAATGGATTCTCGTATTACACAAAGCGTCAAGATGATAAGAGTGTCGTCCAAAACAGTGGGGGTCCATTCTCAGTTGGGTTGGCAATACCACCAAACCAAACATTGAAGCTGGGGATCACAATGACTTATATGTTCACAGGGATCACAATGATTGTTAATTGATAAAATATCATAATATTAGATGCATGAATGTTTATATTTTTATATGTTTTATTTTTCTAAATGTGAACTTTACAATGTGAATTTTACAATGTGAATGTAGACTTTACAATGTGAATTACTTTACAATGTGAATGTGAACTTTACAATGTGAATTACTTTACAATGTGGATGTGAACATTATAATGTGAATGTGAAATTTACAATGTGAATGTGTACTTTACAATATGAACTTTACAATTAGTGTTACTTTACAATGTAAAATTTATAATTTGAATGTGAACTTTCAGATGGCTGAGCATTCCCATGATGACCGTGTTGATGATCACCATGAGGGTGAGGACGTGCTTGTGCCGTCTGACAATGTAAGTTTTAAGAATATATCCCTGAGATTTCTATCTATATGTTCATTTATAAATATATCATGTAAGTGTGTTTTTTATCAAATTTTAGTTTGGTGATGTACCCCCTGAAGAAATTACAACACTTGATGAGCACCAAAAGAAAATTGAGAAAGTGAGGGGCATCACAATGATGAATAAGTTAATACAACAAAGGGGCAATGGACCCAAATTGGCTGTGAATTTCGATCATGCAGGAAATCCATATGGAGTGAACCGCAACTCATTTGTTTCATATCTTGGGGTTCTTACTCGTAGCCATTGTAGTCCTATCCTAGAATCCTAGCATAAAGTTCCTAAGGGGAAGATAGACCACATATGGAGGGAACTATGCGTGAGTTATTATTATTTGTAATTCTATTTATGTAGATTACTAATTTTTAGGATATTAGTTAATAACAATTCTATTTAATTTGCAGAGCATATTTGATCTGGATGAAAAGCTGCATCGTAAATGTGTGATGCAATATTGTGGGAGGGTCCTAAGGAACTATAGGTCCAATCTCACCCGAGATTACATACGTGATGCTGAAAAGAGGTTCTTGATTGATTTCCAATTCTAGACATTGATCACTATTTCACTAACTCTACACTAATATTTTTTTTGTATTCTCTTTAAAAATAAATTTAGGCAGAAGGAAGCCACACAACAATGGAACTCCCTGGACCCCAAAGACTAAGAGGCATTTGTTACCCAAAGAAAAACAGATGAATTCAAGGTATTAAGCGCCACTCCCAATTTAATTAATATATGTTTTTATGTATTCACTTATTCAAGATTAACCTTTAGTGTTACTAACCAAATCAATGTGCTAACTAACTAGGCCCTTAGTGAGGAACAAAGAGCAAGGTGTGCAGTGAATGTGCACGACCACACAATGGGTCCAAGAGGATATGCATGCATTTGCCAAAGACTACAGGCTGAGTCTGCTCAGCCTACTGCTACTCAGGAGACTGCAGAGTCCTCAACTACTGCTCGCGCACCTCTGCCTCGCCATGCTATGTGGATAGCTGGGAGGCAAAATAAGAAGGGAGACATATTGAAGCCCGCAACTGCTGAGGTGGTTGTAAAAATGGTAAAAATCAACTCTTAGAGCAATTGACCGATATTGATTATTGTTATGTTTACTTACTAATTTTTGTTGATGGTGATTAGATGGAGTTGCACGAGTAGAGGAAGGAAGGCAAGTTCATCCCTCAGGGCACAAGGGATGAACTGACAGTTGCTCTGGGTAACCCAGAGCATGCTGGACGTGTTAGGGGTGCAGGCGCTGGTGTGGGCATCAAAGTATTCTTTGGGCCATCCCAACACAAACCTATCCTAAAAGTGGGACTTTCACAAGATGAGGTAACCTATTCTCTTATTTTAGAATGTTATTATGAAAGTGAATTCAATAATCAGAAGCTAGCGTTGCTTTTATCCATGTATAGGCAGATTCATTAATTAATAGGAAAGTCGAGGAAGTACTTGATCAGAGACTCCATGAAGCAATTGGCAAGTGGCAGGCATCTCAGACTGCCACTCAGACAGTACCTGTGGCGGGCCGCTCTTCTCCTACTGCTTGTACTACTAAGGTTGGGAGTAATCCTATAGACCCACCACCTAGCACATCCTCTGTAAGTATTTTTATGACATAATAACTAGTCTGTTCAAGATGATATGTTTGTGTATATATGCATATAACATTCTTTATGTAAATTTGTAGGGGTTGAATTCGTGCCAACTAAAAAGTCAAGAATATATCGTTGTCGAGGCGTCGGCTTACCCACCCCTCAAAGGGTGCATGTTTCATGGGTATCCAGTACCAGATGGTATGGTGGTACGTGTGAGCCCGATACATGTACTCCCCAACTGGATGGATCTTGCACTGCCTCATGCACACCCAGATGCTGAAACACTTGGTGAGACAGTAGGTAGAGTGATACTGTGGCCCGAAGCAGATGTCCTCTATACTGATATTGTATGATAAATTTCCATTACTTTAATTTGTTAGTGTGTATATATGAGTCAATTGATCTGAAATTATATATACAGGTCAAAAAGATGAGACCCGCTACATCTCGGCCTCCACCTCCTTGACTACCAAGTTGGCTTCCAAGGGACCTGCACGCCTCGATAGGTCCTAATTGTAGGGATGTGACAGTATGGATCGACGAACATGATACAAATTGCCCTATAATTGTTACTATTCCGGAGGATGTTGCAGGTAAATCATACGATAACAATCTATTTATACAAGTTTAGTATACGTATTAATGCATACGTAATACAAGTTTTGCATATGTACGTATTAATGCATAGGTATTAATGCAGGTGAATCATATGAAAACAAGATATTTATACAAGATATTTTGGAGTTGTTTAGTTATCAATGGCTAAACATATCTATGATAGAGCTGTGGATATGGTGAGATCTTATTTATACATCCATATACCTTGTTTTATGTACGGTGATCTGGTTTCTTATATATTAATGCATACGTAATACATGTTTGCAGCCACCTACACAAGATATGTACAAATTTTGGGTTTTCTCATGTGGGATTTTTGGTTTCATCTTTGATTAGTCTTGTAGATGTAGACCCATATTCAGTTACTTCATACTATTGTGATGCTTTTCAATATTTTGGTAAAAATAATAAGACGGTGATAATAGCTCCATTCAATGTCGAGTAAATTTACTTTGCTTATAATTTGGACTTAAGCAAATTACATTTTTATTGTGGATTTTGAGTTATTAATTTTCTACTTTCTTACCTGTAGTGGTAGGCATTGGGCATTACTAGTTATTATCCCCAAGACGTTCACTGTCTATTATGTAGATCCTACGGGGAATGAGTTGGATACATTCTATGGACATGCAATTAAAAGGCCATTATTCTCGTGAGAAATATTTCATGTTTTTATATATGTTAACATCTGTTACTACATTACTGTTTAATTATGTAATTTAATGGGTTACATTAACATATGTAGGGCTTTACAAGAGTACAAAAAAGCTGGAGGAAAGGTCCCCAAGAAAAAGGATATGTCACTAATTTGGGAGAATGTGAAAGTAATTTCCTGACTCCAATGTATATATTATTTATGTGAACTATGCTTATTTATATTTTTGAATATTTTGTATGTTTCAATTTATAGTGTGCTACACAAGACAACAACTGGGCATGTGCCTACTATGTGATGCTATTTATGGACCTAATCATCAAACATGTCGTAATGGAAATCGATAAGATACAACAGGTATTATACATAGTCTCATTAGATAATATGAAATATATCAATCTTATTATATATTATTAATTATATATACGTCATTCTCTTTGCAGGTCTTTAAAACTACTGACTTCAGTATAGGTGGAAAGCGTTTCGATGTATATGCTCCCTATATGAGAGATGAATTAGATGTTGTAAGAGAAGAATGGGCAGAAGCCCTACAAAGAGTGGGAATTTTTAGATATAATTTTATTAACAATTATGATTAAAGAATAACTTTGTTCTCATAATTATTTTTGTGTGAATGTGAATGATTTTTTATGAATTGTCATATGTGTGTGAAGATGATCAATACATAAATGCTTCTACATGTGTTTGAATGTGAAAAGAGATGAAATGAATTGAACTGCAGGTTGCTACTGGTTTCTACACGTGTGTGATAAAAAAATAATATGAATTAAATGTGCTTATACATGTGTGTGAATCACATATATATAATATTGTTCATCTTCTTAATTTTATAGGTTTGTGGCATGTTGTTGGCTGATATCAATCGACGTCATAAACCTGCAGTTCAGAACTGAACTCCTGGTTCTCATCATGCTGACCAGCCATACAACAGGCATGTAAACTGATATAAAAAAAAATCATAACATAGGCGTCAGTTATTTGAAAAAACCCGACACCAAAGTCATACGACGTCAGTTTTTGACAAAAAGCTGACATCTATGTGTCCAGGAACAGCACGGCCGTGGTGGCAGGGAGGGGATATGGCGTCAGCTATTAGCACAAAATCGACGTCGCTTAAGCTGATATGACGTCAGTTATCTTTCAAAACCGACGCCTATAGGCCCTTTGCTGGCGTATTTTCAGTGGCGAGAAGCGTTTTGACGTCGGTTAGCCGACGCCGAAGGGGTCCACCTTTAGCGGTGCCCACTTGGGTGTTGCTTGGAAACTGACACTAAAGCCTTTAATTAACCGATGCTAAAGGCCTATTTTGTAGTAGTGGGTATTGTGATGGTTATTCCATAGGAAGTTTCTTCTAATTTTGTCAATGGTGTTTCTGGTCTTGGTGGGGAGAGGGATGCAGCTGAGGTAGTGGGTAGTGATCGAAGTGATAACACTTTTGAGGAGAGTGAGCCGGACAGCAAGGTTCAGAAAATTGTTTGACAAAGAAGAGAGTCTATTTTGGATATTTACTATGATTGGGTTCCATGTCGAATGGGTGATTCTATGTGGAGTGATGGGAAGGCCCAAATATTTGATAGGAAAGTTTTCAATCTTGCACCTAAGTAAGGCTTTGTATCTATTCATCATGTGTTGGTCTATGTGTACTCTGAAGATGGAGGATTTTTGAAGGTTAATTTTGATCCCTGAGATGTAGGAGAAGATGACAATGATCTTGATAGTGTTTATAATGGAGTTGTCTTCTGGTGTGATAAGAATTATAGTGTCATCAACAAATTGTATGATGTTCTCCTTACACTCAGCTGGTGTGGCAATTAGGCCTCCATAAATATCTAATTTAATCAATCTGGTGAGGATAGAGGTAACAATGATGAAAAGATAGGGGGAGCACTGGTCCCCTTGTCTGAGGCCATTTGTATTTTTGAAGTATCCAAAAGGTGCTCCGTTTATGATGGTGGAGAAGTGATTTGTAGAAACACATGCATGTATCCAATGTATCCATTTGTCAGGGAAGCCAAAGCCAACCAGGGTTTTGATGAGGCAGTTCTAGTTTATGAAGTCGAAAGCTTTTTCAAAGTCCAGTTTGATGGCGAGGATTGGGGTTTTGTTGGTGTGGCAAGAATGGATAGTTTCATTGACCATTAGGTAGGCATATTGAATGCTATGCCCTTTTGGGAAGGCGTTCTGGTTTAGAGGGATGATGTGGTTGATATGGGGTTTTATCCGGTTAGCCAGGGTTTTTGCTATGATTTTGTATGAGATGTTGATGAGGCTAATAGGTCTATATTGTGTTATGATGTCAGGTTGGTCAGTTTTCTTGATGAGAGAAATGAAGGTTTTGTTCAGGTATTTAAGGATGTAGTAAGCATTGTTGTTATGATGTAGCTCCTGAGGAATGGCGAGAAAGTCTTTTTTGTAATGGTTCCAATTTGTAAGGTAGAATTCAACATTTAGGCCGTCTGGCCCAGGAGATTTTTTAAGTCCCAGGGAATTGATGGATAGGTTAAGTTCTTTAGTGCAAAATGGGTGAGTGGGAGATTGTGTCTGTAAATTTTTTGTAGGGCATAGAGAATTCCAATCAAGAGTGTTTAGATAGGTAGGTTGATGTTGAGTATTGAAGATATGTGTGAAGTGTTTGACAATGTGTGTTGTGATCATGTGTTTGTTCATAGTTATGATTCCATTGATGTTGAGGTAAGCTATAGTATTTTACCTGTGGTTGTTGTTGCAAATTTTGTGGAAAAAATTTGTGTTTTTGTATCCATCCTTGGCCCAGGAGATTTTTTCTCTCTGTTTCCATTTCATGTCCAGGCAATTTTTGATGTGGTCCATTTCGGCTTTGATGGTGAGAACCAGAGTAGGACCCGCAGAAGGGTCCTGGTCCACATAGAGGAATTGTTATTCAAGATCTCTAAGGGAGTTTGAGAGGGTGAGAGGATGTTGGTGGTTCTAATTTTTATGAAGTTTTTGATGTTTTTAGTGTTTTGAAGGATGTGTAGTCCGAGATGTGTGGAGTGAGGTTCAGCAAGACTCTAGTGGTCAACACATGAGTTGCTAAAGTTTGGGAGGATGAGACAGAAATTGTCAAAGCGGAAGGGTCGAAAACCCCAAAAAAGCTGAAGAGGTATCTATGATTATGGGAAAATGATCTGAAATAGCTCTATGAGCAATTTGTACATTAGCGAGCGGGAAGTGGTCCTCCCAAATGGAAGAGTAGACAAAGTGTTCTAGTCTGTCAAAGGTTTGGTTCCTAGACTACGTGAAGGTCACATTGGAAGGTAGGATGTCTATCATGTTGTGTGTGGAGAGAAGTTGAGAGAAGGATCTGTCAACAGAAGAAAGGGTAGATGTGGAGTTTGAAGGGTTGTATCTGTCTGTGGTTTGGGTTATAAGATTAAAGTCCCCTCCAAGGAGCCAGGACTGTTTGTAGAGGGCAGCCATAATGGATGATAATTCTGTGAGAAAAGCTGCTTTGTTGTACCCAAGTTCACCATACACTCCTGTGAAAATCCAAGTGAGGCCATCAAAGATGTTTTTAAATGTGAGAGTTATAGAAAAATTATGGCTTTCTTTTTTTGTGAGAGTGAAAATCTTGTTGTTGTATCCTACCATAAGGCCACCCTTGAAGCCAGATGAAGGGATTTGAAAACATTCTGATATCTTGTTCCCACCAATAGTTTTGAGCACAAAAGGAGAGAGATTTGTTTTGGTTTCTTGTATAGTTATTAGGTCAATGTTGTTTTTATAGATGTGGTATCTTCTTTCTTTGCATCTGTTAAGACTGGCTGCACTGCAGACATTCCATGATGTGATTTTCATTTAAGATGTATGAAAGTCTGACCACTACAAGGGGTCTTATAAAAAACTCATATGATTAAAGTTTATGTAAGTTTCTTCTATTTTACTTTGGTTGGACCACCCCATAAATCTTTTAATGTTGTCAAGGGCTTTGTGGGCTTCTGGCTCTTTTTCAAATTTGATTCCTATTTTGTCAGTGAAGGAGGCGAAACTAGCTATATTTGACCAAGATGCTAAATCTTCAATATTGTCCAAGTCATAGTCTAATGAAGAAATAATAGGAGAAGGGAAAACACTATCATTTGATTTATCTAAAAAATGTGAGGTTAATGATCTGGGTGAGAAAGTACCTATCTCCGAGCCATTGAAAATGTGTCTTTTCTTTACTCCTTCTGGGCTGGGCAACATTGGTTGAATAGACTTGATGATGCTATCTCCTTTTCATTTACCTTTCTGCTTCATACTCTATGATGACCTAATCTCGTCAATGATAATAGATTTAAGATTATTCATAGTGTCTGAGTTAATATTGATGGTTGGGTTACCCCCTTTTATTTTAGGGGGAAAGGTGTGGTTATGGCTGATAGGGGAGGAGGTGGAATAGTCTTTGGGTGGGGAAGAAGTTCTTAGTCTTTTAATGTAAGGATCCTGACCCAAGTTTTGGGATAGTCCTCTTTGCTTTGATTATGGAAGGTGCTTAGAACCTTAATCTAATCTCTCTGTATGTTTTTTTATCATGTGACAAGCTTATGTTTCTAGTTTGGTCACGTTTGGATGTTGTTTGAGCAATGTTTGCTTGTTTTGGACCAAAGTGCAATTTACCCAAAGTAAGGAGTTATATTGCAATATGTCACAAGTAGAGCATGCTTTTAGTTCTCTTACATCATTAGAAAGAGAATTATGTTGCGGGGCGCCTTTTGGAGGGCCTATATTCCAAGTTTGAGCTTGGTTGGTTGATGCTTGTGCTTTATGTGCTAGTTTTGGTGTAAATTGCAAAATACCCAAAGTAGAGGGTCAATATGCAATTTATCAGCTCTAGAGTCTTCTTGCTTCTGTTTGGCATCACCTAGAACGTGTATGGAAGTAGGGTCACCTTGTTTGGTTGCTTGATGAGGGAGTGAGATCTCTATATGGTCTTTATATCATATATGTGCTACATATGTCACCTTGTCCTTTAGTGTATCGGCTAAGGCTTGGAGATGTGTCACCCAAGAGGGGTGTATCAGCCATGGCAGTGCTCAGCTGCATGATACACAATCTAGAGTGTATCACCAGGCCATGCATGAGCTGCTAGGGTAGCAACAAGTGGCGTTTGGAGCAAGAGCAAGTGGCACCTCAGTTTATGTGGTTATGACACCTCTCCCTTGCTACCTCTCTCTTCCTTGGTGTATATAACCCCCTTCCTCCTTATCCAAGTAATACTTTTCAGCCACCTTCCTTCCCCAACCTGTATGGGACGAGCATGGAAGCTTTGGAAGCTAAGGAAGACTCCCATGGAGCATGGAGGGGCGAGCTCATTGGCTATGGAAACTCCTTGCTCAAGATCCAACCTTGGTGAGTCAAGCTTCCTTACTAGCTTTTCCTTGTGCTTTCTTCTCCACCTTCCTCTTCCACTCTCCTCCATGGATGGGACCTTGATGCGAGAAGTCAAGTCCATGGTTATGTCCCCTCTTTTCTTCTTCTTGATCTATACATAACCATGGTATCTTCTTCTTCTTCTTCTTCTTCCTTTGTTTCTTGAGGTGATGATGATGGAGCCGAAGGCAAGCTTAGAGATTCGGATGGATGATTTTCATGTAGAGGAACGTGTGTTTGCTGTTTGGATCAAGGAGCTTTGTGCCTTTCATGGAGATCCTCTTAAGGCGGGTTACATAACTCTTAACCATCTCTATTATGCACACTCTTCATATATGTATATATTGGTCCTTGTTCTTAAATCGATACATTTCTCCATGATAAATGTATATATATGGAACTTGAAATCTGGTCTAATGGGAATGCTATGTTTATTACTGTCCCTATCTTGTTCGCCTTGTGTTATATGATATATGTGTGGCTAGAGGTTGAAGATGACTAGCCCGATATGGGGGCTTTGCCCGATACAAACTATGTTTTGCTCGATATAGTACATTGCTTAATAAGTTATGCTTCAGTTTTAGTTTGTGGCAATACCCCTTCCTCTCCTTTGGACTTGGAAGGTGAGACTATGGCCTAGATGTTTAGGGTGATATGATGTGGTGATCTATATCCCTCTCTTACCATTGGGTTAGGTTTGGACGACATGGTTGGTGGACTCTTGGTTGGTTCCTTGGCCAATATGTGCTCTACATGGTGGCTCCTTGAGGTTGTTTCCCAATACTCTCTTCTAGAGTTAAGACTTGTGACTGATATACACCTCTTCCTAACATGATGATGGTGGGCAATATAGTGGTAATGCATTTGGTGATAGGTACCTTTGATACTGTAGGGAAACCGATAGGTTGATCCTTGGTGTGGGTGATAGCCCTAGATGTAGTGCCTTGGGCGATAGGGATGCCCTAAAGTTAACTTAAGGCGATACAATTGCTTTGGCCGATATGCCTTTCCCGATACATGCTCTCTCTTAATTGGTTACCCAACATGTGTATGTGCTTGATAGCTTGGATGATCCTAGGGTTGAAGGTTTGTCCAATACATGTGGTGAGTTTGGACAGTATAAGGTCTTGGACGATATAGTTCTTTGACCATTATAGGGTCCCAAACCCTAGTTGGACGATATGGCTTTATAGCCTTGTCTGATACCCCTCTTCTAGGGTTTTGTCCTAGGCAATATGATAAGTTGGGTTCTGTTTACCTTGTTTCCCGATATGACCCCTTCACCATGTTAGTGTTGTTGGACGATATGCCTTGTTACCCAAGAAGGTTCTGGGAGTGTTGAACCTTGGATGTCCCTTTGACCGACATGATGCTTGGAAGATACCTTTGTTTGTGCTTTGAGTGAAATGGGTTGGTTTTGATGTTACCCAATATGGAATGGATAAGAAACCCTAGATGGGCACCATAGTGGGCCGATACAGTTGAGCTTAACCTAGTCGGACGATAGGCCACCTCAGGTTCCATGGTGTTGTTTGAGAGATGATAATTGTATGCTTGTTGGGCATTATGGTTTGACCTTGTGTATCGTGATCTTAAGCGATATGGCTTCAGACTATATGGTGATGATAAGTTTCCCGAAATGAAACCCTAACCGTAATGGGCGATAGGGTCTTGGCCGTTAAGGCTGGTTGTGATGCCGTTACACTTGCACCTGGTTGCACGTTGTACTGTTGGTCTATGACTGCACGACACACCGTTAGGTCTAAATCTGGCCGTTATTCCCTTGATGCATGGGTGCATGTCATGCTTGAGGCCGACAACTTTGGATGAGGGTTGGTACCCTACCCGATACACCTTTAGTGAGGGTTTGTGGTCACCGCCTAGTATTGGTGAGGGCAGGTGACACTTCTAGTGAGGGTTGTACCCTAATCGAGAACACTATGTACGTTATCTTGAGCTCACACCTTTGATCATGATGAGCTATGACAAGATAGGTTGTGAACCTTAGTATGGGGGTTACCTATGGTTGATGATAGGTGAACCTTTGGTTAAAGCTTGATGGTGGATCATGGTTGTATGAACCTTAAATGATGTATCCTTAGGGATGGTGTGCATAATGAAATGAGTAGTAAGGTATGGTGGGATACCCTTGGTATGGTAATGGTAATGTTTATTGTTTAATACACCAGCTATGACATTATGTTGCATATGGATGATTGTTCCAAAACTATAAGCCTTAATCTTAATGACATGATAATCAGGGTATGCTCAGGAGATATGGGGCATGATGTATACTCACAGTTTGATAAAAAATAATATAATTTGTCTACAGATACAACTTTGTACCTCCTATAGCTATGAACATGAATGTTGTACCAATCTTGTGCACCTAAATTCTTAATAACATGATAATCACAATATGTTCTCTAAGATTTGTGTTCTATGATTGGTGATCCAATTATCTCTCGTATATGCATACTGACCATGTAGGTGTATTGAATGGTTTCATAGCATGGTAAGAGCTATGAGATGTATGTGACTGTATAACACTAAATGATGATAATTCTGTTGATGAGATAACATGTATCACCAATATGATGAAGAAGGTTTGTTGACCTAATAAAGGCTGAGTGCCTAGTTGAGGTGTTATCCTCTGATGTTGAGATAAGGGATTGCTATCACATGGTGATGATGTAAGCCTTGAGAGGCAGTGGCATTATGTGATGAGGAATTGAGATCCCATGGCAATGTGATGATCCCTGAGATGGATCTAGATGATTGGTAAGAGGCCAACTGGTAACATGTAATGTTGGATCCTTGTGATGGATCAAGATGATGTTGATGACAGTAAAAGCATGATATTGAGTTTCATGTTGTTTATTCTTGTTATAGTTTGCATGTTCTACAACTTGGCTGAATCTTGCAATCCACTTAAAATATGTTAATTAAATTATAGATGAACCTTCATGTAGTTTGCCTTGGCCATAGATCCATCATCGTCAGGAGCTGGTGATGGTGAAACGGGTTCTCCTACGGGTTAATCCAGAGCGCATATTGTTGAATATGCAGGGTTTCTCCTAGCCGAAAATAGGAGGATTTGAGTACAACTGTGGTTGCAGACTCAAGATATACGGAGCATGGTGAACATGCCCATGGCTCAGGATATGTGATAAGAGCATGATTGCGTTCATGGCTCAGAGAACGGTGAATAGGCTCGTGGCTCAAGGTTTACTAGTGCCGAGACCTGTACCAAGGCGGGCTAGGGTTATGGGTAGCCTACGGGGCTGGCCCTGTGGCTGAGGCCACTTAAGCATGAGACTGCGGTCCTACTTTGGTTCTCGTGCACTGACCACAAGGTGGTGAGGTCGTGGATTCCGACTCTTCCATTGACCTTGTATGGCACCGACTCCGGGTTTCGCAGCCGTCGATTGGATTTAAGCGGTATGGCTCACTTCCTCAGGGCATAATAATTTGTAAGCAAGCCATATAGTATCTTTGCTTAGGGCAAATCTGAAACATTGGTTGAGGCCTTGTTTGTATAGTTGCTCTGGTTATAAACTTGCAGTTTATCATACATTCCTTATATCACGTGATTAGATCGTATAAAGTTTATCTTGTCAATCATGTTCCATACAGATGCCTGGTTATATGCCTCCTAATGTTTGGTAAGATTGTAATAAAGTTAGCTCTGCTCAGTATGCTGCTCCTATGATCTGCTTATACCAGTTATCAGTACTCATAATAAAGTTAGTAGAGGGTTATCTTTCTCGCTGGGACTGTGTGTCTCACCCCGCTGGTTAATAACCCTTTTTAGGTGGACATGCCTGGTGAGATGAAGATCGTGTGGCTACGGATGATATGCTGAGGTATCGTACCTGGTGGATTAGATAATGTCTAGCAGTAGAGTTCTATGTGTCATTCCTGTACACTTAGGTCTTCGGGAGAGCTTTTCGATGTTTCTTATACAATGATCGATGTACGATTTTCGATATGTATCCTAATATAAGGCATCATGGCAAACAATTATTTCATGTAACGAGATGATGGGAAATTATGTTGTAGCACCCTGAAAATATGCTATGAAATGAAAAGTGTTGGCTCAGATGTTATATGTTTCATCTTGTGGTGCTTGTTGTAAATCGGTTTTAATTTCCCGTGATTTTTGGTAATCCGCTGGTTTGCATGTAATCGTGTTTCGTTGTGGATGAGGTGTTACATTTAAGGTTTTGGGATTTGTTTGAATTTCCCGAAGATGTGGTCAGGGTTGTTTTTCTTTCCCAAACTAAGTGTCTGTCACCAAGTTTATAGTTTGTATTTAAAGCTTTCTAACTTTTTGCTGGACGGAACCATGAATGTGGATGAGCTGAGAGGTCCAAGAAGGCAGTTTTAGTTGCAGAGGGGTGTTCAGATGAGAGTTTGATGTTATAGATGATTTCACCAAGTTTGATGTTGATGGAGGTAGGGAGAGATATAGCTTGTTTTATAGATAAAAGACAGAAGGCTTTAATGTATTGTGTAGGGTAGAGAGTCTCAAGACTGATGTATTGGAGGGTGGCACCTATAGTATGCGCTATAGCTCAGAAAATATCTACTTCCCATAGGTGTGGGGGAAGGTTTGATATGGCGACCCAGTTAGACCCCCTGTCGGAGCCTCGAAAGCACCAATCTCAGCAGACCATTTGGTAAGGTTGGCTTGAACGAAACTGGAGCCACAAGGGATGGTTAGAGCTTGACCAAACAGATGGTCAATCTTTGTTCCTTCAGGAACATAGTAGAGAAGTTGGGTTGGTGAAATGATCTTAGGTTTCAGGACAGTATGGCCCGGTATCAGATGGGCGATAACCCTTGTAACATCGAGAATGTTGACCTTGTTGTTGTCTATGTTGTTTTCAATGGTTGCTATGACACTTCGAAGGGATAAAACCTTAAGGAGTCTCATGAAGTTTGTAGGGAGATCAAGGGGGATGGCGTATTTGAGATGGACAGGAGCCTCCATTGAATTGGAAAAATAGAGGGGGCTGGTGTTTGATGTAGAAGAGCATTCAAATGGGGGTTAAATAGCCAGGGCAGGTTGTGGAGTGTAGGTTTTGAAAGGGTGTGCGAAGAAGATTGTTGTTGTGGTCGGTTACTGTATGAAATGTGTGCATGGTTAGACAGGAGAGAAGGATATGCAAGGCATGCAAAAGGGTTTTTGGAGAAAAGGGTAGAATGATTTGGTTTACTCAGATGATTTGATTTGTCCTTCCTTGGTAAGTGGTAAGATTGTCGAAAAGTGGAGTTGTAATCGTGGTTTGCTCTGGGAAAGTGTCTTCCCTTTCTCGGGACAGTGCTAGGGCGAGCAGAGTTGGGGTAGGTAGAGAAAAACCTTCTGGTATGGACTTTTTGTTGGCATCTGAAGCATGTGATACGTTTGGGGCATATGGAACATGAGTGGGTTCTGCTGTTGTAGGTGGTACAGAGAAAAGCTTGAAAGGGGCGTTTTGGAGGGACTTGAACCCAGGCTTGAGAGAGATGTTTTTTTTTTGAATCACTCGTTGATTTGAGAGAGTGATGGAAGATGCCCTAGAGGGGGAAGTTGAGATTTATTTGTTCTTCATCATGAGGAATGATATCTTCATTTGGACCTTGAGGGAAACATATGATATGGAAGGGAATGGCACCTTTTCGGGGAGGGGAAAAACTAGCCGCTATTGGGTTCTGGTGGGGTGCAAGGATGGAAGTGGCTCCCTTTTGGGGAGGGGAATACACAGCCGCGATTGAGTCCTGGTGATTTGTTGATGTTGTCGTGTCCTCTGAGTCTTCTACTTCCAAGGTTGATGATATGGAGATTGGCCAGTTTTTTGTCCCTATCGGGAGTTGGTGTTCATCCCTAACAAAGAGTTGGTCCGCCGAGTCAGTGGTAGATGAGAGTGTGTGCTCCCTGTGGATGAAGAAGATGGGGTACAACTCCTGAGGGGTTTTGTTATTGATATCACACACCCAGGCTGTGAGGGTTTTGTGAGCATATGGTTTTATGAATATGGTCCATTCCCTCTGGAGATTCAGGGCAGATATCATGTTTGCCCAACCTTCAGTGATCATCAAGGTCGATGTTTTACTGCACCATCTTTGATCATCCCGCCTGGACCATTCAATAGTCACCAAAAAAGAACGGTTGCCCAGGAAGACAGTGTTTGGCCCCGGGGATATGTCAAAGCGGTGATATTTCCATGCCCTAGGCAGAGGGATACTAGAGAGGAAAGCTGAGTTGGAGAGTTAGTAGTCCATGAAGGTGAATCTGAAGGTCATCTCGCCTGAAAGGGGTGGGGAGGGAGTTGTAACATGTTTTGTTGGTGGTTTCTTATGGTGAAGCACTTGCTTGAAGAGTGACGGCTTGCCCCAAAACCCCCAAGTCCTTTTTTTGGATCTCATGGCCAAAGAAAAGGTGCCTCATGTTCTCATGATTTGATAGTTGAGATGGAGGATGATGGGAGTAGGGCAAAGTGAACTCTTTCTCCAGAAGATGATAATGGTTGAATAGTATTCAAGCGTACAATCTGGTATCACGTCAGGGAGTAAAGATGGCTTGTACTCTGATGGGAGGGTATCACCACAGATAGTGTGAGTAATAAATGGAATTCAGGTTGAAAGGAAAACAAGTGACGATCCCAGCCGTCACGGTTTGGGGAAGATCAACAGGTGGTGGATTTTAAGTGCATACAGTCAATGATTTAAGAGTGAGCATGTAATCGAGAATTGATGTCACCCCAGTCTTCGATCAGCTATTATCGTCGTGATGTGGGAGATAATGGTGGAACCTGGGCAGATTGTGAGGTGGAGGAAATAGGAACGAAAACAACATCTGTACCTTATTTTGAGATCTTGTATCTTGAAGCCGAGTTGGAGGACCGCAAGGTGTGATGTTGCAGAAGATTGTAGCTTGATAACCATAGGTGATGGGTCTTTGCTTTGAGCAGATGGTTAGGGTTTTTGGGTGTTTCTAGAGAGAAGGTTGAGCTTTCTCTCACTAGCACTCTGACGAAACGGTTCTATTGTTGCTTTAATGTCTCTTCCCCTTCTCTCTTAAGAACCGTGCGAAGGTTTGGTGGAACTCTTGTAAGAAGTTGCACATCTTAGGCACACTCTTTTTATAAGCTCAATTATGCTTGGTGTAGACCCAAACTTAAGGAATCCATCTAAAAATTGTTAATGCACTATGGAGTGATCTATAATTATATAGGAAAAGCCGTCAGAGGGGTTGTCTAAAAGTTTCTCCTTTAGTTTTAAGATTATAAATTAGTCATTATATTATGTAAAGCAGACGTGTGAAGCGCAAAGAGGGTTTAAAATCAAAAGATGCATCACTTATCTGCTTCACAAAATGTTCAACTAATACTTATCTATTTATGCCTTGTTGGAAAGGACATGAAAAGGGTTATATTAAAAAATAAAAAATAAAAAAATTTACAAATGAATTTGTATATTCTAATAAACCAGTCATGGTATTTTTGCAATCTTGCATCACACAAGTTATGTCTAATTTTAGTCAAGGCGTAAGGTTCATGCTTTATTTTAGTGATTAAATATTTTTAGCACAACTTAAAAGCTAAATGAATAGGAAAAAGAATTATAGGTATACATCTACATCCATAAATTGGTCATTCATGGAAAAGACTTCTTCCAAAATTCTCCCATTTTTCCAAGCATATATATGAGAAACAACAAAAAAACAAGCATCCTCACCTTCCTTCCAGCAAAAGTTGATAGTTTTTACAAATTATAGAAACAAGGTTCATAACATTCAAGTTAAAGACTTTGTCCTAGAGCCAAATTGAGAAACCACGTGAACATGATGTAGGGATTGAATAATTATTAGCGTGAATTACGTACACTTCCAAAACTCAACCGAAACCCAGTCAATATTTCTATGCATGGGCCCCAACCTCTGTATTAGGCTCACTCTGCTTTATAAGATCAATTAGGGTTGAAGTAGACCCCAAACTTAAGGACTCAACCCAAAAATTATAGATTCAATTTGGAGCTATCTAGGGTTATAGGAAAGCCCACTGAGGGTTCTCTGATAGTTTTCCCTTTACTTTAATTTCGATAAAGTAAATGAGCAAATCACAAAGAAGGTTTAAAACAAATATCCACACCTCTTATTCATCCAAAAAATAATTACCTAGTTATTTAAGTATACTACATCGGAAAGGCCATAGAAAAAGTTACACAAAGTTTTTTTTATCTTTAAATTAATGATAAGTATGTATATTATATTAAGGCATTCCTTGTATTTTTAAATTAAGAATAATATGTATATTGTAATAAAGCAATCCTTGTAGTCTAATGGTTGGATTGCATGTGTTATGCGTAGTGATGTTTTCTTTTTATTTTAGTGTTAAAATTTTGTAGAATGAGATGGAAGATAAAACGAATTTGGATATGTATGTGAATATGTGTGTGTGTGTACACACACATATGGGGTGGGTATTAAAAGAAGCACTCTCTCTCTCCCATGCCTGTGACGGAGGCTCAACGCCTAGGAGAGTGGTATCTTGATCACTTGAGCAACTCCTTGTCAGCTATATATATGTATGTATATATATATATATATAGAGAGAGAGAGATAGATAGATAGATAGAGAGAGAGAGAGAGTCAGGTCAAAATACACTCAAGTGTATCCAGAGAAGAATACACTCAAGTAGTTTTTTTATGATGCAATGTTTCTTTAGAATTCTAATTTGTTGATCTTCTTAAACATCTGGTGAATAGCTCATATATGAAATTTGAGTTTATTTTGAAATTTATAGTAATGTCATAGAGACCACAAAAATAATATATTTCAAATTAGTTTTGTGCATTGATTTTGTTGCCCTCGAATGAGTGACATAGATTATACAATTGGGCTCAAAATTTGTATATAGCCTAATTATAGTATGACAATGAAGATCAATGGTTTACATTTAACAAAAAAATATTTTTGATATGTAAACACCACTTAAGTGTACTGTGCAATTTGTACGCTTGAGTGTATTCTAGTCTGACTCTCTATCTATCTATCTATCTATCTATATATATGTATATATATATATATATATATATATATATATATATCAGAATCTGGTAAACTTTATTCTGAACTTCCCCCCAATAAGGAGTTGAAGAAAAACAAAATACAAGCAGCCAACGCTATACTCTTACAACTCCAACACACCCTTTATCTGCTTTCTATATTTGTTTTTTTCTAAACATTTATACTTTACACATTTGCAAACGTTTGAAGATAAGCTATAAATTGTCAAGATTCATCCTCCATGTTGTATGCAATTTCTCTCTATCCATACATTGAAGCACACAGTTGAAAATATTAGTTTTTTTTTATTTTCTTTACACATCAGTAAGGTCTCCATCATATCCTCCTGTAGCTGCAACTTGATCTTCCACTCCCTTTGCATCATCTGACAAATTCTCTTTGTAAATTCACAAATACCAAAAAGATGATTCTGATTCATCACACTTACCGCAAAGTATGTATGTATCGTTCATGTTAGCATTCCATTTTTGTATGTTCTCCAATGTTGCCAAAGCTCCTTGTATCGCATTGTAAATGCATCAGCTCCATTTATGGGTAAAACTTTAGATCCAAATGCTCTTTCCCCATCTTGTCTCATTCTCTTTTTTCCTTATCATATCTCACAGATTTATCTTTTCACATATGCATTTCCAACCCTCCACACAAGGTGTAAAGAAAGTTTCTACCTCTTGTCATAGTGCAACCATTACATTCATTGTCATGGAGTATCCTTCTCTAGTTTTTGCTATATGTATCTCTCTCTCTCTCTCTCTCTCTCTATATATATATATATATATATATATATATATATACATACACACATATGTGTGTGTCTGTTTGTGTGTGTATGTATGTACATGTATATATACATGTGTGTCTACATCCATAAATTTATCTCTCAGAATAGAGAATTTTCAAATATTGACACACTTTTTCAACCATGTACATGAAAAACAACAAAAAGCAAGTGTCCTCGTGTTCCTTTTATCAAAGGGTGATTGAAAAGATTTAGGAACAAGGTTGATAACATTCATTTCAAAGGCTTTTACATAGATACAAAATGAGAAACCACATGAACATAATGTAGGGATTGGTTTTTTAGTTACTTCAATGTATAAGCATGCTTATTGTGAACTAGGTATGCTTCCAAATTGTATCTTTTGGTGAGTTTTTTATGTAGTATTCCATGCTTGGAACTGTATCCTTCTGGGTGTTCCTGAGTGCAAATCTAATTTGCACAATATGTTCATGGATTTTCGATTCTCGCAAGGGCCCATGTCATAATGGGTTAATAACATCCTTACCTCCATAGGAAAAATTGGACCAAGAGAAGTCTTATTGCATAGTGATATGACTTCTCTAGTCATATAAAATCCTCAAGTATCTGATACTCGCTAACGTAAATTATCTGTTATAAACAATATCTTGCATCAAGCGCATCTACCCAAATTTAACAATGCACTTGCATTCTTGAGTCCAAGTAATTGGACATTGGAAAATATTCCCCATTCCTAATGCAAAAATAGGTGTACCAAAGTGATTAGTTTATGGGTCTTATTAAACACTTCCCTAGTCATGAACAGGAAACACAGAAGTGATAAACCAAACAAACCATGAATATAAGATATACTTGGACCGATCTCACACTAAGAATATTGCTACAATATGCTAAACTATACATATTTTGCAAGGACTTGTCTTTCTGGTCTAACCCCTAAAGATCATTAGGACAAATCCTCATAATAAAACCTGACTTAAATCTAGCAATGAATTGAAAATTTTGAGTAAAGTGAACTTCATAAGGATCCAACTATGAACTATCATCATAAAACCTTGGATGACATCACAAAATATGTTACTATGATTAGTCATCATCATACCACCAAGTAAAATATTATCGAGAAGTGAACAAAACATATTTATTAATATTGTGATAGCAGAATACAAAAAGATCTATATTCATGATGATACAACGTGTACATGAATTATAATCTAGTTCACAACTTATGATCACACAGAATCACTAAGGAAAGCAGGATACCACATGTATTACAACTAACCTCCCAACACTCAGGAAAGTGAGAGTATGGGGACACCAGATACTAGTACGTTATCAATTCTTATGTCTTAATCACCACATACTTTATGCTATGCTAGCATACCTAAAACATAGTGGGAGAACCACGTGAGACTAACAAAGAGTCCCACCAAGAGGATTACTCTCACCATGATATAATGTGTATAGATAGCATATTATAATGAACTATCAGAAGTAAGAGAGATACTTACTATCATATTAATGAAACATTATCCACACATCTTAATAATCCTAAATTGAGTTAAATAACATCACTAGTAGTGATATATATGATCAATATGAACAACCTACAAGTATCATGGTTGACATTAACTTTATAGCATGCTTGGTTATATATTATATCAGATTCTTTTCATGGTTGGTATGAGATGTACCAAGTCAAACCACTAGATAGTGACTATGAAGTCCCCTAGACATTGTGTAGGTTCTTACTATAACTAGTCTCCATAAGACAATGCCATGTTTCTATTGGTTTGAGTATAAAAAGAATATTTTGCTCAAAGGTTGGACTACTCATAGAGTACACAAAGGTCTGTCCACATAAAACGAGGTCCACCTAGGTACTCAGGTCTTGAAATCTAGCCCAAGGTTCTAAAACCCGTATATTATTTTGTTGCATATCACATTCACATTATCACACATCACTAGAGCTACAACACTCAATCATACTCCTTCAACCATAACCATATAGGATGTTGAAGAAACAACCTCTAGTCACCCGCATATACCAAGCAATATACGACTCATAGTTCCTTCTCACTGGTCAAATCCACTACAAGGAAAATTGTTTTACTATCACGGCATTGGGCTCCTATGATCTTATGACACACTACATTTTTAAGGTTCCACTATATTACTTATCCCAATCACTCATCTTTCATATCCATTTCATTTAGTAATGATTATTATGTTGGATCCAACTCAATAAATATTTTCATATTATATTATTATGCAAAAGCAAAAGTAGAAGTAGGATAAGACTAAGTAATATGTAAGTAGAACATTAATTGGAAATAGCTATAGTTAAGTTAAACAACCAATATCATACATTTCTTCATATTCTCTTTTTCTCTCAATTAGGCCACATGCCTTATATTACCATTATGCTCACTGAGATATTCCCCTTAGGCTTAATGTATGATCCACACGCCCCTATATGCCATATATGTTCAACATAATCATCAAACGAGGATCATATAATGTATTCTCTTTTCACTATCATATTAAAATCACATATGGAAACTACACAAGGTATACCATTATCTCATATGTAGGAATCTCTCATAATCTTCATTTATAACAAGACATGATTTTGTAATAATGTTATCACATTGTATTCCATTTTATGAATAACCCAACTTAAGGGAAATTCATCATCATTATTATATATCACTTTTAATGCCTACTTTATTGTTAGGAAGTGTATAACAACATTTTTAGGGCAAATGTATGAACACATAGAATAATATGAGGTCCAACCTCAATCATCTCACAATAATATTCATCATCTTATATTAATTCATTTCCCTCATGAAGTGAACCCCTTAGTTATTTGCCAACCATCATCCAATGATGTCATTCTATAAATCCAATCAAGGAATCAACCTCATGATACATGTTGTGGTTTCACACTTTGTACTTCGATAAGCCCATTAAGACTACATAAAGATAAGAGAAGGAGATCATATGCTTTCATACGAGGAAGGGGAATGTTGGATTATGTGTCTTCTTTCATATAAGGTTGTCATCATTATTAGAATTAGAAGTCTAGATTTTATTAAGGGTTACTCTAGGATTATGTCATTATTTCATACTTGGTCTTTCAACTGAGTTATAATATTCATACATGTTTATTTTTATGTCTATATTTACCTAATATTGATTGATTAACCAATATCGAGTGGTATATATTTCTCCCCACTCCTCAGCGTGAACCCTACTCATATCTAGTGACTAGGGTAGTGATGATAGTTACCCCATTTATTCTCTCCCTCATGGGTTACCTTACTCTTTCAAGTCCAAGGGTCACCAATCCACGTGGCTTGGTACATCAAATGATGGCATAAGAAATGGTTGATAGGTATGCACAACTTGATCTAATAGAGGAGGAGGAGGAGTACACCATGGAGTTGGGGGGGGGAGAATCGAAAGAAAATCAGAAGGGTTATCGAGGGCCGAACCTAGAACTTCGGTAATAGGCTGCAACTCACCAAGGAGGTAGAGGACTTTGACTTGCCAAAGAAGATCACATTCAATGACGTTCCCTTTTGGGTCCGGGTCTATGGCTTTCCATTGGGCCAAAGATTTGAGACTTATCATGTCCTTACCATCAAAATTGTGGAAGGTGATTGCAATCGATTTGGGATGAACTCAGATGGGAACTCCGTAACATCCCCAACCCGGGTTATGCCATAACCCTGGAAGTTTTTGTTAAGTAAGTTATTTATAAACTTGTTTTAATCTTTTGAAAAGTAATTAAGACTCAAGGAGAGTTTAATTTTCAAGTTTGAGCTTATTTGCAAACTGTTTGTGCATTATATGATAGTTTGGGTGTAAATTACAATTTACCCAAGATGAGGGGTAATGTTGCAATATGTCACATTTTGAACGTGACTCAATTGATTTAGCATCATAAGAGAGAGAATGATGCTAAGGGATGGCTTGTGGAAAGCCTAAGTTCCAAGTTGGAGCTTGTTTGAATAATGCTTGTGCCTTGTGTACCAATTTTGGTGCAAATTGCAATTTAACCAAATTGTAGGGTTGATATGCAAATTACCACCTCTAGAGTGTCCCTACTCTCTCTTAGCATCATATATAGGAGAGATAAAGAAATAGTCACTGTGTTTTAATCATATTTGAGTGATGGTATTCTTGGTGATGAAAAGACCAAGAAGAGTTGTATAGTTGAAACCCTAAAATGAGTTGTATTGAGTTGTGGAGCTTATATGGGAGTGTCTATTGGCTAAGAAGCCATAGAGGAGGTCCCATGTCGTTTTGTCAACTCTTGGAAAAGGCCATAACGAGTTAAGCACCTCAAGAAGGTGATGGATATCGGTTTACAACTTTCGTTGTAAAAGTTGTATCAGTTTGTGAATAAAGCGAAGTTGGGTTGAAATATCTTGTTCAACAAGATAACTAATGGCCGAAATCTTATCCGTAGATTATCCCCCAAGAGTTTTGCATGTCAAGATAAATATGTTTGCATGAATGGACATGTGTCAACCCATGCATGGACATGTGTCAACCCATGCATGGACATGTGTCACCTAGTAGTATAAGGTGATGACACCTCATATACTCTCTCTCATGAGCCTCAATTATATATACCACTCCTTTCACCTGCTAGTGAAACTTTTCAAACCCTACAATTCTATTTCTCTTACATATCATGAATAGTGTTTGAGGAGCAAGGATGAGCTCGATCCTTGAGCTTAAGGTGAAGCCATGGTCATCTTTAACCTTGGTTGAAGCATGAATCTCGGGTTGTGATTCTTCCTTTCTTTTCTTCTTCACCAAGTTATTATCTATGGTGATTCTTTGTATATAGAGGATTTGTGGATAAGTCTTGGATCTTTGATAAGTTCATCTTCAACCTTGGGAACGTGAATCTTTGGAGCTTGGAGTTTTGAAGTTGTTCGTGAGACGGGTTATATAACTTGAACCCATTTATGTTATTATTCACCTTCAATCTTGCTATACTTGTTGATCTACTATTAGTTTCGATTTTTCTTGAATAATTGATGAATCTATGAGTTCTAGTAGTTGCATAGGAATGTTGTCCATGAACTAGAACAGTAAGGGATGAAAGTCTAGAGCTTGATGATGATGACATCATCATGGCACAAACCGATATCGGGTTGAAGCACCTCTAACCCGATACGGTAACGAAACCCAATACGGTGATATGAAATCTGTTATACCTTGGAACCCCACACCCCTATCATTTTATACATTTGGGTTGGTTGAAAAAAGACTAACCAGTTGTCTAGGTTGTCACTCAACACATGGTAGGTTGATACTTTGAAGGTTTGAAAAGGGTATGAGCATAAGGGTCTAACCCGATATGCAAAACCCTACACTTGAGTAACCCGATATAAGTGACACACACACACCCCTCTTGGACTATATGGTGGTAAGCACACACCTATTGGATGATATGGTGATAAACACATACCTCTTAGACGATATGGTGATAAGCACACACCTGTTGGATGATATGGTGGCAAGCACACACCACTTAGATGATATGGTGGTAAGAACACACCTCTTGGACGATATGGTGATAAGCACACACCTCTTGGATGATATGGTGTACCTCTTGGACGACATGGTGGTGAGCACACACCTCTTGGACGATATGGTGGTAAGAACATACCTCTTAGATGATATGGTGGTAAACACACACCTCTTAGACGATATGGTGATAAGCACACACCTCTTAGATGATATGGTGAAAGCACCTCAAAACCAGTATGGAGGTAAGCACCTCAAATATGATATACTTGATTGAGTAACACATGAAGTGTCTTATGTCAAATGATACATTAAGATGTAACGAGTTTAATGCATTTTGATAAGTGTAGGACAATGTACCTTGAGAAAAGGGTTGAGCCAACTTAATTAACTATGATGTAATCAATATCCTAGTGAGGATGAGAGAGAAACTCATACTTTGTGTGATAATTATTTAATGATAAATGATGAGATAAACAAGTATGATTGAATACTTATGATATCAATGTATGCTCATAATATGTGTGGAGCTATGAATTAGGGTTTTGATTTTTGATAATATGAACTTGAAACCCTAATTGGCTAAAAAGGGAAACCCTAACCCTAATAATGGGAAGGTTGTATTTCTCTTGTATTGCATGGTGATGATATGTACTTGATATTGTTATTATCATGAAATACTAACCATGCAGGTATCATGAGATGACGAGCATAGCCAAGTATGAGCTATGATGTTTCATATGATACAGATTAAATGGGCCTTGTGAGCCATGAGAAATACTTGTGCAACAAGTATAATGTATACCTGGGTTTGGGGACCTAAAGGTAATAGTTACATGATAAGAGGTGACAATGTTCAGTGATGAACTAAAGGTTTGAATACCCAGATCTAGAAATGATGATGATGATAATTTTAAGGGATGAGAATCCCCGGTGATGTGACAAGGGACTGAAATCTCGAGTGTTATGCATTCAATGAGTTCTAAATATTATGAAAGTACTTGATAAATGTATTACACCTTTCTTTGTATCATTTGTTACAATTCATACTTGTAACTTAGTTGATGCTAGAAGATACTATAATGCACCTAATTAATCAAGTGGAACATTATCATGTAGTTGCCTTGGCCATAGATCCATTCAGTGTCAGAATTTGCTGAATGGTGAAATGAGTTTAACTCAAAGAGCATATTTTTGAATATGTGGGGGTGATGGGCGAAAATATCCTTACGTCCAAATGAGGATTGTTGTGTAATCTTCCTCATCATCATAAGAGTATGGATATATGCCCTGACTCAATATTAATATATTGGGGTTGCTGTGTGATCTCCCTGAAGAGAGTGGATGCTGCAGTTGTAACTCTATAGCAAAGATGCCACTATACCCTGGCAAGCTAATTGCAGTTTGACACGTGATGTCACTGCCAATGGTCTCGTACTGACCGAGACATGTGAGGTCTTGGAAGAAGACTCTTCCTTTGACCTGGTATGGTACTGATGCTTTACGTAGCCATGGTCGGTTAGAGCATGAGCAATATACCTCATATCCTCAGGGCATAAGTGTGATTGTAAATATGTAATCAACCGTGTAGCGTATTTGCTTAAGGACTGAATACATAACCATTGGTTGATGTTACATTACTTTTATACATCTTAAATGGATAGATGTTATATGTGTTCTACATATTCCTTATAAAGTGAATAGATGATGTATTGCTCTATCATAGATATCTACATTGTTTGAAAAGATGATATTTCTCTGTTCTGTTTATAAACAATGATTAATCTTAATTATTAATATAAAAGTTCCTCTGCTTAGTTTTATTCTATTTACCTGTGATAAAAATATTGTTGGCAAAGAGTTATATCTCTCGCTAGGACTTTTGTCTCACCTCGTTGGTCCCAAAATTTTTAGGTGGACGTGGACGAGGAGGTAGAGACCGTACTGCAGAGAGGACAACATCAACAAGGACAGTAGTAACAGCTCAGGTTGAGTGTGTTGTCTGTCGTGTCTTGTAGATAGAAGTCATATGTGTTGTCTCTGTACTCTCAGGTCCCTGGGAGTTAGTATGTAATGATTTTATAAATGATATGAGATTTTGGCTTGTATGCCTCGAGGTTTTATGTTGCTTATGTATATGTTTGGGCAAAGCAACTGGTATATGATATCCTCGAGATGAGATGGTACAATGTATGTACAATGTGAACCATGATGTATACATTGCTTTTGTTCTTTCTTTAAGAGTTTCCTTGCAATGGGTATCTTTGCAAAATGGTTTTAATTTTTAGTTATTTTCATTAATCAACTGCTAATGGTTATGCTGTGTAATTACTGTGTGATTTGGCTGTAGGTTTGATAGCGATCGTCATAAGTTTTTGGTATCAGAGCCTAAGGTTTGTTGAGTCTACAGAGACATAGTATTAAGGTTGTTGAGTATGTTCTAGTGTCCTCCAATTTATCTTATCAGTGACTTCTACTCATATAGGAAAAGAAGTAAAACTGAAAGATGGCTGGAGCACACGATGAACATGCTATTGAGAGCAGCATTACTGCACCAGGGAGAGGTGTAAGGGATCAGGCAAGAGAGGAATTAGTACATGAGAATCCCCATCTTGATCAAGTCATGCTAGAAAACCCAACCTTTCATGCTCTTTTCGGGCAGTTCATGACCACAATAACGCATAGCAGACCGGATGCTGGCACCAACACCTTGGATACTAGTTCTCAATGAGGGACATGGGTTTGGTAAGACCTTTGAGTAATTACGCCGGGTAGGATCCACTAAATATGCCGATACTGCTGACCCAACAGAC
This sequence comes from Alisma plantago-aquatica, assembly GCA_963693085.1. Lineage (NCBI taxonomy): Eukaryota > Viridiplantae > Streptophyta > Magnoliopsida > Alismatales > Alismataceae > Alisma > Alisma plantago-aquatica. The sequence goes on along the minus strand of OY856415.1, from coordinate 413,105,643 downwards.
GCAAATTTATGGCTCACTGAGCTGGAAAAAGCCTTTAGGATCCTTAGCAACCCATAAACTAATAAAGTTAGGCATGTTGTGTACCTTTTAAAAGGAAGTGTTGGCCATTGGTGGGCCATTGAAGAAGGGAAAAGATCGTGTTGAGGTCGGATGGGAGGAGTTCTAATGTGAGTTTGTAAGTAGATACTTCCCAAGACTTATATGGATGAGAAAATCTCATAGTTTGAGCATATTAGGCAAGGACCAATGAAGATTAGTGAGTATGAAGCTAAGTTCATGGAGCTTCTGCAGTTTTGTCAACACATGGTTACTACAGAGGAGGAGAGGATTCAATGTTTTGAGAAGGGTCTGAACGTTGAGTTATCCACATCTATAACTACTCTAGAGAATAGAGAGAGGTTTGCCACCTTTTTGGAGTCCATTAGGAGGATAGAAAGATCTGTGACTGAGAAACGTGAGGCAAACAGTAGGAAAGGACCTGCCCAGTTTTAGGGACAGAGGTCTGGAAGTTTCAAGAAACTAAGGTTTCCTGCACCATTAGCACCACAGAGGTTCAATGCACATATGCAGTGGACGTCAAGTAAGGGTAGAGGCTGTAGTTTTCTACCAATTGGAGCCCATAGTATGACATCAATATCAGTAATAGGACCATCTAGTCCACAGCTGGACAGAAACTGCTTCAAGTGTGGGCAGACATGACATATGATAAGAGAATGTCCATTTAGAGACACAGAGGTAACCCAACCACCGAGGTAGATCAACAAGGCTCTCAGAGGCAACAGTTTAGCAGTGGCACACGAGGACGTGGATAGGCAATGATGAGATTCTATGCTATGAATCAGTCGGAGGTAGTAGTCAACCCACGAGTCATGACAAGTCATATGGAATTATTTCATTCTGATATGTCTTCATCCTGCTTCATATCTATTTTGATTGATCTGGGTGCTACACATTCCTTTATCACTCATGAAGTGATTCATGACTACAATATGACTGTCAGTCGTAGAGTAGATAATCTGTTATTAGAAACTTTATTAGTCAAATCTATAGTGTTGTGGGAGGCATGTTCTTCCTGTGTTCTTTCTTTTTCAGAACACAACATTTAGGTGGATCTTATACCACTCGAGATGAATGGGTTTGATGTAATTCTTGGGATGGATACCCTAGAAAAGTATAAGGTTGTCTTGGATTGTGGTTCCAAGCAAGATATGTCGCAGACAGTAATGTGACATGGGTCTTTCTGGGGGATAGAAAGAATCTTCCAACCTGTCCAGTATCAACAATGGTAGCTGAGAGATTGATATGACAAGGATGTGAAGTGTTCGTGGCACATGTGGTAGATACCAAAGCAGAAAGTCCTAGTCTTTCTGAAGTTTCAGTTGTCAGGGAATTCAAGGATGTGTTTCCTAAAGAATTTCCAGATATTCCTCTACCTCGAGAGATTTATTTCGAGGTTAATCTAATTTCGGGTACACAACCCATAACTCAAACACCTTATAGGATGGCGTCTGATGAGATGGCATATGACACGATTTTACCGTGCGTATAACACAAGTATACGTATCAATGTAATATAGGCCTCTGTGAGGCCCGAGTCGAACTCAGGGACACCGAACTATCGGTGGACTACTACTATCTGTTCACAATCAACTAGACCAATTCAAAAAGGTTTTAGGAGTTGATTAAAAAGAAAATAAAAGTAAACGAAAACAAAGCAACCAATTAAATGTTGAGTTTAATCAATTTAGATGGGAATCTGTAGGATTGTGGTTTCACCGCGGGTTCTGGTTGTACTAATTTCTGCACAATTATCCTAATTCATCTCCTATTCTGGATAGTGGCCTGTAGTCAGAATTGCTCACTTTCGCGATACAATTCACTACCTAAATATAGGCCGGTTCCACGGTAGTAGTAACCTATACCCTAAATTAGGTGCATGAGAAACAAACTCTGGGTTTCCACCATTAACCGTACATCGCCTTGTTCATGGAATTTATTAGTTAATGTGATATTTGTCTCTTTTCAACCGTTAATTCTTATTTCAAAGTAATTAAAGGCATTAGATTATCATTAAGGTGAACAATCATAATGATAGAATGGAGAAAACGAAATCATACCACGAAATTGAGAGACAAATTATGATAAACTATGTAAAAAGTATCATACAATGATTACCCGGGCTACTCCTGGTCCTAAAGACAAAGGGGATTAGCCCCGCATGGTTGACAATGGAAAATACATAGGAGTATAGAAGAAAAACATGGGAAACATGGAGCAAACTCATGTAACCCCTGATACAAGGTGTTCCTAGAGATCCTCCTCGAGAAACGTGCATTTTGCAGTCTTCTGGCAGTAAAATCGCCCGTCGGAGGTGCCCGGATCGCCCGATTGACAGCCTTTGGCTCTCATCTATTCTCTCTCCCTCTCCTTCTTGGATGTTGTGCAACACACTATGAGATCTCCTCAGGGCCGTCCGTGCTCTTCTTAGGTCATAGGACCACTTTACGGCTTCGAAAAAGCTCAACCGTTGGATTTAAACGCTCCGTTTTAGTGCAAAAAAATCGCCAGATCCCGATGCTGTCGATAGTATCGACCCCCAGGTCGATGGTATCGACCATTATACATGTTTTTCCTTCCAAAATCACGTTTTGGGGTTACTTTCTGATGAAATGTCGATACTATCGACACCAGGGTCGATAGTATCGACTCTGGACAATGAAAAAGTGCCTGAAAAAGTGTCAAAACTAGGGCTGTAAATGGGTACGGGTAGACCCGCGGACCCGCAAATCCAGACCCTTAAAAAACCCGTCACGGGTCTAATTTTTTATACCTGCATACCCTTGGACCCGCATATAAGCGGGTCCAATAATGGGTATGCTTGGACCCAGACCCGCTAGACCCGTGTACCCGCTATACATAAGTAACTACTAAAATAATATGTTATATATATCATACTTTACTAGTCTAATTAATATAATTATTGAGATAATATCCGACTCTAAGGTTGAGACTAGTCATATAACTAAGAATTGACTATTCTAGTTAGAATAACAAACATTATATGTAAACTTAAAATCAAAATGTCTACTAATCTACATTACTTTCTACATAAATTAAATGTTATGATCATGACTACAAATATGTAAACAATTACTCAATTAATTTTATTGTATAGAATATAACATTGTCTAATATAACTATTACATGTTAATATACTATATGATAACAATATCTTGTTGTGTTAAATATATATAACATAGTCATTTCTCTTACATAAACAATATGGTGTTTTATAGAACCGCTTACCCGCATACCCGCACTGCATACCTGCTAGTATTGCGGGTACGGGTATGGTGCGGGTCCAGGTTTTATATTATGCGGGTCTAGAACTGGAACCGAACCCACTAAATTAGATGGGTATGGGTATGGGTATGGCCAGACCCGCACCGTTTACACCCCTAGCCGAAACATGTGTATAAGTCTGGGGATTATATAAAATCATATAAATATGATAAAAGAAGTATAATTTGATGCAAAAGAGTTTAAAGGCCAACTATAGTGAATTATGCAAATATAATCAAGAAAATGACAAATACATGCATAAAACAGATATAAAATAAGCCTATAAAATTAATCAAAACCCATGCATCAAACTCCCCTAAGTTTAAACCTTGCTCGTCCTCGAGCAACAAAACTTTGGATCTGGTTGGGATAAGTCAGCAACATGACATAAATACATGAAATGAATCTACATCATCCCCACTTTCTTTCCACAAACCAGCCCTCATTGACCACTGAACACTAACTGCCATCTGGGCGACCAAAGACCTATGTAAAAGATGTATGTCCCCCAATCAGTGAAACACTATCAATTAAAGCAGTTAATATGATAAAATCATATGTTCCATACTTGATGCATCTTGTGATCTCCTATCTACGTTTCTTATTTCCTAACTACTATCTAAATGGAAGCAGATCTCCTGATATTAGTGAATGAGGAGAATATCATGGGTGGCCTACCGATTAGAGCAACGAGTGGATAGGATAGGTGGCTGTGGAAGATATGGAAGCACATAACAGTCAATCATGCAATACAAAAATTAATGACCTATCATGATGCAAAATGCAAGTGAAAATGTCCTAATGCTATATTTTTGGTGGAATGATGCATGCACTTTCATTCCATCTCAAGGTGAGATGGAATATCTAAAATAACTACACCATGTGCTTATTCTTCTTAGTATGTAAGTGAGAACAGGTTCCTTTCTCCCTCTCATTCCTACTTACTTCTCAATTCTTTTTTTTCTTCTTTTTTTCAATTTTTTTCAATTTTTTTTCAAGCCCTTATTTTCATAGATGACAATGAATTATTTGTCGGGCTCACTTCTTGTTACATAACTTATACATTTGAAGCATTCAGAAGGTATGGAACAAGTTCATCACCTTTAATGTTTCATAAGACATAAGATGCATGATGTACCATATGCACAAAAGATGTGAATGCAGCTACAAAATGATGGTTATGCAATTAAATGACACACACCTAAGGATAATGTGCATGTATAACTACTCTATCTTTTTTTTAAATTTCATTTTCATGCAAAAATATGTGAAAATAGTTGCAATGCAAGACCTATCTATGTGGGATGCGATCAAAGAGTGAAAGACAGTAATGTGCTCCCATTTCTTATGGTGGAGTGTGAATGAAATTGCGGTGGATCAGATCACAAGACTAATTGACAGAACCTTCCGAATATATCATATGTACCTCTCTAAAGACATGTGTACAGGGTAACTGAAGGATTTCTCTCTTAAACTTTAGTCTAAGGTCACGTTAACGTTTGGTCGGTTTGGGCTCAAACATCCTTGTCAATCACTTTTCCTTGGACAATAAAGATGGTCATTCATGTCCCCGTGTCCAAAAGCTGACTCACCCAAACACTTCCTCAGTTATGCAACTCAATTACTCACAAGAATAAGCTCAAAAAGTTTTCAATATGCTCATTATTTATGTGCACACAACCCAAGAGTAAAACTTGCAATTGAAACCATGCATTTATTGCTCCACAGATTACACTAGATAGATGTGGATCCTACAAAAGGGGTAAACCTAGAAATAAAAAGAACTAATATTTCAAAATATAAAAGCAACATGAATAAGTAAGTAAAAATTAAGATAGAGGGTTGTTCCAAGACCCCCCCAAGCTTGAATATGACTATGGCCTCATAGTCGACATTCTCACTTAAGAGGTGGAACTGCGGTACCATTCGCTTTGAAGTGTGGTGAAGAAGGATGGTTAAATGCTCAAGTGGACCAAGTGATGCTTGCTATCTCCCTCTTTTTGGTAGCCCATTTTTGTGTCTTAGTGGTTCTAAGACGTGACTTGCTTCATCCATCTTTCCTCTGCAAAAAACGGTTCGAAAAATCTTGTTTCGATACCTTTTACGGCCTATTTTAAGGTCAATGTGTCCCTCCTTATAGACCTATGTGGTAATTACGAGGTTTCTATCTCCTACTTCAAATTAAAGTCTCATTATTATTTGGTCAGTTTAGGCTCAAACAACCAATTCCGTCCACTTTTCATGAATCATTAGGAATATCCAGTTGTGATTTTCTGTTTTAAAGTTGACAAACCCAATCATTTTCTTAAGTTATGTGCTCAAAGTTGAACAACACAAGCTTGCAAACACTATTTTTTTTTTAAATTTCCCCTTGATTCCCATGTACAAGCAAACGAGATGACACATGACTCAAGACATCCACAATTACACTAGATAGAGTGTGGATCCTACAAACAAACTAAGAACTAAGAAAAACAAATGACAAAAGACAAAATAATAAAAACTAAGAAAACTAAAGGATAGAGCTGTTCCAACTCCCCCCCCCCAAGCTTCAATTCGACTATGGCCTCATAGTAAAAAACAACCTTAAAAGGTGGAACAGTGATACCGATCATTCTTTCGGAGGAGGCGGGTACTGCGGGGCCGTGGGGTCCCAGGATGGGTACTGCCCCCGAAAGCTCGGATCATACTGGGCCATAGGCGGAGGTTGTGGATACCCCCCAAAGTAATTCTGGCTCCAGTAATGATCATAGAAGGGCTGCTGCTGTATCTCCATCCTATGCAACATGTCATGGATTTGCTGTTGGTTGTCGAGGAGGAGGCGCTCATTCTCAAAGATAGCCCTCTGGTTGTCAAGCAGCCGGTTCTTCATCTCCTGAATACCGGCATATGCTGTTGTGTGGTGCTGCTGCGTCTGATGAATATCCTACAACATTGCGTACATCCCTTGCATGGAGTAGACATCCTCGCGTTGCTGCGAGGGCTGTGGTGGCGGAGGTTGCAAAGAAGAAGATGCACCCGGATGCATGCGGGGACGCTTCCTAGGTGCCACTTGTGCGTGAAGAGGAGCGAAGGCCTCCTCTTCCTCTTCAGCCTCGTCGCCATCATTGTCGTTGTCGTCGTTGCCACTATCTTTATCCGAGCTCTCAGTGGAGATGACAGGCCATCGAAAATGCTGAGCGCCCTCGATGTGGAAGACAGTGTCGGGGAGTGAACACTCCTGATAAGCGTGATTAATGTGGCAGTGTGCATACGCCAGTCCATCACACAACAAAATGAGGTTGGAGCGGTGAAGATGCTGCAAGTTGACCTTGCTTCTGTTGGAGAGAGGAGTCAGCTGGGAGAAATTCAACCCAAGATAGTGGACCAGTGGTGTGATGAGCCCTCCAAAGTGAATTGGAGCCTTCCGCGTACTCCTCTTTATAGCCAACACGCGCTGCAAGAAAAACGCTCCCCAGTTACACTCTTCTCGCTTCAGTAATTTGTGCAGGAAAAACAGGTCTGTCTCCTGAAATTTGCTGAGAGACAGGTCACCACGAGCAAACAGTGTGGTGCAAAGCATGCACTGAAGAATCCGTACGAATGGATGCTCGAAGTCTGCTATCGCCGCGTTGTGGTAGCTTACAGATTTGCCCAGAGGCACAGTCACTAGCTCGACGAAGATAGCGTCATAATCAGTCCGGTTGTCTGGCCTCCGGTACTGATCTCGCCCATGGTTTCAGTTGTAGTTGGAGTTGAACTGCCTGAGGGTAAGAGTGTAATCATTGTTGTACATCTGGAAAGAAATGCAGCCCTTGATCCATTCCCGATCCGTGGCAATGATGTTGTTTGGCACGACACATATGTCCAACGACGCCATGAATTCTGCTACTAGCTCCTTGTATGTCAGCCATTCACTGAAGAACGACTGACCATCGACGTGGAATTCCATCTCATTGGGCGTCTTGCCCGTGTGTCTCACCTGCCCTTTCAAGACGTAGGTGAGGTTGGCCTCGAACCCCAAATTGCGGATCATGTCTCGGTCGACATAACGGGTTGGCTCAATCTTTCTTTTCATGATTTCCTCATAGATCTTCCGAACCTCCGCGGAAGGATGTACAATCTGTAGATGCGGAATCGAAGCAGTTGGTGGAGGAACAAACTCCAGAATCTCCATTGGATTTGCCCAGGAAGAGGACACGCCGACAACATGCACCATTGTCGAGTAAGAAAAAGGATTAGAAGATGGAGCTCGGAGAAGGTCGGAGAAGATTATCTCCGCTCGATGAAGGCTTGGTGAAGAACGCACTCCGTAGATGCTTGTAGCCGGGCTTCGATTGCTCACAAAGACTCTCGACACAAGTGGAGGAGGAACTCTCTGAAGGTGTGACGTCATATGATGACAAACCATCCCTTTTATAACTGTGGCCGGCGCTGCTGTATGCCCGTCGATACCATCGACACGAGTTGATGGTATCGACTCTTGTAGCACAATCCGTCTGCCGCTGGTATCGACGGTTGTCGATAGCTTGATGTGGGGGCCCAGATCGATGATGTGTCGATACTATCGACATGTGTCGATGGTATCGACCCATCCCACGGATCGACTCTCTCGATGCAGCGATCGTCGTTGATCTCCTCTCGCAGATCGGTGACGTGTCATGTCGATAGTATCGACTTCTGGTTAGGGCAACACCCTCAGGGGGCTCGGCCGCCGCTTTCTGGCTGTAGCTGGGTCGATACCATCGACAGGCCTGTCGATGGTATCGACTTCACTGAGACAATTTCGTCTAAATATCTCCAGAGATCTCGTGAGTATCAACACCCATGTCGATACTATCGACCTCAACTTTGTGATCAACCTGTTGGTGTGTCGATACCATCAATGAGGACGTCGATAGTATCGACGCAGAGTGATTTCTACAGCCGCCAACCTGTACCCAGCTCGATACCATCGATACAAGGGTCAAAGGTATCGACTCTTCCTCAGTCCTGCACACTGAGCAAATGATCACGATACCTTTTTTACACTAAAAATAGAATCAAATCAAACCAAAGTACAAATGTAAAAGAAACTAACTAAGCTACCGATGACTGGGTTGCCTCCCAACAAGCGCCCTTATTTAATGTCATAGGCTAGATGACATTAAGCTCACCAACTTGGAGCTTTGGAGAGTGTGGCCAGGGGATCATGCGGCAGTTTGAACTCCACTCGATCCTGGCCGATCCCCAATGTCAAAATACCTCTTCCGAAGGCAGTGACAACATCGGCCGTCGCTTGAAACAGCCTACCCAATAACATCTCGCAACTTTGAAGCTGTGGCATGTCCATGACGATGAAATCCACCGGAAAGATGAACCTGTCTACCTTGACAAGTACATCCTCGCACACTCTGTATGACCTTACAATGGACCCATCCGCCAACTCAATCGTTGCTGCCGATTTCTTCATTTCCTTCAACCCAAGCTTTTGAAATGTGGACAGTGGCATAATATTAATGTTGGCGCCCGAATCACACTGTGCTTGTGGAAAATGTTGATCGCCTATAGAACATGGAATATAGAAGCCTCCTGGGTCTTTCCTCTTCTGTGGTAAACTCCCGTGGATAATTGAGCTCACCATCTCATTCACCCAACAAATGTCTGTGTCTTTGATCCGCCTTTTCTTGGTGATGATTTCTTTGATAAACCTCCCATATGCAGGAATCTGCTCTATCATTTCCACTAACGGAATATTGATATGAAGTTTTCTAAACATCTCCAAGAACTTCCTGTAGTGTCGATGCTCTTTCTTCGGCCTTGGGATGTCCGGACAAGACGCAACTGCCTCATTTAGATGCTTATGAGGTGGCACATATGGGCTATTCGGAGCAAGCTCCCCTAAGCTTGTTTCAATGACTCCCTCTGGCGTAGACTTTGGTAGATCATCTTCAACATGTGTAACTTGTAGTGGCACCTCTCTCGCAGTGAATGTAGCTTCACCTTGACACATGGCCTTCACCTGCTCTCCTTGCCTAGGTGTGGGCACGACCATAATGGGCTCTTGGCAGGCTTTTCTGAATGGACAATATCTGCCTGGTAGTCCATAATGACTGCGAGGATACGGTATTTTCAGTGTAGCCTCCGTATCAAAAGTCATTTTACCTTTATCCTGGACCTCTACCACCGGGGGTTCTGCCTCATTAATCACAGATATATACTTTACTTGATGATGTGCTTGAACAACATCTGCATTCCCAGCCTGTCTCTGTTGATTGGCATGCTTTATGGCCGCCACTTCATTGGAAATTTGAGTCACGGTCATCTCTAGTGCCCTCATTTGTGCTTCATGACTTTGCAATGTTTGTCCAAACTTGGTCAATATATCACCCTGGGACTGCAGCTGCTTACTAAACATGCTCATCATCTCCTGATTTTGCTGCACCACTTGACTAAACAACTCAGTGCTTTTATCTTTGACTCTTGGTTGTGGTTTTGCATCTGGATCTTGTAGGAAGTTGTTTGGATCCTTCCATGAGAACTTCGTGTCCTTCCTCCAAGCATAATCATTATTTCTATAGCCCCGTTGTTGCATAAATTTGACCCGGGCTTCCTCATCAGATGCTGCATCTTCCTTGGCAAGCAATTTCTTGGCTAGAAGATCTAGTTTGTCATTAAGCTCCTTGATAGCCTTGGATTCACCTGCGACTTTGACTTGTTATGGTGCATCCCTATCGCCCCAAGAATACTTCTTTGCCATGTTTTTCAGAATCTCCCAACACCTTGTGTCCGTGTTGTTTAAGAAAAACCCCGAACCTGCTGAATCTAGGTTACTTCTATCATGCTCGAAAAGAGCAATATAGAAGATTTTAACATGTTTTTCCTTATCCAAACCATGGTGTGGGCACCTCCTTAGCATAATCTGAAAGCGTTCCCACATCTCCGAGTAGGTCTCTCCTGCCCTTTGGGTGAAATTGTGAATTTTTTTGATCAGATCATTTGTCTTCTCAGGCGGGAAGAATCTTTCAAAGAACACTTCGACAATGTGGTTCCATGATTCCACATTTTTGTCGTCAAGATTGTGCAACCATTCTAGTGCATTTCCTGCCAGAGAACTCGAAAACAGCTTCAGGTATAGTGCATCCTGCGGGAACCTTTCAATTTTAATCATGTCACAATTCTCCACGAATTGGCTTATATGGGTCACCGGATCTTCGTTCTTTAGTCCATGGAATGCATTTGACTTGACCAAAATAATTAATGCAGGATCAATCTTGTAAGTCGGAATGTTGATCGCCTGCTTCTTAATTGGCCCTTTGAAGCAGATGAAGAAGAAGCCTTGATCTTCTCCCATATCGTCTGTTCCTCTGCCATTTCTTCTTGTTCGGATTCGGAATCTATTTCTTCTTGTTGGTCTTACTCGTAGTTGTGGGGTCCAATCTCCAAAACACAAGATAAACTCAGCGGAAGCATTCAATTAGCAGCGGAATACGAAAACTCACTTAAAAATTAAAATTTTTTGAGACAAGATCTTGAAATCATAAAACTTCTTTATAAGAAACAAGATAAACAGTTTACATCTCTGTTAAATCACTTCTTGAGTGATTATATACAACCAAACACAAAATCTCAAGATTAAAAACCAAAATCTCAGATCTACTAACTCCAAGGACTTGAGAGTATAGAGACGACATAAGATTAACTAACTATAAGACTGGACAGTCAACATCTCCACCTGAGATTCACTGCTGCCCCTGGTATTGCTGCTGCTGGTACTGCTCACTCGCAGACTGGTTCCTTCGTCCTCGGCGACCACCTAAAAAGTTAAAATCTATGGGGTGAGATAATTTTAAATAATTGTCCCAACGAGAGTTATAACTCTCTGCCAGAAGCTTTATTATAGCAAAGAAAGATTAATATAAGCAAAGTAACTTTAAACATCCAACAACAGATTTAATATTAAGTAAAGCATCTCTTACTTAAGCATTTACTTCAAAAAAAATATAAATAACATGTATTCAAATTACTTGACTAGAGCATTATTATAAACAATTTAGCATCAATCAATACTTCTCGTAGTTCAACCTAAGCAGATATACTACGCAGTTGATTATGTTTAACAAACATTATTATGCCCTGCGGAGATGAGGTATACCACTCATACTCCAACCGATCACTATTAAGTCACATTGGTATCATACCTAGGTCATCAAAAGAGTCGGATTCTTAGGTATAGATTAGACAACCATTTAACCATCTAGGCCTTCAAGGCATTAGGTTTTCTTAACCCTAAAAGTCCCCAAACGGTTTCACATCTTAACCTCCAAACGGTTTTGAAACCGTTTGGAAGAGTTGACTGTTTGGTCACTTTGACCTACAAGACCGTATGACACTCAAGACCGTTTGCCCTTAAATGGTCTTGAAACCGTTTGATTGCGTTGACTGTTTGGGCAGAGTTGACTTTTGAAACCGTTTGAACAAAATCACTTCGAAACCGTTTGAATCTAAACGATCTTGAAACCGTTTGGTTCCAAACGGTCTTGAGACTGTTTGGTCCCAAACGATCTTGAGACCATTTGCCCCTAAATGGTCTTGAGACCGTTTGGTCCCAAACGGTCTTGAAACCGTTTGGTCCAAATGGCTCAAAACCGCATGGACCCAAAAAGTGCATCATCACTTGTAATCAATTAGGGTTTTCAATGTTGAACCCCTCAATTGGCCACATCCTTATTAAACACTTATCAATTGAGCTAATTAATGTTATACTTATCCAGTTGGACACTCAATTGACCCTCAATTGATATCCAGTTAGGGTTGAAACCGATTGAATTAGGGTTTGTAATCAATTAACCATCAACAATCATCAATGTGAGTTTAATTGAAGTTGAACCCATCAATTGACACTCAATTGGGCCCCAACTTTGCCCAAAATGTCTTGAGATCGTTTGGATACCCTCCAAATGGTCTTTAGACCGTTTGCCCAAAGTTTCGTCAAAATCTAAGTCCATTTGTTATGGGTTGAACCCTAATTAAGTTACAAATAAGCACTTTTGGTTATTTCAACAACCTATTGTGATTGGACCCTCAATTGATCAAATTACCTCAACCCTAGACCTCCAAACGGTCTTGGGTGATCACCAAATGGTCTTGAGACCGTTTGAGTGAACCACAAATGGTTTTGAAACCGTTTGGGCCACTCAACCCAAAGTTCAACAAGATTGGTCCTTAATTTCAGCAATTGAACCCGATTAGGGTTTATAGGATTGAAGTGCCTTCAACTTGTGATTGGTTTGCAATTGGATTATGATTCTTTACAGATGATTAATTAAATATGTGTTCAGAATACCTCTAAATGGTCTTCACTTGGTCAAACTTTCCAAACGGTCTTGGAGACCGTTTGATTCTAAACGGTCTTGCAAGACCGCATGAAATCAAACGGTCTTGAGATCGTTTGATTTCAAATGGTTTGCAAACCGTTTAGACCAAATGGTCCAAGGTCATTTGGTAAAGTTACCTAGGTAATCACGCCCATCATCTTCAACCTCAGATCAGGTCAGTTTCTTCACGGATTGCTTGCATAATTGCAAGGAAAGATGGGGAAGAAGAAGAACTAGCTATTACTTGCAAGAACAAAAGTATGCATAACAAAGACAAGGGTTTAGAGTTATAAAACCCACCTCAAAGGTTGTCCCTAGAGCTCCAAGGTTCCAAGATTTCAATCCTTTAATGGCGTCTTGAGCTCCACAGGTCGGCCAAAGGTGTTTCTCCAAGAAAAGGTTGGGGAAAGTCGGCTAGAAAGAGAAACCTAAAGAAGAAGAACCATAAACCAACCTTACACAAGGAATCCCTCCATGAATCCGAGCAAGAAGATGGTATCTTCTTACCTTAGAACAGGTTGGTCGTCTCCCTCATTTCCATAGCTCTGCCTTAGTTGGTTTAGCAAGAAGATAAGTGAAGGAGAAGGGAAACGTTGCCTTTGGTTGCAAAGGAAAGGAGTATATAAGTACTTTGGGGTTATTTCCATTACAAGGACAACTAGTTTTCTTGATTCACATATAGGTTCTTCCTTCCTTCTAAGGCACGTTCACTATATCATAACTAAGAAAATACCATCATAAACTCAAGATCTAAGGGTAAAGAAAGCCAACATGAAAACTAAGGTGCACATATATAAAGGGTCTCTTTACTTATAACTTGGTGATTCTACTACAAAGGTTATTTTTCTTATCTGATTATTTAATTGAAGTGACTCCTTCATCATTCTTCCTCCAAATGATGTCAAGAGTCACAAAAGATACTCTAGAAGGTGTATTTTACAAGTTTTACCCCACATTTTGGGTAAATTGCACTTTATACCAAAATTAGGATTTTAAGCACAAAGGTTGTTCCACAAGCTGCATCTTGATTCCCAAGGTTGGAGAATCCATAATACTTCATCATATTCACTCATATGATGTCTCATTATCAAAGGAACATCTCAACATGTGAAATTTGCAAGTTATCCCTTCTAATTGGGTAATTTTCACATAGGTCCTTGCATTACAAAACAATAGTACAACATTGTTTAAAAAGGACATAATTGAAAATGTATGTTCCTTAGGAACTTAATTACAGACCAGGAGATAATCACAAGCATCTAATTACATAATTTAAGCAAAACACCTAGGGTTAACTTATAATCCAGGTCAGGGATGTTACAAATTATCCACCCCTTACAAGGATTTCGTCCCCGAAATCAACAAAACATATTAAAAGAAAAGAGCAGGGTATTTCCTTCTCATCTCTTCCTCTAGTTCCCAAGTGGCTTCTTCGACACCACGATGATTCCAAAGGAATTTTACAAGACTTATATCTTTCTTCTTTAGCTTTTTGATTCTGTTATCAAGGATTGACACTGGTCCTTCCTCATAAGTTATGTCATCATTCAATTTTACCTCCATAGGTTGTAGAACTCACTCAGTATCAGGGTGACATTTCCTCAGCATAGAATGTGGAACACAGGGTGTAACTTCTGTAACTCTGGTGGTAACTCTAGTTTACAGGCTACCTTTCCAACCCGTTCAATGATTGGATAAGGCCCCACAAATCTAGGAGCTAACTTCCCTTTCCTTCTAAAACAAAGAACTCCTTTCCAAGGAGAGACTTTGAGGTACACTCTGTCTCCAACCTGGAACTCTAAGGGTCTATGACGTCTATCAGCATATGACTTCTGCCTATCCTGTGTAGTCTTAATCTGTTGTTGTATTACTTTGATATTCTCTGTAGTCTGCTGCACAAGATCAGGACCTAACAACTGATATTCACCAGTTTCATACCAACATACAAGTGATCTACAACGTCTACCATACATAGCTTCATAAGGTGCCATGTCAATGCTATGTTGATAGCTATTGTTATAGGCAAACTCTATCAAGCTTAGGTGCAGATCCCAACTCCCTGTAAACTGGAGAACACATGCTCTCAACAAGTCCTCCAAGGTCTGTATAGTCCTTTTCGACTGTCCATCAGTCTGTGGATGAAAGGCTGTACTAAACCTTAACTGGGTGCCTAAAGCTCTGTGCAGTCGTTCCCAAAAACGACTCTGGGACCTCTGTCTGATACTATGGTGACGGGAACTCCGTGTAGTTTCACTATCTCCTAAACATACAACCGTGCCAACTTCTCAGCAGAATAGGTTGTTTTGACAGGTAAGAAATGCACTGTCTTTGTCAACCTATCAACAATTACCCAGATAGAATCATGTCCTTTGCTTGTCCCGGGTAGGCCAACAACAAAGTCCATGGTCACATGGTCCCACTTCCACTGTGGTATGGGTAAAGGTTGCATTGTTCCTGTAGGCTTTTGGTGTTCAGCTTTAACTTGCTGACACACAAGACACCTCAGAACAAACTCTGCAACATCCTTCTTCATCCCATGCCACCAATACATATCTTTTAAGTTTTGATACATCTTGGTGCTCTCTGGATGCATGGCATACATCGAAGAATGAGCTTCTTCCAGGACTAACTTCCTCAAGTTATCCACATCCGATACTATCATCCTCCCATGATAACATGCCACCTGGTCATCTGAGTCATGGAAACCATCTCGCTTCTCATCACCATACTCCGATCTAATCTACTGAACCGTAGCATCAACTTGTTGTGCCTCCTTGATCTGCTCTCTTAGGGTAGGTTTAATATGCATCTCAGCCAACAATCCAGCTAACAATGACACCTTCAACTGTACGCTATCTTGCCTTAAGGAGATAATCATATTTCTCTTGGGGCATACCAAAGAGTTTAGCTGTGCCCTATCAGAGGATGGTGTTGCTGATTTCCTACTCAGAGTATCAGCAACCACATTGGCCTTCCCTGGATGGTAATCTATTGTATAGTCATAGATTAACTCCATCCAGCGACATTGCCTCATGTTAAGTTCGTGCTGAGAGAAGATGTACTTAAGGTTCTTGTGATCAGTGAAAATCTGGAATGTCTCTCCGTAGAGATAATGTCTCCAGATCTTCAAGGCATGAACCACATCAGCTAACTCCAGATTGTGTGTTGGATAATTCTCCTCATGTTTCTTAAGCTGTCGGGAAGCAAAAGAAATCACTTGTTTATCCTGCATCAACACACATCCGAGTCCATTCTTGGAGGCATCACAGAAAACCATGTATCCTTTGCCTTGCCCAGGTAGTACAAGTACATGTGCACTTGTCAACCTCCCCTTCAACAGCTGAAAGGACTACTGGCACTTCTCACTCTAGACAAAAGGAACGTCTTTCCGGGTCAACTTGGTCAAGGGTAGGGCTATAGAACTGAAGTTCTTAATGAACCTTCGGTAGTAGCCAGCCAACCCTAAGAAACTACAGATCTCTGTCGGTGTTTTCGGCTGTTCCCATTATAGAACAGATTCTACCTTTTTAGGGTCAACACGAATACCTGAGGCAGATATCACGTGTCCAAGAAAAGATACCTCCAACAACCAAAACTCACACTTTCTGAACTTAGCGTATAGCTTATGTTCTCTTAGCAAGGTTAAAGCTTGGCGAAGATGCTATTCATGCTGCTGAGCATCTCTACTATAGATCAGAATGTCATCTATGAAGACAACAACACACTGATCGAGGAAAGGTCAGAAGATTCTATTCATGAGTTCCATGAATGTAGCTGGTGCATTAGTTAGTCCAAACGACATAACTGTGAACTCATAATGACCATACCTTGTCCTGAAGGCAAACTTGGGTATGTCACTGTCCTTAATACGAAGTTGATGATATCCAGACCTCAAGTCTATCTTTGAGAAGACGGTTGCACCACACAACTGGTCAAAGAGATCATCAATCCTCGGCATAGGGTATACTTATTCTTTATTGTTACTTTATTGAGTTGTCTGTAATCAATGCACAACCACATTGATCCATCTTTCTTTTTAACAAACATGACCAGAGCACCCCAGGGTGAAGTACTCGGTCGGATGAAACCCTTCTGAAGCAACTCTTGAAGCTGTTTCTTGAGTTCTGCCATCTCAGCAGGCGCCATCCTATATGGTGTCTGTGCTATGGGTTGTGTATCAGGAATCAAATTGATTTCAAAATCAATTTCCCGAGGCGTTGGTATACCTGGAAGTTCTTCAAGAAATACATCTTCAAATTCCCTGACTACAGGAACTTCAGTAGGGTTGGGACTCTCCATAGTAGTGTCTACTACATGGGCTAAGAATGCATAACATCCTTGCCTCATCAGCTTCTCAGCAACCATAGCTGACACTAGACAGGTGGGTAGAATCTTTCTCTCTCCTTGAAAGATCCATGTGTCACTTTCATCAGCAAACACAGCCTGCTTGGATTCACAATCCAAGACGACCCTATACCTCTCCAAGGTATCCATCCCTAGGATTATATCAAATCCTTGCATATCAAGTGGTATAAGGTCCACTTGAATGTGATGATCAGAAAAGAAGAGGATGCAAGGAGAGAATACCTCCTGCAGCACAGCAGACCCTCTCAACGAAGTCTCAAGCAATAGGCTATCTGCCCTATGACTGACCGTCATATTGCAGTTACGAATCACTATTCGAGTGATAAAGGAGTGTGTAGCACCCGGGTCAATCAAAATAGATACAACACATGATTTAGACATATAAGAATATAACAACTCCATCTGACCTGCCACAACTCGAGGGTTGATCACTGCATCAGGTGGGTTCATCGCATAGAAGCTTGTTGTCGCCTGAGGTTGAGTTGGTGCTAACGATCTAGCTTGGGACGCTTGTCCACATCCTCTAGTTGCTCCTTCAAACTGCCTCCTCTGGGATCCTTGCTGACTCTGTCTCTGTGGCTGTGTCACACTGGCTGGTCTAGCCCTGCAGTCCTTCATCAGGTGCCCCACCTTCCCACAATTGTAACAGCTTCTGTCTTGTTGCTGTGGCCTGGGTGGTCCTGTGACTGACATCGATGCTGAACTCCGAGTCTCTTGTGGCGGTAGGATTCGTCCTCTACCCCTACTCGGTGTCAACTGTGTCTGAGCACTAGGTCTGGGTGGTGGAGGTGTAGGTGCAGAAAATCTAGGCTTCTTAAAGTCTCTAGATGAAGACCCCTGGAACTGAGGATATCTCTTATGGGTTTGCCTCTTCTCGGCTACAGACCTCTCTATCCTTTAGACTGACTCAACGAAGGTAGCAAACCTCTCGCGGTTCTCTAGGGCAGATACGGGAGTAGTCAACTTGGCGTTCAACCCCTTCTCAAACCTTCTGATCCTCTCTTCTTATGTAGCAGCCATGTGCAGACAGAACTGCAACAACTCCATGAACTTAGCTTCGTACTCGCTAATGTTCATCATGCCTTGCCTCAATCTCTCGAACTGAGAGATCTTCTCATCTAGGAACGTCTTTGGGAAGTATATGTTGACAAATTCCTGACGGAAGTCTTCCCACGAAACCTCCACTCCTGGCCTCTTCTGCTCTTCCATGGTCCACCAGTGACCAGCACTTCCTTTGAGAAGATAGACGACATGTCTAACCTTTTTAGCTTCTGGAATGTTTAGGATTCTCAAGGCTTTCTCCAACTCGGTTAACCACAGATCTGCATCTGCGGGGTCAGCTGTTCCAAAGTATTCGGTTGCCCTGACTCTGCGAAGTCGCTCGAACATCTTACCGATACCTTGTCCTTCAGGCTGGGCAGGTGCCCTAGGTACAAGCATGGGCATTCTATCGGTGATGTGTGTCATGGCAGTCATAAACTACCCGAACATAGTTTGAACAGCTGGGGTTTCCATGTCAGTTGGGTCAAACTGAGGTGGCTGCACAGGTGGCTCAGGTATAGGCTATTCTATCTATGGGTTTCTTGCACCTTCTCGGGGTGCAACTATGCTAATCTCGGCCACATACTCCTCATGTGGCTCAGACATCCTTACTTATCTTCTTCTCCTGAGGAGCAGAAGATTCTATTAGATATACTGGAAACACTAAAGATAGACTTGACATCCTAAGTCCTATGTCTCTACAGACTCAACGAACCTAGAGCTCTGATACCACTAAATTGTGGGGTCCGATCTCCAAAACACGAGATAAACTCAGCAGAAGCATTCGATTAGCAGCAGAATACAAAAAATCACTTAAAAATTAAAACTTTTTGAGACAAGATCTTGAAATCATAAAACTTCTTTATAAGAAACAAGATAAACAGTTTACATCTCTATTAAATCACTGCTTGAGTGATTATATATACAACCAGATACAAAATCTCAAGATTAAAAACCAAAATCTCAGATCTACTAACTCCAAGGACCTGAGAGTACTGAGACGACATAAGATTAACTAACTATAAGACTGGACAGTCAACATCTCCACCTGAGATTCACTGCTGCCCCTGGTGTTGCTACTGCTGGTACTGCTCACCCGCAGACTGGTTCCTTCGTCCTCGGCGACCACCTAAAAAGTTAAAATCTACGGGGTGAGACAATTTTAAATAATTGTCCCATCGAGAGTTATAACTCTCCACCATAAGCTTTATTATAGCAAAGAAAGATTAATATAAGCAAAGTAACTTTAAACATCCAACATCAGATTTAATATTAAGTAAAGCATCTCTTACTTAAGCATTTACTTCAAAAAGAAATATAAATAACATGTATTCAAATTACTTGACTAGAGCATTATTATAAACAATGTAGCATCAATCAATACTTCTCATAGTTCAACCTAAGCAGATATACTACGTGGTTGATTATGTTTTACAAACATTATTATGCCCTACGGAGATGAGGTATACCCCTCATACTCCAACCGATCACTATTAAGTCGCATCGGTATCATACCTAGGTCATCAAAAGAGCTGGATTCTTATGACCTCAACTTCCTCAGTCAGTGTGAGGATCAACATGCAGGACATTTAGTGTCTCTGCTACTATAGCTCACCAGGGTATTCTGGCACTTTGCTATTAGAATCATAGTGGCATTCTGTACTCTCTTCGCTATTGAAAGATCTCTTGTTTATCTCTCATCGATGAGGCATTAAAGATTCCTCAGGTGATTATTGGTACACATCCCGACATAAACACATTAGTGAAGGATTGATAGATTAAAGTATATCTACATCAATTCCTACACTAGGACGTAAGGATATTCGCGTCCATATTCCCCCACATACTCAAAAGTATGTGATCCAGGAGTTCCCTTAGGAAAACCTGTTTCACCATCATTTAACTACTGACAATGATGAATCTATGATCAGGGCTCTACATAGTATGGTTGTACTTGATTATTTAGGTATATTTCAGTATTCTTTTAACATCAAGAATGTTTCCAAGCATTTAATTATTAAACATTGCTATAACATGAGAATACTAAATGTAACAAGTTTATCTCTCATCAGTTATCAGATAGGTATCAGTTCTTAATCATCTTATCACTATGATTTAAGAACATGGATAATCAACCCTTAGATTATCATAACACTTTCTATCAAGTGAAATATAAGCATCAAGTCATCTAATAACATGACCTTGATTGAAATAATGTATCCTTCACATATCATAAATGTTTTCAAGGAATATGACATCATAACCCTTACCTAGCTATGATTACCTCTTGATATGAACCTGCATGACTAATATAATTGTGGACATGCATAATTAATAGTATTAGCACAATATCAAAACTTTTCAATTTATTTATACAACACCACAGCCATGCTTCCTTGCATGGTCGTGCAAGAGAAAGCTACCATGGCCGTGCTCCTTAGCATGGTCGTGCTGTTATTAACATACCTCAATTGATTCTAGGGTTTAGGGTTTACTCACTCTAAACAGGGTTATCAAACCCTTTTAGCTTACAAGGCATGAGGGTTCTTCACTTTATATTTCATTCATAATGTTTCATACTCAAAGGTATAACCTAGAATTATTCCTTTCATGACATTACCCTAAATTAGGGGTTACTATTCACATTCCATGTTATTGCCCTAGAAATAGGGTTTACAACTTACTTCATAGTAAATTGAGCTCATAGAATCACCATGTATGAGATTATCATCCTTGATGCCTTCAAATTAGGATAAGATTCATCAATTATCATAATTAGGGTTTTCATGATCTCACATAGATGGATCATACCCTAATCATGCACATTCACATACATTGAAGGTACTTTACTTGAGTTTCAACCATAAATGGAACATTCTCTCTCCTCTTACTAATAGATGGTGATTACATCACTCTAGATTAGGTTAGGTCAAGTCAACTTTGATTAACATAAACTAAGTCACCACCATTATGGTCATTAGGGTTTGATTGATTAAGGGTTGTTGTCTACTTGGACCCTTCAAGGTACATTTGTAAAGTACACCATTGATTCACAACATGGTTCAATCTATTAATCACTTAGCCCCTTAATTTCTTTAGGTATCATTAGGGTTTAGATTAGACAACCATTTAACCATCTAGACCTTCAAGGCATTAGGTTTTCTTAACCCTAAAAGTCCCCAAACGGTTTCACATCTTAACCTCCAAACGGTTTTGAAACCGTTTGGAAGAGTTGACCGTTTGGTCACTTTGACCTCCAAGACCACATGACACTCAAGACCGTTTTCCCTTAAACGGTCTTGAAACCGTTTGATTACATTGACCGTTTGGGCAGAGTTGACTTTTGAAACCGTTTGAACAAAATCACCTTGAAACTGTTTGAATCTAAACGATCTTGAAACCGTTTGGTTCCAAACGTTCTTGAGACCGTTCGCCCCTAAATGGTCTTGAGACCGTTTGGTCCAAATGGCTCAAAACCGCATGGACCCAAAAAGTGCATCAACACTTGTAATCGATTAGGGTTTTCAATGTTGAACCCCTCAATTGGCCACATCCTTATTAACCACTTATCACTTGAGCTAATTAGGGTTATCCTTATCCAATTGGACACTCAATTGACCCTCAATTGATAGCCAATTAGGGTTGAAACCGATAGAATTAGGGTTTGTAATCAATTAACCATCAACAATCATCAATGTGAGTTTAATTGAAGTTGAACCCATCAATTGACACTCAATTGGGCCCCAACTTGGCCCAAACGGTCTTGAGATCGTTTGGATACCCTCCAAATGGTCTTGAGACCGTTTTCCCAAAGTTTCATCAAAATCTAAGTCCATTTGTTATGGGTTGAACCCTAATTAAGTTACAAATCAACACTTTTGGTTATTTTAACAACATATTGTGATTGGACCCTCAATTGATCAAATTACCTCAACCCTAGACCTCCAAACGGTCTTGGGTGATCACCAAACGGTCTTGAGAACGTTTGAGTGAACCCCAAACGGTTTTGAAACCGTTTGGGCCACTCAACCCAAAGTTCAACAAGATTGGTCCTTAATTTCAGCAATTGAACCCGATTAGGGTTTAGAGGATTGAAGTGCCTTCAACTTGTGATTGGTTTGCAATTAGATTATGATTCTTTACAGATGATTAATTCAATATGTGTTCAGAAAACCTCTAAATGGTCTTCACTTGGTCAAACTTTCCAAACGGTCTTGGAGACCATTTGATTCTAAACGGTCTTGCAAGACCGCATGAAATCAAACGGTCTTGAGATCGTTTGATTTCAAACGGTTTGCAAACCGTTTAGACCAAATGGTCCAAGGTCATTTGGTAAAGTTACCTAGGTAATCACGCCCATCATCTTCAACCTCAGATCAGGTCGGTTTCTTCACGGATTGCTTGCATAATTGCAAGGAAAGATGGGGAAGAAGAAGAACTAGCTATTACTTGCAAGAACAAAAGTATGCATAACAAAGAAAAGGGTTTAGAGTTATAAAACCCGCCTCAAAGGTCGTCCCTAGAGCTCCAAGCTTCCAAGATTTCAAGCCTTTAATGGTGTCTTATGCTCCACAGGTCGGACAAAGGTGTTTCTCCAAGAAAAGGTTGGGGAAAGTCAGCTAGAAAGAGAAACCTAAAGAAGAAGAACCATAAACC
Source organism: Alisma plantago-aquatica (assembly GCA_963693085.1). NCBI lineage: Eukaryota > Viridiplantae > Streptophyta > Magnoliopsida > Alismatales > Alismataceae > Alisma > Alisma plantago-aquatica. The sequence continues at coordinate 413,082,904 of OY856415.1, read as the reverse complement.
AACCTTACACAAGGAATCCCTCCATGAATCCGAGCAAGAAGATGGTCTCTTCTTACCTTAGGACAGGTTGGTCGTCTCCCTCAGCTCCAGAGCTCTGCCTTAGTCAGTTTAGCAAGAAGATAAGTGAAGGAGAAGGGAAACGTTGCCTTTGGTTGCAAAGGAAAGGAGTATAAGTACTTTGGGGTTATTTCCATTACAAGGACAACTAGTTTTCTTGATTCACATCTAGGTCCTTACTTCCTTATAAGGCACTTTCACTCTATCATAACTAAGCAAATCCCATCATAAACTCAAGATCTAAGGGTAAAGAAAGCCAACATGAAAACTAAGGTGCACATATATAAAGGATCTCTTTACTTATAACTTGGTGATTCTACTACAAAGGTTATTTTTCTTATCTAATTATTTAATTGAAGTGCCCCTTCATCATTATTCCTCCAAATGATGTCAAGACTCACAAAAGATACACTAGAAGGTGTATTTTACAAGTTACACCCCACATATTGGGTAAATTTCACTTTATACCAAAATTAGGGTTTTAAGCACAAAGGTTGTTCCACAAGCTGCATCTTGATGCCCAAGCTTGGATAATCCATCATACTTCATCATATTCACTCATATGATGTCTCATTATCAAAGGAACATCTCAACATGTGAAAGTTGCAAGTTATCCCTTCTAATTGGGTAATTTGATAGGTCCCTGCATTACAAAACAATACTACAACATTGTTTAAAAAGGACAGAATTGAAAATGTATGTTCCTTAGGAACTTAATTATAGACCAGGAGATAATCACAAGCATCTAATTACATAATTTAAGTAAAACACCTAGGGTTAACTTATAGCCCAGGTCAGGGATGTTACAGTAGTCTTCCTCATCATCCGGTTCCGGCAGTGGAACCTCTGGTGGTTGTTTCTTGTAGTCAATGCTACACGTCCTCACCATGCACAATACCTGTAAAATGAAAATTTCAGTTCAGTACCGTGATAGATGATTACAAAATAGGAAAGATAGACTATGAATTTTAGAAATGATTTCAAACTAATAAAAAATAAAAAGTGGCCTAGAATGGCCGCTTGCAGCACTCGTAGTACTGACAATTGCCGTGTCCCCAACAACGACGCCAAAAACTTGACACAATTTTACTGTGCGTATAACGCAAGTATACGTATCAATGTAATATAGGCCTCTGTGAGGCCCGAGTCGAACTCAGGGACACTGAACTGTCGGTGGACTACTACTAACTGTTCGCAATCAACTAGACCGGTTAAAAAGGTTTTAGGAGTTGATTAAAAAGAAAATAAAATAAAGGAAAACAAAGCAACCGATTAAATGTTGAGTTTAATCAATTTAAATGGGAATCTTTAGGATTGTGGTTTCACCGCTGGTTCTCATTGTACTAATTTCTACACAATTATCCTAATTCATCTCCTATTCCGGATAGTGGCCTGTAGTTAGAATTTCTCACTTTCGTGATACAATTCACTACCTAAATCTAGGTCGGTTCCACGGTAGTAGTAACCTATACCCTAAATTAGGTGCATGAGAAACAAACTCTGGGTTTCCACCATTAACCGTACATCGCCTTGTTCAAGGAATTTATTAGTTAATGTGATATTCGTCTCTTTTCAACCGTTAATTCTTCTTCCAAAGTAATTAAAGGCATTAGATTATCATTAAGGTGATCAATCATAATGATAGAATGGAGAAAATGAAGTCATACCACGAAATTGAGAGACAAATTATGATAAACTATGTAAAAAGTATCATACAACGATTACCCGGGCTACTCCTGGTCCTAAAGACAAAGGGGATTATCCCCGCATGGTTGACAATGGAAAATACATAGGAGTAGAGAAGAAAAATATGGGAAACATGGAGCAAACTCGTGTAACCCCTGATACAGAGGTGTTCCTAGAGATCCTCCTCGAGAAACGTGCGTGTTGTAGTCTTCCGGCAGTAAAATCGCCCGTCGGAGGTGCCCAGATTGCCCAGTTGATGACCTTCAGCTCTCATCTCTTCTCTCTCCCTCTCCTTCTTGGATGTTGTGAAACACACTATGAGATATCCTCAGGGCCGTCCGTGCTCTTCTTAGGTCATATGACCACTTTACGGCTCCGAAAAAGCTCAACCGTCGGATTAAAACGCTCCGTTTTAGTGCAAAAAAATCGCCAGATCCCGACGCTGTCGATAGTATCGACCCCCAAGTCGATGGTATCGACCATGATACAGGTTTTTCCTTCCAAAATCGCATTTTGGGGTTACTTTCTGATGAAATGTCGATACTATCGACACTAGGATCGATAGTATCAACTCTAGACAATGCAAAAGTGCCTGAAAAAGTGCCGAAACATGTGTATAAGTCTGGGGATTATATAAAATCATATAAATATGATAAAAGAAGTATAATTTGATGCAAAAAGAGTTTAAAGGCCAACTATAGTAAATTATGCAAATATAATCAAGAAAATGACAAATACATGCATAAAATAGATATAAATAAGCCTATAAAATGACTCAAAACCCATGCATCAATATAACTCAAGAAATAGTTACATGAGTTGCTTGAGAAAGGTTTCATTCGACCTAGTACTTCGCCAAGGGGTGCTCTGGTTCTTTTTGTTAAAAAGAAGGATGGGTATATGGGATTATGCATGGACTATATACAACTTAACAATGTGACTATAAAGAACAAATAACCTCTACCAAGGATAGATGATTTGTTTGACCAATTTTTGGTGCAACAATGTTCTCTAAGATAGATCTAAGGTCAAGATATCATCAGTTACGTATCAAGGAGGATGACATACCTAAGTCAGCCTTTAGGATAAGGTATGGTCATTATGAGTTTGTAGTTATGTCGTTTGGACTAACTAATGCACCAACTACATTCATGGAGCTGATGAATAGAATCTTTCGACCATTCCTTGATCGGTTCATAGTGGTCTTCATAGATGACATCCTGATATACAATAGAGATGGTCAACAACATGAACAACACCTTCGTCAAGCCTTGACTTTGTTGAGACAACACAAGCTATATGCTATGTTTAGAAAGTGTGAAATCTGGTTGTGAGAAGTGTCTTTTATAGGACACATCATATCTTCTTCAGGTATTCATGTTGCTCCTAAAAAAGTGGAGTCTGTTGTAGAGTGGGAAAAACCCAAGACACCAACTAAGATTCATAGTTTCCTTGGTCTGGCATGTTACTACAATAGGTTTATTAAAGATTTCAGTTCTATATCATTACCCCTAACTAGGTTAACTAGGAAGGAAGTTCCTTTTGTCTGGAATGATAAGTGTCAGTGCTCTTTCCAGTTGTTGAAAAAAAGGTTGACTAGTGCACCTGTGTTGGTTTTACCTGAGCAGGGAAAAGGATACATTGTTCACTGTGATGCCTCTAAGAATGGTCTAGGATGTGTGCTGATGCAGAGTGATCATGTAGCTTCTTTTTCTTCCCGACAACTTAAGAAACATGAGGAGAATTATCCGACACATGATCTAGAGTTATCTATAGTGGTCCACACATTGAAGATTTGGAGGCATTATCTTTATGGAGAAATGTGTCAGATTTTCACAAACCATAAAAACTTAAAGTACATCTTCTCACAACACGAGTTGAATATGAGACAATGCCAATGGATGGAATTAATCAAGGACTACAATTTTACAATTGATTATCATCTAGGAAAAGCTAATGTAGTGGCAGATGCACTAAGTAGAAAATCTTCATCTCCACCCATAGATAAAGCACAGTTGAATTCTTTAATGTGCGTTGAATGGGACATGTTCGTCTCTTTGAGACAAATAAATGTACAATTAAAAGTATATTTTTTAGCCTTATTGCCGGCCGAGATGCATGTGAAACCTACTCTGAGACAACAGATTAAAGAGGCACATTAGGCTGATACTGTGATTCAGCAAATCAGGTCAGAGTATGGTAGTGAGAAACGAGACAGTTTCCATGAGTCTAAGGATGAGGTAGTCTGTTACCATGGTAGGATGGTAGTACCTGATACCAATGACTTAAGAAAGATAGTTATGGAGGAAGCTCATTCATCCATGTATGCAATACATCTAGGGAGTACTAAAGTATATCATAACTTAAAAGATATGTATTGGTGTCCTAGTTTGAAGAAGGATGTAGCTGAGTTTGTTATGTGGTGTCTATTATGTCAGCAAGTTAAAGCAGAATACCAGAAGCCTGCGGGAACATTGCAACCGTTACCTATATCACAGTAGAAATGAGATCACGTGACAATGGACTTTGTGGTTGATCTACCCAAAATAGCCAAAAGTCATGATTCCATTTAGGTGATAGTTGATAGGTTGACTAAGTTGGCATATTTTCTTCCTGTTAAAACAACTTATACTGCTAAATTATTTGCACAGATCTATATAGATGAGATAGTGCAGTTGCAAGGAGTTCCAACCATAATTGTGTCTGATATAGGTCCCCAGTTTACAAGTCATTTTTGGGAACGATTACATAAAGCCTTGGGTACACAGTTAAAGTTTAGCATAGCTTTTCACCCTCAGACAGATGGACAATATGAAAGGATTATATAGACTTTGGAGGACTTACTTAGGGCATGTGTTATTCAGTTTGTAGGAAGTTGGGACTTACACTTGAGCTTAATAGAGTTTGCCTACAACAATAGTTATCAGACTAGTATTGATATGGCACCATATAAAGCCTTATATGGTAGACGTTGTAGACCTCTATTATGTTGGTATGAGACAGGTGAATACCAACTTCTGGGTCATGAATTAGTGCAACAGACAACTAAAAAGATTACAATAATACAACTATAGTTGAAGGCTGCACAGGATAGACAGAAGTCATATGCCGACAAACGCCGTAGACCTTTAGAATTCCAAGTTGGAGATAGAGTGTATCTTAAGGTCTCCCCTTAGAAAGGTGTTCTTAGATTTGGGAAAAAGAGTAAGTTAGCTCCTAGATTTATGGGACCTTACCCGATAACAACACATATTGGATAGGTAGCCTATAGGTTGGAGTTGCCACCTGAGCTACATAGACTACACCTAGTGTTTCATATATCTATGTTGAGAAAGTGTCATCCTGATACAGAGTTGGTGTTGCAACCTGTAGAGTTAGAACTGAATGAAGATATATCCTATGTGGAAGGTCCAATGATGATTCTTGACAGAAGAATCAAGAAGTTGAAAAAGAAAGACATAGTTCTTGTGAAAGTTCTCTGGCATCACTGTGGCATTGAAGAAGACACATGGGAGCTGGATGAAGTACCCTTCTCTTTTCTCTTGGGATTTCGGGGATGAAATCACTATTAGGGGTTGATAATTGTAACATCCCTGACCTGGGTTATTCCATAACCCTAGAAGTTTTGCTTAATTAAGTTATTTATAATTTTTTTAAATCTTTTAAAAAGTAATGAAGACTCAAGGAGAATTTAATTTTCAAGTTTGAGCTTATTTACAAACTGTTTGTGCATAATATGATAATTTGGGTGTAAATTGCAATTTACCCAAGATGAGGGGTTATATTGCAATATGTCATATTTTGAAAGTTCCTCAAGTGCTTTAGCATCATAATAGAGAGAATGATGCTAAGGGGTGGCTTGTGGAAGCCTAAGTTCCAAGTTGGAGCTTGTTTGAATAATGCTTGTGCCTTGTGTACCAATTTTGGTGCAAATTGCAATTTACCCAAAATGTAGGGTTGATATGAAAATTACCACCTCTAGAGTATCCCTACTCTCTCTTAGAATCATCTAGAAGAGAGAGAAATAAAGAGTCACCATGTTTGAATCATATTTGAGTGATGGTATTCTGGGTGATGAAAAGACTAAGAAGAGTTGTATAGTTGAAACCCTAAAATGAGTTGTATTGTGTCGTAGAGCTTATATGGGAGTGTCTATTATCTAAGAAGCCATAGAGGAGGTCCCATATCGTTTTTTCAACTCTTGACAAAGCCATGATTAGTTAAGCACCTCAAACAGGTGATGGATATCGGTTTACAACTTTTCTTGGAAAAGTTGTATCAGTTTGTGAATAAAGTGAGGTTGGGCTGAAATATCTTGTTCAACAAGATAACTAATGGCCGGAATCTTATCCCTAGATTATTCCCCAAGAGTTATACATGTCAATATAAATATGTGTGCATGCATGGACATGTTTCAACCCATGCATGGACATGTGTCACCTAGTAGTATAAGGTGATGACACCTCTTATACACTCTCTCTCACGAGCCTCAATTATATATACCACTCCTTTCACCTACTAGTAAAACTTTTCAAATACTACAACTCTCTTTCTCTTAGATATCATGCATAGTAGTTGAGGATCAAGGAGGAGCTTGAGCCTTAAGCTTAAGGTGAAGCCATGGTCATCTTCAACCTTGGTTGAAGCATGAATCTCGGGTTGTGATTCTTCCTTTCTTTTCTTCTTCACCAAGTTCTTATCTATGGCGATTCTTTGCATATAGAGGAGTTGTGGACAACTCTTAGATCTTTGATAAGTTCATCTTCAACCTTGGGAACGTGAAGCTTTGGATTTTGGAGCTTTGAAGTTGTTCTTGAGGTGGGTTATATAACTTGAACCCAATCATGTTATTATTCACCTTCAATATTGCTATACTTGTTGATCTACTTTGAATTTCGATTTTTCTTGAATAATTGATGAATCTATGAGTTCTAATAGTTGCATAGGACTGTTGTCCATGAACTAGAACAGTAAGGGATGATATTCTAGAGCTTGATGATGATGACATCATCATGGCACAAATCGATATCGGGTTGAAGCACCTCTAACCCGATATGGTAATGAAACCCAATATGGTGATATGAAATATGTTATACCTTGGAACCCCACACCCCTATCATTTTATACATTTGGGTTGGTTGAAAAAGGAATAACCAGTTGTCTAGGTTGTCACTCAACACATGGTAGGTTGATACATTGAAGGTTTGAAAAGGGTATGAGCATAAGGGTCTAACCCGATATGCAAAAACCCTACACTTGAGTAACCCAATATAAGTGACCCACACACCTACCTATTAGATGATATGGTGGTAAGAACACACCTCTTAGATGATATGGTGATAAGCACACACCTCTTGGACGATATGGTGATAAACACACACCTCTTGGACGATATGGTGGTAAGAACACACATCTTGGACGATATAGTGGTAAGCACACACCTCTGGGATGATATGGTGGTAAGCACACACCTCTTGGATGATATGGTGGTAAGCACACACCTCTTAGACGATATGTTGGTAAGAACACACCTCTTGGACGATATGGTGGTAAGCACACACCTCTTGGATAATTTTGTGGTAAGCACACACCTCTTGGATGATATGGTGATAAGCACACACCTCTTGGACGATTTGAGGAAAACACCTCAAAACCAATATGGTGGTAAGCACCTCAAATGTGATATACTTGATTGACTAACACATGAAGTGTGTTATGTCAAATGATACATTAAGATGTAAAGAGTTTAATGCATTTTGATAAGTGTAGGCCAATGTACCTTGAGAAAAGGGTTGAGCCAACTTAATAAAGTATGATGTAATCAATATCCTAGTGAGGATGAGAGGGAAACTCATACTTTGTGTGATAATCATTTTAATGATAACTGATGAGAATAAACAAGTATGATTGAATACTTATGATATCAATGCATGCTCCTAATATGTATGGAGCTATAAATTAGGGTTTTGATTCTTGATAATATGAACTTGAAACCCTAATCAGCTAAAAAGGGAAATCCTAACCCTAATAATGGGAAGGTTGTATTTCTCTTGTATTGCATGGTGATGATATGTACTTGATATTATTTTTATCATGTCATACTAACCATGCAGGTATCATGAGATGAAGATCATTGTGACGCACTGTTCGAACAAAACGTCATTAACTAAGCGGAAGCGATCATTAACATCGGATTAACAAAAATCACTAAAAATTAAAACCATTTACAAAAAGATCCATTTCTAGGAAACTCTTATAATAAGAATCAATGGAATATATACATTTTGGTCCACAAAGTACATACCGTGTACCTCTTCTTCTCGAGGATTACATTCAACATTTGCTCTGTTAAAACTACACACAAGAAACATAAAACCTCAAGATATTCAATGCCAAAATCTCAGATCGGTCATGAAAGCACTAACTACTAACTCCTAGGACCTGAGAGTACAGAGACGACTCAGAAGACTCATATCTACAAGACATGACAGTCAATATCTCCACCTGAGATGTTACTGCTGTCCCTGTTGCTGTTGTCCTTCCCCTGTAGTAGGGTTTCTACCTCCTCATCCTCGTCCACATAAAAATGTTGGATCCCACGGGGGTGAGACAATTGAAATTTCCCCAACTAGAGATATAACTCTCTACCAGAAACATTATTATTGTAGAATAATAGTAACAAACTGAGCAGAGGAATCTTTATTGAACAGTAGGATTTAATCATTATTAAGTAGAATAAAGCAATATCATCCTCTAAAGCATTACAGTTGTAAATGATAAAGCAGTAGACCATCTATTCATTTTAATAAGGAATATGAAGAATATGTATACTATTCATCCATTTTAGGATACAATAAGCAATGTAATATCAACCAATGATTTCCGTAATTTGTCCTTAAGAAAATATTCTACACGGCTGAATTACATTTTACAATCATTCTTATGCCCTGAGGAAGTGAGCCGTACTACTCAAATCCAACCTTCAGTTGCAAAACCCAAAGCCAGTGCCATACAAGATCAAAGGAAGAGTCGGAGTCCTCAATCTCATCCGTCTCGATCAGTGCGAGACCACAAGAAGGACTGTGGTCTCTTGCTTAAGTAACGCCAGTCACAGGGTTAGCTCTCATAGGCTACCCATCCTCTAGCCCGCCTTGGTACAAGTCTCAGTGCTAGTAAATATGAGCCACGAGCCAGTTCATCATGCTCTCTGAGCCATGAACGTATTCATGCTCCATCACACTATGTTCACCATGCTCTTAAACATATCTTGAGTCTACAACCAAAGTTGCACTCTAATCCTCCTATTTTTGGCTAGGAGCACCCCACATATTCAACAATATACGCTCAGGATTAACCAACAGGAAAACCCATTTCACCATCACCAGCTACTGACGATGATGGATCTATGGCCAGGTCTCTACATGATAATATTCCACTTGATTATTTAAGTACATTACCATATTCTTTTAGCATCAATCAAGCTTTCAAATAAGAATTATTATGACAAATGCTACAAAGAAACAATACTCTTATCAAGTGCTTTTCAAAGCTTTATAAAACATTGGGATCTCAATCCCTCATCTCATTACTGGTAATTCACATCCCTCAACAATACCATCATAATATACATTGGATCTGGGTATTCAAACCCTTAGTTCATCACTGAATATGGTTACCATTATCAGGTAACTATTTACCTCCAAAGTCATCTGACTAAGGTATTCCTGATACTTGTTACACAAGCATCTCACATAACTTACCAGGCATATTGTTACGACCCCACCTTCTGATAACCCCCAATTAAGGGAGACCGAGAGGTTGATCCGTACCCATTAATCCTGGATCAAAGGTTCGACATATAACCATAAACAATTATTAAATTCTAACAGACTATACTGAAAATGGAAATAAAATTTTTCTTTACATACCTTTTGAAATTTTGGATTTCTAACTTCTATCCATACAATGATTCTACACTAACTAATCCTCCTTGTATTTTTCTTCATGTATTTCACAATGTGACGATTTACTGTTTGTCCTTTTGGCTTGTACCTAAAATGCCAAAAAATAAAACGTCGGTCAGCCGAAGCTGGTATGTGGGGGAAACAATAATCTTGTAACTATGATAACCATGTAATCATTCAATTAATCATTAATCAATCAAGATTACATTTTTAAATACAACATCCGCGATCCACGAGTACCCTATCCTCTGTACTATCCCTGCAGTGGACTTGGATCCTACCTTCCTCATGGTAGATCCCCATTAAACCCCTCATGGTCCCACCTATAGGTGAACCAGTTTCTAGGGTTGAGTCACATGGCACTACTCGTAAGTAGCCCACTCCTTAACTCATGGTAGACTAACGAGTCGCATGGCACTACACGTAGGTAGCCCAATTTCTAACTCTCGGTAACCTAGACCTTGCTCTAGGATTACCCCTTTTTAGCCTTTTCAAAGTAACAGAGGTGGACCCGGAATCTAGCCAGTTATATATACTCATTTATAGTGATAATCATAGTCACTTTATAGTGGCATGAAATAAATAAACACCCAACAGTTTAGTTGCATTCAATACGATTAAACACACGGGAATCCATCGGAAAACTATAGCGGTTATTCATAATTGTAACCACATACCTGACTTGGCGAATCATGCAGATTATTCAACATATACTTCATGTGTATACAATCAAGTCAATCAACAGATCCAAGCAAGTAATTCAATCATCACATAGTTCCTGAAATAAATATGTACTCTATTTATTACACACTTTATCAAGAATCTACTTTATTGACTTGGATTCACTTTCTAGGGTTTCTAATCCGCATTAAGTATTTATTAATACTCATTAGGGTTTCTTAGATCAAATTCTTGAACATTACCTCTTTTAGGTTAACAAACCCTAATAGTACTCTTTTCCATTTATATAAACCCTAATTGCTCAAACTATTCATTTAATAGTCTTTTATACCCAAAATTGATTTAGGATCATCATATCCCAATTTATTTATAGATTTGAACAATTAAAACATTTAAAACTCATATTCACCTAAATTAGGGTTTTCAAGCTCGTTAATGCATATTCATGCACAAAACCCTAAATTAAGCCAATTATATAAAAAGATTATCTTTTTAGATCTTATTTTCACTTTTATGAACAATAGGCTTAAATTATCCATTGATCAACATTAAAACCATCTATCATCAAATATAAGAGTTTTTTTCATTAATTAAATCATTAAAATGATAGCTTTTATGCACTTTTCATATTGCAAGCATATTTAGGCACATAATCTCTAAATTAACCTAATTACGTGCAAAGATCATCATTTTTTATCTTAAAGTACCTTTTTGCATTTAACAGGTTAATATCAACTCTAATGATTCATTAAACCCTATTAATCACTTTAATCATGTCAAAGTAGGGTTTCTTTAATCATCATTATGTTAAAGTTGATAAATTACACTACTTTTCAAATTGCAGAAGGAATCAAGCTTCAATTATATTTTTAATGGATTCCTATCGTTCTGAGGATCAATTTTCATATATTGTGTGTGCTAATCCGAGCTATGAATCATTAGTTATGAATTAAACAAAATAACTTACTAAGGGCCAATGAGGGGCTGCCACGTAGGCGCCTTCCATGTAGCGCAGCCCGCTTGCCTTCTTTGGAAACATTTCGAATAGACGATTTTACCCCCAGGTTAGTGAGTCGTTCTTCAATCCGCTGGGGGGCATACTCGTCCAATCGACTGCTGGTCCATCTTCTTCCTTGGGCAGCCCGACGCTGCTGCCCTAGGCCGCCGCTCTTCAGCTGTGTGCGGCTGCCCTCTTCTCCTCCATGGGCCGGTGACTCTCCGGGACTATACCATCGCCTCCGGCGCTCCCCCACGCATCCAAGATGGGCATTAACATGCAGCCAAAGCAGCTGGTTCGTACTGGTCGGGCCTGCGCCTCCCAGCGGCCCTGCAGCCGTGCTGCTGTGGCCATACGCGACCCCTGGGCGTGAAGCTTCTCGGAAAACCTCCCCTGATGTCGTGGGAGTAAGCCGCATCAAACCAGGTCATCCTCTGGTCCATCACCACCCCATGGTGTGCTGCTTTACATGTTTAGGGTTTTTACGTGTAAGAGACTAGAAGAGGGGAGAGAGAGGTGTGTAAATCTTCCCAAATCCGGCCAAGAGCTCTACCCCTTATATAGGGAAGAGTATCCATGCCCTTCACCGCTCATCAAGGGATTAGCAACACCCCTTTCCTATTAGGAATGTAATTCCTATATTAAAAGGCTAGTTTCTCTCTCTCTCTCTTATTTCTTCCTTGATATTCCTTATCTCTTGGATACTTAGAAAAACGAAAATCCTTTTTCTTATTATCATTATTCTTTCCCTTTTAATCCATTGGTATGGACTTCTATTTTCTTTTAATGGAAATTACTTCCTTTTTAATAATTCCACCAAAAACAATAATAAAGTACCATATTATCTTCTATTTTGCAAGTTTTGGTATTTTCTCTTTCCTCTTCCTTCATTGGGACTCCTTGTACCCAAGAAACTTTATTATTTCGAAATTATTTTCTAAGGATACTTATTATCCTTCTAGATGCATCTAAATGCATTATTTCACATTATCTTGCTTATTTCACATTAAATTGTTTTTTTTAGGATTTCTCTTTATTTCTCTTTTATTTTCCTTATTGGTGTTTCTTTTATCATTAGGAATCTTTAGAATACAAAATTCCACCAAGAAAACTCAATTATGCCTCTTTTCACTTATTTTTCACATTTTCTCATTGTTTTCAATTTCTTTCTTAATAAAGAAACACATAATTAATCTTTTCTTTCTCTTATTGCTTTTCTTTGCAACTTTAGACTCCTTGGAACCCAAGGAATCCAAGAGGCACGAAATCTCTCTTTGGATTTATCCTCTAGAGGTTTCCATCTTTTCCTTTTCTCAAATATTCAATTACTTATTTACTAATTGAATTTTCTTGTTATTTCCTTGTTATTGGGCCCAATAGCCAATGAAGCCCACAACACAAACATCAAGGCTATTGTAAACGAAATCCATTTATTATTTGTTCAAATATCTTTAATATGAGAAATTACATTTCTCACCAATTGAACCCAAAAATTGGGGTTATAACATCCTTCCCCTCTTATAGAAATTTTGTCCTCAAAATTCAAACAAGCAAACAAACAATTCAGGATAAGACTTTTCCAGGTCCATCATTGGCCCCTATGTGGCTTTTCCGAACTCATGGCATTTTCAAAGAACCTTTATCATCACATATTCTTTTCTCTGAGTTATTTCATCCTGACGTCTATAAACTACATAGGTGACTCCGACCATTTCAGCCTCCCTTGGGGCTCACTAGGTTCATTGCTCCGCACATGGTCGGGGTACCTCACATAGTGCTCTAACTTGGACACATGAAAAAAATCTCTCATTACTCTATCCTGAGGGGTAGGGTCAAACCTAACCTTCTCCACCCATCCATCTCTAATGGACCCATGTATCGGGACTCAGCTCTCTTAGATATAACTTAGAGGGGTTAGATTTTCATGTCACATAATCTCCCACAGTGAACTGTATGTCAGTCTACTTTGCATCTGCTCACGACTCTCATCGTCTCTAGGGTCCTTGCACAATCAAAGTGACTTCATCTACACGCACTGGGGTCCTTTTCTAACCATCATGTGGTACTTTTCTAACCATCATGTGGTCCTTGCACCAACATCACCTTACTGAAGTGGCGACCGACACAACCTCCCTTACAGAGCTTAATATAAAACCCGATACTGGCTATGGTGGTCATGGTCATATCTTTCATAGGACAAGAATGTCTCTAGATATCACCCTGAACGAGCACACCTGCCCTCATCAGACCGTTTAGTCTGGATCATACTAACCATAGTTAGGGGTGACAACTATACTAACATTGAGTTCTTCATGTACCTACTTCCACTTTATGGAAGGGAACCTTTTGGTCAAACTCAAAAACCTTTGAACTCGCTTCATAGTTGAACCATCTCTCTCTCATGGATAGTTCAACCAGATCTGTCCCTTGACAAAACTCTTTCTTTCTCATGTTATCTAGGTAAGGCGGACTACCATAACCCATATTGCATCTTGACCTTCCTTGGTCCAGGGGAGACTTACAACATCCATAGTGATGAACTCCCTTCTCTTTCTGGGACTTTTATCCTTTATATCAATGCACTGGGTTACTGGTGTTTATCCTTTACCCTTGGCTTGCATGGCCATATACCACATGCAACTTTATCTTAAGCGTCCAAAAGTGCTATTGTCATTTTCCACGGTGTATTATGATCTTCCACCATGATTTCCTGTATATCATGATTCTTTCAAGATCAAAACCTCTGAAACCCTAAACCACTTTAGTCGGGGTTTTATCACCTCCTCTTCCAAAGAAGTATACCCGAGGTTTTACCACCATCCTTTCATTGCATCCAAGACTAGACTGGTTAACCAAACAACCATAACTTTTCAATGTATCTTGTTACATTCAACACCTCTCCTTTTCGAACTTAAGGTTAGCCAACCAACCCTTTCTAGCTTCTGGTCAAACAAGTCAGATGTATTTCAACCAGAGCATCCATAACCACTTCACATTCTTAGGTATTTGGTAACATTACACTTCCACGTATTTCACTTATCATGCTACTTCAAACTATATGTTTATCTTCATAAGAACACTCTCTGATTCCATCATCATGGTGATCAAACTCAACCTGGTATAACTTGTAAGTTCCACATAACTCATGATAAAAACATCCTCATAAGGGGACTACCTCATTCCTCTTAGTGTTTGCAAACCATTCATGTATCATTCACTTTACCAGGGTAGATATCTTCTCTATTCCCGTTTCTCTTGGCAACGTTCCAACCTACATCATCTTTTATCCTTGGTGTATGACATGCATAATGTACTATCTCTCACCCCCATAACAAGAGGAAATAAGCATTTGGCTGCAGTCCAAATACAAAGTTCTTCCTGTTCCAAGAGTAGAGATGGTACATCCCACCTTGCCAGTACATCTTTAAATCTAAGTTGCAACGTGCCACATATGTGTCTACATCACAGACATCATGATATCAAACTAGTCTTGAACCTACTGAGGTTTATATCCTTGGTCATCTCTTCTAGGTCTATAGGGTACCGACTCCTTTGGGGTCATCCTTCTTCCCTCGTGCATCAAGAGAGTGCCCTACTCATCTGCCCTTTGGGTCCCATGAGTTCATGAAGGTGATCAATCTCCTAACCCATGGACCTCAGACAATGATAGCTGTTACCTCCCGACCCTATGGTCATGTGCAACTGGGGAATTAGGCAACTCCAACTTTCTTCGGTCTTATCCCTACCTGACCCTAGGATAGACTTAGGATTTTCCATTATAGTACATGTTCACTTAGAACCTTACCCAAGTCTTCATCATCTCTCTTTCTGCATTCCTGGGCTAACTTTCATCCTTTCATCAGGATCATGACAACCTGCCTACCTTGGTCGAGCCCCATACTGGTTACCTCCATGGTAACACATTCACATACAATAGAGATGGATATCTATGGGTATGTGGATTCAATCTTATACCATGTACTTTTCACTTAGCTTCTCAAGATCCTAATAGACCTCATTAGGTTACCTTAACCAAAACGGGTATACCCCCTACCTAAGGGGTCCTTCTCCTAGGATGGGAGGAAAACTATCTCTTGATAATCAAGGTCACAAAAGCTCTTCGGTCTAGGGTTTACCTCCGTATGAGCCTACTTAACCCTAGCAAGCTTTTAAGGCACAAACAGATCACCTACTGCACCATGTTAGGTCATTATTGTCCTCTTTCCTTAATGTTGGATCAGGATCATACTTTTCTTTATCATCAACCTAGCTGTGAGGGGTTCATCACACACACCTTAAACTTCAGGGGCTCCTCTTTTCCTCTATACATTAGGATTACCTTGCTCGCTTCTATAGGAACTCAACTTCTCATCATGAGCATCAGGTATACCACTTCCCCTCTTAGGCCTAGGAACCCTAGGTTCACTAACTGCATACTCTATTTCTTAACCATGAACCAAGCTTGCAAAAAGCATGACATGTACTTCTCGTCATCCTTCAACTCGAGCAACACTTAGGATTGGGTCCTCCTTAAGGACAACCATCAAGGTACAAGGCCCCATAACCTGCTACTAAGCCTTTCTAGGTCTAAGGAACTCTTCTTCTCACCTCAGAAGGTAAACACCTATACTGTAGGCACATAGGCACCAGATGCTTCATCTTCTATCTCTAGAGTTTGGTCCCTCTAAAGGCAACCAAGATATCAACAACCTTCAGGGGTTGATCATGAAGCAACTACTATCATCCATTATTCAGGGTTTTGAGGCTTCCAACCTTCTTGCTGGGTTTCCTGCTCTCTCTCTAGAGCTAACCCCTCATCCAACCTCACCATTAGAGGTCCTCTCTTCATGAAGGATCAATCCTCAAAAGCATGCTCTACATGGGTGAAGCCTAGGTTCGAACTTATGGTTGCTCAAGATCATCTATAACCCTCTATGCTCCATCATAATTCTTATCCAGGGTTTCACCCTACTGTCAACACTCTGACGTGCCCTAGGTGCCAGCTATGCCCTACTTGCACAAGCCCATAGGGTTTCTAAGGTCCTTCACTAGTATCATCATATAAGGAGCTATCCTTTACCCTAACATGCACGACTCCCAGGGTTGGGTTGCTAAGGGTGTTAGGTCACCCATGGATCATATGGCATCCCAACGACATGTTCTTTCAAACACTTGGTCCAACTCATCTCTCTCTAACCTTCACTTAGGGTTAGGGTTAGCATCATCCTCAGAGGATGTGCCAGGTCTCTACTTGCAATGGAGATCTCTATCTCTAAGACTAACTTATCCTCCTGACAAGAAGGTCTAGCCTCAGGTCTCTTCTGAGGACATGGCAACTTATGTCATACGACCTAAGCATGTATCTATTCTTTAGTTTGCACTTAATCTATTAAGATTATGTCCATGACATCTTATTTACATGTCTTTCATTAATTTGGTGGAGGATTTCTTAAACCTTATTAACCTTACCCATACCTCAAGAGGGTGACGAGAAGAAAGGAAACCCTAATCCTTTATGTCCTTATCAAAATTTTGTGATGAGAAGGGATGAATAATATGAGAAGTCCTAAAGGTATCTTATTTCGATTCATACCCTAAGACTTTGGCCAGGCGGTCACACGGGTCCAGGAGTCCTCTTATTCCGACTAGCGGTGCGGAGGAAAATCTTGCCAGCCCCCGGTCGTGATCCCTTTCTAGACACCTCCGTCTTTCGGATACTCCTCTAATAGCTCCCTTGGGTTCTATGGAGTTTGTAAAATTTAATAATTATTAATGGTTAAATGAGGAACCTACGCTCTGATACCAAATGTTACGACCCCACCTTCCGATAACCCCCAATTAAGGGAGACCGAGAGGTTGAGCCGTACCCATTAATCCCGGATCAAAGGTTCGACATATAACCATAAACAATTATTAAATTCTAACAGACTATACTGAAAATGGAAATAAAATTTTTCTTTACATACCTTTTGAAATTTTGGATTTCTAACTTCTATCCATATAATGATTCTACACTAACTAGTCCTCCTTGTATTTTTCTTCATGTATTTCACAATGTGACGATTAACTATTTGTCCTTTTGGCTTGTACCTAAAATGCCGACAAACAAAACGTCGGTCAGCCGAAGCTGGTATGTGGGGGAAACAATAATCTTGTAACTATGATAACCATATAATCATTCAACTAATCATTAATCAATCAAGATTACATTTTTAAATACAACATCCACGATCCACGAGTACCCTATCCTCTGTACTATCCCTGCAGTGGACTTGGATCCTACCTTCCTCATGGTAGATCCCCATTAAACCCCTCATGGTCCCACCTATAGGTGAACCAGTTTCTAGGGTTGAGTCACATGGAACTACTCGTAAGTAGCCCACTCCTTAACTCATGACAGACTAACGAGTCGCATGGCACTACACGTAGGTAGCCCAATTTCTAACTCTCGGTAACCTAGACCTTGCTCTAGGATTACCCCTTTTTAGACTTTTCAAAGTAACAGAGGTGGACCCGGAATCTAGCCAGTTATATATACTCATTTATAGTGATAATCATAGTCACTTTATAGTGGCATGAAATAAATAAACACTTAACAGTTTAGTTGCATTCAATACGATTAAACACCCGGGAATCCATCGGAAAACTATAGAGGTTATTCATAATCGTAACCACATACCTGACTTGGCGAATCATGCAGATTATTCAACATATACTTCATGTGTATACAATCAAGTCAATCAACAGATCCAAGCAAGTAATTCAATCATCACATAGTTCCTGAAATAAATATGTACTCTAGTTATTACACACTTTATCAAGAATCTACTTTATTGACTTGGATTCACTTTCTAGGGTTTCTAATCCGCATTAAGTATTTAATAATACTCATTAGGGTTTCTTAGATCAAATTCTCGAACTTTACCTCTTTTAGGTTAACAAACCCTAATAGTACTCTTTTCCATTTATATAAACCCTAATTGCTCAAACTATTCATTTAATAGTCTTTTATACCCAAAATTGACTTAGGATCATCATATCCCTATTGATTTACAAATTTGAACAATTAAAACATTTAAAACTCATATTCACCTAAATTAGGGTTTTCAAGCTCGTTAATGCATATTCATGCACAAAACCCTAAATTAAGCCAATTATATAAAAAGATTATCTTTTTAGATCTTATTTTCACTTTTATGAACAATAGGATTAAATTAACCATTGATCAACATTAAAACCATCTATCATCAAATCTAAGAGTTTTTTTCATTAATTAAATCATTAAAATGATAGCTTTTATGCACTTTTCATATTGCAAGCATATTTAGGCACATAATCTCTAAATTAACCTAATTACGTGCAAAGATCATCATTTTTTATCTTAAAGTACCTTTTTGCATTTAACAGGTTAATATCAACACTAATGATTCATTAAACCCTATTAATCACTTTAATCATGTCAAAGTAGGGTTTCTTTAATCATCATTATGTTAAAGTTGATAAATTACACTACTTTTCAAATTGCAGAAGGAATCAAGCTTCAATTATATTTTTAATGGATTCCTCTCGTTCTGAGGATCAATTTTCATATATTGTGTGTGCTAATCCGAGCTATGAATCATTAGTTATGAATTAAACAAAATAACTTACTAAGGGCCAATGAGGGGCTGCCACGTAGGCGCCTTCCATGTAGCGCAGCCCGCTTGCCTTCTTTGGAAACATTTTGAATAGACGATTTTACCCCCGGGTTAGTGAGTCCTTCTTCAACCCGCTGGGGGGCATACTCATCCAATCGACTGCTGGTCCATCTTCTTCCTTGGGCAGCCCGACGCTGCTGCCCTAGGCCGCCGCTCTTCAGCTATGCGCGGCTGCCCTCTTCTCCTCCATGGGCGGGTGACCCTCCGGGACTATACCATCGCCTCCGGTGCTCCCCCACGCATCCAGGATGGGCATTAACGTGCGGCCAAAGCAGCTAGTTCGTACTGGTCGGGCCTGCGCCACCCAGCGGCCCTGCAGCTGTGTTGCTGTGGCCATACGCGACCCCTGGGCGTGAAGCTTCTCGGAAAACCTCCCCTGATGTTGTGGGAGTAATCCGCATCAAACTAGGTCATCCTATGGTCCATCACCACCCCATGGTGTGCTGCTTTACATGTTTAGGGTTTTACGTGTAAGAGACTAGAAGAGGGGAGATAGAGGTGTGTAAATCTTCCCAAATCCGGCCAAGAGCTCTACCCCTTATATAGGGAAGAGTATCCATGCCCTTCACCGCTCATCAAGGGATTAGAAACACCCCTTTCCCATTAGGAATGTAATTCCTAAATTAAAAGGCTAGTTTCTCTCTCTCTCTCTCTTATTTCTTCCTTGATATTCCTTATCTCTTGGATACTTAGAAAAACGAAAATCCTTTTTCTTATTATCATTATTCTTTCCCTTTTAATCCATTGGTATGGACTTCTATTTTCTTTTAATGGAAATTACTTCCTTTTTAATAATTCCACCAAAAACATTAATAAAGTACCATATTATCTTCTATTTTGCAAGTTTTGGTATTTTCTCTTTCCTCTTCCTTCATTGGGACTCCTTGTACCCAAGAAACTTTATTATTTCGAATTTTTTTTTCTAAGGATACTTATTATCCTTCTAGATGCATCTAAATGCATTATTTCACATTATCTTGCTTATTTCACATTAAATTGTTTTTTTTTGAGGATTTCTCTTTATTTCTCTTTTATTTTCCTTATTGGTGTTTCTTTTATCATTAGGAATCTTTAGAATACGAAATTCCACCAAGAAAACTCAATTATGCCTCTTTTCACTTATTTTTGACATTTTCTCATTGTTTTCAATTTCTTTCTTAATAAAGAAACACATAATTAATCTTTTCTTTTTCTTATTGCTTTTCTTTGCAACTTTAGACTCCTTGGAACCCAAGGAATCCAAGAGGCACGAAATCTCTCTTTGGATTTGTCCTCTAGAGGTTTCCATCTTTTCCTTTTCTCAAATATTCAATTACTTATTTACTAATTGAATTTTCTTGTTATTTCCTTGTTATTGGGCCCAATAGCCAATGAAGCCCACAACACAAACATCAAGGCTATTGTAAACGAAATCCATTTATTATTTGTTCAAATATCTTTAATATGAGAAATTACATTTCTCACCAATTGAACCCAAAAATTGGGGTTATAACATAGGGCCCTGCCGCTCTTCCTCGACCTCGACGTAAGTCATGGGTACGGCTTATACCCCCGATCAATTAGATACGTTCTTCAGCTGGCGGAAGGGCAAAACCGTCCAACCTCCAATCATCTTCAACCCAGCGCGCGCCCTAACGCGGCCACGCTGCTGGTCAGCTTTGGTGCGGCCCTGCCGCTCTTCCTCGACCTCGACGGCCACTAGGTGCGGCCTCCTGCCTCCGCCGCGCCCCCTCATGCTCGACTAAGCCTCCGCAGATGGCCATGGTGGCTGGGCTTCATGCCCGCGAAGCCTATAACTGCTAACAGCCAGCGGCTACCCTACTGGCGTTGCGCAGCTGCATCTGGCGGCTCTCCCTCCCTCCGGCATCATGGGTGGATCCTGCTTCCACCAACCCTCCGTCCTCAGCCCATCGTCGCTCTAGGGTTCAAGTTCCTCTCTTGGTTAGAGTTTGTACGTGCACATGGTTGGAGAAGAGCGGAAGACAAGGAGAACCAGAGTCTGTAGATCCGTCCCTTTTATAGGGAAAGGTAGCATTATCCTATCATGCCAACCCACGAGGAGAGCAAGACCCAAAGCATATAGGAAACTTCCTTTCCTTGTTTAACAAAGAAATCATCTTTCTTATAAACACTTCCTTAATAAATCATATCCTTTAGTCATTAGGAAAACCTTGATATTTCTTTATGCTTTAGATCTTAAAATTTCGAAAATAACTTCCTTTATTCTATTAGTACTGGCCCTTTTTTCTAAAGGCACGAAATTCTACTTTCATTTTATAGAAAATACTTCCTTTTTAAACAATACCACATAATTCATTAACAATGCAACACATTAAGGGAAAATATGCCTTTTAATGGTTTTGTAACCTCATTTTCCAATACATGTAATGAGATTTGTAAATCTCTTCTAAATGAATAAATAAGACCAATGTGTGATTTCATGGTTGTTTGGAATGAATTTTGTATATATTGGCCTTGCATGCTTTCTTGATGGGCCTTATTGGCCATTAAGCCCATTTGAAAGAAAAACAAGAAGAAATGAAAAAGGGAATCCCATTTAATAAAAGAATACAAGGGAATAATGGATTAATATAAGGTAATAGTTGAAAGTGATAAAAGGCTAGAAAATAATTTCCCATAATAAGTTTTAGTATTATAAAAGGATCCTTGGGGTTCAAGGAACTCAAATGAATAGAATAATAGCCAAGGAAATAAAGAATATGTGGGAAATACCATTAAATAAGGGATAACTTGAAACTAAAATAAAGGGGCACGTTTACTTGGATAATGACTCCTATTTTTACACAATGAGAGATAAACATATGAACGACTTTCCTTTAAAATTTGAGGCCAAAAGGGCTTATGGATTAGGAGTTATTAAATTCTCAAATTATCTTCCAAAAATAGAATTTTCCTTGGAAATTTAGGAATCCTTTTCCTTTGGGTTTGAACACGGATAATGTTAGACGTTGGATCTCAATCCAACGGATCGGGCTGATCGCCCAGAGTCCCAAAGGGACATGGACACAACGTAGATACATGGGATTTTCCCCTTGGCTTTCCGATCTTTACAGTGCATCTGCGCTAATGGCTCTTGTCCCATCGGGTTCGGGAGACCCAGACGAAGAGCGTGGACCCCGATTTTGCCATCTTCGGCGGCGTATATCCAAAACGCCCAATTGGGCCGGAAGTCTGTTGGCGGCGGGGTCAAGAAAAACCTAGAGGGGTCTTTGCATCCTATAAATAGGGATCCTCAGGGTTAAGAGCACCCTCGCGAACCCAGACGACAACCCTATTGGTCTTTGATCTTCCCCTCTCGTCCGATTGACTCTGCTCAGGCGAGCTTGCCGTCGCGGCGCCGCCGCGTTCTAAAGATCAGGAAGAAAAGGGAGACGACGAGTTGTGACCCTTCGATCCTGGACCAGCGTGGATCAAGGTGCGATCCGATGAACCTGGAGCGACACACTTAAAGTAGGAGACGCTCGACGCGGAGCGTTGGATCGAGATCTGACAGTGGCCGGGTTGATTTAGACGCTCGTGACTCTGAGCGTTGGATCGAGATCCAGCGGCTGAGGGCGATCTGTGAGGCGCGTCACCTAGCTAGTGGGAGCCTGTGACACGGAGCGTCAGATCAACACGCGGTCCACCGGGGCACTGATCGAACGGCTCTAGATTTTTGGTAAATCCCTATTTCTATCAAATAATCAAGAAAAATGTTTATCCTTGCTAAAATCATAACAATTGCTAGGAATCTCGGATAAAAGAAAAGTTATATATGAAAGTTGGGTAGAAAATTACAAGGAATTTGTTAAAAATGTTTAGAACACCTAATTATAGTTCGTTCTCAAAAGTGCTTTAAATTGCTAGTAAAATATATTTAAATTATTTGAAACCCTAAAAATCTAGAAAGGATGTTTCTTTGTAAACCTAATGGGTTGAATAGAAGGATATTAACCTTTTTAGTTGTAATATGAAGTTTTAATTTGTTTTTGAATACCAATATGCTTAAATTAGGGTTTATGTCCAAAAGGAGAGATAATGTACATGAAAACCCTAATTTAGGATTAAAGAAAAAGGGAACCTTGTTATTCCAGTAATTTGTTACATTATGATCCTAAAATTGTTAGGAATATTAAAAGGAGGTAATTTAAAGGTTTTAAGGGAATTTGATGAATTAGGGTTCATAGCAATTGAAAATGAAAGCAAAACCCTAACTGTCAAGAAAACCCTAAAATTGGATAGAAACCCTAAGGGACATAATGATGTTGGATAAATATTAATAAAAGTAAATTGTACTTTTATTTTCAGGGTTTCTGTGCCTTGCTTGCTTAATTGGATTTTCTCTTTCATCATTCTTGATTCTGTATCTGAAAACTGCAATAAGAGGTATGTGGTTACGCTTATGGCTATACCACTTAGTTTTCTGAGGTTTTACCGATGTTTCCCTAAATGTGTGAAATAACTGTTGGATGATTTAATTCCTGCCTCTATAAAGTGACTACATCTATCACAATGATTATATATGTATGACTATCTAGATCCGAGTCCACCCCTGTGGCTATGTCAAGGCTAAGGATAACCTAGAGCAAGGTCTAGGGTATCATGAGTCAGAAATTGGGCTACACATGTGTAGTGCCATGAGACTCTTAGCATACCATGAGTTAAGGAGTGGGCTACCCACGGGTAGTGCCATGTGACTCAGCCCTAGAAATTGATTCACCTATTAGGTGAAGTCATGAGGGGTAAAATGGGAATCTACCATAAGGGAGGTAGTATCCAGGTCCACTACAGGGACAACGCAGGGGATAGGGTACACGTGGATCGCGTAGTCATACTTAAAATGTAATATTGTTTGTTAATTGATAATTGGATGCAATAATTGTTATGGATAATTGCACGATTAGTGAATCCCCCACATACCAGCTTTGGTTGACCGACATTTTGTTTGTCGGCATTTTAGGTACAAAACAAAAAGGACAAACAATAATATGTCATATTGTGAAATACACTAATTAAAGTCCAAGGAGGATTAGTTAGTTAGCCAGAGTTCTGGATAGAAGTATTAGTGTTCTAAATTTTCAAAGGTATGCAAAAGTTTTATTTATTACAGCTTTTCAATTTAGTACAGTAGAATGTATTAATTGTTATCAATTAATTGCTGAACCTTGATTTGGAATTTATGTGTGCGGCTTCGACCTCTTGATCTCCCTTAAGTGGGGGTTATTGGGAGGTGGGGTCGTAACATTTGGTATCAGAGCCATGGTTCTCCACTTAATTGTTAATACTTAATAAATTTTATGACCTCCGTAGAACCCAAGGGAGTTATTAGAGGATCTTCCGAAAGACTGAGGTGTCTAGAAAAGGATCACTTCTGGGGGCTGGAAAAATTTTCCTCCGCACCCTAGTCAGAATATGAGGACTCTCGGAATGTGTGACTGCCTGGCCGATGTCCTAGGATTTGAATCGAAATAAGATACCTTTAGGATTTTCTCCTCTTATTCATCCTTTCTCATCACAATTTCTATTAAGGACTTAAGAGTTAGGGATTTCTCTCTCTTCCCCACCCTCATGTGGTATGGGCAAATAAGTTATGGATTAAGGAATTCTCCATCAAATTAATAAAAGATACGTAATGAGATATCACTGACATAAGTATAATTAGTTTAATGATAAACTAAAGATCTGTTTGTTATACTTATGTAGATGGCTCGTACAAAGACTGTTGCTATCCCTGAGGGCTCCGAAAAACCAGCTAGGAGTGTTTGGCCTCCCCGTAAAGTAAAGGAGTCTTCTGAAAAGGGGAATAGGAACCATGAGGGTGGATCCTCTAAGAAGAGGAAGAGGCCTGAGGAAGTCACTCAAGAAGTCCCTGACCCTGACCCGGTACCATTTAGTAACCTGAACCAAGAAGAAGACCAAGGATATGAAGAGCAGCATGTGTATGAGGAAGAAGCCCAGATGGATGAGGACCCAGTCGATGATTCAGAACCCACCATGATGATCCATATTCCTGATACCTTGTGGTTAGAGCAACAGAGGAAGTTGATAGAGGCCATTAATGCTTTGGCCCTCCGAGACATAGCTAGAGCTGAGAATGGTGAACCACACCCTGTTCGTCCACGTGTGGGAGCCACCATCCTAGACTTTGTCAAGCTGAACATAGAGAAGTTCTGGGGAGAGGATAAGACAGAAGTGGTTGATAAAGCAGAAGCCTGGATACTTGCAATAGAGAATGGTTTCCGCATGCTTGAAGTTCAACTGAGAAATAAGGTCCTCTTTGCTGCCCATCTCTTGGAAGGGGCAGCTAAGATATGGTGGGAGACCCACATCACTGGCAGAGACTTGACAGAGGAGCCCATGGCATGGGCTGATTTCAAGACGATCTTCACCGCCCGATTCGTCCCAGTCTTAGCTAAGAAGGAAAAGGAAAGGGAGTTCACCAACATGACCCAAGGAAACTCTTCTGTGGCAGACTTCGGGCGTAAGTTCCGGATCCTGGAACGCTTTGGGTACAAGATGGATGAAGAAAGGAGGGTGGATCACTTCATAGAGCGCCTTCACCCTGCCATCAGGCCCCATGTGATGGCAAGCAAGCCAAGAACCTTCGCCGAAGCCTTCAACACTGCTTTAGACATGGAGAGGACCGTGATGCCTGCCCCGTTTCCACCCAAGGGGTATTTGGGTTTCACTGAAGGAGCCCAAGGCCCGAGAAACAACCACAAGAAGGGTCCAGGACGTCATCAAGCTAAAGGTAAACATGGAGGAAAGGGGAAACCTTGTCAGGAGAACAACCGACCTCCTTTCCGCACCTGCGGGAAGGGCCATGCTGGTGAATGTCGCTACAAGAAGAAGACTTGCTTTTGTTGCCACCAAGAAGGACATCTGCAATCTGTCTGTCCTATGCCAGAGCCCAGAGGACAGGGACAAGTTGCAACCCCACCAGCAGCAGCACCACCTGTGGCAGCTCCACCTATAGCTGTAGCCCCACCTACAGGAGAAAGAAGGCAAGCTCGAGTGTTTGCCATTGACAATGAGGAGGCTCAAGTTAATGCAAATCGGTTGATCGAGGGTAATAACCCTTAGAGTTTTCTTTTATGTTTTAAAGTTAAGCATGTAATGGTCTAATGCATGATGAAAAACAATGTAGGCATGCTTGAAGTTATGGGACATAATGTGAAAGCTTTATTTGACTCCGAATCTACTAATACTTTCATTTCGAGAAATCTTGCAACTATGCTTTGTTTGGATATCAAGGATCTAGGTTATGTCTTAGATGTTACAACCCCGAGTGGTCGGATCTTTACTTCCCTTTTGAAAACTCCGGTGATACCTGTGAAATATCGAGATCATGAGTTTCCTACAGATTTTATTCTCCTTGATATGAATGATTTTGATATAATCATTGGCATGGATTGGCTTTATACCTATAGGGCCAATATTGACTGTAGGGAGAAGAAAGTGATCATTAAGAGCCCAGGTCACCCACCTTTTGTCATTAGGGGTAGGAAGGATGCCACCAACAGCCCGTATGTGTCGGCTTTGAAGGCAGAACAAATGATGAGTAAAGGATGTCAAGCCTTCTTAGCAATAGTCACTGATCCAGAACCCAAAGTACAACCCTTAGAGGAGATAGAGGTAGTACGAAGCTATGCAGATGTTTTCCCTGACGATCTACCCGGGATACCTCTCGAGAGAGAGGTAGATTTTTCAATAGAGCTAGCTCCCGGTACAAACCCTTTTTCCCGAGCACCCTATAGGATGGCCCCTGCTGAGTTGCTTGAGCTAAAGAAGCAATTGCAGGAATTGTTGGACAAGGGTTTTATCCGCCCTAGCACATCACCATGGGGAGCGCCGATTCTTTTTGTAAAGAAAAAGGATGGTTCGCTCCGAATGTGCATCGACTATCATATGATCAACCAGACTACCATTAAGAACAAATACCCTTTACCCCGGATAGATGACTTGTTTGACCAGTTGAAGTCGGCCCGAGTCTTTTCCAAGATTGATTTGAGATCGGGTTACCACCAGTTGAGAGTCAAGAGTGAGGATATCCCGAAAACCTCTTTCAGGACCCGGTATGGCCACTATGAGTTCATGGTTATGCCTTTTGGGTTGTCGAATGCACCTAGTGTGTTCATGAACCTTATGAACAATGTGTTTCAACCCTTCCTTGACTCGTTTGTCATAGTGTTCATAGATGACATACTGGTTTATTCTGATAACCTAGATCAACACCGAGACCACCTAAGTAAGGTCCTTGATATCTTGAGAAAGCAGAAGTTCTATGGGAAATTCTCTAAATGTGAGTTTTGGATAGACCGAGTCATGTTCCTTGGACACATCATCTCGGGAGGAACGATTGCCGTAGATCCAGCTAAAGTGTCAGCAGTTTGAGACTGGCCAGCACCGAAGAACCCCTACAAGATACGAAGCTTCTTGGGGTTGGCAGGATATTATCGGTGCTTCATCGCAGATTTCTCCAAGACCACCTTGCCTCTGACTATGTTGACTCGGAAAGATGTGAAGTTTGTGTGGTCCGATGTTTGTGAAGCTCATTTCCAGGAGCTGAAAGAGAAGTTGACCACTGCACCAGTTTTGACATTACCATCAGGCAATGAGGGTTTCATGATCTTCACCGACGCATCAAAGATGGGACTTGGCTGTGTGTTGGAACAGAATCGGCACGTGGTTGCATATGCCTCCCGACAACTCAAGCCAAACGAGGTGAATTACCCGACACATGACCTGGAGTTAGCTGCTATCATTCATGCATTAAAGATTTGGTGACATTATCTATATGGTGCCACTTTTGAGATCTTCACTGACCATAAAAGCCTGAAGTATCTTCTGATGCAAAAAGACCTAAATCTACGACAACGGCGATGGATGGAGTACATGAAAGATTACGACTTCACCATTGCCTATCATCCAGGGAAGGCGAACATCGTAGCTGATGCCTTAAGTCGAAAGCAGCTCAGGTGTGCAGCTGTTTTGTCTAGTCAGTGGAAGAGCTTAGAAGAATTGGTGGAATGGTCACCTCAACCGTTGGATGATCGAGTTCGGTTGGCCAATATCCAGATACAGTCTGAGTTACTGAGCGAAATTGTCGCAACACAGTTGGCCAGTGGAGGACTTGACAAGATGAAAGGCTTGATGCAGAAGCCTCAGACTCGTCTTTCTTTGGGAGTAGATGGAGGAATCAGATTTGAGAATCGTATATGGGTTCCTGAGGACTCACCACTGAAGGAACGTATCTTACAAGAGGCTCATGGTTCTAAGTACACGGTACACCCAGGGACTACAAAGATGTATAAGGACATGCAGAGGTTTTTCTGGTGGCCAGGGATGAAAAGAGACATTACAGCTTATGTAGCCAGTTGTCTTACGTGCCAAATGGTGAAGGCTGAGCACCAACGACCCGGCGGACTTTTACAGTCTATAGAGATTCCAGAGTGGAAATGGGAACAGATCACCATGGATTTCGTGGTGGGTCTACCCCGGACCAAGAAAGGTCATGATGCGATATGGGTCATGGTAGATCGCCTTACCAAGTCAGCACACTTCCTTGCCTTAAAAACCACTACCAAGGTGTCAGATTTAGCTGAGCTGTATATCAGAGAGATAGTACGCTTTCATGGCGTACCTGGTTCCATCATTTCCGATAGAGACCCAAAGTTTACTTCCAAGTTGTGGAAGCAGGTTCAAGAGGAACTAGGCACAAAGTTGAAGTTCAGTACAACTTATCACCCTCAGACAGATGGTCAGTCAGAAAGGACAATTCAGACCTTAGAAGATCTGCTGCGAGCTTATGTGCTCGATTGGGGTGGATCATGGGAGCAGTACCTGCCTTTAGCTGAGTTTGCCTACAACAATAGTTACCAAGCCAGTATCGGGATGCCTCCATATGAAGCTCTGTATGGGAGACCGTGTCGGTCACCACTTCACTGGGATGAAGTTGGTGAAAGGACCTTGTTGAGGTCAGAGGAACTCCAAGTGTATGCTGATAAAGTCGCTTTAATCAGGCAAAGGCTAAAAAGATCCCAAGACAGACAGAAGTCGTATGCTGATGCGAAGCGGACTAATGTGAATTTCACTGTGGGAGAACATGTCTTTTTGAAAATCCGACCGCTCCGAGCTATAGCTAAAAATAGAGGAAAGTTGAGTCCCCGATACGTGGATCCGTTTGAAGTATTAGAACGGATTGGTGAAGCCGCATATCGTTTGGCGTTACCCCCTCAATATAGTATGATGCATGATGTGTTTCACGTGTCCAATCTGAAGCGATATGTGCAAGATCCAAGCCATGTGCTGAGCATTAAACCAATTGAGCTTCAAGGGAAGCTGTCTTATCCTGAGTTGCCTTTGCGGATTCTAGATACCAAGGTAAAAGAGCTCAGAAATAAGAATATAGAAATGGTAAAGGTTATTTGGAAGCACCATGGAGAGGATGAGGCCACATGGGAGCTGAAGACGGACATGGAAAAGGCATATCCAAATTTGTTTGTTTGATTGTTGAATTTTGAGGGAAAAATTCCTATAAGGAGGGGAGGATGTTATAACCTCATTTTCCAATACATGTAATGAGATTTGTAAATCTCTTCTAAATGAATAAATAAGACCAATGTGTGATTTCATGGTTGTTTGGAATGAATTTTGTATATATTGGCCTTGCATGCTTTCTTGATGGGCCTTATTGGCCATTAAGCCCATTTGAAAGAAAAACAAGAAGAAATGAAAAAGGGAATCCCATTTAATAAAAGAATACAAGGGAATAATGGATTAATATAAGGTAATAGTTGAAAGTGATAAAAAGGCTAGAAAATAATTTCCCATAATAAGTTTTCGTATTATAAAAGGATCCTTGGGGTTCAAGGAACTAAAATGAATAGAATAATAGCCAAGGAAATAAAGAATATGTGGGAAATACCATTAAATAAGGGATAACTTGAAACTGAAATAAAGGGGCACGTTTCCTTGGATAATGACTCCTATTTTTGCACAATGAGAGATAAACATATGAACGACTTTCCTGTAAAATTTGAGGCCAAAAGGGCTTATGGATTAGGAGTTATTAAATTCTCAAATTATCTTCCAAAAATAGAATTTTCCTTGGAAATTTAGGAATCCTTTTCCTTTGGGTTTGAACACGGATAATGTTAGACGTTGGATCTCAATCCAACGGATCGGGCTGATCGCCCAGAGTCCCAAAGGGACATGGACACAGTGCAGATACAGGGGATTTTCCCCTTGGCTTTCCAATCTTTACAGCGCATCTGCGCTAATGTCTCTTGTCCCATCGGGTTCGGGAGACCTAGACGAAGAGCGTGGACCCCGGTTTTGCCATCTTTGGCGGCGTATATCCAAAACGCCCAATTGGGCTGGAAGTCCGTTGGCGGAGGGGTTAAGAAAACCCTAGAGGGGTCTTCGCATCCTATAAATAGGGGTCCTCAGGGTTAAGAGCACCCTCACGAACCCATACGGCAACCCTATTGGTCTTTGATCTTCCCCTCTCGTCCGATTGACTCTGCTCAGGCAAGCTTGCCGTCACGGCGCCGCCGCGTTCTAAAGATCAGGAAGAAAAGGGAGACGAAGAGCTGTGACCCTTCGATCCTGGACCAGCGTGGATCAAGGCACGATCCGACGAACCTGGAGCGACGCGCTTAAAGTAGGAGACACTCGACGCGGAGCGTTGGATCGAGATCTGACAGTGGCCGGGTTGATTTAGACGCTCCTGACTCCGAGCGTTGGATCGGGATCCAGCGGCTGAGGGCGATCTGTGAGGCGAGTCACCTAGCTAGTGGGAGCCTGTGATGCGGAGCGTCAGATCAACGCGCGGTCCACCGGCGCACTGATCGAACGGCTCTGGATTTTTGGTAAATCCCTATTTCTATCAAATAATCAAGAAAAGTGTTTATCCTTGCTAATATCATAACAATTGCTAGGAATCTCAGATAAAGAAAAGTTAT
Organism: Alisma plantago-aquatica; assembly: GCA_963693085.1. NCBI lineage: Eukaryota > Viridiplantae > Streptophyta > Magnoliopsida > Alismatales > Alismataceae > Alisma > Alisma plantago-aquatica. The sequence goes on along the minus strand of OY856415.1, from coordinate 413,051,856 downwards.
ATATGAAAGTTGGGTAGAAAATTACAAGAAATTTGTTAAAAATGTTTAGAACACCTAATTCCAGTTCGTTCTCAAAAGTGCTTTAAATTTCTAGTAAAATATATTTAAATTATTTGAAACCCTAAAAATCTAGAAAGGATGTTTCTTTGTAAACCTAATGGGTTGAATAGAAGGATATTAACCTGTTTAGTTGTAATATGAAGTTTTAATTTGTTTTTGAATACCAATATGCTTAAATTAGGGTTTATGTCCAAAAGGAGAGATAATGTACATGAAAATCCTAATTTAGGATTAAAGAAAAAGGGAACCTTGTTATTCCAGTAATTTGTTACATTATGATCCTAAAATTGTTAGGAATATTAAAAGGAGGTAATTTAAAGGTTTTAAGGGAATTTGATGAATTAGGGTTCATAGCAATTGAAAATGAAAGCAAAACCCTAACTGTCAAGAAAACCCTAAAATTGGATAGAAACCCTAAGGGACATAATGATGTTGGATAAATATTAATAAAAGTAAATTGTACTTTTATTTTCAGGGTTTCTGTGCCTTGCTTGCTTAATTGGATTTTCTCTTTCATCATTCTTGATTCTGTATCTGAAAACTGCAATAAGAGGTATGTGGTTACGCTTATGGCTATACCGCTTAGTTTTCTGAGGTTTTACCGATGTTTCCCTAAATGTGTGAAATAACTGTTGGATGATTTAATTCCTGCCTCTATAAAGTGACTACGTCTATCACAATGATTATATATGTATGACTAGCTAGATCCGAGTCCACCCCTGTGGCTATGTCAAGGCTAAGGATAACCTAGAGCAAGGTCTAGGGTATCATGAGTCAGAAACTGGGCTACACATGTGTAGTGCCATGAGACCCTTAGCATACCATGAGTTAAGGAGTGGGCTACCCACGGGTAGTGCCATGTGACTCAGCCCTAGAAATTGATTCACCTATTAGGTGAAGTCATGAGGGGTAAAATGGGAATCTACCATAAGGGAGGTAGTATCCAGGTCCACTGCAGGGACAACACAGGGGATAGGGTACACGTGGATCGCGTAGTCATACTTAAAATGTAATATTGTTTGTAAATTGATAATTGGATGCAATAATTGTTATGGATAATTGCACGATTAGTGAATCCCCCACATACCAGCTTTGGCTGACCGACGTTTTGTTTGTCGGTGTTTTAGGTACAAAACAAAAAGGACAAACAGTAATCCGTCATATTGTGAAATACACTAATTAAAGTCCAAGGAGGATTAGTTAGTTAGCCAGAGTTCTGGATAGAAGTATTAGTGTTCCAAATTTTCAAAGGTATGCAAAAGTTTTATTTATTATAGCTTTTCAGTTTAGTAAAGTAGAATTTATTAGTTGTTATCAATTAATTGCTGAATCTTGATCCGGAATTTATGTGTGCGGCTTCGACCTCTCAGTCTCCCTTAAGTGGGGGTTATCGGGAGGTGGGGTCGAAAATACTAAAAAGAGGAAATTAAGAGGATAATGTGTTGCATTATTAATGAATTATGTGGTATTGTTTAAAAAGGAAGTATTTTCTATAAAATGAAAGTAGAATTTCGTGCCTTTAGAACAAAGGGCCAGTACTAATAGAATAAAGGAAGTTATTTTCGAAATTTTAAGATCTAAAGCATAAAGAAATATCAAGGTTTTCCTAATGACTAAAGGATATGATTTATTAAGGAAGTGTTTATAAGAAAGAGGATTTCTTTGTTAAACAAGGAAAGGAAGTTTCCTATATGCTTTGGGTCTTGCTCTCCTCGTGGGTTGGCATGATAGGATAATTCTACCTTTCCCTATAAAAGGGACGGATCTACAGACTCCGGTTCTCCTTATCTTCCGCTCTTCTCCAACCATGTGCACGTACAAACTCTAACCAAGAGAGGAACTTGAACCCTAGAGTGACGATGGGCTGAGGACGGAGGGTTGGTGGAAGCAGGATCCACCCACGATGCCGGAGGGAGGGAGAGCCGCCAGATGCAGCTGTGCAACGCCAGCAGGGTAGCCGCTGGCTGTTAGCAGTTACAGGCTTTGCGGGCATGAAGCCAAGCCACCATGGCCATCTGCGGAGGCTTAGTCGAGCATGAGGGGGCGCGGCGGAGGCAGGAGGCCGCACCTAGTGGCCGTCGAGGTCGAGGAAGAGCGGCAGGGCCGCACCAAAGCTGACCAGCAGTGTGGCCGCGTTAGGGCGCGCGCTGGGTTGAAGATGACTGGAGGTTGGATGGTTTTGCCCTTCCTCCAGCTGAAGAACGTATCTAATTGATCGAGGGTATAAGCGTCTATTCGAAATGTTCCAAATCGATCGCTGTACATAGCAAGGATGACGTGGCGCAATGCCATTGGCCAAGTAAGTGAATATTTACAAAATTCATATCTCGTAAACTGTAGCTCGAATAATTGCAAATAATATATGAAAATTGATCAGGGGAATGAGAGGAATCCATTAAAAATATAATTAGATATTGATTCCGTTCCTAATTGCAAAAGTGCTTTAAGTTAATGAAAAGTGTATTAAAGTTAGGTTAACAACCCTAATTGAGGTTAATGAATGAGCCTATGAAGCTTAATAGGTTAATTCAATTATTATTAACCTGTTGAATGATAATGATGGGCTTGAACCTGATCTAAATGAATAACTACATGTTTTAGGGTTTTTACCCCATATGAGAATAATTAAGCTTTTAGAAACCCTAATTTAGGGTATAAGAAGATAAGATCATATTTAGATTGGAAAAAATGTGAAAATATTATTGTAAAATGATAGTTCTATGTTTTTGGTATATGAAAGTCCTTAATCCTGGATAAATACCCTAAAAGTGGTAATTAGGGTCTTTTCATGAATAAAAGGTAGAAATGATGACAAAATGAGTTCATATGTTAATTAGACCCTAATGAGCTTTGAATTAATGATAGATGCACATAATGATCTTGTTATAAATTAAAAGAGATAAAAATAGTATCTTTAATGTAAAAGAAGTTTAATGAAATTAATTGATGATTAATGTGCTTTTAAATATGGAAATAGGGTTATATGTTGTTGAGATAACCTTCGTATTGAAGAATAGATAAGATAACTAGGGTTTTTGAATAATCGCATAAAATTAGGGTTTAATGCGGTGAAAGATAAAAGGAAACCCTAATTGCATAATGAAACCCTAAGATAGACACAAAACCCTAGAAAGTGAATTCAAGTAAATAGAGTAGATTCTTGATGAAGTGTGTGACAGTAGAGTACATATTCTTTTTAGGAATTATGTGATGATTGAATTACTTGCTTGGATATGTTGATTGGCTTGATTGAATGTACATGAAGTATATGTTGATTAATCTACATGACTCGTCAAATCAGGTATGTGGTTACGCTTATGAATAATCGTTCAAGTTTCACGGTGATTCCTGAATGTTTTATTGGTTGCTTGAAAAATAACTGTTGAATGTCTATTTATTTCATGCAACTATAAAGTGACTATGATTATCACATAAGATATGTGCCTACTAGCTTAGATCCTGGTCCCCTCTGTGTCATAATGGCTGACCTAGTACATGGCTACCTAAAGGGTAGGTCCATCAGGTCGTGGAATGACATAGTACATGGCTACCTAGAGGGTAGGTCCATCAAGTCACAGTGAGTTAGATATTGGGCTATCTTTAGGTGGTGCCATGCGACTCTACCTTTACAGAGGTACCATATAAGTCCTTACTGGGTCAACACAGAGTTGTGGATAGATATGGATTGAGTAGTTTGGCTTAATACGTAATCTTGGTTGTTAAATGATTAATTGAATGATTACATTGTTAACATATGTACATGATTATTGTTTCCCCCACATACCAGCTTCGGCTGTCCGACGTTTTGTTTGTCGGCGTTTTAGGTACAAGCTAAAAGGACAAACAGTAAATCATCACATCGTGAAATACATGAAGAAAAATACAAGGAGGATCAGTTAGAGTAGAATCATTAAGTGGATAGATGTTAGAAATCCAAAATTTTAAAGAGGTATGCAAAGTTTATTTTCTTACAGCTTTTCAGTTTAGTATGTTAAAATTTGATAATTATTCTTGGTTAATTGCCGAACCTTTGATCCGGAAGTCATGGGTACAGCTTCGACCTCTCAGTCTCCCTTAATTGGGGGTTATCGGGAGGTGGGGTCGTAACATTTACAATTCCTAAGGTATTCCTGATACTTGTTACACAAGCATCTCACATAACTTACCAGACATATTCATCTTCTTGTCACCTTTCACTAAGTAACAATTAAAATAATGGCTCACAAGGCCCATTAACATCATAACATATACCTGGTTATGCTCATCATATCATGATACCTGCATGGTTAGTATAATTGTTAACAACCATATCAATTACACATCAATATTATGAAATTAAAGGATAACATCACTATTCCCTCATTAGGGTTAGATTTTCCCATATTTATCATTTAGGATTTCTCATTACATCACCCTTTGATAGAGTTTCACATAACATCACCCTATATTAGGTTTTCACATAACATCATCCTATATTAGGGTTTCACATAACAATACCCTGTATTAGGGTTTCACATAACATCACCCTGTATTAGGGTTTCACATAACATCACCCTGTATTAGGGTTTCACATAACATTACCTGAAATTAGGGTTTATCAACCCATAGCCCAAAATTAGGGTTAGGGTTTCTCATCCTTCTCGATTAGGGTTTCCATTCTCCATTAATTAGGGTTTTATGTTTATCTCATTAATCCAAACCCTAAGTCAGTGCTTCCACATATCTTGGAGCACATAGCATTATTCAAGTATTAAATCATACTTATCAATGTTCCATGTACTTAGGAACACACACAACATCATCATCATACATTATTAGGTTGCACTACTACAGAAACAACGTTCAACGTCGCTTTTAGAGGCGTTAGGTTTTTAGTAAAACCGACGCTATTAACATTGAACGTCGATTAATAATGACATCCGATGTCTATATTTGAAGACCAGCCAGACACGAGTATCACTTTTCATTCAGTGTCAGTTGAAGAAATGAAACTGACGTCTAAAGTAACCCGCAAAATCCATTTTTTTGAGCAAAACAAATTGTGCCAAAATATTAGATACAACGTCGGTGTTTTACTTAATAACTGACGCTGAATGAAGATAAAATTTGCGCCAAAAGTTCCAATATGGGCGTCAATTTTCTTAGCATAACCGACGTAATAAGGGTGCGCGCGCCGTCCCCGCCAAAAAAATTTAGGGTAAAGGAATGTCCAATTGACGTCGGTTGTCTATGGATAACCGACACTTAATAATAAATGTGTCGGTTGTTATAGATAACCAACACCGTTTAGTAACTTAATAACCCCCACACACAGTGGACTCTTCCCCTTTCTTCTGTTTCATCGATTGATTTTGATCTGGTTCCCTGCTGCTGCTGCGTCACCTGCCGCCTGCCTCCCCGCTGCCGCCTGCTACTGCTGCAGCTGCTCGCCACCACTGCCGCCTGCCTCTCCTTCTCTACTCACTGCCGACACCTCTGCTGCTACTGCTCTCCTTGCTGGCGGTCTCCTACTCCTCCTGGTCCTCCTGCTCCTCCTTCCGCCGGCACCTCTGCTGCCGTGCTCTCCTCGCCTCTCTTCTTCCTCCGCCCTCAAGCAGGTACCCTGCTCCACATGGTATTTCACAACATGCAACCAGCGCTAGAGACCATGTGGGCTGGTCCTCCACCTCTTCTTCTTCCTCTTGCTCCCTCTCCTTACCAAATGGAAAGCAAGGCCACGACCGTGTGGGCTGGCCACGGCCGTGCTGGCCAGCACGGCCGTGGTAGACTAACACATCCACAGCCGTGGCCAGTCCACACGGTTGTAGCCTTGCTTTCCATTTGGTAAGGAGAGGGAGGAGGAAGAAGAAGATACATTTGCAATTGAATACTAATGCCTGACCTAATTCTGTAAATTTTGATGCATGTTGAATTAAGATATTAAAACCCTAATACACATTTCACCATAATCTTGAATTAACTATATTGCTGAAATCTTGTGATCAATCTATGTAAGATATTAAAACCCTAATGTTAAATCTATGATTTTGTAGTGATGCGTCACCCTAACATCTAAATGAATCCCTATTGTATGATGTAGATTGATGATAATGCATGAGCTAGTTTGAAATTTTGAAATCAATTATGAATCTCTCCATCCCTAGGTCATACTAATTTATGTGTAATCTTTATCTTGATGATGAACATGCATGGACACTCAAAATGTTGAAATCAATGTTATAAAATGACATCACATGTATTTGTTGGCCTAGAAACCCATCCAAGATTTACTCATTAGGAGTAAATCTTGGATAGTCCCCAGTTTGGGATTGTTCTTGAACACCTAATCTCACTTAGGATGTAAGTGTATAATGTGTATTTGGTTTTCAAGAAAATTCTGGTAGCATTTCCCCGTTTGTTCTCTAAGTACATTTGTACTTGGAGAACAGTGAGGAAATGCTGTCGAAATTTTCTTGAAAACCCAATACACATTATACACTTACTAGTGAGATTAGGTGTTCAAGAATGGGATAGGTGGTACACATTTATTATATATAAGAATGACAGCACATGTATTTGTTGGCCTAGAAACCCATCCAAGATTTACTCATTAGGAGAAAATCTTGGATAGTCCTCACTTTGGGACTGTTCTTGGACACCTAATCTCACTTAGGATGTAAGTGTATAATGTGTATTGGGTTTTCAAGAAAATTTCGGCAACATTTCCCCATTTGTTCTATAAGTACATATGTACTTTGAGAAACTTAGAGAACATCGGGGAAATGCTGCCAAAATTTTCTTGAAAACCCAATACACATTATACACTTACTAGTGAGATTAGGTGTTCAAGAATGGGATAGGTGGTACACATTTATTATATATAAGAATGACAACACATGTATTTGTTGGCCTAAAGTTTTAACCATGAAAAAACTCTAATCTGTTAACCCTAGACCCTAATCTTGTTGTAATATATACTTGTTTTCTCTTTGATCATAGAATGGATAGATCATGGATGTCCATTCACAATCGCTGCACCCCAGAGTTTATATCTGGTCTTGACCAGTTTATTAGATTTGCCGAGGAACATAGGAAACAACCTGGAGATAGGTTCTACTATCCATGTAGGCATTGCGGTAACAACTTGAAAGTCAACATTGGTGACGAATCAAAAGTCATGTCATGTGCAATGGGATTATACAAGGCTATACAGAATGGCACTGGCATGGAGAGATTTCAAACTCAAAACCAGTGGATGTCGATAGCAGTGCTTGTGTGTAAGAAGAAATTGCCTCCGATGATGTAGATGTGAATGAACCAGTTCCAGTAGACATCGTTGATGCGATGCTGGATAGTTGTGGGGTAGAGCACACCGATCTACCTCCCATTTTTAGAAACATTGTGCATGATGATGAGATGTCATTATACACATGTTATATTACTGAAACTATCAAATGCCTCGCCTTTAAACCGAAATTGAATGTTATGTCTTATGAAGGGTATGACATTATTGGATTCACATATTACACAAAGTGCCAAGATGATAAGAGTGTCGTCCAAAATAGTGGGGTCACCCTTCAAGCGTCGACTATGTTTTTTGCAAGTGCAAAGGATAAGAGTCTACTTGAAGCTAAAATGTCATACTACGATGTCATTGAAGACATATGGGAGTTTGACTACATAGATTTCAAAATTCTGCTCTTCAAATGTAATTGGGTTGATAACACCAAAGGAGTTATAGTGGATGAATTGGGTTTCACTTTAGTGAACTTTGAAAAGATTGGCGAGAAGGGTGAACCATTCATATTGGCATCACAAGCAAAACAAGTATTTTATATCGATGATCCTGCAAATGATAAATGGTCGGTTGTTCTTCATGGTAAAAGACAATTCATTGAAGATCCTATAGATGAAGAAGAGTACTATGATAAGTATGATGACTCCAATCCATTCTCAGTTGGGTTGCCAACACCAACAAATATTGAAGCTAATGATGACTTGTATGTGCACGAAGATCACAATGAAGGATTGTTAATTGATAAAAAGTCACAATATTTTTTTTAGTCGGTTGAAAACTCGTGTTGCTTTTTTTGTATTTTTTCATAGTTTCTGTACAGAACTATCCATCTTCAAAACTGAAGATAGAAAAGAAAGAAAGAACAAGATTCCAAACAAAGAAATACAGAAACCACCAGTTCCTTCAAACATTAAACCACCTTCAAAAGACATCCAAGCCAGTCAACAACAGTCATCCTTCAGAGCAGCATAAGCATGAGAACCTCCAGCAGCATAACAACACCGAACTGAACCAAGTCTCGACCCAAAAACTCAACCATCACAGCTGTGAAAGCCAGCTATGAGAGGGGAGTGAGAGACCCTCAACCATCACAAGACAGAACCAAAACCAGATCCATAGGAACTCTACCATCATAGCTTTATATCCCACTATGAGAGGGGAGAAAGAGACCCCACATCAACCTTTTCATTACATAAGAAAGAAAACATAATCCATAACAAGGCCCAAGAAAACCCGAACATCATTGCAACAACAGTGGGAGGGGGACTACATCTCCCAGCAGCAAAGCCAACAGAAAAACCAAGCACAACCCACCAACCTTCATATCGACTACTCCAAACATAAAAACCGAATCACTGAACTACCACCTTCAGAAGATCACCATCACAAGGGAATAAACGCCACACCAACACCTCTGTACTAGAATCAAACATCCCAGAAAGCTTAACCAAAAATGAGGATAACTAGCCATTCTACCACTGAAGCAGGGCTTTATGAGCAAAGCACCAAGCCCAAACATCTTCAGCAAAAACCAACAGCAGAAAAAGAAAAAGTAGCACGCAGACACCCAAAACAGCAGACTCACATCAGATCATACGAGAAGACTAAAAGGGAACAACTGACTACAACTCAGACAGAAAAGGGAAGGGAGAGGGGAGCGTCGACACTCGCCAGAGTGGGGACTCAACCATCACCTTCCATCAAGAAAACAACCAAGACCACTAGCAGGTCATCAGAGGAAACAACCTTCTTTAGAACAGGCTGATAGGAACAAGCAAAAGGGGATCATCGACACTCGCCAGAGTGGGGACTCGACCCTCTCATCCAGAAAACCCAGACCCAAGAAGGCAAGATTACAACAGAACCATCATCCAGCCACCGGAATCGTCACCAACTACCAGAAACACATCCAGCTAGAAGAAGAACAAAAAAACACACGAAGATAAAAGACCAGCAGAACAAAACCTCCAACGAGCAACCAACAGAACCAGGACCTAGTTACCCGCAACAAAGGGATAGAGAACAGAGCATTCATCTTAAGCAAGCAGCAGAACACAGCTCTGGCAGCTCCTAGGGCAGAATAAACCAAGAAGGAGGACCTTCCACCATCCACCAACACTGAAACCTCACAAAATTAATTCATCATCTCAAAATCATTCACAATCAACTTCCAAATCTGGTTAGAGGAAATGAGCTTGTTGTCATGGACTCTCCTATTCCTCTCCAACCAAACCTGATAATGAATGAAGGGAATAATAGTCCTGGCCGAGATACAATTATGATTCACAACATCTCTCCAATTGCAGGGAATACAATCAATATAATTATCATTAAGAGCATTAGACCACAGGTCTTTGGTGAATTGGCAGCTAAAACAAATATGCTGAGTGTCCTCATAATCATTCATGCAGAGAAAATAGATAGAAACAACAAAAATACCCCTTCTTCTAGCGTAGTCTGATGTGGGTAATTTATTGAGAGCAGATTTCCACACATGAATTTTGCTATTCATGATCCCTTTAGACTTCCAAATCCAGTCATAAATATCTTCTTCAGCACCTTCCTTTCTAATCAGATCCCAGATAAGATTCAACTTAACTTTCCTTGAACCATTAAGAAAGAAAGAGTCAGTAGAAGAATTAGAGATGGGAATATCTGAAATAATATTGAGAATATCCTTTGACACCCTAAACTTAGCAACAGACCAATGATTGTTCTTAATAATACTGGAAAGCTTAGAATCACGAGAGATTCCAGATCTGATAATCATAGTTCTATCCACATAGTCCCAGAGAAATTTCCCTTTGACCCAAGGGTCTAGCCAAGTTTTAATATTTTCCCCAGATCTAGTGCTAATTGAAAACAAAGGTCTCAACTGTTCCCTTATAAGAATGACATAATTTAACATCCAAGAGAAGTTGGTTGAAGGTTCAATACTCCAGTATGATTCTTTTTTGAAATATTTTTCACCGACCCATTTTATCCACATGGAATCTTTCTTACTAGCTATATTCCAAGCGTTTAACATAAAGCAGGCTTTGGAAACTTCCTTGCTTTTTCTAAGCCCAAAACCACCTTCAGATTTAGGCAACGTAACCATATCCCATTTTACCAGATGGAGATTGCGCTTCTTCTCGGATTGACCCCATAAAAAATTTCTGCAAATTTCATCAATCTTATCCAGAATAGAGCAGGGAATAGGGAAAGAGAAAACCCAGTATAAATGCATAGTGGAGAGAGTGGACTTAACCAATTCAAGTCTACCAGCCAAAGAAAGCATATTAGATTTCCAGCAATCCAACTTCCTCTTAACCTTATCCACCAGATTCAAACAGAGATTTTTGTTTAACTTCCCAGTAAACAGAGGTAAGCCGAGGTATTTAGAGTCATCCATATTTCCTACTTTCATACCAAGTCTGTTTGAAAGCTCAATATCTCTCTTGTTACTCAAATAAATCGTGCTTTTCTGAAGATTAATCTTGAGACCAGAGGAATCACTAAAGCTTTTAAGGAGTTTTTCAATTCCAGTAACACTAGTATCATCAGCTTTGGAGAAAATCATTAAGTCATCTGTGAAAATAAGATGGGAGCAGTCAAGGTTCTTCGAAGCCTTAATAGGATGAATGTTGTCCGCCTTACAGTTCTCCTTTATCATCTTTGTAAAACCCTGCATGACAATAACGAACAAGTACGGTGTGATGGGTCCCCTTGTTTCACCCCATTCGAGGGAAAATTCGGAGAAGTAGATTCACCATTCACAAGAACCTGGTAGGAAGTAGATTGGAACATGATTTCAATCCATCTAATCCACTTGATTGGAAATCCCATTCTGAACAAAATAGAGAAAAGATATTTCCAGCTGAAAGAATCGTAAGCCTTTGATATATCAGCCTGAATACACATCAAACAGCTATTACTTTTTTTGAAGTCACTAATAATTTCATTAAAAGTTAAAATAGCATCTTTGATGATCCCGTCTTTGATGAAAGCACACTGGTTGACGTCAATAATCGAAGGTAAAACTCTCTGCAATCTGTTAGCCAACAACTTCGAGATAATTTTGTAAAAAACATTACAAAGAGCTATGGGTCTCCAGTTAGAAATGCAAGAGTTATCAAAACCTTTGGGAAGCAAGGTAATGTAGGTTTCATTGGCTTCTCTAAGCAAAGTATCATTACAGAAAAATTCTTGAATCATCATGTAGACATCATAACCTATGATAGGCTAGGAGTGTTTAAAGAAATACCCATTAAAACCGTCAGGACCAGGACATTTGTCATCATTAAGATTTTTGACAATGTCATCCACCTCGTTTCTAGAGATAGGTGCAATCAAGTTGTCAGCTTGTTGTTTAGAAACTTTGGGGCCATTCCACTGTCCCTCCCAAGCCTTACCTTTGTCTTGGTTACAAAATAAACTCTCATAGAAGTTTTTGATAAAATCCTTGATAGTATTATTGTCCCGACAAAGAGCACCATCAATATTTAAATAGTTGATACTATTTCTCGTTCTTCTCGTTCTCATGGTGGAATAGAAGAAGCTGGAATTCTTATTTCCTTCTTTCAACCACTGTATTCTCGATTTTTGTTTCCAGAAAGATTCCTCAGTGAGCTCAGCTTCCTTAACTTCTTTCCTCAGATTGATGACATGCTTCCTTTTCTCCTTGTCCATAGGATTCATATCAGCAACTCGCTGAGCATCAAGAACTTTTTGTTTAACAATGTTTAAGTTGATCGAGATATCACCAAAGTTTCTCCAACTCCAAGCTTTCAGCTTGCCTTTAAGGGTTTTCATCTTTCTATATAATCTGAACATAGCAAAACCCTCCGAGTTATGTTTCCAAGCCTCTTTAAGAATGGCATCAAACTCCTTATGTTTCATCCAGCCATTTATAAATCTAAACGGTGTTCTTTTCTTCTTAGCATCCCCGATAACAAGAAGAATCCTTCTATTATCACTTATAGTATTAGAAATACACTCACCATGAAAATTCTTAAAATTATTCAGAAATCTGGAGTTGTATAGAATCTTATCAATCTTAGTAGTAATAAATCATCATCATCTTGATGATTATCCCACGTGAAGAAATGACCACTGAGATCCAACTCAATGAGACCATTATCAAGCATAAAGTCGTTGAAATCATCCATGGACTTCCTTGAAGGAGGATGTATGCCAATCTTCTCTTCATTTCTTCTAACCGCATTGAAGTCCCCTAGGATAGCCCAAGGCTCAACAACTGTATGATTAAAACTCTCCAGCTCTTTCCATAAAGACATTCTATCATAGTCATCATTGTGACCATAACCAGCAGTGACTAATACTCTCGAATCTTCTTTAATGATCTCTAAATGCATCGTTTGATCACTTTCACCATGAATATTAACAGTGCAAGATTCCTCCTTCCACAGGACTATAATCCTACCAAGAGCATGGGATTTAATATTAGAAGACCAGCTATAATCTCTGAAGAACATATTCATCATCTTGACTATTTTGTTCTCTCTTAGTCTCGTCTCCACCAGAACAAACACATCATTGTTTGCTCTGTGAACTTCCCCCTGGACGTTGAGGATTTTATTACTTATTCCTCGAACGTTACAAGAGGATATACTGATAGAGGTCATTTAAAACCCTTGGCTGTTGAGCTGACAGCCTCAGCCTTATCTTCATCTTGGATTGGAATGACAACCTCAATACTTAAAGATGAGAGGTGAAGATCATTTTGGATTGGTGAAAATTGCGATTTTTCCACTCCGTGGTACATACTGACATTCAAATTGCCCTGACATTTAGGAGGTTCTTTGTTGCCATGCATTACAACAATAGAACTAGAAGCTTGAGAACTGAGTTCGCTTCCTGGAGAGTCATTATTCAACACAAAAACTACATTAGGGGTAGAAGGAACCAATTTAGTGACAGCTACACCTGCACCCTCTTTTATATTTTCCTCAAATCCTTCATTCACTTCCATTGATAGTTTCAGATCTTCAATGGCTGGTACTTATTCACAAGATTTGTCTTTAGCAATACTTCTTTCCCCTTCATCGACAATTTCCTCTATAACTGATAACTCAACATCTTCCGCACCAACAAGAATATTATCGAATAAGATATCAACATTGTTCTTCTTTTCTTCCCACACTTTCCTGTTAACAATTCTCGGTACAGAACTTTGTTTCTTCTTGGCCGGCCTCACCAGACATTCATGCTCGAAACAACCACAAGTCTTACATCTGTAGGGTATCCATTCAAAGTCCAATCAAATTTTGTGCACTTTTCCTCCTTCACTACATAACGATAAGTTTCTCAGAAATCTAGAATTCTTGCTCACGATTACTTGAATTCTGGCAATGTCCAGTCGTTTCATATTATACGTATCCACATCCATTTTCATGGGACAACCCAAATAAGAACCTATTCTTCTAAGCATCCTGCCATCCCATAACTCCATTGGGAGGTCATGAATATCCACCAATATTGGCACGTCAGATAGAACCGACCTGTTCTGCATATCTCCAGGTTCCCATTTCTTGAGTACCACTGGTCTTCCTTTAACATAGATTTTGCTTTTCAGAGCTAAGTTTAGATCTGTGGCATCTTCAAATCGGAGCAAAAAGAAGCCCGACCCTCTATCGAAAACCTCATACGATTTCGTTGTGTTCCAGATACTATCAAAGTATTCAGTTAAAGTCAGGATATCTGGCCAAAAGTCAATCACGTAACCCAATAAGCAGTTGCACCATCTTGCCGCATTCTCCTCAGCCTCCTTGTCTAGATAGGTTATCTTCCCATCTCTCAACGTGACTTCGGTAGCCTTCAGATCCAAGGCGTTCCCAGGGGATCTCGGGTATATTGACTCCCAAGTTTGCGGAGAGCTTGAACAAGATTGAGAATCAGGCAAATCTGGGACCAATGTCACCTTAGGATGGTCGGCAGCTGTGAACTCCACCCCTTTTTCCAGCGAAGATCCGGGGAAGTCGGTCGATGAGAAGTCGTCTCCTTACCCTTCGACTTGTCGCCCACGCCAGCGGAAGCCATCGATTAAATAGTTCAAAGCAAACCTTACAATGTGAATTACTTTACAACGTGAATGTGAACTTTACAATGTGAGCTTTACAATGTGAATTACTTTACAATGTGAACTTTACAATGTGAATTACTTTACAATGTGAATTACTTTACAATGTGAATGTGAACTTTACAATGTGAGCTTTACAATATGAATTACTTTACAATGTGAACTTTACAATGTGAATGTGAACTTTCAGATGGCTAAGCATTCTCTCGATGACCATGCTGATGATTACCGTGAGGGTGAGGACATCAATGCGCCGCCTCACAATGTAAGTTTTAAAAATATATATCATATATTTATATCTATATGTCCATTTCTAGTTATATCCTGTAAGTGTGTTTATTTTGTCAAATTTTAGGTTGATGATGCAAATGTACCCTATGAAGCACTTGAGGCACTTGATGAGCAACACCAAAAAGTTGACAAGAGAAGGGGCATCACTATGATGAAGAAGTTAATAGCGCAAAGGGGCAACGGATCCAAACTTGTTGTGGATTTTGATAATACAGGAAATGCAATTGGAGTGAATCACAATTCGTTTGTTTCATATCTTGGGCATGTTGCTCGTAGCCATTGCGGTTGTAAGATAGATTCTTGGCATAAAGTTCCTAAGGGGAAGAAATACGTAATATGGAAGGATTTATGCATGAGTCATTATTAATTTGCAATTCTATTTGTTAGATTACTAATTTTTTGGATACTAGTTAATAGCAATTCTATTTTGCAGAGTATATTTGAATTGGATGAAAAGATGCATCGTAAATGTGTGATGCAACGTTGTGGGAGAGTCCTAAGGAACTATAGGACAAATATCACCTGAGAATACATAAAAGAGGGTGAAAAGAGGAAGAAGACAACCACAGAACAGTGGAACTTCCTGGACCAAGAAGAATGGGACGCGTTTGTTGCTTCAAGACAAATTGACAAATTCAAGGTATTAGGCGTCACCCCCAATTTAATTAATATATGTTGTATTCACCTATTCAAGATGAACATTTAGTGTTACTAACCAAATCATTAATGTGCATACTAACTAGGACCTCAATGAGGCGCAAAAAGCAAGGCGTGCACTGAATGTGCATGACCACACAATGGGTCCAAAGGGGTATGCATGCATTCACCAAAGACTACAGTCTGAGGCTACTGCTCAGTCTGCTGCTACTCAGGAGTAATCTACTACAGGTAGCACACCTCTGCCTCGCCATGATGCCTGGATAGCTGGGAGGAAAAATAAGAAGGGAGAAATAAGGAAGCCCGCAACTGCTGAGGCGGCTACAAAAATGGTAAAATACAACTTTTACATCAATTGTTCGAATATTGATTATTTGTGGTGTTTATTTAATTTTTTTTGTTTTGGTGATTAGCAGGAGCTGCATGAGATGAGGATACAAGGAAAGTTCATTCTTGAGGGTACAATATATGAATTGACAGTTGCTCTGGGTAACTTAGAGCATCATGGACGTGTTAGGGCTGCAGGCGCTGGTGTGGGCATAAAAGCGTTCTTTGGGCCATCCCAGTGCAAACATGTTCCAAAAGTGGAACTTTCACAAGAAGAGGTAACCTATTCTTTCTTTATAATGTTACTATAAAAGAGAATTCAATAATCAGAAGCTAACGTTTCTTTTATCCATGTATAGGTAGATAAGCTAGTTGATAGGAAACTCAAAGAAGCACTGAGCAAGGGCAGACATCTCAGACTACCACTCAGCAGACAATACCTATGGCATCTCGCTCTACTCCTACTGCAGAGGTTGGGAGTAATCTTGTAGACCCACCACCTAGCACATCCAATGTAAGCATTTTTATGACATAATAACTAGTCTTTTCAAGATGATATGTTTTCAAGATGATATGTATATATGTATATAACATTCTTTACACAAAAAATTGTAGGGGTTGAAGCCATGCTATCTAAAAAGTAAAGAATTTATCGTTGCAGAGGCGTCGACTTACCCATCCCTACCAGGGGAAATGTTTCATGGGTCTCCATTACTAGCTGGTTGGGTTCGTGTGAGCCCACTACGTATATTCCCCAACTGGATGGATCTTCCATTACCATATGCCCACCCAAATTGTGAAACGCTTGGTGAGGCAGAAGGCGGAGTGATACTGTGGCCAAAAGTGACTATCCTCTATACTGAAACTGTATGGTAAATTTACATTACGTTAAATCGTTAGTGTGTGTATATGATGTCAGGTGATCTGAAATTATATATATATACAGGTTAAAAAGAAGAAACCCACAACATCTAGGCCTCCACCTCCATCTCCTACATTACCAAGTTGGGTTCCACATGACCTACCTATCCCGTTAGGTCCTGATTGTAGGGGTATGGCAATATGGTTAGGTTAAAATGATATAAATTGCCCTATAACTGTTTCTATAGATGCAGATGCTGTAGGTCAATCATACGAAAGCAACCTATTTATACAAGATATTTTGGAGTTGTTTCGATATGATTGGCTGAATACATCTGTGATAGAGCTATGGATAAGGTGAGATCTTCTTTATACATCCATATACCTTGTGTAGGATCTGGTGATGTGGTTTCTTATTTATTAATGCATACGTAATACATGTTTTGCAGCTACTTAGACAAGATATGTGTAGATTTTTTTCATTCGAACGTATAGGATTTTTGATTCCATCTTTGATTAGTCTAGTAGCTAAAGACCCTCCGTCAATTCAACAATACTGCTGTGATGCTTTTGCAATTTTTGCTCAAAATAAGAAGACGGTGATAATAGCTCCATTCAATGTGGAGTAAGTTTACTTTGCTTATAATTTGGACTTAAGAAAATTACATTTTTTTTGTGGATTTTGAGTTATTAATTTTTAACTTTTTTACCTCTAGTAGTATGCATTGGGAGTTACTAGTTATTGTCCCCAAGACGTTCACTGTCTATTATCTAGATCCTAAGGGGACTAAATTGAATTCAAAATATGGACACAAAATGAAAATGGCATTATTCCGGTGAGAAATATTTCATTTTCATATCTGTTAACATATGTTATTACATTACTATTTAATTATGCAATGTACTGTGTTACATTAACATGTAGGGGTTTAGATGAGTTCAAAAAGACTGGAGGAAAGGTCCCCAGGAAAAAGAACCAGCAAATAATTTGGACAAATGTGGAAGTAAGTTCCCGACTGCAATGTATATATTATTTATGTGAACAATACTTAATTAGTTGTATTTTTTAATATTTTGTATGTTTCAATTTATAGTGTGCTACACAAGACAACTGATGGGCATGTGCATACTATGTGATGAAATTTATGCACATGATTATCAAATATGCCGCAGTGGACATCGATACCATTCCTGAGGTATTATATATAGTCTCGTTAGATAATATAACTCTTATTTATATATTATTAATTATATATATACATCATTCTCTTTGCAGGTGTTTAAAACTGACCACAATACAGAAAAGGCCTTACCAAATGTACATGCTACCTATACAACAAAAGAATTAAATGATGTAAGATAAGAATGGGAAACAACCATACAAGTAGTGGGGTTTTTAACATATAATTGGGATGCTGATAGTGAATAATGACTAAAGAATGATATTTTGTAAATGAATTTATCAATTATAATATGTGTGAATGTTTCTACATGTCTGAATGTTTATACATGTGTCTGAGTGAAAATGAATGGAACTATTGGTTGCTATATGAATGTTTCTACACGTGTGAATGTGAAAATGAATGGAACTACAGATTGCTACATGAATGTTTCTACTTGTGTGAAAATCAAATGGAACTGCAGGTTGCTAAATGTGTGAACATTTATGTTGTTAATTTTACAGGTTTGTGGCCCATTGTTGGCTGATATCAATGGATGTCGTAAAACCTGCAGTTTAGTTGCCCATTGTTGGCTGATATCAATGGATGTCTTAAAACCTGCAGTTCAGTTACAGTTCATAACTGAACTGCATGTTTCTCATCCTACGACCAGCCACAACAGGTCTGCAGGCTGACAGAAAAAATAAAATAAAATAGGCGTCGGTTATTTGTATAAAACCGACGACATATGGTTACATTGTCGGTTGCCCTACTAGTAACCAACGTCGATTTCCCTAATGCAGCTAGACACCACGGCCGTGCTGGCCAACACGGTCGTGGCAGCGGGCCAGACACCACGGCTGTGCTGTCCAGCATGGTCGTGGCAGCGGATCAGACACCACGGCTGTGCTGGCCAGCACAGTCGTGGCAGCGGGTGCGATGGCGTCAGTTATCACTAATAAACCGATGCCGATAGTGCCCCAGATGGCGCCCTTTCTATGGCGCGAAGGTATATGGCGTCGGTTTCAAAGCTAATAACCAACGCCTATACCCCCCTGCTGGCGCGTTTTCAGTGGCGCACAAAGGGTTGTGGCATCGGTCTGAGAATCAAAGCGTAACGGTTAGGCTTTTAGCGGCGCCCACATAGGTGTCACTTAAAAACTGACACTAAAGGCCTTAAATAACCGACACTAAAGGTCGGTTATGTACTAGTGTTGACTTAACCTCTCACTAAGTACATACACCTATGTTTATCTTGGTGTATTGGAATTTTTACTTTCATAGGCATTAAGTGATAATCACTCTAATTACACTAATCACCTAAGTAATTTAGAGGTACTTCCATTGAAATCATCCTTGAAATACTCTTCAACCACTTATGGGGTTATTAGTACTTACATGATTGAATCAATTGGACCTTCAAACGGTTTGGACCGATTGCACCTTCAAACAGTTTGAGACCGTTTAGACCTTCAAACGGTCTTGGTCTATTTGAACCTTCAAACGATTTGAACGAATTGCACCTTCAAACGATTTGAACCAATTGCACCTTCAAACGGTTTGAGACCATTTAGACCTTCAAACAGTCTTGGTCTATTTGAACCTTCAAATGGTCTTAGACCAATTGACCTTCAAACGGTCTTGAAATTACTATACCTCCAAACGGTCTTGAGGTTACTTGACCTCCAAATGGTCTTGAAGACCGTTAGACCTTAAATGGTCTTGGTCTAAAATCTCAAACGGTTTGAAGAACGTTAGACCCTCAAACAGTCTTGGTCTCAAAACGGTCTTGAAGTCATTGACCTTCAAACGATACGCCCTAAACCTTTAAATGGTTTGAAGTCCGTTAGACCTTCAAACGGTCTTGAGGTGCTTGACCTCCAAACGGTCTTGGTCTACACCTTCAGTCGGTCTTAAGACCGTAAGACCATCAAACAGTCTTGATCTCAAAATCCCTAAACGGTTTGAGACCATTTGAATTAAATATTATTAAACCCTAAACGGTTTGAGACCATTTGAATGAAATATTATTAAACCCCAAATGGTTTGAGACCGAATGGTCCTCAAACGGTTTGAAAACCGTTTGGTCAATTCAATAATGAAACCGATTGAACTTAAATTAGGGTTTTAACTTCAATCAATCTAGGGTTTGTAATCAAGGAACCATCAAATGCTGAAACCTTTGGGACTAGATCAATTGTAACCATTGGATCTCCATCCAACCACGACACCACTTGACCTCAAACGGTCTTGAGATCGTTTGGTCTCAATCGGTCTTGAGACCGTTTGGTCACCAAAAGGTGAAACCTTTTGCTCATGATTTTTATTGAGGTGTGTGCTAAGATGACATCATCATCTTAAAGCTTCAAACCTTTGAAATTTTCTGTGATCTTTGTGGTGATTTCAACGATTAATCAAAAGGAAAATTGGGAAAGAAAAAGAATCGACATATGATGAAGAAATGAAATCAATAATGATATTTAAGGGTTCAAGTTATATAACCCACCTTCAAAGTTGAATCCAAGCTTCAAGCTTCACATATTTAATGGTGAATGAAGCTTTCTCAACTTCCCAAGGTCCGTCCTAAAGTCTTTGAGTGAAAAGAATGGCTAAAGTTGAAGATTGAATGGAGAAAGGAAGAAAATAAACATTGAATTTCGATTTCCACTATAAAACCAAGGTTTAAGATGATTAAGGAGCTCACCTACAGGTTGGGGTATGTACTCCTATTTCTCCTAAACTCCCTTGTGCTCGGACAAAGCAAGGAAAGAAAGAAGAGTCAAAAAATCCTTTCATGTGGGTGAAAGAATGGAGTGTATATAAGGGAAATTCAAGAGAGAGAAAGTGTTATAAAAATCCTTCAATTCCCAAAATTGGTGCCATTTATCCCCCTAACTTCCTTGCATACGAAGCCATCATCCTCCCCTTCGAAATCCTCATCTTTATCCATGAATTAAAAGAAAAAAAATTAAGCACCTTAATCAATTTAATAATAATATCTAAAAATTAGTGGATATTACTTTTTCTTTAACTAATGTGAGTGGGCTCTCCACTCACTTTAGATATTTCGGTGCCATTTCAAGGAACAAGGACGTCCATACTTATATAAATTCAACCCACACATTTTTGGTTGAAGGGCACTTCCATTAATATTTTTTTTTTGCATTAAATTGAATTAGGGTTTTCAATTATGCTTAAATCTTGATTATTTTAATACCAAGATTCTCTCTCCTCCAAAGAGATTCAAATGAGATGCCCCTATTATTTTCTTATCTCTAATTGATACCAAGAAACATTAGGGACTCTCTAGAAGTGGTATTTTGCATATTGAATCCTAGGTTTTGGGTAAATTACACATTACACCAAAACTAGGTTTTAATGCACAAACATTGCTTAATAAGCTCTTTCTTGGTGCCCAGGCTTGTGGAAGCCATACCTCTACATCATTTTCATTATTATGATGCTTCAACACTTGAGGAATATTTAATTGTGTAACATTTGCAAGTTAACCCCTCAACTTGGGTAATTGGCACTTTAGTCCAAAATGGGCAAAACATTGTATTCACCATTATTAAAAAAGGACTAAAATTGAAACATAAGTTCCTCTAGACCCTTAATTACTTTTAAAAAGATAAGAGAAAGTATATAATTATCTTACTTAAACAAAACATCTAGGGTTATAGCATAACCCAGGCCAGGGATGTTACAATCATAGATAGGTATAAGCTTCGATGTTTCATATGATACAGATTAAATGGGCCTTGAGAGCCATGTGAAATATTTGTGAAACAAGTATAATGTATACCTGGGTCTAAGGACCTAAAGGTAATAGTTACTTGATAAGAGGTGACAATGTTCATTGATGAACTAAGGGTTTGAATACCCAGATCTAGCAATCATGATGATGATAATGTTAAGGGATGATAATCCCCAGTAATGTGATAAGGGACCGATATCCCAAATGTTATGCATTCAATGAGTTTCAAAGATTGTGAAAGTACTTGATAAATGTATTACACCTTTCTTTGTAGCATCTGTTATAATTCATTCTTGTAACTTGGTTGATGCTAAAAGATACTATTATTCACCCAAGGAACTAAATGCCGATACCGATGCCTTATCAACGACGTGGAAATAGATATTTATAGGTATACCGATGGAAATATCGACTGATGTAATCCTGGACTTATCTACGCCTAAATGAATGAATTAAATCATGAAATTTTACAGGTGTGGTCTCAACACCTAGATGCAACATTTTATGCAATAAAATTCCATACTGGGTATGTTGGGGGGGGTCAATCATGTGGGAGGTAAGGAATCAATCCTGTTATTTTGGAGATTTCGATGAAGGATTTTGATGACAAAATATAAGAATTAAGATCTGAAATTTTAGTAGCATAATCCATAGACACATGTTTACACACTTATGCAATAATATTCAACTTACAAAAAACATATAACAACATAGTAAATTACTAAGTACTAACTCACATCAGTTGTATGTTGAGTGGCGCGCCGACTGCTGATAAGGATATTGTTGTTCTACATATTTCTCCCATGCCATCAAAGATCTATATGATTTGTTGTATGTGACAACATGCCCCTCATATACTTTAGGATTCACATACTGCATCATTCCAATCTTTGGAAAATGTTCTTGTAAATCTTTGAGATATTGAGCCTTGTTTGCTGAATTCCTGGGAGGCTGAGAAGAAGCGGAAGGAGGTGCGGGTGCCCTTGCTCAAGGAGCTGGAGGCTGAGGAAAAGGAGGTTGTAATGGAACTCTGGTAATAGGATAAATTTTAGTATGCCCACCACTCCATGTTTGCCTGAAATCACCAGAGTATGCTTCAGTGTTCACCCAAAACCATCCATAAGGGCTATGGACAAAGTATGCTTCATGATATCCCATACCAGGTCCAAGTTCTAATTGTAACCTTGGTTGTGGACCTTGTGGTTCAACTTGATATCCAGAATACCCATGTTGAGAAGTCTGAGATGGGTATGGAAGTGTCTGCCCAAATAACATATCTCAAATGAATGTTGAGATTGAGATTGAGAGTCAGATATGCTCAATGCATCCATTGATTCAGCAACATCAGAATGATAATCACTTGGACTCTGGTATTGTGGTTGTGGTTGTGGATTGGATGGGTAGTAGTAGGGGTAGGGGCTTGGAGTTGTGGGTATTGCAACATTTGGTGGAGGTGCACCGCTGTGATCTTTCCCAGTTTGAGTTTTTCTTCTTTGAATTTTTTTTCCAGTCATGGGATATTCTTGTTGTTGTGGAGGTGCACCCCTAGTAACATAAGGCCGATCATCATGTTGAGGATCCACAACTTGAGGATATTATGAAGAGCGTTGAATTTGATTACCACCATCATTGTCACTATCATCAGACTTATATTTGGAACCAACTGAAGAAGAAGAATCTGAGCTACCTAACTACTCTTGTACTCTGCTATCTATTTCCATATCAACATTTACATGTGCAGCTTCAGGCTCAAGTCTTTCGGGCAGATTATCAAGAATAATATCATCACCATTGTTAAGCTAAAATTGATCTTCTATGTATGGATCTGGACACCCATGTAAATTATCAAGAACAAGACGACCTATCTCATTCATCCATTCCTCTAAAGGATTTTTTGAATCTTCCTCTAGCCCTCTACATCTGTCAGTGATGAAAGTGTATGCGATGTCAATGGGATCGTGGAAAATAGAAAAATCCACTTCCCTATAGTTGGCATCTCATATTGCTCTAGCCCTCAACCGCATGTTGTAGTGAACGTAGACAAGGTCCCTCAACCTGTTTGCCCCAAGCTTGTTCCTTCACTTTGAGTGTATCAGATTGAATGTGCTCTAATTTCTTTCACAACCCCCTGCAGATGTTGTTTGAGCAAGGAGGCGAACAACCACTTTTTTTAAATGGGGGGAACCTGTTCCATTCCAAACCCACCACTCACAAGGATCACCTGCCTCACGATCAGGAATCACATTTGGATGTCCAAAACATCCAGTGCCTTCACGAAAATGGTGCAACTACAAAAAAACATCATTTATGATATTTAGATGATGAAATCAAAGTGATGACTAATGACTAATGAGAATTAAGAATTTATGTAATATAGTTATCTTATACCTCTTCCAGTACTAGTAATCACTCTTCTGGAGAGGTAATGAACTTGTTGGTGACATCTCTCACTACAGTCATTAGAGTCAGATTCAATCCAAGCGTTTGTGAGTATTGGAACCTCAGGTTCAAATAGTAAGCTGTCACAAATATAAATAAGGAAATTAGAATGACATTTTAATAGGTAGACTATGAGTTAGACAAATAACTCAGAAGTTAGAAACTTAGAACATAATTGATTGAGATATATACCTGCTTTATGTAATGGATGCAAAAACATATTTTTCCAACGATTCTCATAAATTCTGATGTATTTCTCATTGGACTTAGAAGATGCTTCTTTGATGCGGTCCACCATTGAGGTCATTGCATCATATAAAAAGGCATTGTTGTAGTTTTGTCACCATCTACCAGCCTCAATACCTTGACAATGGGTTCCATTATTCGCAGCACCCTAGTAACCTTATCCCAAAAAGGTCTACTGGCAATCAACTTCTCAATTGTACTGTCAACTGGGGTATTGTGCTCCTTCATGGAGGTCCACTCCACTCCATTGAAGAGCCTCCTAAGTCCATCCTTTTTGGACTTTAATGATTGTAAGGCAAGAAAGTTTGTTGCAAATCTAGTTGCACTTGTTCTAATCATATCACCTCCACAATACTCACGTCGCCTCATTGCATTCAATAGAAAATAATGGTTGTAGATGAATCCTGTGATCAGCCTACCATAAATGATAACAGATTTAATGAACTCAATTGAGCCAATGTCCTTGAGAATGAGATCTATGCAGTGGGTAGCACATGGTGTCTAGTATATGGGATATTTCTTCATTAAACTGTCCTCGGCCTTCTTGAAGGCAGAACCATTATCGATAACTATCTGCACCACATTTTCCACACCAACCTGCTTCATGTATGCCTTCATTAGTTTCTTTATGAACCTGTGGTTCCTGACCTCACCTGAAGCGTCAACAGAGTCCAGAAAAATTGTGGATCCACGATAATGTGTAAGAAAGTTGATAATTTGTCTTCTGTTGCCACTAGTCCACCCATCACACATAAGTGTGACACCATATTCAACCCACATATTTTTTTGGCCTGAAATCCAGGCTTGTAGATATTTCTTCTCTAGGGGAAGATACTTGTTCATTAATTCATATGAAGTGGGGGCCTTGACGCCCCTCCCAGAATCCCCTATCACATCTACCATATGTTGCAGATACGGTTTAGTTGCAACATGTACAGGTATATCATGAGCAAAAAAGAACTTACCCACTGCCTTTCCGACCTTATCTTTTGCACCAGTGAACATTGCTTTAATGCCTTTTTGCCTAGATTCAGGCCTCCTAACCCCTGGCTCATCAACATGCCTCAATCTTGTACCAGCAGAATGAAAAAGTGTATTAATGCTACCTTTCTTCCTTTTTCCATGACCAACTCTGTCTTCATCGTCATCTATGTCAACAACATGAATACGTACAGTACCAATGCCTCCACCTGCACCAGATGGCCCATACCTCCTTGTAATTCGAGTTGCCTCCTCTCTTACCCACTCATCTCTGCGGCAATCTCTTAGGGCACATCTATATGCACGACGTGAATAAGATGTGTCACAATCAGGAGGATATGCAATGTCTTCATCTGATTCTGCAGAAGAGCCTATGCCCCTAACATTGAATAATGTATCTGTGTAACCCCTGTCAGCCTCCTTCATCTTTTGTTATTTGTGTTTCTTTGCACCCATAAGATTCCTAAAATCATCCCTAACACTTTGGGGACACCTTGTGCACATTGCCACATTTTTGTCAGCACCAGTAATGTGACAATTGAATCTAGTAATCCCCCTCCACCAATTGTCTTCTTGCAATTATTGCAAACTATCTTTCCCCTATTGCCTTCAAGAGGCGTGCAATGATTCCATGCAAAATCCATCACATTATTAGCTCCACCAACATTACCGGCCCCAACACCCTCACCATCGCTTGAAGACATCTTCTCAAAAGTCAAAAGTGGACACTGTCACACTGCAAAAAGACAAAGACAAATATTGGAGTTCAAGGAACTAGCACCTTCTCTTTTAACAACATGCACTTTTGATTTCATACAAATTTTATAAAAATCTTAGTTTAGTTTAAGCTTAGTAATGGTCCCCTAGTTAATATGTGGAAGTGGTAAATGTTAGATTTTATTAGATTGATATATTAAAATGAAGCGTATAAAAATCTAGATTTTAGCCCATTTTCAATTATGATTATTGATCTAATGGAAAATGACGTTATTAAATAAGAAATGTGTCCTTGATATTTTAATATTTCTAGTATTAAAAAAAATTGTGATGCATAAATTATAATGTCGAAATTCTCTTATCTTATGTTCTTTTATACAACCCATCCCACCCTCATTGTCAACTTTCTCATTACTACCATCCCATTGTTGTCTTGAACCTTTCTACATCAATATTATTCAACATGAAGGAATCAAACTCTAATGACAACTCTTTCCAAGAAGACTTTATCAATGACCTTGGTAACTTTCATGGATATCCAACTTTAGGTGTCTAACTTGGGTATTGGTCCTTGACAATTCAATTCTTTATAATCAACAATTGGATCTGTCTGCATCACCGTTTCAAATGTTATTCATGAATTCAGAAGGGTGCTTTATATATCAGTTCTTAATATTGTGGTCCCAAATAAAATATCCATCAACTACTCTTAAAATCAACTTCTCTTAAATAATCTAGAAATGCATGGAGATCCTACTTTTTGTGTCGAAGTTGGGTAGTAAAAGATGCATGTCATGTTGCCACAGGTTCGTTATCCATAACAATGACAATTACACCTAATACAAGCATGAAAGCAATGGTGTGGATGGTGGCCAACAAGGGAGGAGTTGGCAATTGAGTGATTTTAATAGTGGTATCCTTGAGGAGTAGGTCTAAGGTGGTAAGATAGGTGTAGGTTTTATGTCAAGAAACATGTCGTGTATTTATTTTGTTAGTTTTTTTATATCTCATTAAGTTATCTGAAGTATAGGGTGCATGATATTGTGTTAATTTCTCTTTGTAAATCATATGAAAAAGACTTAACTGATGGTGACAACCCATGAATGGCATCCCAAATTGCATGTTCCAAAAATGTACAAATGTTAAGTATTTAGAGAAGGAGATAAGAAAGTAGAGTCAACACCATCTTTATACAAAATCTTTTAGAAGGAAATTACTGAAATCTTGAGACATTTCATCATGCATATGTTTAATTTTATGTGGGTGAATGATTGTGACAAATATGAAAAAATAGTATATAAATATGTTGTATGCATATTGGTAGAAGACATTCTTGGAACTAATTCAAGATTGTTGTTATATATGGAAATTTTAGTGGATGGTGGATTGGGATGTAGATCAAATGATTTGTACGAGGATATCTATTAGATATTGATGAAAATCATATTGTTCAACTAGTACATATTTCTTTCTCACTTGACTTGATATCTAAGGGGTTTAAGTGAGAAATTTTGAGTGAAGCCCTTGGTTAGTGGTAGATGGTGTCTCAATTGTTGATTTTGAATGATATATGTGGATTGTTTAGGGATCCAAATTTGATTCCCTATGACTGGAAGTGGCAAGTACCGAAGAGACTTAAAGTCCACGTATTTAACATATTTGCACAACAGATGGATAGTCCATTATTCTTGATTCTAAGGCATAATCAATAAGAGATAGAGGGGTGTAAAAATCACTCCACAATAAGGAGAGAATTGATCCTCATGAATGATGAAAGAGAGAGTTTAAAAAGTTTCATTGTACAAGCTATGAAACAAATGGTTGAATGTTAGAGAGGATATATAGCCTGACTTCCTTAGACATTTATAGGGTTCATTTTTATCTGAAGATACATTAAATTGTGATTGATTAAACATAAAACACTAAATCCACTGCATACAGAGGATATTGATTTCCTAACAGTTATCTGGGTCTCATCCCAAATTCAAGCCCATTCCTTTTGGAAGATGTCATTTCATCTAGAACAATAAGTTATAAGTTCAACAAAATGAAACATAATGGGAATAAAAAGCTTCTAGAAATCATGCATTGAGTTATGTGGGTGAAAAAGCGCACCCCAGTGGATCAAGACTAAGTATAAGAGATCAACATATTGTCACCATGCATAAAAAGTAGGAAAAATAATTCACATGCAATGTGCATAGTCCCTCATATTATGACACGCAAAAAGAGAAACATGAGTTAGACTATGGTAGATCGCATCATCCAAAACCTACCAAATAAACTATCCTATAGTAAAAAATTGGGAAAAGTAAGTTGATGCTCCCATAAAACTACAGCTCATGTGATTGGCATTGATATGTCTCACCGCTTATCAAAACCACTAAAATGTAAATTCATTTAAGTCAATTAAATAAATAGTATTGTATTCTCTAAAGATACATGGGGAAGGTATTCTACAACCCATTATAATATAGCCAAGCACGTAAAAACCATGTTTCTACTTATGTATGTAATCCTCTTTCTATCTTGTAGTCACAAGCTTTTCACCTAATTTATACTATATTAACATATGAGGGTTTAGACTTAAGCTAATTATTTTTATATGTATGGGATAAGACAACCTACCGTTTGGTTAAGTGAAACTCTTTATTCAATTGAACTAGTTTAATATGAGAAAATATGTATCTTAAACATGGTTACTAATGTATAGTGATGATAATTACATAATAACAACACTAAATGTATCTCTAAGATCAAAGTAAGTATTAAGGTTTATTTTAAAATCCAGATCTATTAGAATTTATACGCCATGGTTATGTTCAATTTGGTGTTGATGAGTGTGATTAATTTTTCATGGACAATTACAAAGGTCATGGGACCTTTTATAGGAATGTCGACTTGTTAGTCATCATCAACTCATTTACTCCATGAAAAGGTTGTCTAACTTGTGCAACTCAACGTGCCAAGTCAATGGACTAGTCAACAAGTCATCTACCCTTGCTATCAAAAATGACAATTTAATATTTGGAAGTCAACCAACCTTCATTTTGTAGTGGGATTGTAAAATCAACTAATATATAAAAAGGTAGACCAAACATTATAGACCATGATGAGTTGCATATAGTCAATTGACCTTTCTATAAGTCTATAGACATGTTGGTGCAAAATTGATTAAACAATACTAATCAATACTAGATTAGTTTGTAATATAGCCAAGAATGTCTACTTACTTATATAAATAATAAACAATTAAACATCCACTAATTCTCATCTACACATGGGAGAAATCAATGTGAGAGGAAGGAAGTACACAAGGGTTGCTTGGTGGTTGTAGACCATATATGTAAGGAGTGGGACCCAAGAGGGGATCCACTCCTCACTAAATTTAAAAAATAAATCCAACTAAACCGGGCACACTACATGTATGCTGGAATAGATATTTTTTTTTATTTCTTAAATATTAGCATACAAGAATGACCAAAGTGTACCACTGGAAATTTACGTAATGATATATTCAATTTATCAAGATTTATAAAATATTCTTCCAAAAAGGGGCTTATATGAAGGCAACAACATCATGATCTAAGTAGAGGGATATCTAAACTATATCAAGTCTATCTCCCAACACTCAGATCCTTAATCCAGGTCTGCAAATGCATGTCATGTCCTCCATGTCCTTTACCTAGGGGTTGGAAGAATATCCCACAACAGAAGAATAAGGTAGGTGTTGTTAGTATAAAATCCGGTATGAGCATATTCTAGGGATTGAGCAACATTAGGTAAAATGACTTTATATATAACAAGGCTTCCCATAGAAAAGAAAAGTATGATCCAAGTGTATTTCAAAAGAACAAGAAGTTCAATAAGAGAATTCTTGCCATAAAACAATGTTATAAATATAATATCACAATTCATAAGCATTTGCATGGTGAGTAATAAGAAGACTAGCATATACTAAAAAGTAGGGTAGGAATCCATATATTCCATACTAAGGGGTAGGAGGAATAAAACCTCAATCCATGGGCATAAGGACTAAAAACTCAATGCCCAAAACATAATTTATCGTAGGAGGACTAAAACACCAGTGCATAAAGTAAATATGGTGTCACTACTTTTGGCTATGACTAGTCAACCACACATGAAAATATGGCATGCACGATAAAGTATAGTCATTCTCAACCAAGGGATGTGACCATACAAAATTTATCAAGTGGGGTCAGAGGACCCAATAATAAGTATTCAATCATCTCCACAAGTAAATGCATCATAACATCATAAAAGTCCACAACTTGAGAAGTTAGTGTTTCAACATGAAATAGTATTAACAAGATTCATATTAGGATCCAACAAACATTATCCAATAGATTAACATGATCAGAAGATACACATAAACACTTTCTTTCTCATATAAGTCAACCTCTTATAAGAGAGATAATGTGTATGGGATAATATGTCCTAGAGGACCAAGAGATAGGTAAAACATAGGTCATTGCTCAATGTAGAAGTAAGGGGATGCAACATACCTCACATGAATTCTACATATGTACATGGTCAAAACCCTAAATCCATCTTAGTTCACAAGCAACCTGTTAAAGACATATATAAAATTAGGGTTAGGTTTATATTAAATATAGAATCCTAAAAATTGTTTTTATTATTAACAAATTAGGTTATCAAAATCATGTGACCTTATAGTCTATATTTTTCAGATTTCATGACACATTTTACTTGATTTTTTTTATCTTATGAATTATTAAATATCAATTTTAGAAATTCAACCCATTTGGAAAATCCATAAAAAATCATATACTTATTATTTTGGAATTAGGTGATAAAAGTGGTACCATTGGGTAGATTATAATTTTTTATTCTGAAACATACTTTGTTTATTTTCTTGAGATGTATATAATTTACTTCAAACTTTACAGAGACCAATCAATCAGAAATCAGAAAAACTTCGTGCAAGTAGGAATTATTCACAAGTAGGTGGAGGGTCCCGATGAGGTGACACAATGGTGATTGACCAACTCGTAAAAAACCAAGAATGATGTGTTGATATTAAAATAGAACTAAATGATAGGATTACTCTTAAAATGTGCATCAAAAAAATAAAGGGCAATAAGAGTAGGGTGGTAAACACCAAAGAACGTTTTCATCCTTTACATGTGAGAATGAAGACCATAGAGTAGAAGATGATGGGATCAACGTTGCATTTGAGCGATCCATACATCACCGAAACACACACATCCAATTCTCTAATCAGAGCCACACTTGGTGAGTCCCTTGAAAGGTTGTAGGGTGATCACAAGTTCCTAGAGAATTTTGCCATGGAAGTTGAAAGGAAACGAAAGTGGAATAAAAAAAGTGATCATCACAAACACAAACAAAACATCTAGGAATCCACTGAGTTTAGGGACCTTTGACAAATGAGGAGCAATGAGAACAATTATGTCTTAGCTACAACAAGTTGGTCCAGCAATGAAGCTTGACGGTGGTAGAGAGGGCACTTCAAGGGTGGAATAACTCATTATGACCCAAAGGAAATGAGGGTGTCAGGAGGCTTCAGGATAGGCAAGGATGGTTTTGTAGAGAAATATTGAAGTTCCTTGTAGTGTAGTAGCAATGGTGACTCAAGGAGTCATAGAGAGAAGGTGATTCTTATAGGAACAATGGGGAAAGCCTCATCAGTAATTGGCTGTGGAGGAGGCTTCTTAGGGGTCAACTCTTCTCTAGAAGCCAATATATATAGGTACTAAGTAGGTTTAGGGGCTTTGTGAAGTTGGGGGCATGGAGATGTAAGCTTCCAATTTAGGCATTTCTTCAATAATGAGATTTAGGTTTTAAGTAAGAGATCATTGGATGCAGAATAAAAAAGGAAATAGTTGGAGAAAAGATCTCAAAGAAAGATGGAGTGGGAGGTAGAAATCACAAAATGAAATTTTGTTTGTATTGTGCCTCTAGATTCCTAAATGAGTGTGACGTAGATGACGATCATTCCTTTATAGGGTCAAAACCAAATAGTGTGGAAGAGACCAGGCATGCAGTCAAAATCAGAAACCATAAACCATAGCTTGAAAATGGTAAAATTCAATGAAATAGTGTGTGACAATGAAAACGTATGGGATTTTAGGAAAACGAGTTATATCGATTTAGTACATATCGTATTAACCACTTAAAAATTATATTTTTATCTTCTATTTTATTTGAGAGATCAAACAAGTTCTAATTAATATAAAATTTGATAGTTATGCTAATTAAAATATATACAATCCAAACTTGGGATTTATTTCTACTTTTGAAGTCATTCAATGATTATTTAATATTTTTAGCCTTGTCTCATGCCTTCTTTTTAAATGAAATTAGGATAGTTATTGTTGTTCAAATAATGCCAAAATTGGCATCCAAGCTAACAGAGACCCCAGGTACACAATTGTTTCATTATATTTGGGTTTTAAGATTTCCTTTTATAAATTCTATCAAAATTAGAGTTTTAGGCTCATCACCATTATATTATTATAACATTATAATCTTACTGTGATTATTTATTATTTTCAGTCCCATTATATTAACATTGTTAACAAAAGCGTTTCCTTATATGGTTATGCTCGAACTTCCATATTTTTCCTATTTATCATATTTAGTCCATTAGTTCAATATTTATTTAGATATTGGTACATTATTCATATTTATACATATGGAAACTCACATTGTTATCCCTATTCATGTGTTAAGAACATTGTGCCTCATGTCTTATCCATTATGTGAATATTAGTTATCAAAGGAAACATGTGACATACTACGTGCATTCACTTTACATGTTAGCACACATAAAGGTTATTATCTTAATGTGAATTTATTATAATAGGTATGTTGATTATAGCACATAATACCATATAATGTGTTATATTTATTTGATATCCTAAACATTATGGGTTACCATTTAGTTATTCATGTTATATATTAACTTTTTATATTAAGGTATGTCTTTTATCCTTGTATGGTCCAATCTAAAGAACCAAACATTCTACATAAGCATGGGAATAGGATTTCTACAATCAAGATGCTATTTTTGGGTATATCATAATATATATCTTAAATAGGATGGTATTTCTATATTTAGAAGAATAATTACTAAATTGTTTGGAAAATTAATCAGATTTAATAAGCATTGGTTGTACAGGTATTATGGAAAAATAGAATATTTTACAATCCCTTTTAGCACACACGATCGTGAGAAAAGGGAATATATTGGGGGTACAATAGCTACTATTAGCAATTTTTGGTTTGTCATTGTGTTTATTGGTATTGGTATCCACATTTGACATGTAATCCACATTAGTTATGAATCACTAAGTGTATAGCCCCACATCCATATGTAGGTGTTATTGGGTCAGTGCAATCCACATAAGATTACTCCAATATGCTAAGTTTCTATAATGGTTTATAAAACATGCTTTCACTCATATTGGAGACCAAAAGGGGTGGAGAAAAAGAGAAAACTTCACGACTCATGTCAAAATAAATTGACGTCACTTTACTCTATTATAAGTAGGAAATATATAGCATATATTGTAGAGCATGAATCAGACCCAGAATGACTAAAGAATAATCCAGATTGATATGCATTAAAAGTTCAACAGTAGTAAATAATGATCCTTTTGGTTAGGTATCATTTTGTGTAATTTCATGTAACCCTATGTGAATTTGTTGTAGTATAATGTGTATTTTATTTATTCTATTTCCGCATCAAGTTTCCAAAATGCATAGTGAGTGACCATTGATTCTAAAAAGAGATATGTGGTTTTTCAAAATATATAAAAGATATATATATATATATATATATATATATATATATATATATATATATATATATATATATATATATATATATTGTACACGTTTGTCCCTGCAACAATGCACATTGTTGTGCAATAGTACATACTAATACACATAAACACATGTATCAAAGTGAGGATTGTGTGCCATTATCTATGAACATTTTATGGTTTAGGTCATGTGTCACGTGTCATAGTTTTTTTTGAAAGAAAACTGGTATAGAACTATTTAGCACTCAAATCCAACCTCCAAATGACTATAAAATCAATGGCCAAAGGACCCAAGCGTCTGTCCCTAGCATGGTAATATTACAACATGAATGCAGAAGCATAAAAGCTTAGAATACATGTATACATAACAAGATATAGACACTAATGAAATCTCAACATTCAATAAGTACATCAATAACAACATTCTTTATTATACAATCTCAACTACAAATTGAGAGTACATATATACAATTTTGTTCATGTACATTGCATAGGATCTTATGAAAAGTACACACGAACATAGATCACCAAGACATCAACTCCCTAGCCATCTATGAATTTTAGCATATCTAAAACAAGCAGGTCAACACACAAGGTGTTTAGTACATGGCAGAAAGATAAATACATATATGTACACATATATACATATATATAGCTTTTCTTAGACATATATAAATGTAAAAATGAGTACTAACTTCTCCTTTATTATCTTGACACAAGATAAACCTGATTAAGAATAAGTTTACATGCATGTAGATTCTCATATGTAACCCTAAATAATTCCATTTCTTTATGGTTTTTCCCAAGTTAGGATCCAAGTTGGTTATTGATGAATTTGATGGTCTTTTACTGATCTAGGGTCCATTACAAAGGTGTGGTTCAAGTTTCATGTCATTTTGATGCTTCAACTACTTCTTATGATTTTTGGAAGGTTTATATTACTTATGCACATTTTAGGGTCAAATGACTCAAGAAAAAGCAACCAAGGTAATGATTACATCAACTAAATGTGTCCAAGAATAAAAGATGATTTAGGTCAGAAGGATTAGTACATTAGAGTCATATGTCAGGTTTGGGTGGATGACTCCAAGTATAGGCATCACATCAAGCATTGGTGCCACTAAAAAACCATACCACTATTAACATGGATCACATATTCCATTAGGTATGCACATGTGGACATAACCATCTAGGTGATCATAAGGAAGGGTGTTTCTTAGTTTAGAAGGGGAGTAGATGAGATGAAGATCCATATCATTATGAATGAACAAGCTAGACAAACAAGAAATGAGTTTCACTGTGACAACCCGTAACACAAAGAGAGATTACTCAAAACCCAAACACTAAGAACCGCTAATAAAAATCATATCTAAAAAGAGGGCTAATTAAAATCGATTTAATTTTCAAAAATTTACTCAACAACATTTACATAAAAGCCTAAAATACCAGATTATTTCACAAATCTTACCAATAGTCTCTTACAAAAGGCTCTGTGACCTTAGTCACAACGTATAAAAGTATACACATGAGATATTATATAATGCACAACATCAAAATACTATGAAAGTTCGAGTTGATAAAACACTATATACAAAACTTTCCCACCCAGACCTGAGAGTACATGGATGACTCTAAGACATACTAGACATCAAATCAACTCCTTCTTTGTTCTATCACATGATCTCCTCTTTACTGTCACGGGTCTGCTATGGCTACTGATGATCACCTAAAAAGATGGTGGTGACCCACAGGTGAGACGCATGTCCCAACAAGAGCTATAACTCTCAAAAAAACTTATTATTTATAACAAGTTATGTAACTAAACATGTTAAACATATTAAGAAGATTAAATAGATAGACAAATAGAGCAACAGAACAAAACGATTAATCATAATGGCTTGTTAAAAGAAATTCTAATTAGTTTTAGAAGCTAGCATTATTCTCAATTACCAGATGTAGATATTACTATGAGCATATCGATAACAGTATGAGCATATTTGAATAATAGGAGCATCTCTAACAATATAAAATGACTACAGTGATAAAAAAACTATTAGCATAAACATCTCTAATAGTATACCATGTCTAACAACATAGACATATCTAATAGGATGAGAAAAGATAACAATGTGAGCATGTCTAATAAAAAAATCATGTCTAAGAGGACTAGTATATCTACATCTTAAGTAGAGTTAACAACATAAGCATAACTAACAACATAAGCATGATTAGCAGTATAAGCATAGCTAACTAAATAGGCATGTCTAATAGTATAAGCATAGCTAACAACATGAGATGACTATCATCAGAAAAATAACCAACAGTAGCAGTATATCTAACAACATAAGCATGGCTACCTCTTATTGTGCTATACATCATCTACATGTGAAAAGATCAAACAAGGGTTATCATTCAATGTGAATCATTGTGTGTAACCCTAATAGATATACTTCATAGCTATTTATGTATATTATTAATCCCTAGGAAATTTGAGTCGTACCACTCAAATTCCAACTGACCATCGCTTGGTCGCAATCAATTCCATACAAGATAAAGAAAGAGATAGAATCCTAAGATCTTCTCCCTACTTGGTCAGTATGAGCCTGCACCATAGTGACATATCAGTCAAACTACCACCGATGACATATAGTTAAGCTGAAAATACCTAGTCCGTCCTTGGTATAGGTCATGACACTAGCCACCTGGGTATGCAAAGAAAAACCCTACCACCAAGGTACAACTGTAGTTATCCTCCAACATTTCATATATATATATATATATATATATATATATATATATATATATATATATATATATATATATATATATATATATATCATCAAGACACAACTGCAACAATTCTCAATCTGAGGGCTAGGCATGATCGCAGCCATCCTCCCTAAACACCTAGAATCAGGGTGACAAGCACCCACATACTCAACAGTATGCACTCCCAGTTTCCCTAAGGAATACTCGTTTCATCATCCACCAAGTTATGACACTAAAATGGATCTATGACACAAGGCACTACATGATTAAGGTTTCACTTGATTAGTTAATGCCAAGTGGACAAAAAAACCTAATTCATTTCTGACAAGCATTGATACATAACAACTCTTGAAGATATAAAATGTATGAGGCATAATTCCTTTCTCATCATCACATAATACCAATCATTGTCACATCATGAAGAGGATCACACATTCATAAGGCTCAACCATGCCCAAGGTCATTAAGACCATTACACATTATCCTGAAAGAATCATCATTATCTTTCCATGCATTACCAAAGCCTTACCAAACAATCACCACACATGTAATACATATGCTCAACATAACATTGACATAAGGAACTAAAAGATTTTCACTGGATAAAATAGGAAGATTATCTTAGCATTAAGTGCATTCCTTTATCATAACAATATGCAAGGAAACTACTTATAATTAACCATCATGATTTAGTTATACCAGGGTTAGAGTTAACAACACAAGTTCAACTTAACTTTACAAATCAACACTTTATAACAACCTTAATTTATATTTATTCAAGGGAAAAGATAAGACTAAAAACTCATGCGCTTAAAACAATTGACTCTAAATCATCAAATCCAAACCATTGGGTTAGATGCAACAAGAACAAGCCATGAAATCATACATAAAACTATCAGTTTAATGAAAAACATGACCAAAATTATGTATATTAATTATCACCATTAGATCAAGTGCACTAAGCACAACCTATCAAATCATAGACCACACATCAGACCATCGGGTTCAAGGAAATTAAAACCATTGCATCATGTATATGAATCACCACCATTGAACCACGGTTGCATAAAACATAACCATTGCATCAGGGCATCAAACCAAAAACTTCCATGTATAAATCCTCACCCAAAGACCATTGAATGTTAGATAGATAAAACCATCATATGCAAAACATGTAAAACCTTGGGACATCCATTAAAGAAAAATCATCGATCAAATAAGTAAGTGGTACTT
The DNA here is from genome assembly GCA_963693085.1 of Alisma plantago-aquatica. NCBI lineage: Eukaryota > Viridiplantae > Streptophyta > Magnoliopsida > Alismatales > Alismataceae > Alisma > Alisma plantago-aquatica. Next base: position 413,014,172 of record OY856415.1, on the reverse strand, counting down.
AGAAAAAATAGTCCATAAAGTTTTAGGATGGCCATCGGTTGTGCCACTAAAGGGTACCATCAATCTAACACTTAGATAAATTAGAAAATAAGAAATTAAGATAGTCATCAATTGTGAACCTAGTGAGACCATTGAATTTCATCACTATATGGAAAACAAACTTCAAACATCGAGTAAAACCATTGATTCATTTGAGGATAGTTTGAACAAAATATAAGATAAGCATGACCATCGATTCTTGAGCATATCTAGCCATCAAAACATCAACAAGGTGTGAACCATTGGTTGGCTCAAGAAGCCCAACCATCAAGTTATGGAAATAAGAGAAAATCCACTCAAAGCATTAGAGAGAAACCATCGTTTGAGAGAGAAATAAGACCATCAACTTGAACCACTTGGGAAAGCATCATGACTATTATTTGTCAAGCATAAGAAAGTCCAAAATAGAAGCTATTTGTAATCCATTAGTTGGCACAAAATGGTCAAACCAAACATCACCAAAACCAACTATTAGATCGATACATAGGGAGGGGGAAATATGCTCAAAACCCTAGGTAAAATCATCGTTCATGAGGATTAAGATTGCCATCGATCATTCATTGACGAAGACAATATAACTGTCATTTATTGAGATCACTTAAGTTATTAAAATAGTAAATAAAGTACCACAATCAATACTTCCTAAAAGCAAACCCCATTGGGTCACACAACAAGGGAGAAATCAGTTCAAGGCACCAACAAAAACCCATTGTTTCAACTACTCAACTCCATTAATTATTATGATTATGGAGACCATCAACCATACATAGATAAGAGTATTATGTCCATGTTTCTTAGGCTTATAAAAAGGCCATCAAAATAATAGATAAACACCACCATCGTTCTACACAAAAGATTAGCAATCAGATCACGAGTCAAGGTAGAAATCAGCTTAAAATAGGTCAAGGACAACCATAAAATTTCACCACAAAAACACCATAGATTCATAGTCAAGCAAGGTCTAAAGCCCATCTTCGAAAAAGGAGAATGTGCACAAGACTAAGAATAGTAACAAGAAGATTATCTACAAAAAATCCTCATATATATGCACAACTTATCTAAGGATTCAAATTTTCTACTCATTGATATGTTTTAGAGCAAGATTTGTTCATGTCAAGTTAAATGTAAGCAATAAAAATGAAGAGAGTTATGTAACTCACCTTAATATTGAATATGAGGATCCAAACACCAAGATGGATTGAGAAAGAGAGGAAGAAAACCCTAGATTTTGAGCTATCCACATTCGTCCAAACCAGCTTTTTTCCAAGAACAAGAAACCCCAGGTCAAGGAACCAAGAAGAAAGGTGTTCTTTAAGAGTGCTAGCACAAACTCCATCATGGAAATCATAGATTCAACCAAGAAGAAGATATGGGAATCTAGGAAAGAAGGGAAAACGAAGGAAATAGAGAAGGTCTTACTTGCTTGGTTCAAGAACAAGCTAAGGAAGCTCCACAAGATTGAAGAGATGGTAGATCCAAGCTCTATGAGCACATACAAGTAGGTCGACCAAGATCCATCTACCTTGGGATCCTTCTTCTCAACCAATTAGGGGGGATGAAATCTAGGAAGTAGGGATGAAGAGAGGTTGATCTGGGTGAGCAAAGCATAAGAAGCTAAAAGAGAGAGAGAAGGAAGAGGTAAAGTGTCTAGCTAATATCACCAAGTATCCAAGGTTAAGAGAATATTATTACATGAAAACCTGTAGCCCAACATAGTGTGGAAAGTTAGGAGTCCCACCAAAAATTTATTCCTATGTTAGACCTGGAACTCGCTCCCAAGAAAACATATCAAAATATCACACAAGGTAGCCCATCTATGAGAGGAAATCCTAAGTTCAACCTTAGGCAGATGCCACACATATAACCAAGGAGAATCTAGACGCCCCATGGTACAACTAACTTTAGCATGATATGAAAATATTTGATGAACAAAATATGTGACAAATCACAAGAAAAACCATAGTTGTGGGCAAATTGCATCAAAGTCCAAAACATGCACATAATTGCATAACTTGCTCAAATAGTGTCCAAACGAGACCATACTCGAAACATAGCTTAATTAACTGATATCAAAGCATAAGAAAGAATTTGATTAAGAATCTAAGTGTCCAATTAGGTAATTAAGAATCATTAGGTTTTAGGCTAGGCCAGAGGTCTTACAATCATAAACCCCTAATATGGATTCCCCCCCCCCCCCAAATCCGAAGAAGAACAAGGATGGTTACCTCCTATGCATCTTATCCTATATCTTCCACAAGCATCTGTCAAGCCATGGATCTTTCACAATATATCCACTAAAACTATGACCTTTCTCCCCAACTTGCATGTCTTATCTAGGACCAATGTAGAGTCCATCCCACCAACATCCTCATATAATTCCATCTCCATTATCAGTATCCCTTATTCATTATCAGGATGACATATACTCCGTCATGGGACTTGGACCTATGGTATACCCTATTCAAATATAGTAATGACTCCAACCTAAATCTCTAGCGGTCCACCATGGTTACCAACATGTGATTCTTCCCATCACGAACTACTTCCAACTATTGTTGAAACATTACACCTTTAAGTTGATATTTTCTCTATCATGCCAAACATAGAATGACCTACATCTCCTACTATATAAGACTTTATGATGTTGTGTATGGTTGTGATAACATACTATCCCATCACTCACATGTCTCATGGAAGCCATCATGCTTCCGCTGCATCACTCTAATATGATGTCCAATGTCATGATGTCACCTATCTTTACACCTTGTCTTGTTGTCAGTAGTTATATCATCATAGAATCATTCATCTTCTTCTCAAAGAGTTATTGGAGCACCTCAATATCTGAATCTCTCTATGAAAAGGAACATAAGGAGCTCATTTGAATGTCTCCAACTCACATACCACTGATACACCCTAGATACTAGGACTCATAACCTTGTATCACTACATGTGTCCAGAAGACCTAACATCCTTATCTTATCAGCTTCCCTACCATCACAGTTGGCATCCAACATGTTGGAATGATCTTCCTAACTTCCTGGAAAGCTCAAAAGTTATCCCTATCACAAATGTGAGGATCCTAGAACTATAGTCCAAAACAGCCACATGTTGCACCAAGATATCCATCCCTAGGATTTTATCAAATCCTCACATACCAAGTGGCATAAGATATATCTGAATGTAGCATCCAGAGAAAGGAAGAGAATAAAGGGAAAGGTATACCTCTCACAACACAGTGATACCATCCCTAGGGTTTCTAACAAAGGGGGTTATCAGTCCTATCTTTAAAAAACAAGTTACAACTTTTAATGTATTCTTTGTTTTTCACTTGGATTCATTGTCAGCTACATAGGAATTTAACATGATCATCATACTTAATTACCTTTTAATTTTAGTCATATATCATACTTATGTGTATATTATTATTTATCATGTTTCTTATTCACTCTTTTAGGGGTTAGTTCATCATATTCTTCATTCTTATCAATTCAACAAGGATCATTATCTTTTAATTTCTTTTATAAGTCATGAAAATTTTATATTAACATATTTTTGCACATAGGGATGGGTCCGAGATTAACTCAGGTTCCTTTTTGTTCATCCATCTTTATCCACTTTTATTCTCTCATATTGCGATTATCATTGGAATTATCTTTTTCTTATATGAATTTTACACCTTATATTATTACACTAACACATTCATCTTCCTTTTACTCTATTATTTTCCAGATTCATAGTTTTAGGAACTCCTTCTTAGCTTATTTTCATTCAAATTTAAGCTGTGTGGTGTCATATCTCTTTCTTTAATCATCAAGCTTTCAAGTTTTGATAAGTTATGATATGATTTTCATCTTTCCTCTAGGGTATAATTAGGATATGTTCACCATGATTTCTTAATTATTATGCTCTTTGGATTATTTCTAACTGACTATTTGATCAGGGTAATCAGAAAGATAACAATCAAAGAGTTTCACACTTACCTTTCCTTCAGTAAATGAATACCTGGCCAGGGCATCCAAGTACTGAATTCAGGAAATATGCATTATGATCATGTCATTTTCATTACTTATTTATCATTCTAGTCCTAAGTGCTAGTATCCCTAAGATTCAGTGAACCTAGAGATCTGATACCACCATATGTGACAACTCATCACACAAAGCGAGATTACTCAAAACTAAAACACTAACTACTAATAAAACACATATCTAAAACAAGGGATAATTAAAAGTGATCAAAGTTTCACAATCTTACTCAAAAAAATTCACATAAAATCCCAACATCTCAAAATATTTCATAAATCTTATCAAAAGTCTCTTACAAAAGGCTTTGTGACCTTAACCACAACTATACACATGAGATATTATCTACATGCAGAACATCCGAATACTACAAAATCTTGAGTCGATAAAAACTATATACAAAACATTCTCACATGAAAATGAGAGTACAAGGATGAATGTAGGACATGTTAGACATCTAATCAAATCCTTTTTTATTCCATCACATCAATTCCTCCTTGCTGCCATGGGTCCACTATGGCTACTGGAGATCACCTAAAAAGATTATGGTTGTAAGGACCCTGACCTAAGTTTTGGGGTAGCCCTATTTTATTTGGCTTAATCATGTTCTTAGAACCTTGATCTAATATCTTGAGATGTAATAAGGTCTTATGGATAGGTTAAGTATCAAGTCTGAGCTTGTTTGGATGAAGTTTGTGCTTTCAGTGCTAGTTTTGGTGCAAATTGTAATTTACCCAATGTAGGGGGTTGATGTGCAATTTGCCACCTTTAGAGTGTTCTCTCTCTTTTTCGACATCATCTAGAGGAAAGATAAAGAGGAGGGCGCCTTTCTTAAGCCTTGGCTGATGAGTATTACCCTAGGTGATGATTAGGACTGATGTGAGTATTGAGTGCCTTGACCATGTGTGTTGGTTGTTTTGTCTCAACCTTAGGTCATGACCAATGTAGGGTTTGGAGGGTGTCATGGTCGATACTCCTCCTCCAGGTGTTTGGGTCATGACTGAGGTAGTCTAGGATGGTTTTGGGTCGAGATGGTTGACCTATCTTGGGTTGTCTAGACCTAGGGTTTGTGGAGGTCCTTTGTCTCAAACAAGAGGAGATGGTGATAGGAGGTGTCACGGCCATGGATGGTGCAACCTAGGAGGGTCACGACCGCAACCATGTGGGAGTACATGGTGGTCAAGACGCTACCTAGAGTGTATCACCATGTCCTGCATGTCATGTTTAAGTCATTGCATGTGGGTGCATGTTGGTCTTTTACTAGGCCAAGTGTCCCTTAGTATGTTGACACCTCACCCCTTTTGCTCTCTCTCGTGTTTCATCTATATAACCCCTTATGTCTTCTTTCTTGAAATTATTTTCGGCCATCTATCTTCCTCCCCCTTATTTGCTTGTCTTTGGAGCTTGGTGGAGCAAGGAGGTTCGTCCTTGGAGCTTGGGGGATCAATTTCCTCTTGCATGTGGTGGTGGTGGTGATGATGTGAGCTCATATTTCATCCTTGGTAAGTGTTTGTCTTCTAAGTTGATGTTTCTTTTGATATCCTACCTTCACCTTCCTCTCTTTGCTCATCCCTAGACCTTGTTTCTTTCATGGTGGTTGTTTTGGGAGAGAAACTCCTCATCACAAGGGTCAGAGACCATGTTTTCACAAGGTAGACCCAAGTGTGAGGAGGATTTATCCTCTCTTTCTCCCTTTCTCTTTTAGTTCAGCCAAGAGTTTCTTTGGTTATTTCCTTGGGATAGCTTTGGCCTTAGTGTCTTCTTCTTCCTGAGGTGCTCTTGTGGCCGAATGTGGAGCTTTTGGTGAAGCTTCTTCAACCCTTGGATCGTGTGCATGGAGATCTTGATCTTGGAGTTTGGAGCTCTTGGTGGTGATCATCTCAAGGCAGGTTATATAACACTAAACCTACTCTATTATTGCACTCTTTATGCTTTTTATTACTGCCTTCTTTTCCTAAATTCATTCCCCATCATGCTTCTACTTAGTGGTAACATCTAAAACTTGTTTGGTGGAGATACCTTGCTTGGTTTGGAAGAAATATGAAACCCTAATATATGTGTACTTGATTTAGTAGATGATGAGTTGTGGAGGTTCTTCTTTAAGTTTTGCTCTTAACCTTGGTCCCATGCATGATGTTCATATACCTAGAAGTTGAATACATGGTTAGGTTTAGTTTTGGTTACCTTGAGCATCCTTTTCTCTTATTTGGAGGAGGTTCTTCCTTGGTGGTCTTTTGACATATGCCTTGGGGTTTGGTGATCGGTTGCTTCATTTTCCTTCATGAAAACCATGGTTCTTCCCTTGGTTTTAGTTCTATTTTGAGACTTAGATTGTGCATCTTGGTGTGGTCACGACACTTCCCTCATGGTGGTTGCAACCTTGATAGCTTTTGTTCAAGATGTTACCTTGAGGTTGAGTCTAACCTAGTGGTGTTAGGCAAAGGCCTTTGGGGACTAGTCACGCTGGTGTTGGTGTCTTGTTCCTACCTTGCTTGGGTTGAGACTCACCCTAGAGTGTAGGGTCATGACTATGATGATCTTGGGTCACAACATGGGTAGAGGTCGAGACAACCTTGAGACTGAGATAGGTCTGGTCTAGACATGTTGAGGTCGAGACACCTTTGGTGGGGGTGCTTTGTGTAACCCTAACCCTAAGTGTCGGGGGAGCGACATGACCTAAAGGGTGGAGGTTGAGACACGTAGGTGGGTGGTTGCGACCTATGTGTCTATGTGGCCAATATAGGATGATGGTAGGTGGATAAGAAGCACGTTTGGACACTTAATGACATATACACACACACACACACACACACACACATATATATATATATATATATATATACCTACATATATATATATTGATGTTTACAATGGCATCTAATACACTCTAATGATGTTTCCTTATCCGTATACACTCTAAGATGATGGAGGGTGATGGTTCTAGGGTTCATGGTTGAACCTAGTCTTGTAGACTCTAATCGGTTAAGAAGAAACCCTAACCCTAAAAATGTGCATAAATACTTGCTTGTTTATCTCTCTCATAGAATGGTTATGATGTTATGTGGTTATCTCTTTTGTTTATGAACTTCTAGCCATGTAGGTATTATGAGCTTGGTAATCATAGCTAGTATATGCGATGGTGATTAAACTTGATACATGTTGAATGAGCCTTCAAGAGGCATGTTGAAACACTTGTGATGCAAGAATGATGAGTTAGGGATTGATATCCCACATTGATGTGACATTAGTAATAGCCTTGAGTGGTTGTGTAGCAGTGATGATGGTTTTGTGAATGGAAGTGATACAGACATCATGTGGTGATACTGTGACAAGTTCACACCTTATACATTTTATATCCTCTGGAATTGTTTCATGCCTTTATCTTTGTAGATTTTGTTATGGTTTTATACGTTGTAACTGGATTGATGCTAAAAGACACTTAATTGACTTAACTAATCAAGTGGAACTTTATTATGTAGTTTTCCCTGTGCCATAGATCCATCTCAGAGTCAGCACTTGCTAGGTGGTGAAACAGACTTTCCCTTAGTGGAAGTTCAGAGTCATATACTGTTGAGTATATGCATTAATAAGATTGGTTGTGGGGCATACCCTGTACAGTTGCGGGCCATAGATCAATGACATGATGCTTATGAGATTTCATAGGATTGGTTGCAAGCCATACCCTAGTATGAGTGTAGTTGCGGGCCATAGCTCAGTTTCACTAGCATCGTGATTAGTACCAAGGTGGGCTATGATCTTTCACAACTTGACTATATGTTTTTGGTTGCAGTTGACTGGTATGTCTCTACTATGCACTCGTGTACTGACAATGAGGTATGGTGAGGTCATGGATTTCGGCTCTTTCTTAGACCTTGTATGGCACTGATTTTGACTTAGTAGTGGTCGGTTAGATTTTGGTGGTATGACTCAAATCCTCAGGACATAATAAAATATGTAATCAACTGTGTGGTGTACATGCTTAGGATCAAATATGAAAACATTGGATGAGGCTTTGCTTGCTTTTGTATAGTATAATTGATAGTAAATATACATGTTCTTCATATTCCTTTTATAATGAAAAAAATGTTCAACAATCCTATTGCAATTGACTATGTTGATTAGGAATGATTATCTGCTTATTGTAGTTTTACTTTTGTTCCTGATTTACCTTATATGTGCTAATAATAGTGTTGGTGGAGAGTTATATCTCTGGCTGAGGTTTGGAAACTCATTCTGTGGGTTTCCCACATCATTTATGTGGATGTGAATGAGGAGCTAGAGATTGTGCAGTTGAAGCAGAGCAACAACAAGAAGGATAGTAGCTGATAAGGTTGGATGTGTTGCTAGTCTTTTGGTGTAGAGTCCTAGAGCCATCCATGTACACTCATGTCTTGGGGGAGTATGTATGTTCCTCGATGGTGTTATTGATATGAGTTTTTGGTTTATGATCCCTTATGGTATATAGTTGGCTATTGTACATGTTTATGTAAATGAACATATATCACATGTGACAAGTAGTCTTTTATGGGCATGGTGTAAATAACACTGCTTTATTATATATCTTTCAGATGGCAAGTTTTTGGGCCCTGATGTAATAAGTTTCTTGATGTTGGTTCTTTTTGTAAATGGTTTAAATTTTTAGTGCTTTTCGATAATCTTCTTGTTCAGTTTTGTTTTTGCATTTAGTTTTGAGTTATCTCATGGTATGTGGCGCGGGGTGTTACAGTGGTGACCCACAGGTGAGACCCATGTCCCATCAAGAGATATAACTCTCAATAAAGCTTATTGTTTATAACAAGGTATGCATTTAAATAGGTTAAGTAGATTAAACAAATTTAACATATAGACAAATAGAGCAACAGAACAAAATTATTTAATAATAATGACTTGTTAAGAGTAATTCTAATCAAAGTCTTAGAAGCTAGAGTTATTCTCAATTACCAGATGTTGCTATTACAATGAGAATATCAATAACATTATAAGCATATTTGAAGAATAGGATCATGTCTAACAATACAAAATGACTATAGTCATAAACAAAACTAATAGCATAAGCATCTCTAAAAATATACCATATATAACAACATAGGCATATCCAATAGGATGAGAAAAGATAACAACATGAGCATGTCTTTTTTTTTTAAAATCGGATACTTTCATTCATGCACCATCAAGGAACAAAAAATACATCATTCTCGGCTGCTTCCCTCCACAAGACAGGCAACATGGACCATCTAGAGGTATGCCCACCGGAATTAAGAGCATCTTGTGCAATGAAATGGGCCAAAGAGTTTTGTGCCTGTTTTACATGAATGAAACTACAAGAAATGAAACTGGAAGCTACACTACGAATGTCCGTAGCCAACAAGCCTAGGTAACTGGGGTGCTTGTCCACATCTTTCAAGACACTTACCACATTCAGGGAATCAGAACATAGATAAATGTGATTTCCAGATGGCACCATATCACGAGCAAGAAGAATCCCCTCTCTAGCACCCATAGCCTCCACAATGTCTGAAGTCCAATCAGCTCTTATGAACTTTTGCGTTGCCCCCATGAACGAGCCCTCCCTACCACATACAACTCCACCCAAAGCACACCGCCCATCCGTCTTTACTGTTGCGTCTACGTGTAAGAAAACGCAGCTGCCAATCTGCCCGTCAGCAATCAACGCCCTTGCTCTAGCTCCACCGCTCGCCATCTCAGTCCCCCGACCCGTGCTACCGCTCTCTCCCTGCCCATCACCCACTCCCCATTTGTAGCGACGATAGTCCGATATCATTGCTCGGTATGACAACAGTATAGGTCTCGGGAAAGGGCCTTGTATTGGAAGATCTTGTTATTTCGGCATGTCCATATGGTCCACCAAACCGCAACTATCTTGTCCTTCTCTTCCTCCGTGCTATTTCTAAACAACTCCATGAGATCGTCATGTAGGTTCGGCACACTTCCTAGGTGTTGCATGGGTTGCAACCAGCTCTCTCTCATCACTACTTCCGCCCCCGAGCAGTGACACAACATGTGTTGGATAGTCTCCTCCTGTAAAGCACAAATAGGGAAAACCCCATCATCCGTAACATGCTGTCCTGAAGCCTGCTTCGTGTTGCTAGACTCCCCGTAGCAATGCGCCATAGGAAATGTGACAATTTTGGAGGCCATCTTCTTCCCCATATTATTCTCCACAGGTCATGCGGTACCACCCTATTCCTTTCCCTCAAGGCTGTGCCTCCCAACTTTCCTAACCAGTATGCCGAGCGAACAGTGAAGTTTCCCTTTGGATTTGGCCACCAGAAATTGTCATCTTCATGCTCCGTAATAGGAAGTGGAATCCCCATGACCGATGCAGCAATATTCCTAGGAAAAATGTCCAAGAGCCTATCAACATTCCATTCCCTCAGTCCCTCCACCATCAACTCACTAACCTTGCTCATAGCAGCTGCGACCCCCGTTTTGTATCTTGTTAGGTCCCCCTCATCACAATGCAGCCACATGTCATTCCATATGTCGATATCCCGACCATTTCTGACCCTACACATGACTCCATGAAGGAGAAGAGATTTTTCTCCCCACAGACTTCGCCAAGTGTAGCTTGGAATGAGACCCAGACGAGCGTGAAGAACATTATTATTTGGGAAATACATAGCCTTCAAAACTCTAGCCACCAGGTTATCGGGCTTCGTGAACAACCTCCAAAGTTGACGTGCCAGCAGCGCTTGGTTAAAAGTTTTCATGTCTCTAAAGCCCATCCCTCCTTTCCTTTTAGGTTTGCACAGCCCCTCCCAACATAACCAGGAGATCTTCCTTTCCCCCACCAAAACCTAGCCACCATAGAGTTGATATCCTCAATAATACCCGACGGTAGCTGGAACACACTCATGACATATGTAGGAATAGCCTGCACCACAACCTTGATTAGCACCTCCTTTCCCGGCTTGGATAATAGACGTTCCTTCCATCCTTGTAGTTTGTTTCCCACTCTACCGATAATGAGCATGTCTAATAAAATATCATGTCTAACTGTATAAGCATATCTACATCTTAAGCAGAGTTAACAACTTAAGCACAACTACCAGCATAAGCCTTCTTAGCGGTATAAGCATAACTAACTACATAGGCATGACTAGTAGTATAAGCATAGATAACAACATGAGATAATTATCACCATAAACATAACCAACAGTAGCAGTGTATCTAACAAGATAAGCATGGCTACTTCTCTTATTGCACTATACATCATCTATATGTGAAAAGAGAAAACAAGGGTCATCATACAATGTGAAGAGTTGTGTATAACCCTAACAGATGTACTACATGACTATTTACACATTTTATTAAGCATTGGGGAATTAGAGTCATACCACTTGAATTCCAACTGACCACTGCTTGGTCTCAATCAGTTCCATACAAGATCTAGGAAAATCCATAGTGACATATTAGTTTGCCACCAACAACATATAGTGAAGCTCAAAACACCTAGTCCATCCTTAGTACAGGTCATGGGACTAACCTCCAGGATACGGAAAGCAAAACTCTTCCAATGAGGTACAATCGTAGTTGTCCTCAAACATCTCACAAATATATATCACCAAGACACGACCGCAATTGTTCTCAAACTGAGGGCTAGGTATGACCCCAATCATCCTCCCTAATCACCTGGAATCGGGATGACAAGAACCCTAAAAACTCAACAGTATGCGCTTCGAGTTTACCTGAGGAATACACATTTCACCATCCAGTAAGTTCTGGCAGTGGAATGGATTTATGGCACAAAGAACTACATGATCAAGGTTTCATTTGATTAGTTAATGCCAATTGGGTGAATTAAGGCTTTATCAAACAAGTGGACAAACAAAACCTAATTCATTTCTAGTAAGAATTGATATATAACAACTCTAAAAGATATAAAACATATGAGGCATAATTCCTTTCTCATCAATACATAATATCAATCCTTGTCACATCATGAAGAGGATCACACCTTCATAAGGCTCAACCATGCCCAAGGCCATTAAGACTAGGGCTGGCAAAACAAGACCCGACCCGAACCCAAAATTTTAAGCAAGTTTAGGGTCTAAGGTTTTCTGACCCGACCCAAAATTGACCCGAACCCAAAGAACTCGAAATTAATTTAGGGTCGGGTCTGGGTTTGGACTTTAGACCCAAATTGACCCGATTGACCTGAATTTCAGAATTATATTTTCAAATAAAATTACAAATACTATACTTTAAGACACGTGATGGCCCATTAATTTAATAATCCATCAATAATGAAGTTTATTTTGACAATTCTACATGATTTTGTATTGATTTGTATGATTTATTATACTAATTATATTAGGAATTTGTGTTTTAAAGTCTCAAACAAACAACAATAGGCTTTATATGTGTTTCTAAATCACATAGTAAGTTTATCACAATGAAATTTGTTAATTACACTTGGGAATTATCAATGTCTAGACAAATCATAGCATTTTTTTTAAAACTATTGTCTTGGTGTTGGATTTATGGGTCAGACCCGATAGACCCAAAATTATTTGCGGGTTGGGTTAGGGTCAAGGGTTTCGTCCCGAAAATCCATTTTTTGCAAGTTTAGGGTCTATCCAAAAAGTGTTGACCCGAAATGACCCGAAATAAAACCCGCTCAACCCGAACCCGATTGCCACCCCTAATTAAGACCATCACACATTGTCCTACAATAATTGTCATTATATTTCCACACCTTACCAAAGGCTTAACAAACCATTACCACACACGTGACACATATGTTCAACATAACATTGAAATAAGGAACTAAAAGATGTTCACAGGATAACATAGGAAGATTATATTAGCATTAAATGCATTCCTTTATCATAACAATATGCAAGGAAACTAGGTATAATTAACCATCATGATTTAGTTGCATTAGGGTTTGAGTTAACAATACAACTTGAACTTAACTTTACAAATAAACACTTCACAACAACATTAGGTTTATATTAATTTGAGGGAAAAGGTAAGACTACAAACATATGGGCATATAACAATTGACTCTAAATCATCAAATCCAAACCATTGGGTTAGGTGCAACAAGCACAACACATCAAATCATATGTAAAACTATGGGTTTCAAAGAAGACATGACCTTTAAATTATATGTATTAATCACCACCATCAGATCAAGTGCACTAAGAACAACCCACCAAATCATAGACTACACATAAGACCATCTAGTTCAAGACAATTAAAACCAGTGCATCATGTATATGAATCACCGCCATAAATCACGATTGCATAAAACATAACCATTGGATTAGGGCATCAAACCCAAAACTTCCAAGTATAAATCCTCACCCATGATCTTTGAATGTTAGATGCGTAAAATAATCAGATGCAAAGCATGCAAAAACTTGGGGCATTCATCTAGGAAAAACCATCGATTGAGCAACTAAGTGAACCATAGTTTTAATACTTATGGAAAATAGTCCATAACATTTTAGGATGACCATCTGTTGTTCCACTAAAGAGTACCATCAATCTAACACTTAGAGAAATCAGCAAATAAGAAATTAAGATATTTGTCAATTGTGAACCTAGTGATATGACGTGAGTATTGAATGCACTAATAAATTCACCCGGGGCTGAAATCCCCGAGTTTTTACCAAAACCAAGTGCAATAATACCACTCGGAAGCGGACGAGTCTTATCGCAGTATAGTTGAGGATCGAACCCAAAGGACAACATTTTTAAGAATCCTTGTCAGCTGGATCTAGCTCAAGTAAAACTAATATTTAGAATGATTGGTTGATTTGGGGTTGTTTAAACTAATTGCAAGAAAGTAACAATGGAATTAAAGATGGTTTGAGATCAATGATATGGAGTCGCTGGGATGGTACTGGGTTTGACCACCGCTACACACACAAACATACTCCATTGAAAACAATCCAGGCAAGATATAACACTCCAAGTAGAGCTGCTGTAGAACCCCCATACGGGCGTTAGGTCTGCGTAAGCATCACCATAGGCATCAAATGTCTCATTACCATCCAGATCACGTGTCTTACGGCTCTGAAGATACAACATCCAACTAAGGCTGTGAACCCCCCATACGGGCGTCAGGCGCACAGAAGCGTTACTGAAGGCTAGATGGCTCGTCCCCTCGCGGATCATACACTTACGACCTCAAGGAATCCCATCAGAAGTTCTCATCAAGGAGTCAACCGTGTTAACTGATAAGCACGTAGACGATTAAAGTACGAGTAAACATCGACGATTAACAAGAAGATACAAAATCCAACTAAGGCTGTGAACCCCCCATACGGGCGTCAGGCGCACAGAAGCATCACCGAAGGCTAGATGGCTCGTCTCCTCACGGATCACACACTTACGACCTCAAGGAATCCTATCTGAAGTTCTCGTCAAGGAGTCTAACTTGATAAATGACGTTCAAGCCCATGCATTGAAGTTCTCGCAACATAGGGAGCACAAAGATGAAAACAAGCAAATAACCAACCTACGAGCTTAACGATTAACGACAAAATGAAGAGTTATATACATGCCATGGAAAGTTCAACAAAATAACATGATTTGCATGGGCAGCGAGGCTAGTCCCCGCACCCCAGCGAAAAGGGACTACTCACTCATGATGCGAGATACAAGAAAGATGAGAGAGAAAGAGAGATCCGCCATGAGCTCAGTGTAGAAGGTAGTCGTAGCCCGGTGAAGAAGATGCGCTCCTTGCTCCATCTTCCTTCTCTTCTCGGCCTCCTTGGATGCAACACTAGCAGCAGGTGGAGTGGAACTTGATCAGAGTTGTGCTCTGGCAGCCTATCGGCGTCTAGATCCGATGCCCTCAAATGAGGACCCTGGGGGTCTATTTATAGGCTCAGATCTGATCCCAAACGGTTTGGGTAAGTTGTTGGAAATAACCTCTCCAAACGGTCTGGAGACCATTTGGAGCCAAACGGTTTGGAGACCGTTTGGTGCCAAACGGTTTGGAGACCGTTTTGGCGTCAAACAGTTTGCGTCGATCGATCTTAAGGTCGTGCGTGACTTCTGTTCTTCAATCGGTCTTGCGCTCGCGGCAAACGGTCTTGGAAACCGCATGGATCCAAACGGTCTTGAGACCGCATGAACCCAAACGGTCTTGGGACCGCATGGACCCAAACGGTCTTGGGACCGCATGAACCCAAACGATATTGGGACCGTATGGACCCAAACGGTCTTGGGACCGCATGGTTTTCTTTGGTGACCGATTTCGTCATTCGTTCTTTGCATATTCCAGCAAACGGTCTTGGGACCGTATGGACCCAAACAGTCTTGGGACCGCAAGAGCTCAAACGGTCTTGGGACCGTATGCGTGGATTTGCTTGATTTACCTGCATTAATTGAATGATATTTAGTTAAAGCCTTGATTATTGAATCAGCTAATAAGTTTTGTACATTATGGTTCATATTAGGATGGAAAGGTATGAAATAGAGTTGAAATTGTTCCAAAAAGGTAATTGAATTCCATGATGAGTGTGCACTCATCAAAATACCCCAAACTTAAACATTGCTCGTCCTCGAGTAACATAAAATTTGAAACAGTTGCCAAATGAATACTTTCTATTTGTGTGATTGCTTCATCTTCACATCACAAATGTTTCTTTCTGCTCAATATGAATCAGTACCCCAAACCCCTAGGACCACTAAACACGTCTTACCACAACTTTGTTCCTGAGTTCGTTTTCCAACATCACTTCCTCCTCACTTTTTCCAACAACAAGCATGTCAAAGAGTTTTGTAAGAGTCCAGAGATACCCGCATAATCAACAAGTGTGCATCCGATCCGACACTAGTATTTTTCGGGATAGTAGGGGCATGCATTGTGCCCTTAGGTGGAAAAAGGAGTGAAAGTGTATGGAAAGAAGAAGTAAATCTCTCCTATATTCGACTCGAGATTTTTATTTGTTTTGCAATTTCATTTATTGCATTTTTTGTGCAAATCTCTCCTCTATTCGACTCGAGATTACATTTTTGGTGTTACACCCCTATTTATTGCGAGGGGTATGGAAGAAGCGGATAAGGGGGAAGTGTCGTGCCACCCTGAACTTAGGGTTTGGCACAAATTTAGCTATTTTGTTGCTTTTTGATGGATGGAGGGGTACGAAGATGATAGAAGAAGTGTAGAAGAGAGTTCAGATCAGAATGCATCTTGATTTACAATTCAATGTGTCGGGTTGTTCTCTTTGTCATACTCTGCTCAAATAATGACTTGATGCAGATCCGGTGGGGATTCTGAGCCATTGTTCCACTAGTCAGTTTAGGAAGCACGACGTGTTTGATCCCTATCAGTTTGGCAGATACTTATCATTTTTGTAAAAAGTATTATGATGTTAGGAATCATAAGCTTCACAAGATAATTTCAAGCAAAAGGCAAGTTTCAAAAATCAGCCCTCTTGAGGATTTACCTCGAATAAGGAGGATATTATGATTGAGGATGCATAGCAAATTAGTTAGTTACATTTTATCAACAAGTGTCAAAAATTCATCAAATATTTGTTCAAAAATTTTGAAAATTTTGAAAAATTTATGATAGAGACAACTTGAGTATGAAAAGAGGGTGCATGTGGAAGTGAAGTACGTACCACCCACCCTCCACCCCGAACTTTGAGATTTGCTCATCCCGAGCAAACCCTAAATCCAAGATGGAGGGGAAAGGTTATGCCAGTTATGACCACCGAGTGTGATTGTGTTCCGATCAGCGCAACTCCGATCTCTTATCTGAAAGAAAAAAAACTATCTCAAAAGGCAATTTTTTTTTAAGGAAAAGTTAACTAGAAGGCGAAACAAAATTTGGAAAAGAAAAGTAAAACAGAGTTATTGATCGGGTTGCCTCCCGACAAGCGCCTTTGTTTTACGTCGATGGCTTGACTGAGTCCTTCAGATTCATGGTGGGTCTTTTGGATTTGCAAGTTCCAGCACTGTTTTGGTGCCTATGTCTATCGCGGTGAAATATCTCTTCAGGCGGTGCCCATTGGTTATGAATTCTCTTGATTCTTTACTCCATAAAGAGAAGGCGCCATGAGGAGAGATGCTTTTGATGATGTATGGTCCAGACCAGTGTGAGCGGAGTTTTCTTGGGAATAACCTTAATCTTGAGTTGAATACCAGAACCTGGTCTCCCACTTGTATGTCCTTTTGTTTCAGATGTCCATCATGCCACAGTTCTGTACGTTCTTTGTAGATTCGTGCATTCTCATAGGCTGTCATTCTGAGTTCATCCAGCTCATGGAGTTGCAGAATCCTGGCTTGGCCCGCTTCTTTCATATCAAAGTTCAATTGTTTGATTGCCCACCATGCCTTGTGTTCTAGTTCGACTGGCAGGTGGCAAGCATTTCCATATATCAATCTAAAAGGTGTAGTCCCAAGGGGAGTTTTATAAGCAGTACATTAGGCCCATAAAGCGTCGTTGATTTTTGTCGACCAGTCTTTTCAATTACGTCCAACAATTTTCTCAAGAATAGCCTTTAGTTGTCGGTTGGAGACCTCTACCTGTCCACTTGTTTGTGGATGGTAAGGTGAAGCTACCTTATGTGAGATGTCGTATTTTTTCAGTAAAGCTTCAAAGCTTCTTTCAATGAAGTGGGAACCGTCGTCAGATATCACGGTTCGCGACATTCCAAACCGGGGAAAGATAACATCTTGGAATAATTTTATGACGGGTTTTAAATCACTAGTGATAGTTGGTATAGCTTCAACCCATTTTGAGACGTAGTCCACCACCACTAGGATGTATGAGAATCCATTAGAAGATGGGAATGGACCCATATAGTCTACCCCCAGACATCAAATATCTTGAATTCTTTCCATAGATTCAGCGACATCTCCTCTTTTGGTATATTTCCAGATCTTTGACATTTGTCACAGGACAGGACGAAATCACAAGAATCTTTGGATATGGTTGGCCAGAAGAATCTGCACTGTAAAACTTTTAGGGCCGTCTTTTTAGAGCTCATATGCCCACCCACGGGTCCTGAGTGACATTGTTCCAGAATAGATTGAGCTTCCTCTTCGGCGATACAATGTCTATACAGACCATCAGTGCAAAGTTAAAAAAGATATGGTTCATCCCATTGATAACGCTTCACATCATGCATGAACTTTTTCAGAGCATTCTCGGTGCATTGGGGATGGACAACTCCAGCAGCAAGGTAGTTTACGAAATTAGAATGCCATGGTATAACTTTCGAGACCCTCATTAGCTAATTATCTGGTAGGGAGTCATTGATCGGAATCTTCTCAGCATCCAGAATGTGGATGCGACTGAGGTGATCTGCTATAACATTTTTTGTCCCTTTTTTATCTCTTATCTCCAGATCAAACTCTTGTAGCAGGAGGATCCATCTAATCAGCCTTTGTTTAGCATCTTTCTTTGCCAGAAGGTAACGAATAGAAGCATGGTCTGTGTAAACAATGACCTTCTAACCAATAAGGTAGGATCTGAACTTGTCAAAGGCATAGATGACTGCTAGAAGTCTTTC
The DNA here is from genome assembly GCA_963693085.1 of Alisma plantago-aquatica. Taxonomy (NCBI): domain Eukaryota; kingdom Viridiplantae; phylum Streptophyta; class Magnoliopsida; order Alismatales; family Alismataceae; genus Alisma; species Alisma plantago-aquatica. The sequence goes on along the minus strand of OY856415.1, from coordinate 412,995,609 downwards.
TCAGTAGTGGCATAATTACTCTGGGCTTCGTCAAGGGTTTTTGATGCATAATAGATCACATAATGTTTCCTTTCTATATATTACCCCAAAACAACACCCACCGCGTAATCACTGGCATCGCACATAATCTCAAAAGGATGGTCCCAATTGGGAGCTCTAATGATGGGGGTTGTCGTAAGGGCTTTCTTCAGTGTGTCAAAACTATTGACACATTCTTCATTGAAATTGAAATCGGCATCCTTTAGTAGCAGGTTGGTCATTGGCTTAGTTATCTTGGAAAAATCCCTTATGAATATTCTATAGAATCTAGCGTGACCAAGGAAGGCGCGAACTTCTTTCACATTCGTGGGAATAGACAATTTAGATATCACTTCAATCTTGGCTTTATCTACTTCAATTCCTCTATTGCTAACCCTATGGCCCAGGACAATGCCTTCCCTTACCATGAAGTGGCATTTCTCCCAATTTAGCACCAGATGTGCTTCTTCACAATGTTTGAGGACCTAGGAGAGGTTATTTAGACATGAATCAAATGAGTCTCCATATACAGAAAAATCATCCATGAAGACTTCCATAATAGTTCCCGTAAGCCCCGCAAAAAAATCATCATTAGATGGAAAGCAGACTACAAACATCGACGAAAACCATCCATCGTTTGAACAAAAGATAAGAAAAACATGAAGGTAGGTTCTTGAACACATCAAGCCATAAAAATAGCAAAAATTGTGAACCATCAGTTTTCTTAAGAAGACCAACCATCGAGTTATGGAAACAAGAGAAAATCATCTCAAAGCATTAGAGAGAAATTATCGTTTGAGAGAGAAATAAGACGATCAACTTGAACCACTTGGGAGAGCACCATGACCATGTTTCTCAAGCATAAGAAAATCCAAAATAGAAGCTATGTCTAATCCATTAGTTGGCACAAAATGGTCAAACCAAATAGTGCCTAAACCAACTATTAGATTGATACGCAAGGAGGGGGAAATCTGCTCAAAATCCTAGGTAAAACCATCGTTCATGATGATTAAGATAGGCGTTGATCATTCAGTGATGAAGACAATATAAATATCACTTATTGAGATCACTAAAGTTATTAAAATAGTAACTAAAGTACCACCATGATTCCTTCCTAAAAGACAACTCCATCAGGTCACACAACAAGGGAGAAATCAGTTCAAGGCAGCAACAAAAACCCATTGTTTTAACTACTCAACTCCATTAATTATTACGATTATGGAAACCATCGACCATCCAGAGATAAGAGTATTATGACCATGGGTTCTTTATCTTATAACAAGGCCATAAAAATAGTATAAAAACACCACCATCATTCTACATAAAAGACTAGAAATTAGATCATGACACAAAGTAGAAATCATCTCAAAATAGGTCAAGGGCAACCATCAATTTTCACCACAACAACACCATTGATTCATGTTCAAGCAAGGTATAAAGCTCATCTTACAAAAAAGAGAATGTTAACAAGATTAATAACATTAATAAGAAGATTATCTACTCAAAAATCCTCATATATATGCACAACTTATCTAAGGATTAGAATTTTCTACTCATTGCTATGTTTTAGAGAAAGATTTGTTCATGGCAAGTTAAATGTAAACAATAAACATGAAGAGAGTTATATAACTCACCTCAAGGATGAGGATGAGGATCCTAAAGAAAGATGGCTCGAGCAAGAGAGGATGAAAATCCCAGCTTTGAGCTCCCCATTCATCCAAGCTAGCTTTTATCTAAGAATAAGCAACCTTAGGTCAAGAAAGCAAGAAGAAAGGTGTTCTTTAAGAGTTCTAGCACAAACTCCATCATGGAAACCATGGATCTGACTAATAAGAAGAGATGGGAAGGTAGGAAAGTAGGGAAAACAAAGGAAAGAGAGAAGGTCTTACTTTCTTGGTTCAAGAACAAGCTAAGGAAGCTCCACAAGCTTGTAGAGATGGTAGATTCGAGCTCTATGTGCACATGCAAGTAGATCGACCAAGCTCCATATATCTTGGGCTCCTTATTCTCCACAAATCAGGTGGGGGGAGCACCAGTAATCAGGGAAGAAGAGAGGTTGAGCTGGAGCAAAGAATTCGTTGGCATGCAAGGATGGAAGCATAAGAAGCTAAAAGGAAGAGAGAATGAAGAGGTAAGGTGTCTAGTCAATATCGCCAAGTGTCCAAGGTCAAGAGCATCTTTTCCATGCACACTAGTTTCCCAACATTATTGGGAAGTTAGGAGATCCACCGGAACTTGTTTCCCAGGTCAGCCCTTGAGCCCACTCACAAGAAAACCCATCAAAATACCACACAAGATAGCCCATCTATGAGAGGAAATCCTAAGTTCAACCTTAGGTAGATGCTACACATAAAATCAAGGTGCATCTATGCGCCCCATAGTAAAAATAACTCCAACATGATATGAAAACATATGAGGAAAAAAATTCATATGACAAGTTGCAAGAAAACCCATAGATGTGGGAAAATTACATAAAAGTACAAAATGTGTATAAAATTGCAGAACTTGCACAAACGGTGTCCAAATTGGACCATACTTCAAAAAATATCTTAATTAACTGATATCAAAGCATAGACATGCATTTTATTAAGAATCTAAGCATCTAATTAGGTATATTAAGCATCATTAGGGTTTAGGCTAGGTCAGGGGTCTTACTGTCACACTAGGTATCACTTGTGTACCTAGGGTTTCAAAAATCAATCATATAGAAAGGGGTTGATAATAGGCATTAAGGTTACTAAACATCATAATATTATTGTTTTTAAGGATGTAAGTAGTTGGGTGCATAAAATAGGTCAAACACATCATATGAATAAAGAGCATGATCACGCATCATCATAAGGTGTGACCTACATGAATCAAGCCGTATGGGAAACATAGTAATGAAAGTGGATATAGTATCTGATACTCAAGTCATAGAGATATATCATTCACTGATTTCTAGGTTACAAAGAGACATGATATCATATAGAGGAAAATTAATAATTTTAATATCAAAGGTTATATATTATGAAAAAAAATCAAGTCAAATTAGTGCATAAAGGTCAATCTAGGACCAAGAATGGTCATTAGGGTCATAATTTATTTCAAAAGTATATAAAAGGTACTAATTTTATTATTAGGGGTGTAAAGTTACATTTTTGTTTCAAGATTCATCATAAAAATGCATTATAGTACTAGATTTTAGTTTAGGTCATCTATCATTTTGTACTTCTTCGTAGAAAATACAATACATAGCATGTCATTATCATAAGTTATGCAAAATAACTTTTGTTATGTTATTTTCGTTCTCCATGTCCTAATCAAGGTATGTGGAATTATCTTTGACACATCTAGGTAGTGCCTATTCCGTGATATCATCATACTTGGACATATCACTTATTGACATGTCACACATCCACCACACATTGTGATACATGGAACTCATTAACATTAGGTTACATAGTGCTGTTGGGGTTAGCTTATCCTACACCCAAAACTTGAAGAAACTATTATGCGTGAAAGGGTGCTTATGATTTAATAGGATGTGTAGCCTATAAGAAGATTAATTAGAAACATTTAGAAGCTAAATTGGTAGATCATTAGTTTGAATATTATCTTCTTGGTATAATGAAATTATTCCCATGTCATGCATTTTTCAATAAAATATTGACTCTCTAGTTTAGCTTAATTTATGCCAAATTTAGGGTAGTATATGAATATAATAGATCCTCAAGTTTATTAGCATCTGGATTCGTTCGTATTATATCATACAAGTAGTTTCTTGTAATTGTTGATAATTGTGAAAACTTTGTGCTCTCAATGACATAATTCTAGGTATATGGAGTTTACTTTTCCACATATAGGGTTAGAAGCTCTAGTGACTATTCGATGGTATGATTGTACTGGCACCAATAACTAGTTGACATATCACACATCCAATACATCCCTTGAATATGGGACTCAATAACAGTAGGTTACCTAGTAGATTTGGGCTTAGCTTAGCCTACACCCAAAACTTGAAGCAAGTATCATACATGAAAGGGTGTTTATTATTTAATAGGAGTTTTACCCTAGAAGAAGATAAATGAGTAAATTTTAGAATCTAAATTGGTATTGTTAGTTTGTACATTATTTGATGTATCATGTACATTTTATATAATGCAGTTATTTTCATGTCATGCTTTTTAAAAAAACATCAAGTCTAATGTTTAACTTCATATTATGTATTTAGATGATTAGATGACTAAAATAGATCCTTGACTTTCTTAACGTGTAAAGTCTTTCATATGATATCTGAAAAGCAGTTTTATGTCATCATAGATTAATTGTCATAGAAGTTCAATTCAAACAGTTCATACAACTGTTACTACTTTTGGATCATATATGACATGCAAATCATGTATTATAAAGGATATTCTATATCTATTTCTCTAGTGGAACAAGTATAATATCAAAGGAAAACTCTAATTACTAATAAAATGTGTGGTTGTTGGTCAAGTGCTTGTTTTATTGACATATTTGTTCTTGTTTATGAGATAATTTTTTATATAGCAACAAAAATGTAAATATCGCAATCAAAGATTATTACAACACTTTTTCATGCTATGTTTTATACATAGAGATTGAAATGAAAGGGAAGGAAAGGGTAAGAGAGATGCGACACATATATTAGTTTTTTTAGTGAGTGGGAAGAGGGTAAGGGGAGGAAAATTATGAAAAACAACATACATATAAAAAACACATCACTTCGTTATCAATATGAACTAAACTTGCACATGTCATAACCAAACAAAATAGTTTATAGGGACATTGTTATTAATTTAAAGGATAAAATCCATCATGTCTAACATAAATGAGACACATAATTTGAAAACACTTACATCAATAATTTCTTGAAGTCCCATCGACATAAATATGATATTGTTTCTTCTATTTTTATATCGATTGTGTTTATACACATAGTTCCATCCATATTTATATATCACCAACAAATTCTCCCCACATTTTTATGTTTTCTTCATAAGTTAGGACTTTTCTCCAAATATCTTATCATTTTATTCAATTTTTTTAATTTATTTTACTGATTGTATATTTGTAATTTTATTATTTCAAACTTCACTAGTTTCCTATTAAAAGATGCCAATATTTTCAAATTCTTGTAAGTGGTGCACACAATTTTGTTGTAGTTTCCTTTTATTTTATCCCACCTCAATTTTCTCTTCAAGTTTTTCCAATTTTTCCTCCGTCATTCTATATGTGCCTCCAAATGATGCAAAATATATACAAAACTACCTCATCTATATTCTCATTGGGTGTTGTCTATATCAACATCTACAGCTATATAAATTTAATTCTCCCTCCCACATTTTATATATTCCTCCAACCTATTTAACAAAATTCCTTAAAATACATCCCATGTCTCTTTGTCTGGACTCGAATTTGGTGGGATATAAGTGATTGAGAATATGCCTATTTCATTTGTTTTTTATTTTCCTTCATTCCCCTTCCTTTCCCTCCCCTGTCACTTTCTCAAACAAAACATCCCAAAAAATTTCCCTCCCATCCCCAACCCTTCATTCACCCCTTGTAACAAACTGCTCTCTAAGGTAAGATATATTTTACATGGGAATACAACTGTTACTACTTTTGGATCATATATGACATGCAAATCATGTATTATAAAGGATATGCTATATCTATTTCTCTAGTGGAACAAGTATAATATCAAAGGAAAACTCTAATTACTAATAAAATGTGTGGTTGTTGATCAAGTGCTTGTTTTATTGACATATTTGTTCTTGTTTATGAGATAATTTTTTATATAGCAACAAAAATGTAAATATCGCAATCAAAGATTATTCCAACACTTTTTCATGCTATGTTTTATACATAGAGATTGAAATGAAAGGGAAGGAAAGGGTAAGAGAGATGCGACACATATATTAGTTTTTTTAGTGAGTGGGAAGAGGGTAAGGGGAGGAAAATTATGAAAAACAACATACATATAAAAAACACATCACTTCGTTATCAATATGAACTAAAATTGCACATGTCATAACCAAACAAAATAGTTTATAGGGACATTGTTATTAATTTAAAGGATAAAATTCATCATGTCTAACATAAATGAGACACATAATTTGAAAACATTTCCATCAATAATTTCTTGAAGTCCCATCGACATAAATATGATATTGTTTCTTCTATTTTTATATCGATTGTGTTTATACACATAGTTCCATCCATATTTATATATCACCAACAAATTCTCCCCACATTTTTATGTTTTCTTCATAAGTTAGGACTTTTCTCCAAATATCTTATCATTTTATTCAATTTTTTAATTTATTTTACTGATTGTATATTTGTAATTTTATTATTTCAAACTTCACTAGTTTCCTATTAAAAGATGCCAATATTTTCAAATTCTTGTAAGTGGTGCACACAATTTTGTTGTAGTTTCCTTTTATTTTATCCCACCTCAATTTTCTCTTCAAGTTTTTCCAATTTTTCCTCCGTCATTCTATATGTGCCTCCAAATGATGCAAAATATATACAAAACTACCTCATCTATATTCTCATTGGGTGTTGTCTATATCAACATCTACAGCTATATAAATTTAATTCTCCCTCCCACATTTTATATATTCCTCCAACCTATTTAACAAAATTCCTTAAAATACATCCCATGTCTCTTTGTCTGGACTCGAATTTGGTGGGATATAAGTGATTGAGAATATGCCTATTTCATTTGTTTTTTATTTTCCTTCATTCCCCTTCCTTTCCCTCCCCGGTCACTTTCTCAAACAAAACATCCCAAAAAATTTCCCTCCCGTCCCCAACCCTTCATTCACCTTGTAACAAACTGCTCTCTAAGGTAAGATATATTTTACATGGGAATACAACTGTTACTACTTTTGGATCATATATGACATGCAAATCATGTATTATAAAGGATATGCTATATCTATTTCTCTAGTGGAACAAGTATAATATCAAAGGAAAACTCTAATTACTAATAAAATGTGTGGTTGTTGATCAAGTGCTTGTTTTATTGACATATTTGTTCTTGTTTATGAGATAATTTTTTATATAGCAACAAAAATGTAAATATCGCAATCAAAGATTATTCCAACACTTTTTCATGCTATGTTTTATACATAGAGATTGAAATGAAAGGGAAGGAAAGGGTAAGAGAGATGCGACACATATATTAGTTTTTTTAGTGAGTGGGAAGAGGGTAAGGGGAGGAAAATTATGAAAAACAACATACATATAAAAAACACATCACTTCGTTATCAATATGAACTAAACTTGCACATGTCATAACCAAACAAAATAGTTTATAGGGACATTGTTATTAATTTAAAGGATAAAATTCATCATGTCTAACATAAATGAGACACATAATTTGAAAACATTTCCATCAATAATTTCTTGAAGTCCCATCGACATAAATATGATATTGTTTCTTCTATTTTTATATCGATTGTGTTTATACACATAGTTCCATCCATATTTATATATCACCGACAAATTCTCCCCACATTTTTATGTTTTCTTCATAAGTTAGGACTTTTCTCCAAATATCTTATCATTTTATTCAATTTTTTAATTTATTTTACTGATTGTATATTTGTAATTTTATTATTTCAAACTTCACTAGTTTCCTATTAAAAGATGCCAATATTTTCAAATTCTTGTAAGTGGTGCACACAATTTTGTTGTAGTTTCCTTTTATTTTATCCCACCTCAATTTTCTCTTCAAGTTTTTCCAATTTTTCCTCCGTCATTCTATATGTGCCTCCAAATGATGCAAAATATATACAAAACTACCTCATCTATATTCTCATTGGGTGTTGTCTATATCAACATCTACAGCTATATAAATTAAATTCTCCCTCCCACATTTTATATATTCCTCCAACCTATTTAACAAAATTCCTTAAAATACATCCCATGTCTCTTTGTCTGGACTCGAATTTGATGGGATATAAGTGATTGAGAATATGCCTATTTCATTTGTTTTTCATTTTCCTTCATTCCCCTTCCTTTCCCTCCCCGGTCACATTCTCAAACAAAATATCCCAACAAATTTACCTCCCGTACCCAACCCTTCATTCACCTTGTAACAAACTGCTCTCTAAGGTAAGATATATTTTACATGGGAATACAACCCTCACTTGTTTTATAGGGGCAAAAAAGGGCCACTATACCCATGGAAAATACAATAGAATAATATTTACTTTCTGAAAGAATGAAAATATTTTTTCCAAACCAATTTTGAACCTTTTTTAAAGATACATGAATGAAACACACCATTAGTGCATTATACTATTTCAAACATATGTTGATATACATTTTTTCATTTCAAACTAAAACATTTTATCAAAAAATCCATTTTCTTACTTTAGTATTTATTGTTTATACATTAAACTTGATGAATATATGTGGAATCATTCATGGAAGGTGAACATTATCCATATGTTTAGTTTTTACAATTGTAACAATAACAATATTAGATAGACAATTGCAGTAATAATGTATAGAGTACCACTATTACATTAAATGTAAGAAAAATGTTTGACTACATGATTCAGGTATGAATGGATCAATCTAAACTAAAATATATTCCTAATAATTATTCATAAACTACTGGTCAATTGAACATGTAGTTCTAGAAGGAAACTTCACCTTCCAATATCTACAAGAAATGGAGTAATATTGTTGTCATCGCCACTAGTGTTGGAATACATGCTCGGGTTTGCATAATGTACATTTAGTCCTCTTTCATTTGATTGGTTCTCTATTCCATTAACCACTTCAATGTCAACGCATAAAGACCAACACAAACATTCTAATTCAAATAAAACCTCCCTCATGTCAGGTCTATCAGTTCCTTTCAACTTTAAGTATTATTCAGCAAGCTTTGCAACATTTGTCATTTGTTTCATGATTATACTTGTGGCATTGACTAATATTTCACTGTCTAATATATCAATCATCCTATTTTGTTCCATGCAAATCTTAAAGTAATATGCCAAACATATCTCTTCTTCACCTCTTTGGTTAGAGAGTGGATCCCTTCTAGTGAGCAACTCAGTAAGAACAACACCAAAGTTGTATACATCATTTTTATTAGATAGTTGATGTGTTTCAAAATACTCTGGGTCCAAGTATCCCAATGTTCCTTGGACCAATGTGATTAAATTATCATTATCTATTGGAACCAATTTGGACACTCTAAAGTCTGATACTTTGGCTGTGTAATTTGCATCAAGTAGTATATTTGTAGACTTCACATCTCGATGATAAATTGTTACACCAACTTTTGTGTGCAAGTGATCAAGAGCATGAGCTATATCTATAGCAATTTGTAGATGATTACTCCAACAAATTGGTTTGTTCTTTTTAATTTGGTGATATAGAGTCTTATTGGGGACAACTCATACACTAGATAAGGAATTTCAACCTCTAAACAACAACCCAACAATCTTACCACATTTTTATGGTTGATTTGTGATAGTATGACAATCTCATTTATGAAGTCATAAACTTCAGCCCCACTAATTCTCATGGACCTTTTTATGGCCACCTTTGTGTCATCTAGTAAGGTTCCTTCATAAACCATACCTTGGCCACCATGAACCAAGAGTTTATTTTCATCAAAATTATTTGTCGCCTTTTCAAGCTCATCTTTTGTAAATACCTTTAGTATTCTTTGTAAGTGGTGATGAGTAGACATGTGTTGCTCCAAAATGGCACCACCATTTGTTGGTAATACCTTTGAGCAAGCTTAAGACCTTTCCTTTTTTCAAAGTGGGCATATATACATATGCTAATAATGGTTCCACATAGAACTGGGACTATAGCTGGAAAAATAAGAACAAGAATAATTAAGTTCTCATTGAATTCAAAAGTGGAAACATGAAATATTGTCATTTTCTATGCACAATTGTGTTTTATGAAAGATAGATTTACCTAAAATAATAGTCAATGGTTTCTTTTCTTTTATGCAACTATGTATTTTTAGTTTCCATGGCTTCCTTTAGGACAAGTGCATGTGTATCCCCCTTCAGTGTTTGCACATATACCTCTACAAGGATATTCCACATATCTTTGGAACTCATCAACATCTAGTTTATTTGTATGAAAGAATTAAACTAGAATCAATAGTCAATGTCAAAAATGCATAATTTCAACACTATCACAACCATATAAAAATATCAAATTTTGGTCATCTTGAAGAATTTATGGGGTTTCAATGTGAACATTTTGTATATGAGTTAAGGTAATTTAATGTGAGTAATCTACTCCACTAGTTAGATTGAACTTTTTTTGTCATGTTATAATAGTCGTTGCTCGTAGCATAGATTTACTAAGTTAAAACCACTAGCTGTTATGAGTTACTTAGTATTTTAAAATATTTTTAAAAAAGATAGAATGAATCATAATGTGGCACTTCTTTTTTAAACGATGTGGTATAAACTATAGTGTTGTTGTATTTGATCAATAACATCCATGTGACATGCGTCAATCTTTTCAAAACTGTGGTTGAGAATATGAGAAATATAATTTTACTTTGAAGTAGTCTTTGCTTATTCATGTAGTTGAACTTATACTATTATGTGAAACCATTCTCAAAATCATTCGAAAATATCTAGTGGTATAATGGGATGTAGTATGGGTCCAACTATATGATGGCTCAGCTGGTAAAGTTTGTTGTTGGTTCTAACAAATTTTGTGTATCCAAAGCCCATTGGAACAACCACGGTCCGAGATTATAGAAAAAATTACAGGCCCTTCATCTTGGTCATGTGATGTGTTTGGGCCTCTACTTGTAGCATCATTAAAAAGAAATTGTTTTGTTTAACGGTCCCCTACCTTGCTTTCCACCCTCTCTGTTCTATCAGTTGATGTAGGGTTCGAAACCTTAGCACTGTTGTGGAGACCATCACGGGAGGGGCAGCTCATCTCCTATTACCCCTACCCCTCTATCTCTTCCACACCCTCTCTCTTGGCTCGGGCGTGTATGATGACTAAGGGAAATAAAGGCCACGCCACTGCTCTGGATCACCCACACCCACAACCAACCTCATCACTCCTCTTCCAACCACACGCCACCACCCCGACCCGCTCCCAATCTCCAACAACTAGGTGTCGTGATCGTTAAAAACATGAGCACTGGTGCCTCATGGATGGGCCTCTCGGACATCTCAATATCATCCCACTAAAGGGTAAAACTTTCCTATAGCCCCTTTTCTTAGGTTTGATCTTTAAAACATCATAACTCTTTGACGGTTTAATCAAATGTTATGATGTTACATACCATTTTAATCATAACAACACCACCTATCTCATGTTGCTACTTATTGATCCTAGTTTCATTCGTACCTCCACTAATTTTCTATTTTATAGAAATGCATGATACTTAATCATCTAAAGTTAGTAAAACTTGCTATTTATGTGATTCTAATGATTAGTAACACTATTTCATAGTGCCTAAGTAACCTACACTCTCCTTAAATGAGTTTTAACTGATCTGGTACACTTACATGTCCTCTAATGGTACATTTCAAGTGCATGACTCATGAATTGTCCTTTTTGTATACTAAATGATGTTACTTGAGCACATATGTAGTTTTGGATCTTTTAATATATATGAAATGCTATCACCTTGAAATCACTTGCTACTATTTTGTCTTTTGCACTATACAATTAATATCTCACACTCTTGTGCCATGTTAACATCATAAGACCCTATGTTCTCACTCTAATAGATGATTATAACCTAACATGAAACCATGCTCTTAAGGATATATATTTCACTTGGTCATCTTGCTAATCAGATTGGTTTTGCATTGAATATACTCTAGACATGGACATTCTTTTAGCCTAAGGTGTCCTATGATGTTTTGCACCATGTAGAGTATTTTTGTGAACATGTTGATATAACTAGAACCACGCTTGTATAAAAGGGGATCTAAGTGCTTGAGAATGTCCATTTGGGCACTCACACTCCATTCTAATATGAGATCTATCCTTGTACTCTAGGATTGACATTGAGATCTTTATCTTGAGCTCTTAGTGTAACATTTTACTCTATACTTGCGAGGTACACTTTTTACTCCTCTTAAATTATTGATATTGTTATGACTTGATTGCTAGTTGTATATGTATAGTCTAAATGCTTGTACATGAATATTATTTGACATAAGTGACATTATGATATAATTTTCATGCTTTGATGTATATTATATGTTGAACATCAATGTTATGACCCACTCCAAGATTAACCACTAAGCAAAACGATTAGTGCATCATCATGTTGATTAAGTTAAGAGTAGTATTTGAGATGTCATTAGTATTTTGATTAAGTTAAGACAATCTAATTAGCATATTTTCTTTCTCTGACTTTTAGAGGATCTCATTCTTGAAATTTTGCAAAAGGAATCACTCAAATTGGACTTCCGAGGAAATAGTTATGGCTTTTACAAGATATTTGGACTTGGCTGCAATTTTTCCATTTTATCAACTTATTCACCCCTTCCCTTATCTTCTTTTCCTAATCAGTGCTTGAGCGGCACACTATAGATGCACCTGATTGATAGCAGTAGGGGGTGTGCGGGCAATCTAGGGCTTAAGAGAGGGAGGGAACCAGCAACCGAGCTCTGTCCACCATCCTCCTCTATTCTTCTGCCATCCTCCCCTTCTTCCTCTCCCTAGAGGCGCCCCGACCAGCACAACAGCTCCACAGCCGGCCTACAGTAGTAGTTGCATGAGGCAGTAACTAGGGGCCCCTTTTGGTACAACCAACACCTTAAACTGATCCCCTTGGCACCGAACTTGAGGCCTAAACTCAAATCTGCAACCCCCTCAACCACAAGAAACACCTAAATGTGTTTTTAGCTTCTCCTTTCCACTTATGTGTGAGAAAGGTTGTTGATGTGTGCAGCAGGTCTAAACCAGGGGTAGTTTTGCCTGGGAAACACCATGAAATCAGTGCCATTGAGCTCAGTCGTGAGGTCTAAGAAGGATTCCACAGCTCCCAGTCGCGTTTAGAACCTAGCTGATCTTTCCCTTCCACATGTACGTGAAGCAGGTCTGATCCAAAGTTGTTCGGAGGTAGAAAATGAACCCGCTGATGCCCAGAAATAGGACTCTGGATGTGTTTCTAGTTGAATTGTGGTCACCTCACCCATTGTGAGTAGAATTTCACTCTCTAACTCAAGTGTAACTCTAATAATTGGACATTTTGGTTGAAATCAGTATCATTAGTAGATATTAGCATTTACCCAAGTGCCAGACGGTGTCGGTGCCACTCAATTTCTAATTACACATTTTATTTATTAATGTTTGCACGATGCTAATTAGTTAATTGATATGTGTGATTTGGATTAGTGAAAATACATGATTGATCAAAACTTAAATTGCTCGATTAAATGTTGAACTTAGTAGCACATGACCAGTAGAAACACAATTTTGGGTATAAACCCGGGCTGTACATTTTTAATAAGTTTATAGATGATTCATTTCAAAGAAATGACAATGACATGAAAAGGGTTCCATATAAACCTAGTTGGACACCCTTAGTTATATTTAATGTGTGTGTATTAATAATTATATGAATCGACACATTTCTACAAGAAATCATTTGAAATTCTTAATTAATATTAATAATTTGTGCCATGACAAGTAATTGAATTTTAATTGAGTTATGTGGTTCATAACTTAGAATTTGGGTTGATGTGCTTGATTTTTGAGGAATTATAGATAATTTACAAGTGCTACTGACGATTTCTAATATATTGAGTAATTAACTCTCTTTTTTTAGTCTTAGGGAGACCATGCTCCCCCTCCTCCTCAAATAGGTGCTAGAGCCCAGATGACCCAAGGAGTTGGCAATTACAGGATGCTCAAGGGGATTCGAACCCAGGTCCCCCAGGGAGGACAAGCCAAACCAAACCACCTGAGCCACACTGGCCAGGTTTGAGTAATTAACTCTTGTTAGTGTGTTATAATGATCAATTGTATAATTCCAGCGTATATGAGCCAAGTTGATATGAGTTTAGTTTATTTAAGAAATTTCAATCTTCTTGTTGAAGGAGGAGATGCGGTGATGGGGTTTCTCATGACAAGGTTGAGGAAGTGATATGTTACAATGTGTCGAAGCCAGTGCATGGGTTGAAGTCAGCTGCATCGACTATGTCGACTCCTTCTCGTTCATGGGCGATAGAAGGAGAGGTGTTGTCTCCTGCTGGTCTGGCCTCATGTGTGGCGACTCATCACAGGTGTAGTTAGGGAGTCTCAACTTCCCTCTCTGACCCCTATCTCTCCTTACTCCGAGCTAGTTTCCTAGTTTTGTCCTGAGCTATGACGCCTCCACGACATCATCCAGTTTTCTTCGGGGATCCTTGTAGTAGTCGAGCTTGCTGGCCGGTTTGGGTGCCTCCTGTTTGGCGGCGGTGCTCCCTAGTTGGTGGCGTCCTCCCTACTGAGAAGGTGCTTTTTCCCGATGTCTGGCTCGACATTCGACAGCGCTCCACCCATCCTGCGTTGGCAATCTCTGCTGCAGCATTATGGGTATCCCTCAAGGTGTCGAGCTTCTTCAGAAAACGGAGGCACCGCTTGCGATGGGGTGATCCTCTTCCTCTACCCGGCTCAGGGTGGTAGTGGTTGGGGTTTAACATCCATTCCTACTCTGCCGACGGATGACCTAAGGCCACTGGTGATGCGCGGGCTGGGTCTAAGGGGAAATTCTCTTCTCCTTCCTAGCTCTCTTATGTAGTGTGAAGGAACACCCCTCGTGGTGTTTGATGATATGCTAATGCCAGTCAGTAGTGTGAGATCTCTAGGCATCCTCTATTGATGCTTGTAAGAGAACCACAACATGTTCGACCAAATCCTCCTTCTATGTAGCCACCGCGTCAAGATTCCTGGATTTTCTCCCAATGGTGGAATATCTACCTCTTTCTTCCTCCCACTAATTTCAGGGAATGGTTGTAATGTTATGTCTGAGGAAAGTCTAGTGGATGATTTTTTGCCTTTGGTTGCAATGTGTTCTTGGTTTTCTTCACGTTGGATTGCTTGGCAGGGTGATGGTTGCTGGTGGAGTAGGTGGTTCACCTTTTGGGTGTTGTGGTGGGGCTGCTGTGAAAACTGTAGCATCTTGTGCATCAAGCTAGAGCAAACCAAGGAGCTTGGGTAGCTATTTGGTTTCTGGAGATGGTGTGTTCATGTTTCCAACTGATGATGATTTGGACCTAGTATGAGTTCTGGCTATTCGAAGCCTTGATTTTGTGTGTTGGTGCTGAGACCCTATATTCCTGGGTCTGTTGGGATGTGGTCCAACTGCAGAATCTTTGTTCTCATACTTTGTGGGTTGTTTTCATTCTTTTGAGTGCTTGGATTTGTTTAAGGTTTCATGTCATAGGTCAAATTGTTTAGGATCTTAGCCTTATGTATAGTTTCAGGTTTCTTTGGTTCCTTTGGCCTTGATTACTAGCTTGTTGGTGTCAAGGTTTTACGTTCTTACTGTAATGGGGTATTTTGTTCCCAAAATTTTGGTAATATAGTAACACGCTTTTTGACCGACAAAAAAAAAAAGAAATTGCAATATGTCTGCATGCATGGTATATGGATTACTCAGTAAATTACAATGTTTTTGAGTATACTACTCTATCAGGTCTAGAATGATATACTTGTTGTGATTTGAACTGAAATTAAATAGACGAGATGTCATAGAAATACCAGAGTCGAGTATAAGTAAGAAAAAGGTTCAACATAGTATGATTTTTCTAGGAAATAATAAAATTATAGATTTAAGGGCCCTAACACCGTAGAACCCCTATGTGAGGTATGCGCCTTAGGGGTGAAAGGACCTAACCCTGGCAGCGTCCAATATACGGGGGTCAGAACGTGCTATCAGGTGGCATGGGGGACGAAGCCCTAGTGGAAGTCTCCTTAAATTATAGTTTGAAGTGTCCAACATCAACTAGAAGTCTTGGTGGCACTGGAGTATAGAAAAGCATGTCCAACATCAACCAAAAGTCCCGGTGGCACTAGAGTACAAAAAAGCCAATAGGTGGCTTGACTCTCCACCTGTGTGCTCATGTTAGAGGAGGAGTCCAATTTACGGCACAAAAGGAGTGCCAAGGTCAGAGAGCCAGTTTCCATGTTGCATACCAGTAGAGTAGTCAGACTTAGCTATCCGGGGGTGTCGGCTAAGTCTTTTACGGTGGGATCATAGTTTGCTCTGAGTCTTCATATGTAGAGTACACTGCATATGATGAGGGCATAAGATAAAATATGTTCATATAGGTTCACAGAGTTTCTTATAAGTTAAAGAGTTAAGAAAGATTTGAGTTAGTTTCACAGCAGTTGTCCTTTAAATGAAATTTTAGTATTCTTTGTGATTTAATTGTATCTACAACTTTGCAACAATTGTTATCTTAATGAAATGTTAACATTTCCTGTCATTTAAATTATAGTATTTAGATCAACTCATTATATTATTATCTTGTATTTTATTCCAATTAATAAACATAAAATGAGTTATATGTGATGGTTGGGTGAAATTCTATTCATTGAGCCAGTAGCTCACCAACCTACTAAAACATTTTTTAGGTCAAGGTTAGCATGAGGAAGGTGAAGGATTGTACCACCCAAGTTCTTAGAAGGTGGTTCGAGTTAGATAGAGGTCTCTTAGTCCTTTCCTCTTGGTCCTTGGGCATGTGGTGCGGTAGAGAGCGAATGTAATGTAACATGTAAACTAGTTTTAAGTTATCTATTGTGCTTTATATTCCGCATGAAAAATGTAATATGATGTGTAAATCTACTTTATCTACCTAGTAATGTAAATAGTAGTTGCTTCCGCAGTTTAGTAAGATTTCAATTTATTCTAAGTCATAATATTTTCCTTTAAATTAATTTTAAGTGATTTATAAAAGAAAAAGTTAAGGGTGAGCTTTGTATTACGTTAAATCATCAATTTATGCCCTAATCACATGATTAGTGGAAATTGTGAGATTGGTGTGTGATAACCAACCTCAAACATTAATGTATGAAACCATTGTACAATCACCCTTGTGCCCTACACAACTCATGGGATGTGAGCACAAGGCATGGCGGCATAGTAAATAAATGTGTTTCTCAATCTCTTCATGTTATAGAATAGTTACGTTGAACTTGTAATCTCTTCACATTATTTCCTTTGAACTACGTTGTACTTAAGACACTTTGGTTATATATATGATGATGGACACTATTTTGCTCTTTTTTATATATGCTTGTGTGTCTTGTGCCATTTTACGGACAGACACCCGAAGCCTATTGCCACTAACTCTATAGTTAGTGGAGGTAGGTTGCGGGTAACAAATCACTCTGTGACAAATGGTATCAAATCTAAATAGATGAGCCTCCATGTAAGCAGGGCTGACACATCATTAGAAACTAGAGAGAACATGAATCAATAATGGTGAAACTAAGGTAGGAGGTTTGGTACACCACATGGGGTTCCTTCACACAACTTCCTATCCTAAGTGAATCCAAGATTGGATTAGGGTTCTTCCTTAAAGCCTAGAGAGTATTCTATAATCTCCTCTCTTCTTTAAGGACTACCACCAAGATACCTAATTATATTAGGATTAGTTAGCTTCCAAGGGTGAGCTTACTCTATGACCCATTTCTCACATGATCACTCTATTTTGGGTAGTCTATGTATGGGGAAACTAAAATTCAATACAATTGTTAAAAGTTGATTAAAATGATATTGATGCCATGATTTGATTGTAACTATGAAATTCAATTTTAGTAAATATTCTTGAAGGTTAGTACTCATATGGTAATCCCCCAGATCATGTGAAACTCGGCTATGCTCGATTATGACTAATGTGCTTCCTACTTTTGAGAATAATGACAATGATCTTGACGTGGTTTTCGTAAGGAGGATGTATACATTATACCTCATGTTTAATGACGTCCCTATTTAATTTGTGTCTTCAATATTTTAATTTGATCAAACATTAAACATAATTGATGAGTACATACTCATCATGGAATTCAAGTACCTCTTTGGAACAAATTCAACTCTTTTTCACACATTTTCACCCATATATGAATCATAATGTGCAAAACTACTTGGCTGATTCAATGATCAAGGTTTTAACTAAATATTATTCATTTAATGCAGGTAACCAAGCAATTCCACGCATGCGGTCCCAAGACCGTTTGAGCCCTTGCGGTCCCAAGACCGTTTGAGCCCTTGCGGTCCCAAGACTGTTTGGGTCCATGCGGTCCCAAGACCGTTTGGATCCATGCGGTCCAAAGACCATTTGGGTCCATGCGGTCCCAAGATCGTTTGCTGGAATACATGAAGAACGAATGACAAAATCATTTGTCAAAGAAAATCGCGTGAGCTGTAAACTGCATGACCATGTGGTCTCAAGACCATTTGGGTCCATGCGGTCTCAAGACTGTTTGGGTCCATGCGGTCCCAAGACCATTTGGATCCATGTGGTTTCCAAGACCATTTGCCGCGAGCGTGAAGACCGATCGAAGAATAAAGGCACGCGTCCGCTCCGAGACCGAGAACGACCTCAAGATCGCTTGATGCAGCTACCGATCTCCAAACCGTTTGGCACCAAAAGGTCTCCAAACTGTTTGGCACCAAACGGTCTCCAAACTGTTTGGCACCAAACAGTCTCCAGCTTGTTTGGAGAAGATATTTCTAGCAACTTATCCAAACCGTTTGGAGACAGATCTGAGCCTATAAATAGACCCCAAGGGTCCTCATTTGGAGGCATTGGATCCGGACTCCGCCAGGCTGCCAGAGCACAACTCCGATCAAGTTCCACTCCACCTACTTCCCGTGCTGCAACCAAGGAGGCTGAGAAGAGAAGGAAGACGGAGCAAGGGGTGTATCTTCTTCATTGGGCTGCGACTACCTTCTGCACTGAGCTCATGGTGGATCTCTCTTTCTCTCTAATCCTTGTTGTATCTCTTACCATGAGCGAATAGTACCTTTTTACTGGGGTGCGGGGACTAGTCCCGCTGCCCATGCAACCTATGTTCTTTTGTTAAACTCTCCATGGCAATGTATATAACTCTTTATTTTGTCGTTAATCATTATGTTCGTAGTTTGGGTAATTTCTTTCTTTCATCTTTGTGCTTCCTATGTTGCGATAACATCTATACGTAGGTTTGAATGTCGTTTAACAAGTTTGACTCCATAACTACAAATAGAAGGGGATTCCTTGAGGTCGTAAGTGTATGATCCGCGAGGGGATGAGCCATCTAGCCTTCGGTTATGCTTCTGAGCACCTAACGCCTGTATAGGGGGTTCACAACCTTAGTTAGATTTTGTATCTTCTTGTTAATCGTCGATGTTTACTAGTATGTGACCGGCCTAAATCTCACGTCTAAAAGTGGAGGAAGATTCGAGGTAGTCGAGCTTTTACATTTATAAACCCAAATCCTTCTAGGCCCCCAAAACTTTGTTTACGGGGTCGAAGTAGTCATATGGGGTCGAACACAGGGACAAGGGGACAGTGTTGAGAATCTAGAATCGACACGCTACACTCCGATAGGTATTAAAAGATGATAAAATTCCCAAAAGGGAATCAACAAGGTGTCACAAATAAGAAAAACTATCTCCAACTGGAGTTACAAGAGAAATTTAAGGTTTTATCATTTAGCAGTTTTTAGGGGTTTTCATGCAACAGAAATAGTAAGATAAAACTAGAGCTAGAGAAAAGTACGAAGGATAAGACTACAATAAAACAAGCGGCAACAATAACATCCTGCACCCCTCCTCTCAGAGCGGGTACCTCTAACCCAGTACCAACACCCCTCTCGAGGTTGCTGGCCTTAAGTTAGAGTAGAATGTTACTGAAACAACTCTGTTCCAGGCACTCTCGTACTCCAGAATCGGACCAAACGCTAGAGCCACAACACGACTCTCGAAGTTTTTGCGACGGGAAAACACGGTTCGGTAGCTAATCGAAACGCAATCCAAAACATGCAAGCTAGCGCTCAGATATTAGACATAGCAGTCATCCAATCATATGTACCAAGCATAGAGCAACAAGTAATTAAAGTTTCCCATTTCCATAAACATTAAAGGTCTTAATACATTTCATGTAATAAAGAATTAAATAATAGAATTAAAACTATGTGTCACCCTCTTAATGTAGAAGGTCGACAGACTACAACGACTCTCCCTGCCTAATACCGGTCAGAGGCCTAGCCCGATACAGATGTGTCGGGCGGCACACCCTCTCGGGAGACACGCACGACACTCGACTGTATCACTCAAGGACCCTGGCCGATACGCTCAAGTCAGGAGGCACACCCTCTCGGGCGACACGCATGACGGACGGAGCATATCAGGTTCGATATTGTGTCGGGCGAGGAGCGACGCATTATACCGTCGGGCGCCCGTGTCACTCATCTACATTGGCTGATTTCGGCCCACAGTGTCGCCCGGGACAGTCCTAAGTGAACCATCCCCTCCCTCTCGGGATGAGTAAAAGCTCACCTAGTGTCGCCCGACATGAGCACTGGGGCGCGATATGTTTTCTCTCACAGTTTCCTCCGAAGGTAGCTTAGGGTTCCCAACCGTCTGAACTGTCTTTTCGGCTTCCTGTAGCTGCTATTTATAGGCAGCGGTTGGGGAAGTTATGATGCTCGAAGCGCCACGTGTCCCCCTTATTGCAGGTCGGTGGACGGCTGATACTGGACGTCACTCGACTCAAGGTGTCGGCTATCGGTCACGTGGTGGATGACACGCCTGCCGGTGGGTGGTTGTGTCGCCCGACAAGCTGGGTTGTTGAGGCAGGCTTTGGCTCCATGTCGGGTAGAAGGTGTGTCGTCCGCTCGTTCCTATCGCGCGGCGTCCCTTTGTCGTACGCCATTGTGTTTCTCCACCCTGTCGGGCGGGGTATGTATCGGGCGTCTGGCGGCCGAAAAGTCTTGGACTTATTCGTGGGCCAGAGTCGGCCCTTATTGTATCAAAATGTACCAAACGGAGAGGAAATACTAAAAAGAATGGAAATATTGGAGTTAGAGCATTGATTGGCCAATTATTGCGAAAATGCTTATAGAAGAGAGGAAAATAACAGAAAAGGGCAGTTTTGATAACAGAAAATAAGGCAAAAACATCACAAAATTCGGTGTTATCAACTCCCCCAAACTTAGCGTTTTGATTGTCCTCAATCATTATTTGAACTTTATTTAGGAATGCTTCTTCTTGCTTGACATAGTTTTTTGTACAAAAGGTGAAACAAGAATCGCGATGCCTTAAGGATAATGCTGACTCATAACAAACGAAAGATCTTGCATTTCTTTCCTTATTTACTTAAGTAGAGTTTTTCTCTACAGCTTCGGCGAGACTTGTCGTATGATTCCGAAGTTAGCTTACACACCAAACAACTTTATTTTTGGGGAAGAAAGTTGTGTAAGGGTAGGCTAAGGCTTTTTGGGGTTTTTCTCTCGTTTTCCATCAGTCCATCCAGGTAAGGGTCCGTTAGAAGGAAAGTGGTCCCTACAGTCCAAGCCAGTTGGCTTTAGAGCAGTGATTTCACATCCTACGTACCACTGCCCCAGATCTACCATGTCTAAAGATGGGTACTTTTGGAAAAACGAGTGTGTATATGTAATTTTCTTTCTTTCTTTTGTAGGGCACAACTCTCATGCTTTTATTCACACTCATAAGGCTTCTTTCTCTTTTTGGGATTTTGTTGGGTAAGGGAAAACAAAGAGATTTCTTGCTGTTTGGGCAGCTTTTTCCTTCTCCATACTTGTCTCTTAGCTGATTGCGAGATTATATTATTCTTTTGAAATTTTTGGCAAGTCAAAACATAATCTTCGGTTTGTTTGAGGCAGTATTATCAAAAATATATAACAACAACTTGTATCGCAATAAGCACAAAGAAAAACGAACTTTGCAAGAAGTCACAACAGATTTTCATTATTATTGCAACTTTGTACATATGCATGGGGACAAAAAATTTTTTTGCAAAATTTTTCAAAGTTTTTGGTATGAATGTGTATATGTACACAAAGAATAACGAGAACATATGTATGTACACCAAAGAATAATGAATATGTATACAAAAGAACAAAGAAATAGAGTGAACACAATTTCAAAAATTTATACCTCCCTCACTGGTACATGGTACCACCCCCAAACTTACTCCACACTCTGTCCCAGAGTTGTGAAGTGGATAAGGTGAGGTAATGTATTTATTCCACTGAGGTAGTGCCTATATCTGCTAGAAGCTCCCACACGTATTCTCCCCTTCTGATGTGATAGAAGGTGTGGTGGAGTTGGTCAGGCTTTTCCTTACTCGCTATCCATTCCAGGACGTAGATGCCACAGTCGTTAGATAGAGGGATTGTTGTGGACTGCAGTGGCAGAATTGGAGCTCGTACCACATGCTTGCTTGCGTATCCAGGAATGGTTCTATCATCTTTGACACCTCATTGTAGTATTTTCGTACTAAGCGTTGAACGGATGACAAGGGTTCAGAAGTACACGGCACAGGATGATTCGTTCCCGGGTGTACATTATCAGGTGCGTCCAGTGTTGGTGATGCAGAATTGAGAGGAAGATTTCGCGGGGAACTCCTTCCTCTAGCATCTGTAGAAATGTTTTCTTTGCTCCCATTTCGTCGGCTAGGAAAATGTCATTGAACAACATAGTGTGGGCAATGTATGCTTGTTCTAGCTTTGGCTGTATGTACTGGATGTTCCTTCACCATGTCCCTAAGATCCTCGACTGGGACTATGACATCGCCGGCCTAGAAGGCAACCACTGTCAGGGTTGAATCAGCTAGCCTCTTCTGGATAATGTTGACCTGCTCCTGTGTGAGAGTAGCACACAAAAAGTGGTCAAAATTGGATATCAATCCTTCCGAAGCCTCGAGCGAAGCAGCTTCTTCCCTCCCGTGTACTTCTTTCAGGATCGCCAGCTGCTTGCCCACCCCGTGAATTTTGGCTTCCATCTCTTCTTCTTTTTCTGTGGGGTTGCTGCATCGAGAAGAGTCTTCGTCTAGATCTCTATCCAGCAGCTGCTCCGACACTCCTGCATCCCGAAAATAGCACTTGTCCTTGATCAGCAACATGGCGTAAATGGCCCTGCACTGATAAAAGGACTTTCCCCTGAGGACTCCTAGGTTTCCATAAGTGTTGAGTGCCTCAATTGCTCCCAGGACAGTGATAGCGATGTTTCCGCTCCCCTTTTCTATCTATTCGGGGAGGTCTTTGAAGGTGAAGAAATGCCAAGGGCCTCGGTGCCGTTGGCTCCCTTCCTTTATGACTCGTTGCAGACGCAGTGGTAGGAGCCTCATCCTTTTGTCCTCCGAGTGGCAGAAAATGCCCCCGGAGCGTGGTACTTTAGCATTGCTGCAGCACAACAGCTGGACGTGATGGTATTTGAGATCATCTATGCATAGGAACCACACACTTCGGTGCTTGTATGGGGCCAAAAGTAGGTTTGGCCTATATTCTTCAATATGTTGCAGCATGTCGGCTACCGCTTGGGAGTCTGGCTTTCCCTTCATCAATCTTCTTGCCAAGGTCAGGGTGGCTGTATAGATTACTCTTTGACATGTCCTACTGCAGTTGTTCTCTATTATAGAATTCTCTAGGACCCTGAATATTCTTTTGCCGACCGTGGCCGACGTTCGGAACATCCCGCAGAGGACCTTCCGCCGCACTGAAAGATAACCGTCGGTCCAGACTATATCTTCTTCATCAGCCTGCGATCGTAAGACCTTATTTAGAAGCTTCTAGTCTCTGATCGTCAGGTATCTGATGGATCGCCTGTCAAAGTCGACCATCTCAAATGACGAGATCTCAAACGGCTCACAGAATCTGTCCGCCATCGAGTGCCTTCCTCGGGGCGGATGTCTTTCGTTGATGGTGTAGGCATCCCCCTTTTCTCCCTCGGACTCTTCGGAAGAGTCTCCCCCGATGCTGATATCAACACCTTCGTCCTCGACGTCATCCAGGGGAATGGAGACATTTGCATGCCCCAAGCCTAAGGAGCTCTCCTGTCTGTTGGGAGTTCCTGTGGCAGACCCGTGTCGTGTCCCCTCTCCGGGCATTGAAGACCCACCGCTGGAGGAAGAGGAGGGGGATGATGTTCCCGATGGGGAACCTGATGAGGAGGGAGGAGAACCCTGGCTGGGAGGTGACGGTGACCGTCTCGGCTGCCTTCGGCGCGGACGGTCGTCACTTCTGTCAATCCTCTCCTCAATCCGGTTGAGTCGTTGGAGGACCTGCTGCATCGTAGAATTCAATGCCTCTAGTCCGCCGGGCAGGCTCACTAGAAATAGTAGCTCCTTCTCCTGGTCGTCCAACCTGCTTTGGAAAGATGCCAATTTGCGTGTGAGGGAAATACATGCAGCAGAGTTTATATATGTTACCTCCCGCAAAATGTCGAGATCATGTGCGAGCATCTTTCCGAGTGACGGGGGAGCTACAGGGGGTCTCCCTTCCATCCTCGCGGCATCCTGGATTCCGTACAGTCTTATCTGTGAAGCGGAGTCGATAAAAATTGTCTGCGACCCCGATGCCGCCAAACGAGGAGACGACGCTACTTCATCTGCTACCGCCTTGCCTTTATTTCTTGGTGGAGACGGTTGTGGCGAGGATGGAGTGTGCTCCACCTCTGCACTGTCAGCAATCTCCTCAACTTCTACGGGAGGAGTCTTCGGCGGTGGAGTCGGTGATATCCCAAGTTCCCTTAGGATTTCGTCGAACGTCCCATTGTCATTGTTGTGCGGAAGCTCCTCCTCCACCTCTGCAGGTCTTGAGGCAGTGTCGGGACCTGCGGCAGTCTCTTCCGCGGTAGATCCTGAGGTTTCTATTTCGGGGACATCAACAATCACCGACTCCTTCTCAGCCATCACCGTCCTTGGTGCGACGGCGGCGGATATGGTTGGAACGATGACAACTCGATCAGTAGTTGATGTCGGCAGCTCTGGGGCCAGCCTCTCTGGGGCCCTTGTCGTGGTGACAACCGCCGTGTTGTTTGCTATAGCTTCGATCTCGGCGGTTGTAAAGACCAATTTTTCTACGTCGTAGTCGGCGCAGCGAAAGAGAGGGAGAAGTACGTTCATTCTCGAGAACTTGTAGAAGAAGTCCCTCCCCTCCTTCTTAATGATGCTGGTCTTGATCAGGTACTTGGTGTCAAACACCTCATCACCTTGCGTCCTTGAGTGACTGCATGGCTCTTCTGGGTACCCGAGTCCTACTGCGATGAGGTTGATGATGCCGCCCATGCAGTAGTCTTTAGTGGCTTCCTTCATTGGATGGAGTCTGTTCAACAGGAACCGGCCGAGGTTGATCACTCAGTCATCCATTATGTGCCACATAACATGGAGCTCTTCAGTGTAGATGCTGCTGGATTCGTTCTTGCTGAATAGCAAGCACGCCACCAGCTTGTGCACTATCCTCCAGAAGCAAGAGTGCACCACCACGACCTTCTTTCCCGGCTTGAAAGAAGATTCGCCGGTTAGCTTTCCCCAGAGGGCCACGGGATCGAACCTGTCTCCCTCGGTGATCTTCTCACCATTTTCCATCAGATTCTTCTCCTCCTCGTTGGAAGAGAAGATCTTGTTCAGCAGCTTCTTGGAGATGGTGTGCTCCGAATTGTAGAGTCGGGCCTAGAGTCTGTCCGGCCCACCCTTTGTGTGAAACTTAGGGGCATAAGGCTGATGCTTGCCCCCAAATCTGCTAGACCCTTATGCTCGACATTGTCCCCGAAGGCGAACGAGATTGTGAATGCTCCGGGGTCCCTTCTCTTATTCAGCATGTCGGGCTTCAGGAAGGTGGAGGAGGTAGAAGCTAGATGCACTGTCTCTATCCTCCCTCCCCTTCTCTTCTTTGTGATGAGGTCCTTGACGAACTTGGCGTACGTAGGCATTTCTTCCAATGTGTCAAGGAAGGGCACTTCGAGATGCAGCTTCCTAATCGACTCCATGAACTTCTCATGACGCTTCTTCAGATTTGCCTTTATCAGCTTGTACGGGAACGTAATCCGAGGAGCGTAGGCATTCCTTCCGCTAGGTAGCTCCTCAGGGAACCCTTGCGCAGACTCTTGAACGTCTGCCTATCTTTCTTCTCCATTGGCTAGGCCCGCACCCTCAGGCCTTTTCTCGGGCCCAGGCCTGGCTTCATCAGAGTGCTCCAGTGTCCTCCCAGACCTTAGGACTGCCATTACAGCAGTTTCGGGGTGGGGAGTGCTTTTATTGCAGGATTCTCCATCAGAGAAGTCATCTGGGTTAGCCGCTGATCTACCTCATACTGGCACATCTGCAAGTTGGCCATCTGGCGCTACATTGAATTCAGTGCTCCAGGGTTAGACAGCGTGCCCTGCACCAGTCGGCTGATGATGGCATCCTGTCTCCTTATATAGGCAGAAAGCTGACCAACCAAGTTAGGCTGGCTCGCCCTCTCGCCTCGACCCTAACATTCACTCTCAGAAAGGGACTGCTCGCAGCGAGACATGGTTATCAAAGCTTGGCGGGATGAGTCACGGTTCTTGAAAGTTCTTGAAAAGGCATAAATCAAGTTTAGAAAATTGATTTTTTATTTAAGGTAAGGAGTTAGCAAATAAGAAAAACAAAAAGGAAAGAGAGTGTTGTCAAGCTCATTTCTAAGCTGGAGGCACTGGAGTGTAGTTAGTGGATTCGGGTTCGTCTACAGTACCGCTATTGCCTTGTCCCCTGCAACGGTGCCAAAAAGTTTGACCGGCCTAAATCTCGAGTCCAAAAGTGGAGGCGGATTCGAGGTAGTCGAGATTTTACATTTATAAACCCGAATCCTTCTATGCCCCCGAAACTTTGTTTATGGGGTCGAAGTAGTCATACGGGGTCAAACACAGGGACAAGGGGGCAGTGTTGAGAATCCACAATCGACACGCTACACTCTGGCAGGTATTAAAAGATGATAAAATTCCTAAAAGGGAATCAGCAAGGTGTCACAAATAAAATAGGAAAAACTATCTCCAACTGGAGTTACAAGAGAGATTTAAGGTTTTATCATTTAGCAGTTTTTAGGGGTTTTCATGCAACAGAAACAATAAGATAAAACTAGAGCTAGAGAAAAGTAAGGATAAGACTACAGTAAAACAAGTGGCAGCAATAACATCATGCACCCCTCCTCTCAGAGCGGGTACCTCTAACCCAGTACCAAAACCCCTCTCGAGGTTGCTGGTCTTAAGTTAGAGTGGAATGTTACTGAAACAACTCCGTTCCGGACACTCTCGTACTCCAGAATCGGACCAAATGCTAGAGCTACAACACGACTCTCGAAGTTGTTGCGACGAGAAAACACGGTTCGGTAGCTAATCGAAACGCGATCCAAAACATGCAAGCTAGCGCTCAAATATTAGACATAGCAGTCATCCAATCATTTGTACCAAGCATAGAGCAACAAGTAATTAAAGTTCCCCATTTCCATAAACATTAAAGGTCTTAATACATTGCATGTAATAAAGAATTAAATAACAGACATTAAAACTATGTGTCGCCCTCTTGATGTAGAAGGTCCACAGACTACATCGACTCTCCCTGCCCGATACCGGTCAGAGGCCTAGCCCGATACAGATGTGTCGGGCGGCACACCGAAACGCACGACACTCGACTGTATCGCTTAAGGACCCTGGCCGATATGCTCAAGTCGGGCGGTACACCCTCTCGGGCGACACGCATGACGGGAGGAGTGTATCGGGTTTGATATTGTGTCGGGCAAGGAGTGACGCGTTCTACCGTCGGGCGCCCGTGTCACTCATCTACATTGGTCGATATCGGCCCACAGTGTCACTCGGGACAGTCCTAAGTGAACCATCCCCTCCCTCTCGGGATGAGGAAAAGCTCACCTAGTGTCGCCCGACACGAGCACTGGGGCGCTATATGTTTGCTCTCGCAGTTTCCTCCGAAGGTAGCTTTGGGTTCCCAACCATCCAAACTGTCTTTTTGGCTTCCTGTAGCTGCTATTTATAGGCAGTGGTTGGGGAAGTTATGGTGCTCGAAGCGCCACGTGTCCCCCTTATTGCGGGTCGGTGGACGGCTGATACTAGACATCACTCAACGCAAGGTGCCAACTATCAGTCACGTGGTGGACGGCACGCCTGCCGGTGGGTGGCTGTGTCGCCCAACAAGCTGGGTTGTCGAGGCAGGCTTTGGCTCCCTATCGGGTAGAAGGTGTGTCGTCCGCCCGTTCCTGTCGCGCGGCGTCCCTTTGTCGTGCGCCATTGTGTTGCTCCACCCTATCGGGCGGGGTCTGTATTGGGCGTCTGGGGGCCGAAAAGTCTTGGACTTATTCGTGGGTAGGAGTCAACCCTTATTGTATCAAAATGTACCAAACAGAGAGGACATACTGTAAAGAATGGAAATATTGGAGTTAGCGCATTGCTTGTCCAATTATTGTGTAAATGCTTATAAAAGAGAGGAAAATAGCATAAAAGGGCAGTTTTGATAACAAAAAACAAGGAAAAAACATCATAAATTCGGTGTTATCAGTATGTTACCCGCCTGCTTGCTTACCAGTTAATGTGACTGACTCCCAAACTAGAAATAGGATGGGATTTCACCTAGGTCGTAAGTGTATGATCCATGAGGGGACGAGCCATCTAGCCTTTGGTGACGCTTCTGTGCGCCTAACGCCCGTATGGGGGGTTCACAACCTTCGTGTATTTATGTATCTTCAGAGCCGTACATAAAGTGATCCAGATGGTAACGAGACATCTGATGCCTATGGTGATGCTTACGCGAACCTAACGCCCGTATGGGCGGTTCTGCAGTAGCTCTACTTGGAGTGTTATATCTTGCCTGGTTTGTTTACAATCGAATTTGTTTGCGTGTGTAGCGGTGGTCAAACCCGGTACCATCCCAACGATTCCATATCATTGATCTCAACCCATCTTTAATTCAACTTTTACTTTCTTGCAATTAGTTTAAGTAATCCCAAAATCAACCTATCGTTTTAAATATTAGTTTTACTGGAGATAGATTCAACTGACAAGGATTCTTAAAAATGATTTCCTTTGGGTTCGATCCTTAACTATACTGCGATAAGACTCGTCCGCTTGCGGGTGGTATTATTGCACTTGGTTTTGGTAAAATTTCAGGGATTTCAACCCCGAGTGAATTTGTTAGTGCATTCAATATCCACGTCAAATTCTGGCACCGTTGTCGGGGACAACGGAATCGGTCAGTCTAATCTAGTTCTTTTAAGACTAATCTAGGATTTTGCTTTTCTTTTGAAACAATTGCTTATCTACTTGAATTTGACTCTACTTTGTGGATCTCATTTTCAAAATCTTTCTAATTTTCAGGTACTACCCAACACATAGTGTATGCACCGTTCGGAGAGTCCCAGACTCACCGCGAGCTTTGATCCAGAAAAAGATAGAACGTTCCATCATCAGATCCGAGAGAATCAAGCAAGGATGACACAAGAAGAAGTAGCCCGAAGAGTGGCTCAAGCCATTAATGCACAAAGAGAGAGGCTCATGCAAGAAGCCAGAGATGCGATTCAACAGGAGATCTTAGCAACACAAGCAGCAGAACTATAGAAAGATCTTAGAGAGTTCTCAATCCCGAAAGTTGTGAATGTTTATCATCCAGTACATCCTCCTCCCATCGATGCTGCCAATTTTGAGATTACAGCACATTGGATCACATTGCTTCAAAGCAACCCTTTCTATGGCAAACAAGCGGAGGACAGACAAGGACATCTTTTGAGATTCATTGACCTATGTGCTATGACAAAGCAAAATGGAGTCTCCGATGATGCCATTCGACTCCGTCTCTTCAAGTATTCCCTTGCTGATAGAGCCATCAGTTGGTACAATTCACTACAAAGTGAAGTACCCATCACCACCAGGGAGCAACTCCAAAATGCATTTCTGGAAAAATTCTATCCTCCATCCCTTACATATGAAATCAGGGGCCGAATAACAAATTTCACTCAAGTCCCTGGAGAAACTCTCGCTGAAGCATGGGATAGGTACAAAGAGCTCCTATGAAAATGTCCACACCACGAAATTCCTAAGAATCAACTCATAGAAATCTTCTATAGGGATGTGGAGGATGATGTCAAGATGTTTCTATATTCCTCATCCGGAGGAAACTTCATGCGACAAAGTTATGACAGTGCATGGAGAGTCGTCACCATGGGAGCAGAAAATCAAGCCAATTGGGGTAGATCTGTAGGTAAAGGAGTTTTGAAGGTATCTATGGGTGAAGCTATTGTAGAGTATAAGTCTATCGCTGAAACCTTAAAGGTCTTAGTTTCCAAGTAAGATCATATAGAATCATCCCTAGCTACTATTGGAAGAGGACCTTCACCCACTCGGCAACCAGAATAGGTCAAAACCACTTCTCTGTTCTGTGAAGCATGCAAAAGCACAGATCATTCCACTCTATCCTATAATGTTCTCTATGACGTTCTTCTAAGCAATGTATGTGGACAAGGAGATAATGGCCAAATGGAGAATCTTAATGTTATCAACACCATCCTTGGGCAGAACTATTACAATCCGAATCAAAATAAGAATCACCCAGGTTTTCAATATGGAAACCCCTTAGGAGCAGTAAACTCGCATCAATTTGGTCCCAAAAATCAATCAAGAGGCCCACCTGGATTCCAGTATAATCAACAATAGAACTTTGGGAATTAAGGAAACTTCAAAGGAAACTTTCAGAATAGGAACTACAATAACTATCAAAACAACTCTCAGTATCAGAACTTGAATCAGCAGCAAGGACAAACATGACCCATCCTTTGTGATGACAAGCTATTAACCATTGAAAAAATATTGCAAACCCAACAAATGATGATAGCCAACCAACAAGCCCAGCAGAAAGCAATTGAAACTCAACTAGCTCAACTAGAAGCTAGCATAAAGCCACCAACTGGAGTCTTTGCCGGACAACCTGAGAGCAATCCTAAGCACCCGGAACAGTTGAAGTCAGTCACCACAAGGTCAGGAAAAGACTATTCAGATCCTACAGTAAAGACACCTATGGTTATTGCTGACGAAGATGAACCTGTGATTGTCCAAAACTCAACAACACTAGAGTCACAACCAAGGGAAGGTAAGACAGACAGGGGAAGTCCTGAGAAATCTACTAGTGAAGAAGCTGAAACACCAGAACCAGATATTCCTGTATACAAGCCTCGTATACCTTTCCCATCCCACCTAAGGTAAACCAAGCTCGATAATAGATTCAATAAGTTTAAAGAAGCTATGAAGAAACTTCATGTTGATATACCCTTCTTAGACGCTCTTGCTGAGATACCAGGATGGACTAAGTATCTAAAGTCACTCCTCACCAGGAAGTACATAACTGAAGAGTATCAAATGGTAAAACTGGCTACAACTACATCAGATATCATATAGTGCAAGATGCCAAAGAAACAAAAAGACCCATGATCCTTTGGAATTT
The DNA here is from genome assembly GCA_963693085.1 of Alisma plantago-aquatica. NCBI lineage: Eukaryota > Viridiplantae > Streptophyta > Magnoliopsida > Alismatales > Alismataceae > Alisma > Alisma plantago-aquatica. The sequence continues at coordinate 412,964,149 of OY856415.1, read as the reverse complement.
CATGTCACATTGGTGACGCATCATGCAAGAAAGGATTGGAAGATCTTGGCACAAGCATCTCTATTATGCCATTCAGCCTGTGCAAAAGATTAGGGTTTGCATAATTGCTTCCTACTGCTATGACTATTCAACTCACAGACAATTCGATAAAAAGACCGTTAGGAATCCTCGAGGATATCCCGGTCAAGGTGGGCTAGGATACATATGTTCCATGCGACTTCATCATTATGGATATAAAAGAAGACACCAGATATCCTCTCATCTTCGGTCGTCCATTCCTCGCCACTGCAAGAGCCCTAATTGATGTTGAAGTTAGTACCTTACTGCTAAGATTAGGCAAGGAGACCCTAGAATTCAAAGTTTTCGAAAGTATGAGAAGACCAAGTATAATAGAAGAAGTCTATCTAATTGATTGCATTGAGAAAATGTCACAACTAACCCTAGAATATCACAAATCATACGATCCCTTGGAAACTGCTCTATCAGACCTATCGATTGATGAACCAAACGATAATCGAGAAAAGGATTACATCAAATCCCTCGACTCTGCTGAAGAAGACGTCGGAGCCACTAGTGAAGAACTCAAAGTTACAGAAACTACAGAAGAAGCAAGTGAAAACCCAAAGGCTCCCGAAATGAAGCCCGTACCCAAAGGACTGAAGTATGTGTTTCTAGACGATATCAATGTTTGTCCGGTTATTATAAACTTTGATTTAACAACTGAACAAGAAAAGAATCTTCTAGAGGAATAAAGGGGAAGGAAGAAAGCCATCGGCTATAAAATGAGTGACCTCACGGGGGTCAATCAAGCACTGTGTATGCATAAAATCCCTATGATGGAAGATCACAAGCCGACTATTGAGCATCAATGGAAGTTGAATCCTAATATGAAGGAAGTGGTCCGTCGTGAGGTCATTAAACTTCTCATAGCTGGAATAATCTATCCTATATCAGATTCGCCATGGGTGAGCCCAGTACATGTGGTGCCAAAGAAAGGTGGAACAACTATTTTAAGGAATGACAACAACGAGCTCATCCCCACTCGAACAGTCACAGGGTGGAGGATGTGCATAGATTATAGGAAGTTAAACAAGGCAACTCAAAAAGATCATTTTCTTATGCCCTTCCTTGACCAAGTCTTAGAAAGGTTGGCTCACCATGAATATTTTTGTTATCTTGATGGTTACTCTAGATTCTATCAGATTCCCATACATCCATATGATCAAGAAAAAACGACTTTCACTTGTCCATTCGGAACATACACATTTATAAGAATGTCGTTTCGTCTTTGTAATGCACCTGCAACCTTTCAACGTTGCATGGCTGCGATTTTCGCGGGGCTTACTAAGACTATTATGGAGGTCTTCATGGATGATTTTTCTGTATACGGAGACTCATTTGATTCTTGTCTAAATCACCTCTCCCTGGTCCTCAAATGTTGTGAAGAAGCGCATCTCGTGCTAAATTGGGAAAATGCCACTTCATGGTAATAGAAGGAATTGTCAAGGGCCATATGGTTAGCAATAGAGGAATTGAAGTAGATAAAGCCAAGATTGAAGTGATCTCTAAATTGGCTATTCCCACGAATGTGAAAGAAGTTCATGCCTTCCTTGGTCATGCCAGATTCTATAGAAGATTCATAAGGGATGTTTCCAAGATAACTAAGCCAATGACGAACCTACTACTAAAGGATGCTGATTTCAATTTCAATGAAGAATGTGTCAAAAGCTTCAACACACTGAAGAAGGCCCTTACAACAACCCCCATAATTAGAGCTCCCGACTGGGACCATCCTTTTGAAATTATGTGTGATGCCAGTGATTACGCGGTGGGCGCTATTTTAGGGCAATATATAGAAAAGAAACATTATGTGATCTATTATGCATCAAAAACTCTCGACGAAGCCCAGAGGAATTATGCAACTACTGAGAAAGAACTTCTAGTAGTCATATAATCCTTCGACAAGTTCAGGTCCTACCTAATCGGTTCGAAAGTCATTGTCTACACAGACCATGTTGCTATTCGTTACCTCCTGGCAAAGAAAGACGCAAAACCAAGACTGATTAGATGGATCCTCCTTCTATAAGAATTTGATTTAGAGATAAGAGATAATAAGGGGATGGAAAATGTTGTAGCATATCACCTCAGTTGCATCCACACTCTGGATGCTGAGAAGATTCTGATAAATGATTCCCTACCAGATGATCAGCTAATGAGGGTCTCAGAAGTTATACCATGGTATTCTGATTTCGTAAACTACCTTGCTGCTGGAGTTATCCATCCCCAATGCACTGGAAATGCACTAAAGAAGTTTATGCATGATGTGAAGCATTATCACTGGGATGAACCATATCTTTTTAAACTTTGCGTTGATGGTTTGTATAGACATTGTATCGCTGAAGAAGAAGCTCAATCTATTCTGGAGCAATGTCACTCAGGACCTGTGGGTGGGCATATGAGCTCTAAAAAGACTGCTCTAAAGGTTTTGCAGTGCAGATTCTTCTGGCCAACCATATCCAAAGATTCTTATGATTTTTTCCTATCATGTGACAAATGTCAAAGATCTAGAAATATAACCAAGAGAGACGAGATGCTGCTGAATCTATGGTAAGAAGTTGAGATATTCGATGTCTGGGGGGTGGACTATATGTGTCCATTCCCATCTTCTAATGGATTTTCATACATCCTAGTAGAGGTGGACTATGTCTCAAAATGGGTTGAAGCTATACCAACCGTCACTATTAATTCAAACCCCATCATCAAATTATTCATAGATGTTATCTTTCCCCAGTTTAGAGTGCCACGAACCATGATATCTGATGGAGGTTCCCACTTCATTGAAAGGAACTTCGAAGTTTTACTGAGAAAATATGTTGTTTTACATAAGGTAGCTTCACCTTACCATCTGCAAACAAGTGGATAGGTATAGGTCTCTAACCACCAACTAAAGGCTATTCTTGAAAAAACCGTTGGACGCGATCGAAAGGACTGGTCAACAAAAATCAAAGACACCTTATGGGCCTATCGTACTGCTTATAAAACTCCCCTTGGGACTACACCTTTTCGATTAATATATGGAAAGGCTTGCCACCTGCCAGTCGAACTAGAACACAAGGCATGTGGGCAATTAAACAATTGAACTTTGATATGAAAGACGCAGGGCAGGACAGGATTCTGCAACTCCAAGAGCTGGATGAACTTAGGATGACAGCTTATGAGAATGCACGAATCTACAAAGAATGCATAAAACTCTAGCATGATGGACATCTGAAAAGAAAAGACATACAAGTGGGAGACCAAGTTCTAGTATTCAACTCCAGATTAAAATTGTTCCCAGGGAAACTCCACTCACGTTGGTATGGACCTTACATCGTAAAGAGCATTTCTCCACATGGTGCTTTCTCTTTATGGAGTGACAAGTCAGGCGAATTTGTGGCAAACGTTCACCTCCTGAAGAGATATTTCACCTCAACTGACATAGGCACCGAAATAATGGTGGAACTCGCCAATCCAATGGACCCACCATGAAGCTGAGGAATTCGGTTGAGCCATCGACGTAAAATAAAGGCGCTTGTCGAGAGGCAATCCGATCCATAAATCTTCTTTACTTTTCTTTTCAAAGCTTTGTTTTTACCTTCTAGTTAGCTTTTCCTTAAATAAAACTCGCTTTGCGAGATGATGTTTTTAATATCTAACTGCCCTTTACCCTTGCAAAATTTCAGATAAGAGATCGGAGTTGCGCTAATCGGAACGAAATCACACTCGGTGGTCATTTCTAGCATAACCTTTCCCCTCCATCTTGGATTTAGGGTTTGCTCAGGACGAGCAAATCTCTATGTTCGGGGTGGAGGGTGTGTGGTACGTACCTCACTTTCCACATACACCCTCTTTTCATACTCAAGTTTTCTCTATCATAAATTTTTTTTCAATATTTTCAATATTTTTGAACAGATACTTGACGAATTTTTGACACTTGTTGATAAAAAGTAACTAACTAATTTGCTATGCATCTTCAATCATAATATCCTCCTTATTCAAAGTAAATCCTCAAGAGGACTGATTTTTGAAACATGCCGTTTGCTTGAAATCATCCTGTGAAGCTTATGATTCCTAACATCATAATATTTTTTACAAAAATGATAAGTATCAGTCAAACTGATAGGGATCAAACACGTCGTGCTTCCTAACTTAATAGTGGAACAATAGCTCAGAATCCCTACCGGATCCTCATCAAGTCATTATTTGAGTAGAGTACGACAAAGAGTACGACCATGTACATTGAGTTGTAAATCAAGTGGCATTCTGATCTGAACTCTCTTCTACACTTCTTCTATCATCTTCGTACCCCTCCATCCATCAAAAAGCAACAAAATAGCCAAATATGTGCCAAACCCTAAGTTCGGGGTTGCACGCCACTTCCCCCTCATCCGCTTCTTCCATACCCCTTGCAAATAAATAGGGGCGTACCACCAAAAATGCAATCTCGAGTCAAATAGAGGAGAGATTTGCAAACAAAAGATGCCAAAGTGCACACAAAAAGAAATGCAATCTCGAGGCGAATAGAGGAGAGATTTGCACACAAAAATGCAATAAATGAAATTGCAAAACAACTAAAAATCTCGAGTTGAATAGAGGAGAGATTTTCTTCTTCTTTCCAAACCACCTTTCACTCCTTTTTTTTACCTAAGGGCACAATGCATGCCCCCACCATCCCGACAAACACCAGTGTCAGATCAGATGCACACTTGTTGATTCTGTGGTTATCTCTGGGATTTTACAAAACTCTTTGACATGCTTGTTGTTGGAAAAAGTGAGGAGGAAGTGATATTGGAAAACGAACTGAGGAACGAAGCTATGGTAAGACGTGTTTAGTGGTCCCAGGAGGTTGAGTTACTGATTCATGCTGAGAAGAAAGAAAACATTCGTGATGAGAAGATGAAGCAATCACACGAATTGAAAGTATTCATTTGGCAACTATTCTAAATTTTATGTTACTCGAGGACGAGCAACGTTTAAGTTCGGGGTGTTTTGATGAGGGCATACTCATCATGGAATTCAAGTACCTCTTTGGAACAAATTCAACTCTTTTTCACACCTTTACACCCATATATGAATCATAATGTCCAAAACTACTTGGTTGATTCAATATTCAAGGTTTTAACTAAATATTATTAATTTAATGTAGGTAACCAAGCAATTCTACGCATGCGGTCCCAAGACCGTTTGATCCCTTGCGGTCCCAAGACCGTTCGAGCCCTTGCGGTCCCAAGACCGTTTGAGCCCTTGCGGTCCCAAGACCGTTTGGGTCCATGTGGTCCCAAGACCGTTTGGGTCCATGCGGTCCCAAGACCATTTGCTGGAATACATGAAGAATGAATGACAAAAATCGTTTGCCAAAGAAAACTGCATGAGTTGTAAACTGCATGACCATGCGGTCTCAAGACCGTTTGGGTCCATGCGGTCTCAAGACCATTTGGGTCCATGCGGTCTCAAGACCGTTTGGGTCCATGCAGTCTCAAGACTGTTTGGGTCCATGTGGTCCCAAGACTGTTTGGGTCCATGCGGTCTCAAGACCATTTGGATCCATGTGGTTTCCAAGACCGTTTGCCGCAAGTGCGAAGTCTGGTCGAAGAACAAAAGACATGCGTCCTCGCCGAGACCGAGACCGGCCTCAAGATCGATTGACGCGGCTACCGATTTCCAAACCGTTTGGCACCAAACGGTCTTCAAACTGTTTGGTACCAAACGGTCTCCAGACCGTTTGGAGAAGATTTTTCTAGCAACTTATCCAAACCGTTTGGAGACAGATCTGAGCCTATAAATAGACCCCAAGGGTCCTCATTTGGAGGCATTAGATCCAGACGCCGTCAGGCTGCCAGAGCACAACTCTGATCAAGTTCCACACCACCTACTGCCCGTGTTGCAACCAAGGAGGTTGAGAAGAGAAGGAAGATGGAGCAAGAGGTGTATCTTCTTCACCGGGCTACGACTACCTTCTGCACCGAGCTCATGGCGGATCTCTCTTTCTCTCTCATCCTTCTTGTATCTCGCACCATGAGTGAGTAGTACCTTTTCGCTGGGGTGCGGGGACTAGCCCCGCTGCCAATGCAACCTATGTTCTTTTGTTAAACTCTCCATGGCAATGTATATAACTCTTCATTTTTTCATTAACTGTTATGTTCGTAGTTTGGGTAATTGCTTGCTTTCATCTTTGTGCTTCCTATGTTACGATAACATCTATACGTAGGTTTGAATGTCGTTTAACAAGTTTGACTCCCTAACTAGAAATAGAAGGGGATTCGTTGAGGTTGTAGGTGTATGATCCGCGAGGGGACGAGCCATCTAGCCTTCGGTGGTGCTTCTGTGCGCCTAACGCCTGTATAGGGGGTTCACAGCCTTAGTTGGATTTTGTATCATCTTATTAATCGTCGATGTTTGCTAGTATGTTACCCGCCTGCTTGCTTACTAGTTAACACGGATGACTCCCAAACTAGAAATAGGATGGGATTTTACCGAGGTCATAAGTGTATGATCCGCAAGGGGACGATCCATCTAGCCTTCGGTGACGCTTCTGTGCGCCTAACTCCCATATGGGGGGTTCACAACCTCCGTGGATTTCTGTATCTTCAGAGCCGTAAGTAAAGTGATCCAGATGATGACGAGACGTCCGATGCCTATGGTGATGTTTACGTGAACCTAACGCCCATATGGAGGGTTCTGCAGCAGCTCTACTTGGAGTGGTATATCTTTCCTGGTTTGTTTACAATCGAATTTGTTTGCGTGTGTAGCGGTGGTCAAACCTGGTACCATCCCAGCTTTTCCATACCATTGATCTCAACACATCTTTAATTCATCTTTTACTTTCTTGCAATTAGTTTAAGTAGCCCCAAAATCAACCTATCGTTTTAAATATTAGTTTTACTTGAGCTAGATTCAACTGACAAGGATTCTTAAAAACGTTGTCCTTTGGGTTTGATCCTTAACTGTACTGCCATAAGACTTGTCCACTTGCGGGTGTTATTATTGCACTTGGTTTTGGTAAAAGCTCGGGGATTTAAACCCAAGTGAATTTTTTAGTACATTCAATATCCACGTCAATAACTGTTTGCTAAAGGTGTTGCGAAATCATCTAATGATTATCCAAACCATTTAAGCACATGATGCACGGATAACCGAATAGCACTACTCTTACGCGAGGCTGAATGAAGGAGAGAAAGATTTCTATCGAACAGATTGGAGTATAGACATGCACACAGATACCAAACTGTTTGATAATTAAACGGTTTTAAAACCGTTTGGTGCTACCAACGCGAAGACCGAATGCGGATTGGTGACCGAATGAAGCCCTGTTCACGTGAAGATCGTTTAAGTAATTGCATGCAAACCGAATGGGATACCAAAATCATACGAAATAGATATTTAGTAAACCGTTTGGGCACATTACTTATCAAACCGTTTGGACTAAAATCACACCAAAAGCATGAGGACCCTTCCAGTGCCTATAAATAGGACCAGCAGGGTTCTTATTTGGACATGGGTTGTGGGATGCCAACATGCTACCTGTACACATGTCTGATCCAAATCCAGTGCCGTCCACTCGATTATGCTTAATGATGTTCTTGGACTCATGATCTTGATTTTAAGACTCTCCCATTTATTTCTATTCCTCTATGTAATCTCAATTTTGACATGATATGATAATTTTGAACCCTTAATCTTTCCTTCTTATACTCATACTCTTGGGATGCCCTATTCGACTACTTGATTTCCAATTATGCCCTTGACTTGATTTTGATGGAAGGGACTGATATTGTGACATCCCGCTATCATACAGACAATGAGATGCCACGTGAAAATGTGCGGAAAATCCATAAACCACATGTTACCAGACATATAGGTCAATTAAAACAAATTATGGAAAGAAGATAAATAAAGAAACTATTGCATCCAGATCCTTATCCTACAAGGAAACATGTTATATAAACATACATAAACCTTGATATGTGTCCATAGTTCATAGGATCCAGCTGTCATATATGCACAAAGAGTTCACCACCTGTTTATACACAGAACAGGTTGTACTAGGCCAACAATAGGATAAACGAGCTAAATTAGCTATACATCGTGAAACGTCGTCAAAACACCTCGAAGGACTTGAGAGTACATGCATGACTCTAAGACTCTACTACAAAACAACCCAAATAGAAGCATATCCATCGCTTTCCTCCTACTGTTCTTCTTGGTGCTCGGCTGCAACCTCAGGACCACCACCACGTCTAGCATGATCACCTAAAAAGGTTTAAAACTAGCGGGGTGAGACACACAATCCCAGTGAGAAACATAACTCCCCACTGAACTATGAAACTTCAGAAATCTAGAACAAGTAAAATACATAACTAATACAGGAAGCTCATATATGCAAAATATTGAACATAACTAAATTTATTAACAAACTTACCAAGATATGTGGGAGGCATATAACCAAATATTTCTTAAGGAACATGATTGACAAGATAAGCTATATAAGAACTTATCATAAGATAGGAGGAATGTGTAATTAACTAGAAGATATAACTAGAGAAACTATACAATCAAGGCCTCAACCAATGTTCCATGTTTTTCTCTAAGTAATATATACTTTACGGTTGGATTACAATTTATTATGCCCTGAGGAAGTGGGTTGTACCGCTCAAATCCAACCTTCAGCGTGAAGCCTAAAATTGGTGCCATACAAGGTCAATGGAAGAGTCAGACTCCATGAACTCATCTCCTCGTGGTTAGTGTGTGATATCCAAATTAGGACCATAGTCTCTTTCTTAAGTGGTCTCATCCACAGGGTTATCTCTGCAGGGTACCCTTTTCTCTAGCCCACTTTGGTACATGTCTTAGTGCTAGCATACCTTGAGCCACGAGCCTATTCACCGTGCTCCTAAGCCATGAACACATTTATTCTCCATCACATTGAGCCATGGGACTATTCACCATGCTCTAACCATATTGAGTCTACAACCGAAGTTGTACTCTAATCCTCTTATTTTTCTCTAGGAGAAACCCCACATATTCAACAATATGTGCTCCAGGTAATGTCACAGGATAAACCTATTTCACCATCACCATCTACTGATGATGGTGGTTCTATGGCCAGGGCAAAACTACATGAAATGATGCACTGTAATTAATTAGTATATTTTAAGCGAATTGTTGAAGCAACCAGGTTATAAAACATAAACAATATGGTGTCACACTATAACTACCATTATCATAGTGCCATGGGATATCACTGTCCAGCACAACCTCTTCTCACCATCCTCGGCAAACACCGCTTGCTTGGAACCACTGTCCAGCACAACCTTATACCTCTCTAGGGTATCCATCCCAAGGATCACATTGAATCCATGCATATCAAGTGGTATAAGATCCACTTGTATGTTGTGTCCCGAACAAGATAGAACACAAAATGGACACACTTCTTGAAGCATCGAGGAACTATCAAGAGGGGTTTGTAACAATAGGCTATCTTTCTTACAACTAATAGGTAAGAGACAACTATCAAGCATACTACGAGTGATAAAAGAGTGCATAGAACATGAGTCAACCAAAATAGATATAAAGCAAGAAGAAGACAAATCAGAATGAAATAACTCCATCTAAATTGCCACCACTCGCGGGTTGACTATCGCTTCAGGATGACTCATAGAATAGAATTGAGTCGTTTCATTCTGTCATCCACGTCCTCTGCTTCCTTGAGCTGATGATCCAGCTTGCGACGCTTGATCATGCCCTCACCCTCTGGCGCCACTGGACTACTGTCTATATGATCCTTGTTGATTCTGCCTTTCCTGTTGTGTCACTTTGACATCTCTCCTTGGGTAATTTGACTTCAAATGCCCTATCTGTCCACAGTGATAGCATGACTTGTATTCTATCTGTAGCCTAGATGGCCTTGTCATGGCTATTGAAGTTGTACCGTGGGCTCTAGATGGTGAAAACCCACACCCTCTTCCTTTACTTGGAGACCAATGTGACAGCGTGCTAGAGCTTTGCATCATAGAAGGTGAAGAAAACCTCGACTTCTTGAAGCCATCAAACCTTTTCCTCTGGAACAGAGTAGGCTTTTTTCTTGGACATGGTCTCTCTCTTCTCATTGACTGATCATTCAATCCTTCAGACAGACTCCACAAATGTGGCAAACTTCTCCTGATTTTCTAAAGTAGCAGCAGGTGTCGTCAGCTCAGCACTCAGACCTTTCTCAAACCGTCTAATTCTCTCATCATCTCTCATCTCCATGTGAGGACAAAATCTCACCAAGTCCATAAACTTATCTTCATACTCTGTGATGCTCAGACAACCTTGGTGCAGACACTCAAAATGGATGATCTTTTTGTCCAGATAGGTCTTCAGGAAGTATCAACTCACGAACTCCCACTGAACGACCTCCCAACCGATCACCTCACCAGGCAGTTTCTCCTCCTCAATGGCCCACCAGTGGCCAGAACTACCTTTCAAAAGGTAGACCACATGCTTGACTTTGTCTGCTTTGGGGATGTCAAGTATCCAGAAGGCCTTCTCAAGACCCATCAGCCATAGATTTGCATCCAATGGATCAGCCGTTCCAGCATAATCTGAAACTCTGACTCGGCGAAGCCGCTCAAAGGTCTTCCCAATACCCAAAGATTCACCATGGGGAGATTGTGCTCTTGGTAGAAGCATTGGCAATCTCTCTACCATGAGATTCATTGTAGTCATTACCTATCCCATAAGGTGCTGGTAGACATGATTCTCAAGAATGGATGGGTCGTTTTGGGGGACCTCAGGCACCTGGTCTTCATGTGCCTACACTCGTGCTCCATCAACAGATGCAACATCACTACTCTCGGCAACATGTTCTTCATAATTTCTAGACATCTTTAAGTATTATCTTCTGCTGGGGGCAGAAGGTTGTTGTAAGAAAATCTGGTAATTATCCCTATATGACTTACTACATATTCATGTGTGTATAAACAAACAAGTTGAATTACAAGTATAATGTGTTTGGTAAATTCTTGTTCACATAAGTTATTATGTACATATGTCCACATAGATAGGCTTTCTAACTCCAAAGGTATTTGATTTTGCTTTTAATTTGGATTCCATCCCCCTAAAAAGGGATTTCGTCCTTGAAATATGATTTGCAAAACCAAATGGAGTACTAACACCATTACCCTCACTTCACCCCTTAAAAGGGTCAACTAAGTCAAACTAAGGTAAGGGTAAAAGGGTACATAAAACTCAACACTAAAAGGATTTACTAACCAAGATTTAGGGTGTAACATAGGGTACACTAAACCCTAAACATAGGAGTATATGGTATTTAAGGATGACTTTTGTGTAAAAGATCAAATTATCACTTATGGTTTTCCTAAGGTATTCAACAATTAGGCAACATTCCCAAAGATAGACTATTTCGAGCTATCTGTATCAGATCAGGCCAAGCCAGGTCATGTGAGCTCAGGAGTCCTCGTGACCAAGCTAGTGGGGCGGAGGAAAATATTGACAGTCACCAAGATCTTACCCTTTCTAGACACCATCACTTCAACTTCTTGCTCTAGTAGCTTCTCAATAGACAATTCACCAAAAAGTTGACAAATTTTATTTTTAATATGAATTATTATGATCCTAAATCAAACTTTCATGCTAGGTAAACTCTAAGGTGAAAAACTTACTATAGGATACTATATAATATAAGGGTTCTATCTAGGAGACAATTTTGAATTAGTCAAGAATCTGACTACCTTGATGCTCTGATACCATGCTGTAAAGACCAAGTCTCTACTATTAAACATGATAAACAAGTACATCAAATGTGTGGCAGTGGAAGAAATAAAACTTGACTTTGTTCAAAATGTATAAAGAGTACATTATAAAAATTTCCATAAAGGAAGTACAACTTTGTACAAAACATAGGATCTAGGTAGAGGAAGACTTAGACTAAGCCAATATTGTCTCCAAACAAAACAAATTATTATATAAAAGAAACTATGATCATGCAAGATATATGTTCCGTTTCTTCTTGTCCTATCCTTAGCCTTAGGTTCACTAAGCTTCCATGCACACTCTGATCCTAGCCTGGATGGTTGGGGTCATCCAATAAGAGAAAGATAAAAGTATCTGTTATTCAAGAGAAAATGGACAAGTAAATAATCTAAAGCATTGCAATATAAAAGATTCTCTACAATAATAGATTTCAAAAGAAATGAGGCAAGTATATGAATAAGAGAGAGAAAAGACTACCATAATCAATCACCACAATAATAATCACATAGCATGAATATATTAAAACACAAAGTCATCTCAATGTAGGGTGAGGCACCTACCGGACCTCACCAGTGGCAGGGGGACTAAAACCCCAGTGCCTAAAAAGTGGCAGGGGGACTAAAACCCCAGTGCCTAAAAAGTGGCAGGGGGACTAAACCCCAGTGCCTAATATAAAAAATGGCAGGGGGACAAAAACCCCAGTGCCTGACAAGAGGACTAAAACCTCAGTGCCCTATGGGTGGTTTGTACTCATGTACACTACATTGTCATTTGGCCTAAAATACATCATGCTTAAATAGTCACTTGGCCTAAAATACATCATGCTTAAATAGTCACTTGGCAGTGGTGAGAAGTAACAACATTGCAACATTGCAAAATGGGAATAAACCCATGAAACAATCTCAATAAATAGGTCATCATAGGCAACAACATTATCCAAGTATTTCAAAAAGATGAGCCAACATAGGAAATAACAATATTTATGCATTTCCAAGTAAATGAGACAACATATGTAGTAGCAAGATTTACATGATTAAAATGAATGAGTCACAATGGCATTAGAAGCATAAAATAAGTAAAGATCCAAATAAAGGCATTTAGGAGGATATCAAGGCCAGAACAAAATGTTTGCAGGGTTGGATAAGATCCCAACTGAAGAGTAGGTTGATTGCACTTTATACATTCCACATTCATCATTCATTGAAAAGTAAGTTGCACATGCACAAATAGGTTTCACACACAAAAATAGGATCCACATACTAAAATAGGCTTCACATACCTGTTTTAATTAATTACCATCACATTCACCAATATGATTGTATCACCATTCCATATTTCCCTAGTTATAAACATTATCATGTATTAGTATTTTTAAGGCTTAAAGCATATGAAAAACCCTATTTTTACAAAACCATGATTCAAGGTTCAAAACCCAGTCCAATATATTAGTCATATTCTCCTGAATAAGAAAACATATTTTATTTTACAAATTGGAGTTAAAATGAATTAATTATGTATTTTAGAACATTTTATACACTTAAAAAGTCATTCAAAGAAAACTTAGAAAAGGAATCCAAATCATGACTCAAAAACCATAAAATCGAATTCTATGTTAAAAATCCTTTCCATTGACTATTTATTTGAATTTTTCTAACATGGGAATGATTTATTATGAATTAAATCATCTCAGCCAATCAGAATTTAGGTTAAAGCCACATCAGCAAAATAAGGGGTGATTAGGCCATTGAGGTCGGGCCCATGCTGACGTGGACCAATCACAATTGGCCACATCAGTAGGTCCACTCTCGCTGACCTAGGTCAACAGGTGAGGAAAAAGGAGAAATCACCAAAATGCCCTTGCGTATAAAATAAATTCGTTTAAAACATCTAGGGTAGTACTGTCATTCGTATGTAACACACCTTGCAAAGCGAGAAACAAGTCTCAAGGGGAAATTACTAAAATACCCATGGTCGGGTAATACCATCAATTGACCCTGTGAGGGTAATGTGGTGATTTGAACCTCACAATGACCTTCAGCGAGAAAACAATATAGGACTTGAAATTACTCTATTGTCCCTGCAACGTAAGTCATGAAATCAGAGGTGTGGGGATACAAAGGTCATTCCCTGACCTGTGATCTTCGTTTGCTAGCCATGGCGAGGAAGCTGCGAGCAGACGGGAAAGAATCCCGATCGGCTTGGAGAGCTAGAGGCGTACTAAGGGGAAAATGGGATTGTGGATGGATTCCCCATTTCCGGACAAACTTGCCAAACCCACATTGGTGCTCTCAGCTACTCAGGAGCTTAGGGGAGGCTCCTCCATCTGCAAGGAATAGGGGAAGAAAACTAGAGCTGAAACCAGCACATGAGTCCGTAAAATGAAAAATACAAGGTCGGAAAAGCTTCGAGGACTAAGCTCGAGTCAAGGGGACTTGTTTCCATGGGTGGAGGAGCATCATAATGCAAACTAGCAGGTGGTGGTAGAGCTCGACGACAAGCTTATAGGACAAAGTGACTGGGGGCGTCTCGAGGCAAACCGAGGGTAGAAATAGGAAGAGGGATGGACGAGGATGCTTACCCTAATGATAATTGGCTTATGATGGTCAGAGGAGAGAATAGTAAGAAAAATTCACCAGAGATCCTCCTTGCACAAGTCAGGGTCACTGAGGGCAGATTAGGGCCAATTGAGTGTGGAGGAGGCTTTCTCGGGGTCTAAGGGTGCTCGACGACCCCTTAAGCAAGTAGGAAGAGGACTGAGGTCGCCTCTGCGACTCGGGGGTTCGAGATGAGTGAAGAGGTCGATTTTGGGTGCAACGCCGCCAAGGAGAAAGGGGCGATGAGCTAGGGCTCATTTGAACCATCGTGAAGAGCTGAACTCAAAGGGAGAAGAATAGCGCTAAAAGCCACAGAGGAGAGGGAGAACGGCTCTGAGGAGCTGGGGCGCTGCGCCTGTTCAGTGGGCGGGAGGAAGGTGACAACCTCTCTGCCATTAGATCAGAGAGCGATTAAATCGTGACCGTCAGATGAGTATCTAAGGGCACGTGACAGAATAAAATCATAGTGTTACGATTTGATAAAAATGAAACATATGTAATCGATTCAGCTATTATAGTCACACTATAGTAAAAGCTTATAAAATCAATTTGAGGGCTCAAATGAAGTCCAAAAGGCACCAAATTTTAACCACATGCTCATATTAAAGTGTAGAACAATTCTATGCAATTCTATTCTCATTTTACTCATTAGTTGGCCCTTAATAAATATATTGTTCATTAAAGTGTTTATTAATATATTAAAATGAATGAATTATATGAAAATACTTATTTTTATGAAACATGTGAGTAAATTTCGAGATATTAAACACATTAAGATTTCAATAATCATTTCTCAATTAAACAACATATTTTCATGAATTAAAATCATATTTTGAGGAGAGAGAAACAATTAAGGTTAATGTTCTCATACATTAACTTAAATACACATTATTGCTAATATATTTATCCAAAAAGCTCCAAATTAATATTATCTACTTATATCACTCATAAAACTTTATTTTGCATTATTAGTCCTCAATTATTACATTAAGTGAATTATATGTGCAAATACCCCTTTATAAACATGAATGGGGGCAAAAATGGAATTTCAACCTTGAATTGTGCTCAAATTGCACAAAGAGTCCAAAAATGATCCAAAAGGATGGGAAATTTATGAAAAAGGTCCAAATGGACTAGAAGGCAAAGAAAAGCTCAAAAGGGGGTAAATTGTAGGAAAGACCCTGAGATTTAGTATGTTACAGTACCCATCTCTTTTCACGTAGGATTTTAGGGGCTAAATCCTTGTTAGGGGTTTATGGTTGTAAGGCCCTTGATGTAGATTAATGCTTGAGTGTGCTTTCTTTAGTTAATAGGATTCTTAGAACCTTAATCCAATCCTTGATATGCTTTGTTATCATGTGACAAGTTTATGTTTCCAGTTTGGTCATGTTTTGATGTTGTTTGAGTTTTGTATGCTTGTTTTGGACCACGATACAATTTACCGATGTTGAGGGGTTATCTTCCAATGTGTCACATGTTGAGTTTGCCCTTAGTTCTTTAGCATCATGAGAGATAGAATGATGCTATGTTGTTGGAATTTGGTTAATTTGGTGGCATCATGCGGTGATGCTATGATTTCTAGGGTTTTTCTTGGTGTCAACCATGTTGATTTTGGTTGAGTGTTGCGACCTTTATTTTGACCTTATTGGTGTGCTTTGTGTGTGTTTTAACCAACACACCTTCCTTGAGTGGTTCATTTTGACCTTGATGGTCTTGAGGTGTTTTCGGTCGAGATGGTTGTCTTCTTGTTGTGTGTTTTGACCAGGCTTGTTTGGTGATCTTTTGTTGCAGTCGAGACATGGTACCTTGAGTTTTGTTTCAATTTATAGGGTGGTGGTGACCCAAGTGGTTGATACCCCACCTAGGTTTTATCACCATATGTTGCATGCATGTTCTTAGTGGTTGCATGTTGGTTTCCTTTGTGGACAAGTGTCCTTTTGATGCATTTAGGTGTTGATACCTCACCCCTACCTTATGTCCCTCCTCCTTTGAGTATATAACCCATTTCTCCTTCATGCAAGTGATCTTTTCAGACCTCCATCTTCTCCCATATCTTGTGTTGGTCCTTGGATCTGTGAGTAGAAAAAAGGGCTGATCTTCAGTGCTTAGGTGGATGAGCAACCTTACATGTGGTGCTTTGGAGCTTGATTACGTTCCTTGTGGTGATTCTTGGTGGTTTCTCTTCTTCGTAAGTGGTTCTTTTCCCTTGATCATGTTTTCCCTTAGAACCCTACCTTCTTTCATCTCCTTACATAGTTGTAGACCATGGATCATCCCTAGTGGTCATCTTGAGAGAAACTCCTCATCACAAGGGCCGTAGACTATGTTTGACATAGTGGTACCCAAGTGAGAGGAAGTTTTCTTCTCTTTCTCCATTCATCTTCTTAGTTTGGCCTAGGGTTTGTCACCATCTTTCTTGATCTTCCTTTCGAGCATGGTGTTCTTATATTTTGAGGTGATCTTGTGGTTGAAGTGTTGACCTCAGTTGGAGCTTCATCTTCATCTTTGGATCTTTTGATTTTGGTGCTTGAATATTTCCTTCAGGATAGTTATATAACTCTCTACCTTCTTCTATTACTCGCATGATACTATTTTGATCTCTAAATGATATGCTAATGTACTATATGAGGTTATCATGATCTAAGTTTTAAGACATTGTAGTATTCTCATGAATATTACTCTCTTTCTTAAACCATCAGTTTCTTGTACCTAATTTGTTATGTGATGCTTGAGATGATTTTGTCACATGTAACTTGATTCTTGGTTTTATCACCATATTTTGGTTTAGCCTCTATGTTTTCTTGAGGTTTTGGAGTTGGTTTTCTAGATTTGAAAGCTTGGTCTTTTCCCATAGTTGGTTTTTTGGAGGTTCATGTTGGAGATCGGATTTCAAGGTCTTGATGTGCATCGTAGGATGGAGTTTTTCCACCTCAATGGTGTTAAGTTTTCCTTGATGATGATTTTTTGTTTTGGATGTGGTATGATTCTATTTTGAGTATGGTTCTTCCCTATTTTGAAGTTGTTTATTTTCCTTATGGTATCATGACCTTTGTGGTCAGTATCCCTTTGAATTTGTCTTGGTCGATACAATTTGTTTATGGGTTGATGGTCATGATGAGTGCTTTGTTTTGAACGAAACACATGACCTAGTGTCACGATCGCAACTCTAACTCTAATAGGTTGAAGGGTCATAACACTTGAGGGGTCGAGACATGTACTTTGGTATCAAGGTCAAAACCCTAACCCTAGGGTGGTCGAGGCACTAGCTTCTCTAGTGGTCGAGACATAAGTTTTTGTCATGGTCGAAATGCTTGTTTTGTGCATGGTTGAGACACTTGTTTTGAGAGTGGTAGTGACACATGTTTGAGGAGTGGTCGATACACTCTCACATGAGCATATGGTCGTAACACATGTGATACTTTGTATAGTGGTTACTTATGTACATGTAAATGTTGGTAGATACCTAATGATGTTTGGATAGTAAATTAATTAGGTGAATGATGATGTCTAATCCTAATATGATATAAGAAAGTGGAAGGTGATGAGACTAGGGTTTAATAATATAATAATGTTATGAAACCCTAATTGAGTATGTATTTGAAAACCCTAACCCTAATCCTAGGGTATGTTATAACTGGTTGAGCTTGCATGGATTGATAACATGTGATTACATTTTTTCTCTGCTACTTGTGTAATTCTAACCCTACATGTGAAATAAATATCATAACTTGTGTATGCTATAGTGGTGGTCATATGACACAGGGTGATGGCTATGAGCCTTGACGAGACATGATGAGATCATATTGATGTGATGGGTCCTATGACCTGGTGGAGGCTTGATGCCTATTGTGAGGTGATATCCTCTAGTGATGTGATTGAGGGATTGATATCTCATAATGATGTGACTTGGTGGTAGCATTGTATGGATAGATGATAATGGTGATGGCCTTGTGAATGGTAGTGCTACAAGTATCATGTGATGATGATGTGACAAGTTCACACATTATACATTTTATATCTTCTAGAGTTGTACTATCCCCTTATCATTGTAGTGTTTTGTTTTGAGTTTGTACGTTGTAACTTGATTGATGCTAAAAGACGCCCAATTTGCTTAATTAAACAAATGAAACCCTAATTTTGTAGGTAACTTGTGCCATAGATCCATTCTAGTGATAGTTTTATTGCTAGATGGTTAAATGAGTAATTCCTATGGGAAACTCAAAGTGCATATTTTTTAATGTGTGGGGTGCAAGTTGAGTATCTCCTTGCATTCCCAATTATTGGTTGTGTGAGACATCTATGTGTGAGATGTTCTCCTTGTTATATGTGATAAACAATGGTTTAACTGGATATGATGCATCTTTTAAGAATGGGCATGTCTGAGCCTGTTCATCTAGCATCGTCAACTGTACCAAGGTGGTCTAGGTGTTTTGTAATGATGGCCATGAGTAATCCAATCCTTTAGTTTTAGTATATGACGTTATTTGTAGTTGACTTATATGTATTTGTGGTGTTTCTCTTGTACTGACCAAGAGGTTTGGAGAGGTCGTAGATTTCAGCTCTTCCATTGACCTTGTATGGCACCAATTTTGACTTCGTAGTAGTCAGTTGAATTTGAGT
The DNA here is from genome assembly GCA_963693085.1 of Alisma plantago-aquatica. NCBI lineage: Eukaryota > Viridiplantae > Streptophyta > Magnoliopsida > Alismatales > Alismataceae > Alisma > Alisma plantago-aquatica. The sequence goes on along the minus strand of OY856415.1, from coordinate 412,945,142 downwards.
GGTACGACTCAAATCCCCTGGGCAATAATAAAAGACATAATACATCCTTGTAGTGCTTTGGCTTAGAGTCAAATATGAATAAAATTGGATGACTCCTTTGTCTTATACTTGTACTGTTTTCTTGAATTATGATGTTATAAGAGAAATCAATTGTTATACATGTTCTTCATATTCCTTCTTAAAATATTAATTGTTCTACTGCTCAATGGTAATTTCCTAGTTTGTTTAATCTACATTACCTATTGGATACATACCATTTAGTTGAATCTTTTTAACCTGTTAAGTATGTTATCTATGTGCTTTTAAAAGACGTTGGAGGAGAGTTATATCTCTTGCTGGGACTTATGGTCTCACCCTATCGGTTTCCCCATCTTTTAGGTGATCGAGCACGTAGAGGTAGAGACGGTGTTTTTTAGGGTCAACAACAAGAGGAGAAATTGCTGAGCTAGGGTTGGATAAGATTCTTGTGTTTGTAGTAAAGTCCTATGTGATGTCTCTATACACTCAGGTCCTTGGGGGAGTTTTTTTGATGTTGTCTATTGAGATGATGTTTTTTCTTGATGCCTATGTTGTATAGATATGTCATGTATGTATGTGAATGGGTTACCTCTTGTAACAAGTTATGGACAGTGAGCTAGTGAATAGTGCCACGAAATAATCTTTTCACAGGTGTCATATACATACAAGTGGTTTTTGTGGACTTAGATATGATAAGTCCCAAATTTTATTCTTATGTGCAAATGGTTTTAATCCTATGTTTTTTGGAAACCTGGTTAATTAGTGTTGATTCCACATTTTGTTTTAAGAAATCTCTCTTTGTGTGGAACAATGCATCTTACTTGTGGTTACCACAACCACAGAGGACAAAAATTGTCAGATCAACTAATTCTCAATTGTCTGTGTTGTTTTTTGCGAAGCCCGCAGTACCCCTCTATTTACCCAAGGGGTTAGGGTCTGGGTTTCCAGTCTGTGTGAGAGTGGAAGGGACTAGAAGATCTTAAATTTTGACAACCTAGAACAATCCAAATGGCCATATGACATGCGAGATGGTCATCTCGTATAATGAGGTGGTCTTTTTATAGTTTCCCAATCCCATGCGAATTGGCAATTCGTTTCCCATTAATGCCAAACATTAATTCCTTGCACTTCAAGTATTGCACAATTGGGGAAAAGATAGAAAGTATCTAGACCTTCCTTTAGCCAAACTAAGCGATCTCCCCCATACGAGATGACGTTATTGCTCACCCAAATGGTCGTTTGATGAGTGGAGCTAAGTCGATCGGTACAACCCATAGTTAATTTTAACTCGAATCAGCCTGGCTCTTCAAACACCCATCTCAACTCTTGAGACGACCATTTAGCACTCCAGACGGCTGTCTCACTTTGGAAGATGGACGTTTCGCAGTGCGGTCAACTTACTTGTTGTGTGCATCGAATACCTAAATTCTTTAAAAAATTTAAATCATTATTCAATATTAAACTCATCTTCTAGGTCAAGACCTATGTGTGTGATCCTATAAGTCCCATATTACATTGGCAGTGAATGTTTATAAAAACTTATGACATCACAATCAATGAGGGGTGCCTAGTCGCGCATCAATGCTACACAAGTAAATTGAAAGTTGGGGAGAAACTTCAACATACAATCCAATTATGGTGCTACAATGGTTGTATAGTTCCTTTTTCACTGACATCCATATTGAACTTGAGGCATAGAGTAGTCACCCTCTTCAACATTCAATCTTGTTTCTTGAACTAACAGCAGACTGTATGAGATATTTGTAATCTCAATATCATATATTGACACACATGGGCATGAATATGCATTTCTCAGTCTCTCTAATCAAGAGTCCTAGGATATCATAATCTTGGAGGGACAAATCCCATCTCTATCACTCACAATCTATCCCCATGTGTCACTATCACCCAATCATCACCGCTACAACAACCTACGTTTCAGGACTGTGCTTGATGATGTCAAAGCGTACCAAATGACATGTGATGAGTGTAGTGGTTTTAGATCTAAGAACCACAACCACCACCATCACTGTGAGAGCTTGCAATGACTTCCATGTGTCAGTCTCACAGTTGTTCTATCTGATACATTGTTCTCCAACATGTATACGTGTGCTTGGTTTGATATAACCATATCCTGACTAATGAGATTTTGTCATCAACCAACTCACACTCTGATCTTGTGTGTTATTATTTTCTATCAACCTTCCACAATAAAAACTAATATGGGACATAATGAGAATATATATATATATATATATATATATATATATATATATATATATATATATATATATATGTACTCTTAACATCTGTATGATCTCATTTCCTCAAGTCACGTACTTGAAGACATACATTATTGAGTAGTATTATTCTCTAGACATTTACAATGTTACATCATTATCTCATAAATGAATTAGACAAAATAAATTGGAAGCTTACCTTTAGTTATTGATCAAAACATTTATAGTTATGCCATTACAACCATCACATGATTGGCTCTCTGAGAATACATACCAACAAGATATATGTGTAATCAATATCCCATATTGATTCATAAGTGCATGTGCATGCCTTTCTCTGTCTCTATTATCAAGTGACCTAGATATCAAACTCTAGTAGGTGGGAAAATTCCTATCTACATCACTCATAGTCATCCCCATGTGTCACAGTGCACCTGATCATCACATTTATGGAAACTTATATTCAGGATCATAGTGGATGATGTCAAAATACATTGAACGACATGTGATGAGTGTAGTGACTTCAGGTCCAAGAACCACAATCACCACCATCACTATCATAGATGATTCTGACTACCATATCATGGTTTCAATGTATCAATCTCAAGGTGAGTTTGTCTGATACAATGTTCTCTAACAAGTATCTATGTGCTTGGTATTATATCATATATCATGACTGGAGAGATTATGTCATCAACCAACACACACCCTAGTCTTAATGTGTTATTGATGTCTAATATCCTTCCACAATAATATCCAACTAGTGACTTAACAAGAATGTACATACTCTTGACATCAGTATGATTTCATTATTTAAGTCACATACTTGAAGATATACATCATTGAGTAGTTGTCATTCTTTTTTTTTTGCAACCATTAGAGACTATTTATTGAGCACGCTCCCTGGTGTAAGATAAAAGAGTTTTCAGGTCTACTAAGGCTCAAGTTGATCCAGGAAGGGGCAATAATTGAAAAGCTAAAATTTTGAGAAAGAAGGCGGGCATGTTTAGCCAGGGCGTCGGCTATACTATTTATATTCCTAAGAATATAAATTATCTTCACATCGTCGCATTTCTCATGAGGTGTTTTATTCTCGCACAGTATGGTTGAAGCTTACATGTGCTTCCAGTAGTGGAATTTGCAAGGCTGGCCGTTTGCATAGAGTCTGAACAAAGGAGAAATTTTCTCCAGTTGTGTGAGTTGGAGACTTCAAGTCCATGGATGATTGCTTGGAATTCTGCCTCAAGGGCACAAGTGCTTTGACGGTCAATGCCATCTCCATAATAGCTGGATCCGTGGTTGTCCACAACATGGACACCAATTCCATTGTTCACTGTAGGGTTAGCAAAGGATGCATCCACGAATGTATAATAATTGAAGGATGGTAACTAATCCAAATTGAAAGGGATTATAATAGGAGTGGTGGTGGATTTGCAGTGAATTTTAAGTTGGTTTGTATCAACTATGTCCGATTAGAGATAAACTCCAGCTTAACAATATGAGGTTTTTGAGTGCCTTTGTGGACGCATTCATTTCTAAATTGCCATAGAAACCAACAGGCAACCTGGGAGGTAGGTGGTATCATATTGAAATCAGGCGGCACCTTACAAATATGACTAATCGAGTCTTCTTCATCAAGTGCGAAGAAATTGTTACCCTTTTTCAAAAGGATCTAGAATGGTTTACTGAAGCTACAATCCCAGAGGTTGTGAATGATGGTCTCATGTGCATTGTTGCAACGGGGGCAGATGGTATTGAAATCCATGTGTCGACGGTGCATCTCTACATTGGTGAGTTGAGCCTTATGTTGAAGCAGCCATAGAAATACCTTTATCTTTGCGGGGAGATACGAGGACCAGATATCTTTCCATCTTCCAGGAGTAGAGCAGTCTTTGTGTGTGCGAAGCCACCAGTAGGTTGATCTGGTTGTAAGAATGCCAGACTTCTCCATCGACCACCCCCAGATTTTAGGACCATTGTACGGAGAAGGGACTGGAGTAGAGAGAATGTAGCTCCATGTAGTTTGAGGTAGGTAATGGTGGATGAAATCCCTATCCCACTCATTTAGTTGTATGGCCATAGAAATCACAAATAGAGATTCTAATCCTATATGCGTCTGGAAACCTGGTTGAAGATCTTGAATAGACTAACCCATGATCCAGCGATCTGACCACAGGTTTGTGGTAGTGCCATTGTTGACGACCTTGTAGTTGTTACTCTGAATAAGAGGAATGCTCCTCTTAACGAAGTTCCATGTCGACGATCCATAATTCTTGGTAAAGACCCCATTGTACATGTACTTTTCAGGCATAATTTTGACCGAGAGCTTGTATGGATGATTAAGAAAGGACCGGATGTTTTTTTAGCATGAGGGTTTGGTTCTGATCTCATGCATCTTTGATGCCAAGACCACCTAAATCTTTATTAGATGTGACCTTTTTCCAAGAGACAAGGGACATTTTATTTTGGTCCCAAGCGCCCGACCATATGAACTTTCATACATGACTGTTTAGCTCATCACATAACAATGGTGATAGCTGCACAGAGTGCATCGTATGTGTTGGGATGGCTTGAAGAGTGGACTTTGCAAGAGTTATTTGGCCAGCCAGTGACAGTTGCTTCATTGACCAACTATTCATCCTGTTGTGCAGAGAAGACAGGATTTCAACATGAGTGTCTTTGTTGAAACGATGATGTAGCATTGGAAAAGCTAGGTATTTACCCAAGTCCAAGGTCCAAGGAATTCCAAGCTTCCTACTAACAACCCGGATTGTAGGTCTAGGAGTATTAGTGCTGAAGAAACACTTGGATTTTTCTACTGAGATCACATGTATAGAGACGAGAGTAAAGTCGGAGAGAACTTTGTTGATAATGACTGCTTGAGGTGTGGAAGTTTCCCCCATGATGAGGATGTCATCGACGAAGAGCATATGAGAAATTTTAGTGCCTCCTCTAGAGAGGATCATTGGTTTCAATGTACTATTGCCCATTGCATTGTTGATTTCCTGACTTAGCTGCTCTATACATAAAACAAAGATGTAGGGGCTTATGGGGTCACCTTACCTAACTCCCTATGTAGCCTTGAAGGGTGGAAGTGGTTGTCCTTCCCACAACACAAAGGTTGAGCCCTTGCTGATAATCTCCATGATGGTATTACATATGCATGACATAGAGTGTGAGTGATAGATATGGGATTTGTCCCACCTAAGGGAGTACGATGTCCATGCCACTTGATAAGTGAGACTGAGAAAAGAATGTTCATACACATGTGAATCAATATATGATATTGATGTGACACATATATCTAGAAGAGTACTCTACTTCAAGAAACATGAAAGAACATTGAAAGGATGACGTCTCCATGCCTTGAGTTCATTCAAGATATCAGAGACAAAGCAATTATACATTCACTAGAACACCAATCACAGACTGTAGGATTGAAAGTTGTTCTCCAACTTTCCTTTTCACTTGGGTAGCATTGATGTGCAACTAGGCACCACTATTTGCTTGTGATGTCATAAGCTATTTATGGATATTCACTGCCAATGTGAAATTGGACCTATAGGGTCACATACCAAGGATTAACCTAGAAGAAGAGTTTATCCATGAATGAAGTTTGGATTGTTTACGAAAGTGTTTAGGTACTCAATAAAACATTCAATCAATAGATTTGACTCAGAATCATCAAGTTCAAGTGTTGATCCAAGTGATTAGAGTGTCAGATTTATTGAGAACTAAATTGACTGTGTTTTGCACAATCTGGACCACCAATCGATCGGTTCACAGGGTGAACCGATTGGCTCATGGTCTGTGAGACGAACGATTCACTCTGGTTAACCGATTGGTTCACTTGTCCAAACGAGCAATGTTGGGTTGTCCTGATTTGTGAGAAAAAGTTTTCTATTTCACTTGTTCAATTCGATTGGGACGATAGTTAAATTTTTTGTTAATTAGAAATGAATAAGGAAAGTCAATTGGAGGCAAGTCTGGAAAGTGAAATGACTGGTTCACTAAGTGAACTAATTGGTTCACACTCCCAACCGACTGGTTCACTAGTGAATTGATCGGCTCACATTGCCAAACAACCATTTCATTTATGAAATGATCAGTTCACCTGCCAAAGTGCAAGTTCTTCATAGAAATTTGAGACCCTTCTAATCCCACATAGACTAGGAACGCTGACCCTACACTCTACTATAAATAGAGGGGTACATGGGGCTTATCCAAAGACACAACTCAGAACATCAGTTTCTCTGCAAAGTTGTTGTCCTCTCTGGTTTTGGTAACCGAGAGAGCCCAAGAAAGTTCTACCCATCCAGGGAGAAACAGGGAGGGAAAGACAACTACAAAAAGTAACTGGTTGTGGGGGAGTGTGTCGGTGACTAGTACGCCGACAGAAGGGGACAACTCCTTCTAGTCCGTTCTTCAGGATGCCTAGAGTTCTCGATACTCTGTGTGGAAAATCTATAGAGTCGGGAGACTTCAACTGCTCAAGAGGATGACAGTCAACCACAATCTAGGTCAAGACTAGGAGCTGCACTAACATTGTCAAAGATAGGTGATTTGAAGACTGCACTAGCTGTGAGGTATTGTCACTGAGCAAGCCTCATGACCAGGTTTATCTTGCTAAAACCATCCTTCCTATTATATAGATGTTGATGTGATCTACTGGTTGTGGGTTTATGGTCAAGTAAAATTTTTATTTTTGTTGCTTGCTCGGACCATGTAAATCCCAAAAGTGGTATCAGAGCCACATCATTCATTTATGTTTTGGGATAATTGATATGATAGGATTTTGGTTTTACCATCTTTTATTTATTTCATACGATGCAAATATTGAAATGACTAATGTGAATGTCCGATTAATACTACATGATCCCAAACTAATATATATATATATATATGCATATATGATATGGTATATATATGCAATCGATACATGTCACCCTAAAATGGTTTTGATGGTGGATGTGTAGCATGATTACGACCTATAAACCCTATGTGCATGTGTGTGGTTTTTTATGGTTGTTTGCATCTCGATCTGCGCACTGAGCCCTCTTCTTCTATTATGAATGTAACTTGAGATAACTTGAGATTCTCTTCTACCTTTGCTCCCCTTGAATGTAACTCGAGGTTTCATAAAGATTATGTAAAATAGGATTAGCTTTATTTCTTGTTAAAACGAAGACTGTGTTGGTATGTATGCCCATAGAGAAAGTCATGTGACGATTCTAATGGGATACTTTGTAAATGATTTGAATAATAATAAAGGCAATTTCTGATCTATATGCTTTAACAGTTTCTGAGATGATAGTGTAACATGGTAGATGTGTAAAGAATTGTTTTACTCAATGATGTATGCTTTTGGGTTGAGGACCTAAACGGTGAGATCATACAGATGTTAAGAGTATACTTTCTTGTTTAGTCCCTAGTCAGTTTTTATTGTGGAAATAACCATAGACATCAATAACACTAAAGACTAGATTGTGTTTTTGTTGATGACAGAATCTCATTAGTCATGATATAGTGATATCAAACCAAGAACATAGGTACTTGTTAGAGAACAAGTGTACTAGACAGACGCACCATGAGAGTGACACATGGAACCATGATTTGGTAGTCACAGTCAGCTCTCACAGTGATGGTGGTGAGTGTGATTCTTCGACCTGAAATCACTACACTCAACACATGTCGTTGGGTACACTTTGAGATCATCAAACGCAGTCCTGAAACAAGGGTTGTTATAAAGGTAAAGATTGGCGGACAACCTAATGAGGACAGAGACAATCGGTTCAAGTCGTGAACCAATCGGTTGGTGTTCTTGACGACCGGTTCGAGGAGTGTGATGAGCGGGTGACGACCTGAGGAAATGCACGACAACCAGTGAACCGATTAGCAGGAAGCACCAGTCGATCGGCTGGTGGCACCCAACCGACCGATATGATGGTGAGCCGATCAATCATGGAGATGAGTTGGTAAAATTCATAAAGGCAAAGCATAGAGTTCATCTTGTACGAGTTGCATGTGATGTGGACCTAGATGACCGTGATTTCTCTTGGCTCGAGGAATCACATTAGGATGGCCATAATCATCGCTTTTATCGTTTTTCATGTATTCTGTGGGATATTGCATGTATATGATATGTACTATGTATTGTGGTGATTGGATATGTATATGTACCTGTAAAACCAAATCCCTCATTAGATATTAAAGTTTTAGATGCCTTCCAAATGTGACATACCTGAAAAGCTTGATCGGCCAAGTGTGGGCACACCCTAGCGTGGTGCACCATCTATCTCGCGGAAGCATGAAGGATGGATATGTGGGTCTACCCTAGCAGGGTGCATATTCATCGTGTTGGCTTTGGGTCAGACTTAACAAGGTGATGTAGATAGGATCTAGCACCATGAAGCATGCAGGTGATCATGGCAAGGATTTGCATACGACATCTTTCAAGAGTTTCATATGATGCAATTGGCAAAAGTTGCCTCCCTAGAAGATCTGAGTTGTGGGTGAAAGCCTTAGCTGGTCCATGACTCAGTGGATTTTAGGATCTTGACCCACTAGAAAATTGTACGCTACAATCTTCTAAATTGATGGTGAGGGCCATCAATTTGAACAAAATAGTGGGAGCGACAATTAATTAAAGGCCTAATTAACTATCGTCAAATTTTATTCAAATAAAATCAAATCAAAAGGAGTTTTGACAAATGCAATTTTCTCTTGTAGAATGGAAAAATAATCATCTCTTAAAATGGGCAAATTAATTGAGAATAAATTCCATAACTGGTTGGGGATTGTGAGAAGTGTTCTGCACAATCTAGATATATCGGTAGCCTTTGAATCTGCTCCATGTACGCTTAAGAAGAAGGATAGTTCATTGATGGAGATCAATGGAACAAAGTCTAAGGACAAAGGTGAGGGAGAGAAGGGTTCTCTCGTCAAACCAATGTCTGAATCTTCTGTGCTCAAAACATGGAGAGGATGGAAGGAATGATGGAAGAAGTAAGAGATAGAGATCTCTACTTCTGGTGTATACATGATAGTGATTAACTTTACTACTTCTTTGTCATGGGTACTTGATATCGGATGTGGATCTTAGATTTGATAAAATGTGAAGGATCTTAAGAGAAGTAGGCATTTGGGGAAAGGTGAGATTGAACTACGTGTTTCAAATGGGTCAAGAGTTTCCGCCAGTGTCATAGGAAGCTACGAGTTAACTCTACCTAGTGGGATAATAATAGAGTTGAAGAACTGCTATTATGTACCTACCATAAATAAGAATATTATTTCCATCTCTTGTTTGGACAAGGATGATTTTGAATTTCTTATTAATAATGGAAAGTGTTCCATTTCAAACGATGGGATCTTTTATGGCAGTGCCCCAATGTCTTATGGTCTATACTTAATAGATCTAGAAACAAGCGTACACAACGTAAACACCAAAAGGCAAAAGCTCAACAACTCAAACAAAACATATCTTTGGCATTGTCATCTAGGGCACATAAATGAGAAGTGCATTTCTAGAATCCATAAATATGGTTATCTAGACTCTTTTGATTATGAATCAATAGAGACGTGTGAATCTTGTTTGCTGGGAAAGATGACCAAGACTCCCTTTTTAGGTAAAGGTGAGAGAGCTAGTGATCTATTAGGACTCATACATACTGATGTATGTGGGTCTTTTAGAACTAATGCCAAAGGTGGGTATCAGTACTTCATTACCTTCACTGATGACTTCAGTAGGTATGTCTATGTGTACCTGATGAAACATAAGTCAGAAACCCTTGAAAGGTACAAGGATTTTATGAATGAAGTACGTAACCAACTTGGTAAAAGTATTAAAGCACTTCAATCCGATCAAGGTGGAGAATACTTAAGCAAGAGTTTGAGGACCTTCTGTGAGCCCATGGTATTGTATCACAATGGACTCTTCCTGGAACACCACATCATAACAGTGTGTCTGAAATAAGGAATCACACTTTACTGGATATGGTATGATCAATGATGAGTTTTTTTGATCTACCAACAGATAATGTAAGGAATAAAAAATAATTGCAATATATTTATAGGAATATAGATACTACATGGATTTGGTATCCAATACAATATATGTTTTAAAGTAGGAATTGGGTTATTCTTAAAATTAGCGTTGATTGGATATACCAACGGATCTACATATAGTACGAAAATCAACTGCTAACTAAGAAAACGTGGGATAAATAGATGTATGATATCATGTGCTTGTACATATGTAAACAGATACGTGTGCTGTATAACCCTTCCCGAGTTGAATCCGTAATCCACATGTTTGTAAACACTGATATAATTATTGTATTTTTACGACCTCCAACTAAACTATATTCAATCATGTAACACGTCAACGAGACTAAATGAGAATACTCGAATTTAATGTATCTATTGACATAAAGCAATAATTGTAAGTGTCGAACTCTTTTAGAGTCATCAAGAATATTGTGGGGTTTTTTGGTGAAGATATTTAAGTTGAGAGAAACACTAGTCAAAGGAAAAAATAGAATAATCAAATTGAACATGTTTAAAAAAATTAGTTATGACATGAAACATGGTAAATATGCTAAATCACACAAACTAGTAAGCTTTATTTTTGTGGGAGGATAATGAAATGCGTGAAAATGCTTTCTTAAAATGAAAAATTGTTGATATTTACTGAGAGAAGCTATACGGTTTTTACTTAGGTAAAACACATATCACGAAAGATAAAAAAATATAGTGTTACATCTATACAACACGTGTGAGATCAGGATCAAATTGCATGCTTTTGCATATGTCCCAACCTAGCAAGCGTTACCCAACATCTTATCAACAAAATTCATCCACAATCTTTGCAATCACCAATTGGGATAGTCCACCACTGACCGTCACCAAATTTGTCAAGGTCGTTGTTTCTGAAGGAACCATCAAGCCTCCTAGGAATGTTTGATCAATATTAAACCCACCAAAATCCAAAACCAAGAAAATGGGGGATTCACGGGTATGTTGGTCCCAGCCAAAAATGTGGGAGAGACCATTGGCCTCAATAAAGGGATGACAAACCCCTCGTTTAAGGAAAAAAACATTGATTGCACGATCACCAAAAGTAGACAAATTTCCCAAGAAAAGAAGACAAAAAGTAGGAATCAAAGGAAACCAAGGTGATATATAAGATATCATCCATGCAAGATAATATTTATAAGGGAATTACTCTTAGAAAATCCAACACAACATTAGGTGCCATCAAGAACACACATTCTATGGACTATGCTAGAACCAAGTCTATCACATGTCAAAGCATAAACCGACATGGAGGGGTGAGATGATAACAAAGTCCACGTGTAGCTAGTTGGTGCTTGTTGGTGTATATGCCTAGAGAGCCAATCATATGACTATGGCGGCATAACTTATAAATGATTTGATTAATAATAAAGACAAGCTTCCAATTTATTCTATTTTATTCATTTATGAGATAACAAAATAACATAATAAATGTCTAGAGAATGATATTACTCAATGATGTATGTTTTCAAGTACGAGACTTGGAGATAGACATCAATAACACATAAGATTGAAGTGTGTGCTGATAGATGACATAATATCATTAGTCGTGATATGTGATATCAAACTAAGCACACAAATACTTGCTAGAGAATAGAGTATCAGACACACCCAACATAAGAGTGATGCATGGAAACCTTAATTGATAGTTAGAATCACATATTATAGTGATGGTGGTATGCGTGGTTCTTATACCTGAAGTCACTACACTCATCACATGTCGTTCGGTATGCTTTGACATCATCAAAAATAATTATTAAATAAGGATTATCATAAAGGTGATGATTGGATGATTGTGACACATGGGGACTAACTGTGGGTGTTATAACCCCAGTTTTTGGGTTCAAGTGGTGAGAAATATAATTTCTCATATTAAAGATGTTTGAACAAATAATCATATATTGGGTTGAGAATAATTGGATTTCGTTTAAAATAGCCTTGTTGTTTGATTTGTAGGATTTATTGGCTATTGGGCCCAATAACAAGGAAATAACAAAGAAAATTCAATTAGTGAATGAATAATTGAATAATTGATAAAAGAAATATGTGGAAACCTCTAGAAGGTAAATCCAAAGAGGATTTCGTGCCTCTTGGGTTCCTTAGGTTACAGGGAGTACAAAGTTGCATAAAGAAAGCAATAAGAAAAGAAAAGATTAATTAAGTATTTCTTTATTAAGAAAGAAATTGGAAATAATGTTAATATGTGGAAAACAAGTGAAAAGAGATATAATTGAGTTATCCTTTGTGGAATTTCAAATCCCAAGGATTACTAATGATAAAAGGAATACCAATGGGGAAAATAAAAGAGAAATAAAAAGAAATCCTCAAAAAGAGATATTTTAATAAGAGATAAATAAGATAATGAGGAATTATGTGAAATAATGCATTTAAATACATCTAAAAGGATAATGAGTGTCCCATAAAAAGGATTTCGAAATAATGGAGTGTCTTGGGATCCAAGGAGTCCCAATAAAGAATAAAGAAAGAGAAAATATCAATAATACAAAATTAAAGGATAATGTGATACATTATTAATGAAATTTGGTAGTATTGTTTAAAAGGGAATATTTTCTAAAATAAATGTAAATTCATGCCAATGAATTTAAAAGGCATGCATAAAGAGAATGAGAGAGAGAGAGAGATAATTTTCGAATTTCCTTAATAACCAAGGATTTTGGATAATCGAGGAAGTATTAAAAAGAGAAATATTATATGAAGGAATCATCAACATGCCAAGAAAGGAAACTGATTCGTTTCCTCCTGGATATATATATATATATATATATATATATATATATATATATATATATATATATATATATATATATAGACTCTTGCGTACCCTCAACCATGTAAGGGCTTGGGCTGATGCCTCGTAGCCAAGGAAGATCGTAGATGTCTAGCATCCCTCTTCCCAATCTTCTATCCTTTCTTCCACGACCAGAGGGGGAGGTGCGACCCCATATGTGTTTTTGGACCAAGGAGGGAGTTCGAAGAGGGACACAAGGCCCTTCTACAGGGTGACGAGGTTACGTATTCGGAGAGTCGTCCACCTTGGCCGCCACCGTTACGTATGCAAGTAGGACCCTATCCGCAGACCTGGTCACACGTGCCCAGCTTCCATGGCCACGACCTGGAGGCTTTGTCGTGCTCGGAGGGATGCAACGGAGGCAATGGAACCTTCGCAGATGCCGAGGAGCCAGGGATAGGGGGAGGAAACCCTCCCCCAAGCTGATATAGGTAGCCGCATTAGGTCATCGCGAGGTAGAAGATCAAGCAGGCCGCTTTGGACCGTTCTGCCCTCCGCGGGCCAAAAGAGTCGAGTTTTAAGTCGAGGGCAAAAATGTAATTCGGTTATAAACTCAAAGACAAGTCGTATTGCATGAGTCAGGGCGACGTGGCGCACTGTGATTGGTCCGAGGTAAGTGGTTTAATGCAAACATCATATTTATTTAACCGTAGCTCGGATTAAAACAAGTTATATATGAATTTTGATCAGGAGAACACAAGGAATCCAATAAAAATAGTTTTATAGCCTGAGTCTTCATAGTTCGAAATATAGTGTAAATTATCATCTTTAATGAATTAAAGATTAAGAAACCCTATTTTGATATGATTAATGTGTTTTATAGGGTTTAATGGATCTTTAAAGTTGATATTAATCTGTTAAATGTAAAAAGGAACATTGAGTTCAAAAAGGAAGAACTTTGCACATGATTAGTCTAATTTAGGGTTTATGTGCTTAAATATGCATGAAATTTGAAAAAGGCATATCTTTAATGATTCAATTAAGGAAAAACCCTTAGATTTGATGATAGATGGATAATTCAAGCTGATATTAACATGTTGTTAATGAAAGAGAAAATATGATTTAAAAATATGATCTTTTTATATAATTGGTGTAATTGTGTAAATCCCCGAATCAAATAGAGATGTAATGATCCTAAGCCAATTTGAGAATAAAAGATCCTTAATGTGGATAATTTGAGTAATTAGGGTTTTTATGAGTAGAAAAGTTGTTTTAGGGTTTGTTAACTTAAAAAGGATAAAGTTTGAGAAATTGATCTAAGAAACCCTAATGCATCCTTGACGCAATTATACTATGCGCTGAAACGCAAGAGAACGTGTCGGAGTAATATAGGCCTTGTGAGGCCCGAGTCGAACAGAAGGATACTGGAATTGTTGGAGACTCCTACTAACTATTTGCGATCAGCTAAGCCGAATTAAAATTGTAGGGTTGTTGTGAAAATTAAAATAAGAAAAATAAAATAAAATAAAACAAATGATCGATTAAATGTTAATTTAACCAATTCAAAAGGGTATCTTTAGGATTGCGGTTTCACCGCGGGTTTTCGTTGTATTAGATTTTATATAATGCCTCAATTTTATCTCTCTATTTGGGTAGTGGCCTGAAAAGAGAATTGCCCACTGTCGTGGTGCAATCACTACCTTAGTCTAGGTTGGTTCCACCGTCGTAGTAACCTATATCCTAGCTAGGTGCATTATGAACGATCTCTCAGTATCCACCATTAATTTTACACCACCTTGGTCAAGGGATTTATCGATTAATGTGCATTTCATCTCTTTTCAGCCGTTAATCCTTCTTTCAAAGTGATTAAGGGCATTAGGTTATTATTATGGTTATCAAACATAACAATATATTGAGAAAATGAAATCATAACACGGATTTAAGAGATAAAATATGAATTATCACTATAAAGTTGTCATACAACGAAGTTTCGGGCTACTCCTGGTCCTAAAGACAAAGGGGATTAGCCCCGCATGTTCATCTCAAACAAGTACAAGGTAGAGATAGGGGAAATCATAAGAAAAACGTGAAATGAAAGGTGGAAACCCCTGAACGGAGAAGAACTGGTAGATCCTTGGCGTAGAACGCGTGCTCTCCCACCTTTCGGTGGTAGAATCCATCTTCTTCGACCTCCGGATCAACTGGTATGAGCTCTTTGCCTCTGTTCTCCTCTCTACTGCTCCTCGGCACTCGTGCAATGGCTAATGAGATGATCCCTTCCTTCTGGCGGCCGTCATTCGCTATATCTCGGTCATTAGGTCACTAATTAACCGTAGCCGTCCGATTGAGATCATTAGGAAACCAACTCATATCCTACGGCGTCGATACCATCGACACGAGTCGATGGTATCGACTCAGTGTGGTAGCGGCAGCCCTTCTTTCCTTTCGTCTGAGTGCCTGACGTAGTCTCGATACCATCGACACTGGTCGATGGTATCGACTATCCTGTAGCGACGGTTTTGTCGTTTTGCGTCGTTGTAGCCTCCATGCATCGATGGTATCGACGAGGCATCGACACTATCGACAGCTTCTTCGCCAGCAACCTGAAGATGTCTCGATACCATCGACACTCGCGTCGATGGTATCGACACTTTGCTACTCCTTTCGGCTGGCAACCTGTGACCAAGTTGATGGTATCGACTTCCGTCGATGGTATCGACGGAAGCAAATACTCGTTTGTCTTGAAATTCAAACACAAGATCACATAAATTCACACAAATAATAACATTTTGACAATTAATGCTCAAAACGATGAATTTAAGGGGATTTGACATAAAATAGCAGTAAAGACCAAAGTGGATGAATAATGCGATATTAACCATAAAAATGAATAATAAAAGTGTAAAACACATATCAAACTGGTCTATAAATGCGACTTAGAATCATCGCATCAAACTCCCCTAAGCTTGAACTTTGCTCACCCTCGAGCAACTAATCCTTAGAATAAAATTGCTAATGTCAACTGAAGACCAAAACACCACAACCAACACCCCATATAACTCCCACCAGACATTCACATACCGGCCCTCTCTAACCACAGAATGGTAATTACCATAAAGGCGACAGTAATCATCAATAAAAGAAATTGACCTTAAAACTGATGAACACTATCACATAAGGCAGTTAACATAATAAAACTCGCCGGTTCAGACGTTGTGTATCTTGTGATCTCCTACACTACGTTGCTCGCCCTAACTACCATCTACATGGAAGTAGTTCTCCTGATATACATTAGTGAGGAGAAATTTACGGTGGCCTACCAATCCGAGCAACGGGTGGATGGAAATGGGTGGCTCATGGAAGAAAGTGGAAGTACTATTCAGTTTCAACATGCATAAAACAAAAATGTCCTAAGTAATGCAAATGCACATGAAAAATGTCCTAATGCCTAAAATTTGGTGGAATGATGCATGTACTAATCATCCATCTCAAAATAAGATAGATATCTAATTAAATTACATCATGTACTCAATTATCTTGAAATCCAAGTGATATTATGTTCCTTTCTCCTTCTTATTCTAATTGCTTCTAAATAACTCTCTTTTTTCATTGTTATGCAGATTTTCAGATTTTCCTCTCTTTTTTTCCAAACCCTTATATCCATGATTTGACGGTGGATATTTATTGGGCTTGTTTTCTTTTCCAGCATATTCAATATTTGCACTATTTAGAAGGTATGGAACAATTTGATTCACCTTTGGAGGAAAATTGAGATACATGATATAACTTATGCATGGCTATTATGAATGCAACTACATGGCATGCAGGGTAATGTGCATGTATCATTATTCTATTTTTCTTTTAATGCAAAACATATGGCAAAAGAATTAATGCAAGCCCTATCTACGTGCAATGCAACCAAAGAAGTTTAAACTGTAAAGTACTTCCAATTGTTATGGTGGATTATGAAATGAAAAGGTGGAAAGATCATAAGATTAGATGACTGAACCTTAGAAAGATATTATGTGTCCCTCCTTAATGACATGTATAGTAGTTAAGAGGTTTCTCTCCCTTACATCCGATTAAAGTCACATTACCATTTGGTCAGCTTCGGCTCAAACACCCTGTTCCTTCCACTTTCATGAATCATTAGGGATACAGTTATTAAATTTTGTTTTACAGTTGACAAAACCAATCATTTTCGTAGGATATGTGCCCAAGGTTAAACAATACAAGCTTTCCAGACACACAAAATTTTTAATTTTCCCTTGATTTTCCCATGCACAATAAATGAGATGACACAACTCTATGACATCCACAATTACACTAGATAGCATGTGGATCCTACAGAACTAAAAGTGCAAGAAACAACTAAAAAGAACAAAAACAAATAAAATTAAAAACTACAAACATTAAAAGAGATAAAGCTGTTCCAACTACCCCCCTAAGCTTGAATTCGACTATGGCCTCATAGTCAAAAACAAACTTAAAGATTGGAACAGTGATACCGGATCACTCTGGAGGTGGTGGAGGTGGGTATTGCGGCGTCGTGGGGTCTCAAGACGGGAACTCCCCTTGGAATGTCGGATCATACTGGGGCATTGGTGGAGGTTGTGGATACCCCCCAAAATAATTCTGGCTCCAGTAATGATCGAAGAAAGGCTGGTGTTGCATCTCCATCCTGTTCAACCTGTCATGGAGCTGTTGTTGGTTGCTGAGTAGAAGACGCTCATTGTCAAACATTGCCCTTTGGTTGTCAAGTATCTGGTTCTTAGTATCCAGAATACTGGTATACATCCCCATCTGTTGTTGTTGTGTCTGCTAAATGTCCTGCAGCATGGTATACATGCCCTGCATGGAATAGGCATCCTCGCTGGGCTGTACGGGCGGTGGTGGTGGCGGCGTGGGCTGTGATGAAGAAGATGCACCCGGATGCATCCGAGGATGCTTCATCGATTGGTCGATACCATCGACTGGGGTCGATGGTATCGACTTTTCTTTGTTGCAACACCTCCGCTTTGCATCTCAACCTGTAGTTGTGTCGATACCATCGACTTGGCTGTCGATGGTATCGACTTTACTGAGTCAATTTTTGTCTGTAAATCTCCAGAGATCTCGATGGTATCGACAAGCATGTCGATACCATCGACCTTGTCTTGGCGAGCAACCTGTTAGTGGGTCGATACTATCGACGAGGCCGTCGATAGTATCGACAGAGTGCGATTTTGGTAGCCGCCAACCTGTACCCCGGTCAATACCATCGACCAGTGTGTCGATGGTATCGACTCTGCCTCAGCCTGCACAAAGAAAAAATCAATCACGATATCTTTTTTACAATAAAAACTAAACTAAAACAAATCAACCTACGAATGTACATGAAATAATCTAATGTATCGATGGTTGGGTTGCCTCCCAACAAGCGCCCTTATTTAACATCTAAGGCTAGACGACTTTTGAAGACTTTTTTCAAATCGGTACCCTGGAGAAGGTACTCCAAGGATCGTGCGGCAATTTAAATTCCACACGATCTTGACCAATGCCCAATGTGAGCGTACCTCTCCCAATTGTCGTCACAACATCGGTTGTTGCCTGAAACGGCCTCCCAAGTAGCATCTCACAGCTTTTCAACTGCGGCATATCCATGATCACAAAATCTACTGGAAATATGAATATGTCCACCTTGACGAGAACATTCTCACAAACGTCGTGTGGTCTTACAATAGATCCGTCGGCCAACTCAAGGGTTACCGCTTATTTCTTTAGGTCTTGCAACCCAAGCTTCTGAAATGTGGATAACGACATGAGATTTATGCTCGCGCCCGAATCACATTGAGCCCGTGGAAAGTGTTGATCACCTATCGAACATGGGATATAAAAACTCCCCGGGTCTTTCTTCTTCTATGGTAAGCTCCCATGAATGATTGAGCTCACCATTTCATCCATCCTACATACATCAGTATCTTTGATCCGCCTCTTTTTATAGATTATATCTTTAATGAACTTCCCATAGGCGGGAACCTTCTCAATCATCTCCACCAGTGGAATATTGATATGCAACTTTCAGAATATTTCCAAGAATTTCCTATAATGCCGGTGCTCCTTCTTTAGCTTCAGATTGTCTAGATTTGGCTCCACTGCCGCATTGCCACGCTTGTGGGGTGGCATATATGAGCTTTTCGGGGCCAGTTCCCCTAAGCTTGCTTCAATTACTCTCTCTGGCATAGACGCTATCAGAGCATCATCAACATGCGTATCAGCTATAAATATGTCAGCACCTTGACAGATAGACATAACTTCCTCTTCTTGCAAGGGCGGGGGTGCAACTATCATAGGCTCTTGGTGAGATTTCCTGAAAAGAGTATTTCCGCCCGGCAGCCCATAATAAGTGCGAGGATACGGTATCGCCGGTGTTGCTTCCGTATCAAACCTCCTTTCGCTTTGATCTTTTGCTTCTGACACCTGAGATTCCTCTTCATTGCTTATCATAGACATGTATTTGACCTGATGGTGTCCTTGGACCACATTTGCATTCTCGGCCGGTTTCTGCTCATTGGCGTGCTTGATGGCCGCCACTTCACCTGAAATCTATGCCACGGTGGTTTTCAATGCCCGCATCTGTGCTCCATGGCTTTGTAGCATCTGCCCAAATTTGGTTAGAATGTCACCTTGACATTGCAATTGTTTACCAAACATAGCCATCATTTCCTGATTTTGATGCACCATCTGACTAAGTAATTCAGTGTTCTTATCTTCAGCTCTAGGTTGTGGCTTGGCCTCCGGATCCTGTAGAAAATTGTTAGGATCCTTCCAGGAGAACTTTTTATCCTTCCTCCATGCATATTCATTGTTTCTGTAGCCCTACTGTTGCATGAATTTCGTTTGGGCTTCCTCATCCTCAGATGCATCTCCCTTGGCTAGCAACTTCTTAGCTAGAAGATCTAACTTGTCGTTCAGCTCCTTAATTGCTTTGGATTCGCCCACTACTATGCCCTATTCCACAGCGCCTCTTTCACCCCATGACTGTTTCCTAGCCATGTTCTTTAATATCTCCCAACATCTGGTGTCCGTATTGTTCTGAAAAAATAATGACCCAGCTGAATCCAAATTACTCCTATCGTGCTCGGAGAGAGAAAAATAGAAGATCTTCACCTGCATCTCTTTATCCAGCCCGTGATGTGGGCACCTCCTCAGCATGACCTGAAATCTCTCCCAGGTCTCAGAATATGTCTCACCGGCTTGTTGGGTAAAGTTATGAATCTTCCAGATTATGTCGTTAGTCTTCTCAGGAGGAAAGAACCTCTCAAAGAAAACCTCCACCATATGGTCCCAGGTCTCCACAAACTCATCATCTAAATTGTGTAGTCATTCTCACGCGACTCCTGCCAGTGAACTCGAGAAAAGCTATAGATACAATGAATCCTGTGGGAACCTGTCAATTTTCACCATGTCACAGTTCTCAACAAACTAGCTGATGTGTGCAACGGGGTCCTCATTCTTTAGTCCATGAAAAGTGTTGGACTTCACCAGATTTATCAAAGACGGATCAATTTTATATGTAGGTATATTAATTGCCTTCTTCTTTATAGGACCTTTTGAAGTGGACGAAGAAGAAGCTTTGATCTTCTCCCATATAGTCTGTGGCTCGTCCATCTTTTCTTGTTCAGGTTTAGATATTTCGCCTTCGTCTTCTGGTTCCGACTGTGGAACCTCTGATGCATGTTCTGCATAGTTTTCACTGCGCGTATGCACCATGCACGGTACCTGAAAATCGAAAAATTCGAGTTCAGTACAGTGCTTGACAATTGCAAATGTTTAGAAAATAAAATATGAATTTTTGGAATTAAAAAGAAAATAAAAAGGTGGCCTAGAGTGGCCGCTAGTAGCACTCGAAGTGCCAACAATTCATCGTATCCCCGGCAACGACGCCAAAAACTTGACACAATTATACTATGCGCTGAAACACAAGAGAACGCATCGGAGTAATACAGGCCTTGTGAGGCCCGAGTCGAACACAGGGATACTAGAATTCTTGGAGACTCCTACTAACTATTCGCGATCAGCTAAGCTGAATGAAAAATGTAGGGTTGTTGTGAAAATTAAAATAAAAAAGAAAATAAAACAAAACAAACGATCGATTAAATGTTAATTTAACCAATTCAAAAGGGTATCTTTAGGATTGTGGTTTCACCGTGGGTTTTCGTTCTATTAGTTTTTATATAATGCCTCAATTTTATCTCTCTATCCGGGTAGTGGCCTGAAAACAGAATTGCCCATTGTCGTGGTGCAATTCACTACCTTAGTCTAGGTCAGTTCCACCGTCGTAGTAACCTATATCCTAGCTAGGTGCATTATGAACGATCTCTCAGTATCCACCATTAATTTTACACCACCTTGGTCAAGGGATTTATCGATTAATGTGCATTTCATCTCTTTTCAGCCATTAATCCTTCTTTCAAAGTGATTAAGGGCATTAGGTTATTATTATGGTGATCAAGCATAACAATATATTGAGAAAATGAAATCATACCACGGATTTAAGAGATAAAATATGAATTATCACTATAAAATTGTCATACATTGAATTCTCAGGCTACTCCCGGTCCTAAAGACAAAGGGGATTAGCCCCGCATGTTCATCTCAAACAAGTACAAGGTAGAGATAGGGGAAATCATAAGAAAAACGTAAAATGAGAGGTGGAAACCCCTGAACGGAGAAGAACCGGTAGATCCTTGGCATAGAACGTGTGCTTTCCCGCCTTTCGGTGGTAGAATCCATCTTCTTCGGCCTCCGGATCAACTGGTATGAGCTCCTTGCCTCCGTTCTCCTCTCTACTGCTCCTCGGCACTCGTGCAATGGCTAATGAGATGATCCCTTCCTTCTGGCGGCCATCATTCGCTATATCTCGATCATTAGGTCACTAATTAACCGTAGCCGTCCGATTGAGATCATTAGGAAACCAACTCATATCCTACAGCGTCGATACCATCGACGCGAGTCGATGGTATTGACTCAGTGTGGTAGCGGCAACCCTTCTTTCCTTTCGTCCGAGTGCCTGACGTAGTCTTGATACCATCGACACGGGTCGATGGTATCGACTACCCTGTAGCGACGGTTTTATCGTTTTGCATCGCTGTAGCCTCCATGCATCGATGGTATCGACGAGGCATCCATACTATTGACAGCTTCTTCGCCAGCAACCTGAAGATGTCTCGATACCATCGACACTCGCGTCGATGGTATCGACACTTTACTGCTCCTTTCGGCTGGCAACCTGTGACCAAGTCGATGGTATCGACTTCCGTCGATGGTATCGACGGAAGCAAATACTCGTTTGTCCTGAAATTCAAACACAAGATCACATAAATTCACACAAATAATAATATTTTGATAATTAATGCTCAAAATGATGAATTTAAGGGGATTTGACATAAAATAGCAGTAAAGACCAAAGTGGATGAATAATGCG
The DNA here is from genome assembly GCA_963693085.1 of Alisma plantago-aquatica. NCBI lineage: Eukaryota > Viridiplantae > Streptophyta > Magnoliopsida > Alismatales > Alismataceae > Alisma > Alisma plantago-aquatica. The sequence continues at coordinate 412,922,596 of OY856415.1, read as the reverse complement.
ATATTAACCATAAAAATGACTAATAAAAGCATAAAACACATATCAAACTAGTCTATAGTGATCAACCAGGAGGCCGATGTAGGCGATGTTCGAGGGTGCACAACAATAATGAGGAATTTTTGCTAGACTTGCTCTAGGATCAGACATATCCTCTAAATCATATTTTTCATTTCATAGTTATTGATGTGATCCGCTGATTTAATGGGGAATATGGAAGTAAAATTTTGTTTCCTGCTCCTATATAATTCCATATTACCCTAGAGTGGTATCAGAGCCAAGTCAATGTACTATGTTTTGGGATAATCAATATGATCATTTTTTTGATTTCATCATTTATTTATTGCATAAAATACAAATACTTAAACTGGTTAATGTGCACATCTGACTAATCACCACATAAGAACCCAATGAATATATATATATATATATATATATATATATATATATATATATATGGCATTCATCAATACCATGTGGATAGCATAGATTTTTGCTACCCATCAGCTTGAAAAGTAAATATATGGTCAGAAAAGTAACTCGTTGGACAAATAAGTAACTATGTTGATATAAAAGTAACCATAAGACTAAAAATGTAAATCAGGGCAGAATACACAACAAATGTATATGTAATTGTATATTTGTTAGAGCTGTTGCAAATGTAACTATCTATGCATGAAAAGTAATACTTTACAAGGTAAAGTAACCCTCTACATATAAAAAGTAAGAAACTCCAAAACAAGTAAAAAAAATAGGGAATGGGTATTAAATATGGGCCCATATATATATATACATATATATATATATACATATATATAAATATATATACATATATATACACATATACATATATACATATATATACACATAATATATATATACACACATAATATATATACATATATATACATATATATACACATATACATATATACATATATATACACATAATATATATATATATATATATATATATATATATATATATATATATATATATATATATATATATATATATATATAATTACACTCCTCGCCCTAAAAGCAAGTTTTGATGGTGGATGTTGGTGTGATTGTAGCTAATAACCCTATTATCTATTCATGGTGGTTGTGTGTTTTATCCGATTATATCTCGATTTTCATATCGAGCCTCCTCATTATCTTCTCTAATGAAAAATTATTATTTTCTCCTACCTTTTCTCCCCTTGAATATAACTCAAGGTTTCTCTTACATGATGTAATATGTAATAGCATTAGGATATGTGACACCCTAAACTTTCTCACTCCTCTCATGTACTATTTCTCTCTCTTGTCACTGAATGACTCAATTGGATAATAATTCAATTGCTTAAGTATGACGATTCTCCAATTTGATCACATCAGTGACCGATTTCATAATGTGTGCCTTTATTTTGCTCTTTCGAGCTAAGTTTGATTCTTTAATGATTCACCACTTTACATCTAAATTTGAACCTCAAAACCATGATCTATTGATTTTCTAATAAGTACCATGCTATAGTTTATTTAATTGGCTTTCCAACGGTGCAAAAATAATCTTAATTGGACCTTCAGAGTCCAAGTTATGAACCCTTAAAGTTTGGTCAAATTGCATGTGTTTTAAGTGAATATAACAAGAATTTGGACCTTAATGGGCCCAATGATTGGACCACACGGCCCAGTAGCTGCCACCCATGCCTTGGAAGCCCTAATGCACCCCCTTCCTTGGTTGTTCGATCAAAAGATCCAAGATCTAATGGCTACAAACCCATCTTCTACCTTGGTCTGTATGTGGTGCCTGCAACTATAGCAGAGCAACCAATAGGAGTTGATGTGCTATCGTTTTGAGCAATTGAAAGTCTAAAATGTTTGTTTTCCTTTGCCATCCCATTTACCCATCTTTTTCCCCTCTCTCTCCCTAGGGAACCCACGACACCCCCTTCTTTTCCCCGTTTATGTGTTACAACTGCAGTAGCAGTTGTGGCGATCCCTCTTGGGTGTGCTGGCCTTGGTGTCCCACCAACCTCGATGAGACCATCCACTTCTTCACGGGAGGGAGATGAACCCAACCAACATCTTACCTAGGCCATGGGGCCAAAGTCTCCTGCACACCCCTTTTCTCTGGTGAGATATGTCGACGAGGACTGACAATGCGCCCATGAAGGCGTGATGGGCGAGACGGAGTGCAACAACCATCAGATGCATGGGGATCCATGGTGGAACTAGCCTGATGGCTAGGATCTTCCCGAGTTCACCTTTCTCAGACCTATTAGCTTTTACCATGTTTCTTCCAGGTGATGTATGCATATTCATCATGAAATTCAATTATCACTTCACGATCTTTTCAACTCTTTACATTCCACTTTCACCCAATATGAATCATAATGTGCAAAATTGCTTAGTCAATTCGATTAACAAGGTTTTAACTAAACATTGTTCATTTAATGCAAGTAACCAAGCAATTCCACGCATGCGGTCTCAAGACCATTTGAGGCCATGCGGTCCCAAGACCGTTTGAGCCCATGCGGTCCCAAGACCATTTGAGCCCATGCGGTCCCAAGACCATTTGAGCCCATGCAGTCCCAAGACCATTTGAGCCCATGCGGTCCCAAGACCATTTGAGCCCATGCGGTCCCAAGACCTTTTGATCCCATGCGGTCCCAAGACTGTTTGAGCCCATGCGGTCTCAAGACCGTTTGAGCCCATGCAGTCTCAAGACCGTTTGAACCCATGCGGTCTCAAGACTGTTTGCTGCGATTATGAAGACCGAATGGGAAGAAGCAAAGACCGAATGTCGTACTCTCAAGACCGTTTGACACAGCTACCAAGCCGAGACGATTTGGTGGCGATCTGCCTCCCATGACCATTCAGACCTTCCTTGCCTCAACACCGCTTCCATCGTCGTCTTCTCTGGCAAACTCCCAGCAACAACACCACCTCCGTCGCTTGCTCCTACGTCAGCAAGTACACGATCTCAGACCAAGACCGGTCGTACACAACCGTATGGACAAAAGTAGAATCCCGGTTGCATGCCGAGGTGAAGATCGATAGGCCAAGACCGCGAAGGATCATTGCAAACTGTTTGAAGCTGCTAGATGCAAGACCGTTTGGTCCCTTCAGACGTCAGACCGTTTGATCAGCAAAGGCGAAGACCGTTTGGCTGAGGCATTGACCAAATGAAGAACCTCAGACGGACTGATCGTTTGCCCACATTTGGAGCGATCGTTTGGTAGCAAACAGTCTCCAGACCGTTTGGTAGCAAACGGTCTCCAGACCGTTTGGAGGAGATATTTTAGCAACCAACACCACGACTGTTTGGGATGGATCTGTGCCTATAAATAGGACCCTGAGGGTCCTCATTTGGGACATCAGATCCGGACGCCACTAGGCTTCCCGAACACAGTTCTGATCCAAATCCAGTCCAGTTTACGCCAGTTCCATTCCACCTACTGCCCGTGTTGCAACCAAGGAGGCTGAGGAGAGAAGGAAGACAGAGCAAGGGAGACTGTTCGGTCTGTCTTGGCAACTCCCGTTCGTGTTCAGATCTGCCCTGACACGGTGTAGGAGGGTGTATCTTTTTTACCGAGATGTGACTACCTTCTGCACCGAGTTCATGGTGGATCTCTCTCTCTTTCTCATCCTTCTTGTTTCTCGCATCATGAGCGAGTAATACCCTTTTCGCTGGGGTGCAGGGACTAGCCCTATTGCCCATGCAAACTATGTTCTTTTGTTAAACTCTCCATGGCAATGTATATAACTCTTCATTTCATCGTTAACCGTTATGTTCATAGTTTGATTAATTGCTTGCCTTCATCTTTGTTCTTCCTATGTTGCGAGAACATCTATATATAGGATTGAATGTCGTTTAATAAGTTTGACCCCTTGACGAGAACTTCTGAAAGGATTCCTTAAGGTCGTAAGTGTATGATCTGTGAGGGGACGATCCATATAGCCTTCAGTGACGCTTCTATGCGCCTAACGCCTGTATAGGGGGTTCACAACCTTAGTTTGATTTTGTATCTTCTTATTAATCATTGATTTTTGCTCGTATATTAACTGCCTTCTTGCTTATCAGTTAATGTGGATGACTCCCAAACTAGAAATAGGATGGGATTCCATCGAGGTCGTAAGTGTATGATCCGCGAGGGGACGAGCCATCTACCCTTCGGTGACGCTTCTGTGTGCCTAACGCCTGTACAGGGGGCCAACAACCTTCATGGATTTTTGTATCTTCAGAGCCGAAAGTAAGTGATCTGAATGGTGACGAGACATCTGATGCCTAAGGTGATGCTTATGCAACCTAATGCCCTCACATGGGGTCCTGCAAGAGCTCTACTTGGATTGATGTATGTTGCCTAGATTGTTTGCAATTGAATGTGCTTGCATGTGTAGCGGTGGTGAAACCTGGTACCATCCCAGCGATTCCATATCATTGATCTAAACCCAACTTTAATTTAGCTTTTACTTTCTTGCAATTAGATTAATTAACCTCAAATCAACCAATCGTTCTAAATATTAGTTTTACTTGAGCTAGATTCAACTGACAAGGATTCTTAAAAACATTGTCCTTTGGGTTCGATCCTTAACTATACTGCGATAAGACTTGTCCGCTTGCGGGTTGTATTATTTCACTTTGGTTTTGGTAAAAGCTCAGGGATCTCAGCCCCGAGTGAGTTTTTTAGTGCGTTCAAAAATACCACATCAAATTCTGGCATCGTTGCCGGGGACAACAGAATCAGTCAGTCAAGTCTAGTTCTCTTGAGACTAATATAGGATTTTGCTTCTCTTTTGAAACAATCGATTATCTACTTGAATTTGAATCTACTTTGTGGACCTCATTTCAAAATATTTTTAATTTTCCGGTACAACCCAACGCATAGTGTATGCACCGTTCGGACAACCCCGGACTCACAACGAGCTTTGATCTCGAAATAGAAAGAACTTTCCATCATCAGATCAGATATAATCAAGAAAGGATGGCACAAGAAGAAGAGGTAGCTCGAAGGGTGGCTCAAGCCATCAATGTACAAAGAGAGAGGCTCATGCAAGAAGCTAGGGTTGCGGTTCAATAGGAAATCCTAGCAGCACAAGCAGCAACACAAGCAACTGAACTACAGAAGGATCTTAGAGAGTTCTCAATCCCGAAAGTTGCGAATGTTCATCATCCAGTACAGCCTCCTCCCATCAATGCTGCCAATTTTGAGATTAGGGCACATTGGATCACATTGTTTCAAAACAACCCTTTCTATGGCAAACAAACAGAGGACAACCAAGAACATCTTCTGAGATTCATCGATCTATGTGCGATGACAAAGCAAAATGGAGTCACTGATGATGCCATTCGACTACGTCTCTTCAAGTATTCCCTTGGTGATAGAGCCATAAGTTGGTACAATTCATTACTAAGTGAAGTACCCATCACTACCTGGGAACAACTCCAAAATGTGTTTCTGGAAAAGTTCTATCCTCCATCTCTTGCATATGAAATTAGGGGCCGGATAACGAATTTCACTCAAGTTCCTGGAGAAACTCTCACTGAAGCGTGGGATAGGTACAAAGAGATTCTATGCAAATGTCCACACCACAGAATTCCTAAGAATCAACTCATCGAAATTTTCTATAGGGGTGTGGATGATGATATCAAGATGTTTCTAGATTCCTCATCTGGAGGAAACTTCATGCGTCAAAGTTATGACATCGCATGGAGATTCGTCACCCTGGGAGAAGAAAATCAACCCAATTAAGGTAGATCTGTAGGTAAAGGAGTCTTGAAAATAGCTATGGCTGAAGCCATTCCTGAGTACAAGTCTATCGCTAAAACCTTGAAGGCCTTAGTTGTCAATCAAGACCATATTGAATCATCTCTAGCTTCTATTGGAAGAGGACGTTCATCCACTCAGCAACCGGAACAGGTTAAGTCCACTTCCCTATTTAGTGAAGCATGTAAGAGAACCGATCATTCCACTTTATCATGCAATGTTCTCTATGACGTTTTACTGAGCAATGAATGTGGACAAGGAGATAATGGTCAGATGGAAAATCTTAATGCTATCAACACAATTCATGGGCAAAGTTATTACAATATGAATCAGAATAGGAATCACTCAGGTTTTCAATATGGAAACCCCTATGGAGTAGTAAACTCGCATCAATTTGGTTCAAACAATCAACCGTGAGGCCCACCAGGATTCCAGTACAATCAACAATAGAAATTTGGGAATCAAGGAAATTTCAAGGGAAACTTTCAGAATAGGAATTATAATAACTATCAAAACAACTCTCGGTATCAGAATCTTAATCAACAACAAGGACAACAAGTAGGACCCATCTCTTCTGATGACAAGCTATCAGCCATTGAAAAAATGTTGCAAACTCAGCAAACTATGATAGCCAACCAACAAGCTCAGCAGAAGGCTATTGAATCTCAACTAGCTCAACTTGCAACTAGCATAAAGCCATCAGTTGGAGTCTTTGTCGGCCAACCCGAGCATAATCCCAAGCATCCTGAACAGTTGAAGGCAATCATCACTAGGTCAGGAAAAGACTATTCGGATCCCCCAGTAGAGACACCTATGGTTATTACAGACGAAGATGAACATGTGATTGTCCAAAACTCAACAACACTAGAGCCTCAATCAAAAGAAGATAATACAGATAAGGGAAGTCCTAAGAAATCTACTGATGAAGAAACTGAAACACCAGAACCTGATATTACTGTATATATGCCTCATATACCCTTCCCATCCCGCCTAAGGCAAACCAAGCTCGATACTAGATTCAATAAGTTTAAAGAAGCTATGAAGAAACTTCATGTTGATATACCCTTCTTAGATGCTCTAGTTGAGATACCGGCCTGGACTAAGTATCTAAAGTCACTCCTGACCAGGAAATATATAACTGAGGAATATGAGACAAATAAAACTGGAAACAACTACATTGGATATCATATTGAGAAAGATTCCCAAGAAACAAAAAGACCCAGGATCATTTGGAATTTCATGTCACATTGGCGACTCATCATACAAGAAAGGTTTGGCAGATCTCAGCACAAGAATCTCTATTATTCCACTAAGTCTGTGTAAGAGACTAGGGTTTGCAGAATTGCTTCCTACTGGCATGACTATACAGCTCGCAGACAATTCGATAAAACGTCCGCTAGGAATCCTCAAAGATGTCCCCGTTAAGGTAGGCAAGAACACATATGTTCCATGCGACTTCATCATTATGGATATAAAAGAAGATACTAGATATCATCTCATCTTCAGTCGTCCATTCCTCACCACTACAAGACACCTAATTAATGTTGAAGTCGGTACCTTACTGCTCAGAGTAGGCAAAGAAACTCTCAAATTCAAAGTTTTTGAAAGTATGAGAAGACCAAGTATGCAAGAAGAAGTATATTTGATTGACTGCATTGAGCAAATGTCACTTTTGATCTAAGAGCATCATGAATCAAACGACCCCTTGGAAATTTCTCTAACAAACCAATCAGTTGATGACCCAATCGACGAACGAGCAAAGGATTACATCGAATCCCTCAACTCTACTAAAGAAGACATTGGAGCCACTAGTGAAGAACTCAAAGCTATGGAAACTATAGAAGAAACAAGTGAAAAAAAGAGGGTTCCGAAATGAAACCCCTATCCGAAGGACTGAAGTACATGTTTTTAGATGATCTCAAGGTTTGCCCAGTTATTATAAATTCCGATCTAACAGTTGAACAAGAAAATAAACTCTTGAAGGAATTAAGGGAAAGAAAGAAAGCCATCGGTTATAAAATGAGTGACCTCATTGGGGTCAGTCAAGCATTGTGTATGCATAAGATCCCTATGATGGAAGATCACAAACCGACTATTGAACATCAACGGATGTTGAATCCTAATATGAAGGAAGTGGTCCATCGTGAGGTCATTAAACTTCTCACAGCTAGAATAATCTATCAGATATCAGATTCTCCATGGGTGAGCCCAGTACATGTAGTCCAGAAGAAAGGCAGAACATACGTTATACGGAACGAAAACAACGAGCTCATCCCCACTCAAACAGCCACAGGGTGGAGGATGTGCATAGATTATAGGAAATTAAACAAGGCAACTCGAAAAGATCATTTTCCTATGCCCTTCCTTGATCAAGTCCTAGAAAAGTTGGCTCACCAAGAATATTTATGTTATCTCGACGGTTACTCTGGATTCTATCAAATACCCATACATCAATATGACCAAGAGAAAATGACTTTCACCTGCCCATTTGGAACATACACATTTAAAAGAATGTCATTTGGTCTCTGTAATGCACCCGCAACTTTTCAATGTTGCATGACTTCCATTTTCGTGGGTCTTACTGAAACTATTATGGAGATTTTCATGGATGATTTTTCTGTATACGGAGACTCATTTGATTCATGTCTAAAGCACCTCTCCCTGGTCCTCAAACATTGTGAAGAAGCGCATCTTGTGCTAAATTGGGAAAAATGCCATTTTGTGGTAAAAGAACGCATTGTCCTGGGCCATAGGGTTAGCAAGAGAGGAATTGAAGTAGATAAAGCCAAGATTGAAGTGATTTCTTAATTGGCTATTCCCATAAATGTAAAAGAAGTTCGTGCTTTCCTTGGCCATGCCGGATTTTATAGAAGATTCATAAAGGATTTTTCCAAGATAACGAAGCCAATGAAAAACCTATTACTAAAAGATATTGATTTCAATATCAATGACGAATGTGTCAAAAGCTTCAACACACTGAAGCAAGCCCTTACAACCACTCCCATCATTAGAGCTCCAGACTGGAACCATCCTTTTGAAATTATGTGTGATGCCAGTGATTATGTTGTGGGTTTTGTTTTAGGGCAATGTATAGGAAAGAAACATTATGTGATCTATTATGCATCAAAAACCCTCGATGAATCTCAGAGGAATTATGCAACTACTGAGAAAGAACTTCTAGCAGTCGTGTATGCCTTTGACAAGTTCAGGTCCTACCTTATTGGTTCGAAAGTCATTGTCTACACAGACCACACTGCCATTCATTACCTTCTGGAAAAGAAAGATGCAAAACTAAGGTTGATTAGATGGATCCTCCTATTACAAGAATTTGATTTAGAGATAAGAGATAAAAAGGGTACCGAGAATGTTGTAGAAGACCACCTCTATCGCATCCACACTCTAGATACTGAGAAGATTCCGATTAATGATTCTCTTCCAGATGATCAACTTATGAAAGTCTCAGAAGTCAAACAGTGGTACTCAGATTTTGTGAACTACCTTGCTGCTGGGGTTATCCATCCTCAATACACTAGAAATGCACTAAAGAAATTTATGCATGATGTGAAACAATATCTCTGGGATGAGCCATATGTCTTTAAACTAGGTGTTGATGGCCTGTATAGACGATGTATCGCCGAAGAAGAAGCTCAACTTATTTTGGAACAATGTCACTCAGGACTAGTGGGAGGACATATGAGATCTAAAAAGACTGCTTTCAAGGTTATGCAATGTGGATTCTTCTGGCCAACCATATCTAAAGATTCCTACAACTTTGTCCTGTCATGTGACAAATGTCAAAGATCAGGCAATATAACAAAGAGAGACGAGATGCCGCTGAATCTCTGGCAAGAAGTAGAGATATTTGATGTATGGGGGTGGACTACATGGGTCCATTCCCATCTTCCCATGTATTTTCATACATCCTTGTGGTGGTAGACTATGTCTCAAAATGGGTTGAAGCTATACCAACCGTCAGTAATGACTCCAAACCTGTAATCAAATTATTCAAAGACATTATTTTTCCCCATTTTGGAGTGCCACGAACCGTGATATCTGGCGGAGGTTCCCACTTCCTTGAAAGAAGCTTTGAAGATTTACTGAGAAAATACGGTGTAACAATAAGGTAGCCTCACCTTACCATCCACAAACAAGTAGAAAAGTAGAGGTCTCTAACTGTCAACTAAAGGCTATTCTAGAAAAAACTGTTGGACGCAATCGAAAGGACTGGTCAACAAAAATCAACGACGCCTTATGGGCCTATCGTACTGCTTATAAAACTCCCCTGGGGACTACACCTTTTCGATTAATATATGGAAAGGCTTGCCACCTGCCAGTCGAATTGGAATACAAGGCATGGTGGGCAATGAAACAATTGAATTTTGATATGAAAGAAGCAGACCAGGCCAAGATTCTGCCACTCCAAGAGCTGGATGAACTCAGGATGACAGCTTATGAGAATGCACGAATCTACAAAGAATGCACAAAACTTGGGCACGATGGACATCTGAAAAGAAAAGACATACAAGTAGGAGACCAAGTTCTGCTATTCAACTCAAGATTGAAGTTATTCCCAGGAAAACTTCGCTCAGGTTGGTTTGGACCATACATCGTCAAGAGCACCTCTCCACATGGTGCCTTTTCATTATGGAGTGAAAAGATAGGTGAATTTGTAACAAATGGTCATCTCTTAAAGAGATATTTCACCTCAACTGACATAGGCACTAAAGCAACGCTAGAACTCACCAATCCAAAGGATCCCCCATGAAGCTGAAGGATCCAGTCGAGCCATCGACATAAAACAAAGGCACTCGTCGAGAGGCAACCCGATCAATAAATCTATTTTGCTTTCCTTCAATTTTGTTTTTACCTTCTAGTTAATTTTATATTAAATAAAATTTGCATCGCATGATGTTATTTTAATATTTAATTGCTCTTAACCTTTGAGACTTTCAGATAAAAGAATGTTCGCTGATTGGAACACAACCACACCAGTTGGTCATTCTGGCATGATTTCTCCCCTCCATCTTGGATTTAGGGCTTGCTCGAGAAGAGCAAATCTCTAAGTTCGGGGTGGAGGGTGGGTGGTACATACCTCACATTCCACCTACACCCTTTTTTCATACTTAAGTTTTCACTATGACATTCTTGATAAAAAAATCAAAATTTTCAAATTTCTTTAATGTTTTTCTAAGGGTTTGAATAGATTCTTGATGAATTTTCGACACTTTTTGACACTTCCTGAAGTCACTAACTAATTTTCTATGCGTTTTCAATCATTATATCCTCGTTATTCGAAGTAAATCCTCAAAAGGGCCAATTTTTGAAACAAGCCTTTTTCTTGAAATCATATTGTGAAGCTTATGATCCCTAACATCATGATACTTTTTGCAAAAAATGATAAGTATCTGTCAAACTGATAGGGATCAAACACGTCGTGCTTCCTAACTGACTAGTGGAACAATAACATGGAATCCCCACTGGATCCTCATCAGGTCATTATTTGATCATAATACGACAAATAGAACAACCCGATACATTGAATAAATCAAGTTGCATTCTGATCTGAACTCTCTTCTACACCTCTTCTATCATCTTTGTATCCCTCCATTCATCAAAAAGAAACAAAAAATAGTTGAATATGTGCCAAACCCTAAGTTTGGGGTGGCACGCCACTTCCCTCCTTACCCGCTTCTTCCATACCCCTCGCAAATAAATAGGGGTGTACCACCAAAAATGCAATCTCGAGTCGAATAGAGGAGAGATTTGCAAACAAAAGATGCCAAAGTGCACACAAAAAGAAATGCAATCTTGAGTCGAATAGAGGAGAGATTCGCACAATAAAATGCAATAAGTGAAATTGTAAAGCAAATTAAAATCTCGAGTCGAATAGAGGAGAGATTTACTTCTTCCTTCCATACCACCTTTCACTCCATTTTCTACCTAATGGCACAATACATGCCCCCACTATCTGAAAAACACCAGTGTCAGATCGGATGCACACTTGTTGTTCTACGGGTATCTCCAGACTCTTAAAAAACTCTTTGACATGCTTATTGTTGGAAAAAGTGAGGAGGAAGTGATATTGGAAAACGAACTCAGGTACGAAGATACGGCAAGATGTGTTCAGTGGTCTGAGTAGGTTGGGATACTGAGTCATATTGAGCTGAAAGAAAACAGTCTTGATGTGAAGGTGAAGCAATCACACGAATCGAAAGTATTCATTTGGCTACTGTTTCGGATTTTGTGTTACTCGAGGATGAGCAACGTTTAAGTCTGGCGTGTTTTAATGAATGCATATTCATCATAAAATTCAATTATCACTTCGGGATCTTTTCAACTCTTTACATTCCATTTTCACCCAATATGAATCATAATGTGCAAAATTTCTTAGTCGATTTGATTAACAAGGTTTTAACTAAACATTGTTCATTTAATGTAGGTAACCAAGAAATTCCATGCATGCGGTCTCAAGACCGTTTGATTCCATGCGGTCCCAAGACTGTTTGAGCCCATGCGGTCACAAGACCGTTTGAGCCCATGCGGTCCCAAGACCGTTTGAGTCCATACGATCCCAAGACCGTTTGAGCCCATGCGGTCCCAAGACCGTTTGAGTCCATACAGTCCCAAGACCGTTTCAGCCCATGCGGTCCCAAGACCGTTTGAGCCCATGTGGTCCCAAGATCGTTTGAGCCCATGCGATCTCAAGACCATTTGAACCCATGTGGTCTCAAGACCGTTTGCTGCGATTGTGAAGACCGAATGGGAAGAAGCGAAGACCGAATTCCGCACTCTCAAGACCATTTGACGCAGGTACCAAGCCTTGACCGTTAGGCGGCAATCTGCCTCCCATGACCATTTAGACCTTCCTTGCCTCAACACCGCCTAGCACCGCTTCCGTCATTGTCTTCTCCAATGAACTCACAGTAACAACACCACCTCCGTCTCTTTCTCTTACGTCGGCAACTACACGATCTCATACCAAGACCGGTTGTACACGACCATATGGACAGGAGCAGCAGCCCGGTTGGATGCCGAGGTGAAGACTGATAGGCTAAGACCGCAAAGGATCGTTGCAAACCATTTGAAGCTGCTGGATGTAAGACCGTTTGGCCTCTTCAGACGTCAGACAGTTTGATCAGTAGAGGCGAAGACCATTTGGCTGAGGCATTGACCAAATGAAGAACCTCAGACGGACTGATTGTTTGCCCACATTTGGAGTGATCGTTTGGTATCAAACAGTCTCCAGACCGTTTGGTAGCAAACGGTCTCCAGACCATTTGGAGGAGATATTTTAGCAACCAACACCAAGACCATTTGGGACAGATCTGTGCCTATAAATAGGACCCTGAGGGTCCTCATTTGGGACATCAGATCCGGACGCCGCCAGGCTTCCTGAACACAGTTCCGATCCAAATCTAGTCAAGTTTATGCCAGTTCCATTCCACCTACTGCCCGTGTTGCAACCAAGGAGGCTGAGGAGAGAAGGAAGACGGAGAAAGGGAGACTGTATGATCTGTCTTGGCAACTCCCGTTCGCATCCAGATCTGCTCCGGCATGACGTAGGAGGTTGTATTCTTTTCACCGATCTGTGACTACCTTCTGCACAGAGTTCATGGTGGATCTCTCTCTCTTTCTCATCCTTCTTGTTTCTCACATCATGAGCGAGTAGTACCCTTTCCGCTGGGGTGTGGGGACTAGCCCCGTTGCCCATGTGAACTATGTTCTTTTGTTAAACTCTCCATGGCAATGTATATAACTCTTCATTTTGTCGTTAACCGTTATGTTCGTAGTTTGATTAATTTCTTGCCTTCATCTTTGTTCTTCCTATGTTGTGAGAACATCTATATATAGGATTGAATGCTGTTTAAAAAGTTCGACTCCTTGACGAGAACTTCTGAAAGGATTCCTTGAGGTCATAAGTGTATGATCCGTGAGGGGACGAGCCATCTAGCCTTTGGTGATGCTTCTTTGCGCCTAACGCCTGTATAGGGGGTTCACAGCCTTAGTTTGGATTTTGTATCTTCTTGTTAGTCGTCGATGTTTGCTCGTATATTAACTGCCTACTTTCTTATCGGTTAATGTGGATGACTCCCAAACTAGAAATAGGATGGGATTCCATCGAGGTCGTAAGTGTATGATCCACGAGGGGACGAGCCATCTACCCTTCGATGACACTTCTGTGTGCCTAACGCCTATATAGGGGGCCCACATCCATCGTGGATTTCTATATCTTTAGAGCCGTAAGCAAGTGATCTGGATGGTGACGAGACATCTGATATCTAAGGTGATGCTTATGCGAACCTAATGCCCTCATGGGGAGTCCTGCAGCAGCTCTACTTGGTTAATGTATCTTGCATGGATTGTTTGCAATTGAATGTGCTTGCATGTGTAGTGGTGGTGAAACCCGGTACCATCCCAACGATTCCATATCATTGATCTAAACCCAACTTTAATTCAGCTTTTACTTTCTTGAAATTAGATTAATTAACCTCAAATCAACCAATCGTTCTAAATATTAGTTTTACTTGATCTAGATTCAAATGACAAGGATTCTTAAAAACTTTGTCCTTTGGGTTCGATCCTTAACTATACTGCGACAAGACTCGTCTGCTTGCGGGTGGTATTATTGCACTTTAGTTTTGGTAAAAGCTCGGGGATCTCATCCCCGAGTGAGTTTGTTAGTGCATTCAAAAATACCACATCACCAGGTCAACTAGCACAGGTTGACCGCAGACCAGGAGCAGGCACGTCCCTTCCGCGGGATTGAGAATCAACGACCCTCATCAACCCCAAAATTATACTGGTACCTTTCATCAAATCCCTATAGTTCTCAATAGGAAGTATATAAAAATTATAACTCCTAGCTCCCTAATCCAAATTGCATGAAACAATATATCAAATTGATCCTCTCAAAAAAATCTACAACATGAGTATATTTCCAAGGTTTGAATCCTCTTTATATTCTCTTATTTTGCTAAATATGTAATCTTTGACTATGTTGACCACATTTAATGCATAATTATGACAAAGTTTGAATCTTGGATATATGTATAACTTCCTAAACATCAATCAGTGACTCATTCACATTTGTGAACCTAATGAGTATCCTAATCACCCCAATTTCTCTTGAATGCCCCTAATTGTTTAATTGACATGATTTTGGGCTTTAATGAGGTACCTTTCCCTTTTGATGATAATAATGCTACCTAAGGATACAAATTCTTAACTAATCATGAGATCAATAAATTTATGATGTTGGAGCCCTTGGGAAACCTTATGACCTCTCTCATACTCTTGATCACCTAAGATGCATGAATTTAACCCCTTTGTAATGTTGTTTGAGAATACCTTAATTTAGATGTGGAACCTTGACCCTTGATGACATCAACCCTCTTACATCCTTGAAATTTGTACACCTATGATGTTTTAAGGCACTTATGTGCATGATCTCCCTAATTGATGTTATGATGTCTCATGTGACTGTAAGTCCACTAGTGGTGACCTAGTGTGTCATATATGACTTGCTTGCCTTGCGCGCGCTCTAACCTTATGTGAATATGGTTTGTATGCTCTCTCTTTGATCTAATTTGAATTGATTATATTGTTTCCTCTTAATGTGGGATTCCTACCTAAGTCACATGTTGACTACTAATGGCATATGATCTATGTTGATGCTTGCATGTATGTTGATATGTTGATAACAATGTTGGACTTTGATGCTTGACCTTTGGGGACACCCACCTATATTTGATTATTCTCTTTAAGCCCATACCTTGTTGATCCAAATCACCAATTCTTCTTGGACATATTGACTTGATAAGATACGACCCCTTGCCCTATTGTGAGTCTTATGACCTAGTTATGTACAAATGACTCAAATCTTGCAATGTCCATATGAAACCTCAAAATGACTTGAAACTTGAACCACACCTTCATGATGACCTATAGATCAGTAAAATATCTTCTAATGCACTAATAAACAACATTGAACTTGGCCAAAAACCCTAAAATGAATCTAGTTAGGGTTAATGATGATAATATAATGTAGGTATGTAATCTTGTGCTTAATCAAGTGATGCTTGTGGCTAGATAGTCTTTGCTAAGATAAGTTGGAATCTCTGAATCAGGTACATGCTTTAATAATTATATGACTATGGATTTCTTGCTTGAAATGAGATACATATGTATGCTTTTTTATTTTCTCACATATTGCATGTAGGATTCTAGTATGTACTTGATGTTTGTCTCATATCATTATTTTGTAACTTGCAAACACAATATGCAGAAACCCCATTATAAAATGTTGAAACAAGGTTTTTCTCAATGACTTTGGTTATTAAGGTCCCTCACGTTGAAATTGGGTTATCTCTTGGAATTGTCCTCGACCTCCCTCATGTACAAAAGGGTTACCTAACCTTGAGAACCCTTACATGCCCTTCCAATGGGAAGTTTGTCAAAGGCCTTATAATACATGATGTTGTTGGTGTAAATGGAGCAAAATTACATAAAATACGGGATATCATTTTTCTAAGCACTTAACTTGTTCAATATTTCTCATTTACTTACGCAAATCTTTTCAAATTATGAAAAGCTTATGTATATGTATCTTTTTTCCCTGTACTCGGCACCTTGTGTGCTTGACCCACCTTGTTTCACGCATTTTAGAGGTTCAGAGATGGCTAGATGTTGATGGGCTTAGTGAGCTATGTAAGGTGTACTTGTTGTAGGATCCCTAGTATACATGAGCATACTGGTAAAAGTGTACTCTTGAATATGTAATGGAAAGCTTGTAATAAGACAACGTTGTTTAATATATCTTGTTGAATGTTGATACTATTGGTGGTGCCTTTATCTTATTATTTGTTCATGTATGATAAGAATTTCATGCTTTCACATGTTGTCTTTGGTATTCATTTGGTTCATGGGATTGGGATTCTAGTTTTGTGACAATATTTTACTTTCTTGTTACAACGATGATTATACACTCGGCATCAAGACAACCGACCATTTCAAAGGTGATTCGACCAGCTAGAGGAGCGAGGAGGACCCAGGAAGACGAGATGAACTAATCGACCAGTGGACCTGAGTGATCGACTAGAGGATCCAAAATATAGTGGAGTGAAGGCCAAATGACTGGTGTGTAGACGAACCGACTGG